>JAYESD010000004.1:206425138-207632357 GCA_036927565.1 Tuctoria greenei | reverse complement strand
TGACCATCTTGTACCAATTTTAGGATGTTAGTTAGTTGCATGGTACATACAATGATGTCCTATTTCATATTATATGCCATATTCCATATAATTCCTTGTCACTTAGATTGGGTTGGGAAGTAGATAGGTTTCGATTATGCTTAGCCATGCTTAGACTTTGGGAATGGAATTTCATACACATGAAATATATTATACCTTATGGTTACTTTAATCATGATGGACACGCAATAGTAGTTGATAGGAATCTGGTGGTTGGATAGATTTGGTATGATGCAGTTTGCACGAGACCCGGTATTGGGTTTGGCACCACCGGATTCTAAGGACCGATTTATGGAGGAAGCCACTAAGCTTTATAGTACTACCACGAAATTGAGATGGGGCAACTTGGTCAATTAATTAGGTTTCTCCCGATGAAATGCTAGTAGTTGGATGGTGCGGGGAATGATGCAGGGGTACTGCTCTGGGAACTGCAAGGCTCAAGAGGGGGCTCTGAGGCGGAGGATTACTCCAGAATGCCTCAGTGGTGGAAACCTTAGAGCACTAGCACTAGTCGGGAGTACCTTTGCAAAGACTATGTAGTGATCTCCTAGCCACACACCTACAAAAATGTGAAATATGATTGGTCACCATTGGCTACATGGAGGTTTACTAAGTCCACCTGGCAACAGGGGATGAAATCACTGCTTGTGGGTAAAGGGTACACTCTCCGCATAGATTTGGAAAACTGTCATGACAGTTGTGCTCACGGACAAGAGCGGCTTGGGACCAGTTCATAATTAGTCTATGGTTGGGAAATGGTGGTTATTTATGATTCAAGTTAAATTCATCATCATTATTATGTGTTGGAATATTTATCTGCTATTATATTGATAATTGAAAGCTAAGGTTAGGTTCTAAGCATAGTGCTTAAGCCATAATTTGGTCTATCCTTGTTCTAGCCATTCATGTCATCCTCTTCCCACACTTGTTGAGTACTCTATGTACTCAAGTGTTTACTTCCCCTTCAGAATATGAAGAATAAGCGGCACCGGAAGATTTCTTCGTCAACCTGGAGTACATGGCCTAAGCTGGCGATCCTTCACGCGACTGCCTATGAAGATGGAGCCATGTCTATCTATCTATTCTTCCGCTGCAGTTTGAACTTTGTAAATAGTTTGGATGATGTAAATAGGTTAGTGGTGTGTATTTGTAGACCTTCGGGTCATAATGTAAGACTTATTATGTAATCGAACATGGCTATGTAATGGTATTTTACTTTCGTCAACGCATGTACGATTCAACTTATCCTGGCGTATATGTGGTTAGTGTCTGTTTATCCTTTCGATGAACGGGTGTGACAACGAGTAACCCGCGCGTCTCCGTCATTGCGTCTCGCATTACGGAGTCATCGGAGAGAGGACGAGGCGCGTCGCTGATAAGTAAACATTAGAGACGGTCTTGTCGAAAGCTCGTCTCTTTTATATAAAAAATCCAAGACAAGCGTTACTACAACCCGTCTCCTTTATGCAAGCAATCTGAGACGCTCTTAATGAGAGACCGTCTCCTTTAGTTTAACAATCTGAGACGCGGTGAACGAATGTTTGTCTTCTTTCCGTAAGATATCCAAGATGGCTTTCCCGTATGCTCGTCTCCTTTTTGTAAGAAACAGGGGACTAATGGGAACTGATCCGTGACGCGCACTATGCATGCTCGCCTCCTTCAGGTTAAGTATCGGAGACAAACTTTTTCTTAGCTCATCGCCGATGTTACTACCGGCTGGTTCACTGTGGCACTAATAGAAGACGTACTCTGTTAGACGCTCGTCTCCTATTAGATGCCCCCTATTTACCCTGCTTGTCGGGTGCATCCTGGAGCTAGCCAGGATTTGGCAGCCAAATTGCCAGGGTCAGCAACATAAACATATGTATACCCAAATGGAGATCACACATTAAATTATATTGACCAATCAAATATTAACAAAGTTAAATCTTCAAATGAAGAGTTGGCTATCGCAACAACAAAGGAGGTAATGACTCAGGCTCAAATGAACCAATTGATGCATTTGATTGTTGATTTCATAGTCAACAACCAGAGGAAGCACATAGTGAACTTTAGCATGCATCCGCATGGCATAGGAATTTACCAATTGCAGAATAGTTAGGAAAGGGACGCACTGGTGATTAGCAGCCCGCACTCATAATTGTTGCATCTTGGGGAAACTAAGTTTCTTGAACAATTCTGCTCCAAATGTGGACAATTTATGTTTTGGGATGATAGAGACCACAATCCTACTAGGATCCTGCTGTTAGTCCTGGTGGATAACATCTTGGATATTCCTTGAAGTCTTGTGATCAAGATATGCACAGGAGTTAGTGGAGAGGATCCCCCACCGTTTAATGGCAATCCTCACTGAGAGTGCATCTAGGCATCCCCGTGGGTTTTGGATGATTGATGACAACAATTAAGAGGCTAATGAGTTGAATTTATCTTAAGCACATGAATGATGGATAAAATGAGACGAAATCCCTCAAAAAGGAAAAGGATAAAACGGGCGTCAAAAGCTCAAGTGTAGAAATTAGGGTTTCAATGAAATTGAGCTTATATGAGCCGTGTCATGTGAGAGGGTGGATGTATCATGTGCATTGAGATCATTCTAAGGGGCTCAAAGTGGTGATTGAGAGAAACACCTAAGTGAGAAGCCAAAAATGAGAAAAGACCCCAGGAGGCCGGACTAGTCCGGGCCTCAAGGCCGGACTAGTCCGGACAGGCAGACCAGTCCGTTTTGACGGACCAAACGTCTCTGGAGTGATTCTCAGTGACTTTGGAGCTAAGTCCCAGAAGACCGGACTTATCTGTTTTTGGACAGACCAAAGCTCCCTGGATAGTGAAAGTGCATCTAGGCATCCCCATGGGTTTTGGATGATTAATGACAACAATTAAGAAGTCTAATGAGCTAAGTTGATCTTAAGCACAGGTACAATGATTGAAATGAGATGAAACCCTCCAAAAAGGAAAAGGGTGCAACGAGCGTCAAAGGCTCAAAAGTAGAAATTAGGGCTTCTATGAAGTTGAGCTTACATGAGTCGTGTCATGTAAAAGGGAGGATGTATCATGTGCATTGAGATCATACCAAGGGGCTCAAATGGTGGTTTAGTGAAACACCTAAGTGAGAAGCCAAAAATGAAAGAAACCCTAGGCGGCCGGACTAGTCCGGGCCTCAAGGCCGGACTAGTCCGGCCAGGTAGACCAGTTCGTTTTGAGACGGACCAAACGTCTCTGGAGTGAATCTGTGAATTTGGAGCTAAGTCCGAGAAGTCTGGACTTGTCCGTTTTTGGACGGAACAGAACTCTTTGGAAAAGTTCAGAATTGTCCGTTTGGGTACGGACCAGTCCGTTTGAGACTTAGTTATATCATCCGAGAGAAACCCTAGTGGGCTGGACTAGTCCGCCCCCTGTGACCGGACTAGTTTGTGCCAGTCCAGTTGAGTCCGTTTTAAGACGGACTAAACCTTTCTGTCCTACTTCGGACTAGTCCGATTTGGACCGTACTAGTCCGTTGTCTAGTGACCGTTTGAATTTGGAAATTTGGCGGGTAGCGTGACGATCGCCGCGCAGTGCGATAGTTGTCGGGAACTGACCAGAGGTCAGTGGTCCCATAAGGCCGGACTAGTCTGCCCTTCTGCTGAGGTCAGCAGAAGGGGCTCGGGACCCCTATAAAATGGGGACCTCTGGCCTCATTTGAACATGTCTTGAACCCTAACGTCGCCACAAGCATCCTAGAGCCTTTCAAAGACTTCTACTCGTCCTACTAACCATCTAAGAGCAAATATTGAAGAGATTAGGGTTTGGGTAGGAGAGTAAAGGAAGATCATCGTGCTTTGGCTCTCGGTTTGATATCTTGCACATTGTGTTGTGTTTTGTGGAGTTGAGCTTCGTGTGCTCCTCATTGTATTGATTTGTGGGAACCTCAACTTGTGAGCAGCCCCATCAAACTTGGTGATTACCCATTTATATAGTGGAAACCGAGCCGACCATCGTGGTGGCTTGGTGAGAGGAGGGTCAAGTGAGACCCGACCCTTGTGTGGACTTCTCAACGTGGATGTAGGCTTCTTCGTGGAGCTGAACCATGGGATAAATCTTGTCTCACTTGTCTTTTACTTTTCGTGATCACTAGTATTGCTATTAGGGTTCTTATTGCTCATATTGCTCTTCACTTTGATCATTGTTGAAAACTTGTGATCTAAGTGTCTTAACTTCACAATCTGAATTGTACTAGTTTACCACATATTGCTTATCTCTTTGGTGAACTTAAATTCCGCAAATAACTTGTAGAAACCAAGTTTTTAGGTTTTCACCCTGTGCTGAGCGGACTAGTCTGGCCCTGTCCAGACAAGTCCGGCCTTAGGAATTTAATCTTGTTTGATTAATTCATTTCAGATATTATTTCCTATTCACCCCCCTCTAGGCGACTTTCAATTGGTATCAGAGCAGGCTTCTCCAAAAGAGTCTAACAACTCAGAGAAGAAATGGTCGAAAGGGGTGACAACAAAGTTCCAGTGGTCGTCAATGACACCAAGACGAAGAACGTTGATGTTCTTCAAGATGATCCAAACGACGACGAAGAAGTTCAGATGCTCAAGGCACGACTTCGTGAGAAGCTCAACGTGCCCAAGAAGGAGATCAAGCCAATTGTCGCGACCAACGTCGACAATGGGAGTAGTTCACAAGACTACTTCATGTATCCCTATAATTATGAGCAACTAACCGCGAGCAATCATTATTTATCAATTCCCATTGACAAACCTCCTCAGTTTGATGGAAATGATTACTCCATGTGGAAGCATAATATGAATATGCACCTCATTTCCTTAAACCCTAGCTTGTGGCAAATTGTTATGACAGGTTTTCATCTTTCGAAGAATGAGGAAGACATCACTCCGGAGCAAGCCGTTCTTCTACATCGCAATGCTCAAGCCGTTGGAGTGATTACCTCCTCATTGACTCGAGAGGAGTTCAACCGCATTGAAGAGTTGGAGGTTGCCAAGGAAATATAGGATACCCTCAAGACGGCACATGTAGGCAACCGCTTCATTAGGGAGGTGAAGATCGAGATGATCGAAGGAGAACTTGGGAGGTTTACCATCATGGATGGTGAGTCTCCCCAAGACATGTACGAGCGCCTCAAGGCTCTCACCAACAAGAGTCGGTCATATGGAAGCACCTGGTGGACCGACCACGAGGTGGTAAAGAGGATGATTCGAGCATTCATGCTTCGAAACGTCACTCTTTGCTCACTAATTCATGAAAGTTCGGGCTTTCACAAGATGACTCCCGTAGAAGTGCTAGGGAGGATCATCAACCATGAAATGATGGAGCAAAAGCTAATTATTCATATGTGCACATATGACTCAAAAATGCATCAGGCAACAAGATAATTATTCATATGTGCATTCTTTATGGTGGGATGCATACTAAGAGCATGATTGCATTAAGAATGACAGAATTTTCATTTACCAACTAATATCAAGTGAATATGGCACTTCAGGAGCAAAAGCTCAGATTTCATCACACACTTACAAATTAATTGAGCAATTCATCACAGGACCAAACATGATATGAAAAGAGGGACCAAACATGATATGAAAAGAGAGTTAAGCAAATGCAATCACAATTAAAAAACATAGAAAGCTCTCTCCTCGCATCCTATTCAGCTAAAGCTTAGACTAGAGACTCCCCCTCAATCTCTCCCCCTTTGGCATCAAGACACCAAAAAGAGAGAGAGAGGAAGATCCTAGGGCTTCACTCTTCGCTGTCAGTCCTCTCGTCGTCTTCATCATCTTCATCGCTTTCGGCTTGACGAGGTTGAGAGGTAGGAGGAGGAGCGGAGCTGCTCGAGCCCCCAATGCCAAAATAGGCAAGCTCGGAAGGGGTCAAGGGGCTGAGCTCGGTGATGTTTGGATCAGAATCTTCAGAAATTGCTGGAGATCCAATTGGATTGATCTCCAGCTTCTCACTCAGCTGCTTCACATTTGCTTTTATGTACTTCATGTCCTCCTTCCTCTTTTGATTTAGCTTGTGAAGCTTCACTTCAGTTTTCTTGCAGGAGGAGAAGATTGCAGCCAAGTACTTGAGGATCCCACTGGCGGATCCTTTCTGAGGGGCTTCCCTGGAGGGAGGAGTAGCCCTAGCAGCTTCTCCTTGCCTTGCCGGCACCTCGGGGCTTGAGGCCGGCGATGGAGCAGCCTGGACACTCACGGACTGAGGCTTCTGAGGCCTCAGTGGAGTGTGCTCCACATCCTTCACAAACTCTATCCCTGTGACCTTCTCAATCATGAACATCAAGTAAGGGGCATAGCCACAGGATCGGTTGGGGGTACTTGAGATATTGACCATATCATTCCAGATATAGTCTGCAACATCAAATTGCCTTTTCTTGCTGATGACCTTCATCAGGGTCCGGAGGTAGCCTTGCACACTCCCTGCATCACCATCCTTGGGAGCAATAGTCTTCCTGAGGACTCTGTTGAGGACCACAAAGAAAGGCTTCATGTTCTTTGTGGAGGGAGGGACAAACTTGGAGGAGGGCTCATACATGAACTGCATTCCATCCCTCTCAATGACCCCAATGTTGTGGATAATGAGGTGGTCATCTTCCTCGGAGTCAAGATGCAGCAGGCGGGCAAACTCTCATTGTCACAAAGAAGAGGAATACGGTTCATATTGTAACCGTAATCCCTTAGAGTTTGTCGCATCCAAAGGAGTTGTGCACAACAACTCCCGGCTGCAACATACTCCGCTTCGGCTGTGGATAATGCAATGGAATTCTGTTTCTTGGATGACCAAGAAACTAAGGATGTCCCTAGGAATTGGCAAGTGCCAGAGGTGCTTTTTCTATCAACTTTGCACCCGGCATAATCTGCATCGGAATACCCAATGAGATTGAATTTTGAACCTTTTGGGTACCAAAGACCAAGGTTGGGTGTATGAACTAAATATCTTAGGATTCTCTTTACGGCTGTCAAATGACATTCCTTAGGGTTGGCTTGAAATCTTGCACACAAACATACACTCAACATAATGTCTGGCCTAGATGCACATAAGTAAAGTAAAGATCCAATCATAGAGCGATATACCTTTTGGTCGACGCTCGGTCCATCTTCATTGAGATCCAAGTGACCATTCGTTGCCATGGGAGTCTTAATGGGCTTTGCCTTGTCCATGCCAAACTTCTTGAGGATGTCCTGTGTGTACTTGGTTTGGCTTATGAACGTTCCTTCCCTTTGTTGCCGCACTTGGAATCCCAAGAAGTACTTTAATTCTCCCATCATTGACATTTCAAATCTGTCTGTCATAATTTTACTAAACTCTTCACAGAAAGATTGATTAGTTGATCCAAAAATTATATCATCAACATAGATTTGGCAAATGAAAAGATCATTATTCAGATTTTTCGTGAATAGTGTATAATCTACTTTGCCAATTTGAAAACCATTATCAATTAAAAAATCTCTAAGACACTCATACCAAGCTCTAGGAGCTTGTTTGAGGCCATAGAGAGCCTTACGCAGTTTATACACGTGGTCGGGGAACTCTTCGTCTTCAAATCCGGGTGGTTGCTCCAGGTACACCTCTTCCTTGATCGGTCCGTTGAGGAAGGCGCTTTTTACGTCCATTTGGTACAGCTTGAAATCATGGTGAGTAGCATATGCAAGTAATATTCTAATTGATTCAAGCCTAGATACTGGAGCAAAGGTCTCATCAAAATCCAAACCTTCGACTTGTGAGTAACCTTTGGCCACAAGTCGTGCCTTGTTTCTTGTCACCACCCCGTGTTCATCTTGTTTGTTGCGGAAGACCCACTTTGTGCCGACTATGTTTGCATTGGGTCTTTCCACAAGTTCCCAAACCTCGTTTCTCTTGAAATTGTTCAACTCTTCTTGCATTGCCACCACCCAGTCCGGATCCTTTAATGCATCCTCAGTCCTGCGGGGTTCCAAAAAGGAGACAAACGAGTAATGTTCACAAAAATTTGCTATACGAGATCTAGTGGTTACTCCTTTTTGGATGTCGCCGATGATGTTGTCGATTGGATGATCCCTTTGAATGCATTGGTGTACTCTTGGGTGTGGCACTTGGGGGGTCGTATGTTGGTGATCATCTTCTTCTTCCCCTGAGTTGTTGTCCTCAATGATTTGTTGATCATGTTCATATTCTTGTGATTGATCTTGTATCGAGGCTCCCCCTTGATTGTTGATCTCCTCTTGTGGTTCACTTTCCTCTTGTATTTGTGTCGATGACTCTTGTGGTCGTACTTCGCCTAGGGCCATCCTCTTTATTGCTTGATAGGGAGCTTCCTCATTACCTAATTCACATTGATCAACTTGCTCCTTTTGGGAGCCATTAGTTTCATCGAACACTACGTCACGTGCCACTTCAACAAGTCCGGAGGCCTTGTTGAAAACACGATAGGCGTAAGTGTTCGAATCATAACCAAGCAAGAAACCTTCATCGGACTTTGAAGCGAACTTTGAGGTCCTGGGCTTCATGTTCAATATATAGCAAGGAGAACCGAAAACTCGAAAATATGAAATGTTCGGTTTGTTACCGGTGAGTAGCTCATAGGGGGTCTTCTTTAGTAGTCGATGAAGATAGAGTCGATTTGTGGCATGGCAGGCGGTGTTGATTGCTTCTGCCCAAAATCGATCCGAAGTCTTGTATTCATCGAGCATTGTTCTTGCCATCTCTATGAGCGTTCGATTCTTCCTTTCGGCAACTCCGTTTTGTTGTGGAGAGTATGGCGCTGAGAATTCGTGCTTGATTCCTTCCTCATCAAGGTACTCCTCCACTTGTATGTTTTTGAACTCCGTGCCATTGTCGCTCCGAATACTCTTGATTGATAGTGAGAACTCGTTTTGCGCTCGCTTGAAGAATTTCTTGAGTGTTCCTTGTGTTTCTGACTTGTCATGCAAAAAGAACACCCAAGTGAAGCGGGAAAAATCATCAATAATGACTAAACCGTATTTGTTACCGCCTATGCTTATGTAAGCAATTGGACCGAAGAGGTCCATATGAAGTAGTTCGAGCGGTCTTGTCGTGGTCATGATGTTCTTTGCGGGATGTTGTGCTCCAACTTGCTTTCCTGCTTGGCACGCGCTACAAGGCCTGTCTTTCTCAAACACAACATCTTTCAAACCTCGGATGTGATCGCCCTTGAGGAGTTTTTGAAGGTTCCTCATACCAACATGTGCTAGCCGTCTATGCCACAGCCAACCCATGTTGGTTTTTGCAATCAAGCATGTGTCGAGTTCGGCTTTATCCTTGTTGAAGTCAACAAGATAAAGCTTTCCCTTTAACATACCCTTGAATGCAATGGAACCATCACTTCTCCTTGAGACGGTCACACCCTCGTTAGTAAACAGGCAATTATAACCTTTGTCACATAACTGAGATATGGACAGCAGGTTATAATCTAAAGATTCAACGTGTAAAACGTGCGAAAGAGTCTGTTCAGAGGATATTGCAATTTTACCGGTACCGAGGACCCTTCCTTGACTGTTATCCCCAAAGTAGATGCCTTCGTTTGGGTCCTGGTTCACTTCATACTCCACAAACATCTTCCTTTCTCCGGTCATGTGGTTGGTGCATCCACTGTCTAGCACCCATTTGGATCCACCGGAGGAGTAGGCCTGCAAAAACAAATTACGCCTTGGCTTTAGGTACCCAAGCTTGCTTGGGTCCTTGGAGGTTAGTGACAATACATTTGGGCACCCACACATGGGATTTTGTGTTCCCATGGCGTGGCCCAGCATAATAAGCATACACTTTACCAACATTATTTTTCATTAAAACATAGGATGCATCAAATGTTTTAAACAGAAGTTGCTGTTGATTATGGGTCGGACTAGTCTGTGTGACCGGACTTGTCCGGATGACCGGACTTGTCCGGACCACAACCGGACTAGTCCGATTTTCATGAGAGTTCAGATTTTTAGTTTTTGAGTTACCAGGTTGTGAGGGTCCTCCCTTCACAAAGGTGATCCTTCCCTTGTTATTCTTATGATTTCCAGCTTTTTGCTTTCCATCACAAGAGTAACCAATGCCATACTTGACATTTGGAGGTCTTTGGACCAAATATGCACTACGTGCATAGTTGTTCCTCTCCTTGTCAAATATTACACATTGGGTAGGATTTTTGTCCTTCGTGGAGGTAGGGTTTTCCTTCAACCTGATGTTAGTTTTATCACATTTGCAAATATGAGCGATATTAGTTAAAGTGGGTTGAGAAGGTAGGGTTGAAGAGGAGGAAGGTTCACTAAGCTTGAGTGACTCAACCTGCACTTCAAGGATCTTGTTGACCTTGATTTGGTCATCAAGTTGATTCTTGATTGCAACATTTGAGTTGGTTAACTCCAAGCAAGTTTTCTTGCTTGAAGCAAGCTCAAGCTCTAGTGTGTGATTTTTCTCCTTTTCAAGAACTAGAAGATTGTCAAGTTCGACATGCTTCTCCTTTTGGGAGATAATCATGTCTTCTTGACGATCAATCAGTTCTTCCTTCTCAACAAGTTGGTTAAGCAAGAATTTCATTTTTGCAGCAGTTTTTCTATCTAAACCAATTAGCATGTCTTCATCATCACTATCTAGATCATCATCACTTGAGTAAGAATGCGAGGAAGGAGTTTTGATGTTTACCTTGCGTTTACCTTCCTTAGCCATGAGGCAAGTTCCATTTGCCTTCTTTGCACCGAGCGTGGGGAAGAGTGTGAGTTTCTTGGGCATGCTTTCAATGGCTATGCTAGCCATTTCTTCTTCATCGGACGATGAGGACTCATCGTTTGAGTCCCACTCCTTTCCGATGTGTGCTTGTTCAGCTTGTTTCTTCTTCTTGAAGAACTTTTTCGGTTGAGGCTTGGATTCTTTACTCTTCTTCTTGTTGTCCTCATATGGGCAATCAACTATGAAGTGATTGTACTCACCACAATTATAGCATGCCCGCCTCATCTTCGGTTTTGTCTTCTCCTTGTATTTTCCTTCACTCGATTTTGCTCCTTGTCCTTTCTTCATAATTCTTTTGAATTTCTTCATGAACAGAATCATATCTTCTTCGTCCAGCTCGCTGCTTTCATCATCGTTGTCCTCCTCAAACTGAGCTTCTCTTGCTTCTTTGGATAGAGGTTTGAGTGTGGATTTTAAGGCAACTCCCTTCTTCTTGGCCGATGTGAGGTCAGCTATTTCTTTGACATGCTTGGCTTGCTTCTCCATCATCTCAAAGTTGATGATTTTGCCGAGCAGTTCATCCGGAGTCATTTTCTTGTATCCAGGGCTTTCTCGGATCATAGAACAGAGTGTGACGTTGCGAGGCATAAAGGCTCTAAGGATGAGCTTCACAACCTCGTGGTCATTCCATTTTTTGCTACCATACGATCGAACCTTGTTCACAAGAGTCTTTAGTCTGTTGTACATGTCCTGGGGGGATTCATCCTCCTCAATCGCGAACCTTCCTAGTTCGCCTTCAATCATTTCAATCTTTGCCTCCCGCACATGCCGGTCACCTTCATGTGCTGTCTGTAGCGTGTCCCAGATTTCTTTGGCAATTTCCAATCCGTCCACCTTTGTGAATTCATCTCTACTTAGAGATGAGGTGATAACGGTTGCGGCTTGGGCATTCCTGTGGATGGCTTGCTCTTGACTTGGCGTGAGTTCTTCATCGTCATCAGGGATGTTTATTCCTGTGCACACAATATGCCATAAACTTGGGTTAAGGGAAATCAAGTGCATCTTCATGTTTTGCCTCCACATGGAGTAATCACTCCCATCGAAGTGTGGGGCTTTCCCGAGAGGGATAGATAGATAATGACTGCTGTTAGAATTTAAACGGTCATAATTAAAAGGATATCGGGAGTAGTCGGTGTGACTACTCCCCTTCTTCTTTTCTTCAACTTTAGCTTTCCCTTTGGAAAGTGCTTTCTTTCGGAGCAGTGCTTTCAGCTCCAATGTCTCCTCATCATCATCATCGAAGTCTTGGATGGCTTCGAGATACTTTTCTAGCTTTTGGTGCTTGTCATTGTTCATTTCTTCCTGGGTGTTGATTTTCTGGACTTCCTTCATGTCCGACATGATCTCTTCGAGTGGTTGCACTCTTTCTTGAAGAACCTTGCTCTGATACCAATTGAATGTAGGCCTAGAGGGGGGGTGAATAGGCCTTCTTGAATTTTTCGGTTCCTGTAGCACTTCAACAAAAAGGTTAAATCCAGATATATCGGACTAGTCCGGTTAAGTGCGGACTAGTCCGGATTTCACGGGCTAGGTTGATCAAGTTAGGTCAATTTGATTGTTTCGTTGTCGTTTGCAGCGGAAATATAAACTATAATGACAGTTCAATAGTTGTATGTTGAGTTTTATTGCAAGTATGATTCTTATTCACTATTTAACTTTAATTCAACAAAATGAATCAAACCCTAGATAATGTTGATCACCTAAAATGATGAACACAAACGATCAAGACACAAGATTTATCCCGTGGTTCGGTTACCACGAAGGCAGCCTACGTCCACGTTGAGGAGCCCACAAAAGGACCGGGTCTTTACCAACCCTTCCCTCGTCGGATCGCCACGAAGGCCAATCCTCTTCCACTAATCACACAGGGGTAAATCACCAAGTTGAAGGGGCGATCTCACAAGTTGAGAGCTCCCTTGATTACAAGTTTCAAAACCACCAATAACACACTTCGAAATATACAAATTGAGATGCAAGAGTGTGTTAGAGATTCAAACCAAGAGCTCAATCGTGTGCAAAGTGCCTCTCCAATGATCTACAAGTGATCTTCAAAGATCGATCGATTTTGCACTCAACTTCGTGGAGAGAGATGGTTTTTGAGTCTCTTGGGAGGTGTGACGGCGCTAGGGTTCGAGAGCGTTTAAAAGTGGGCCATCCACCTCTATTTATATGGGGTTTCTAGACATTACCGTTAGGGTTTAGAAAGATCGGACTAGTCCGTGGTGGAGACCGGACTAGTCCGGTGTGCTGTGTGAAGCAAACCCTAAGTGTCCAGGAATATCGGACTAGTCCGATTGAAAAACGGACTTGTCCGATTTCGTTGCTGGAAATCTTCGGACTTGTCCGGTTGACATCGGACTTGTCCGGACCTGTGAAACCCTAAGTGTTTTGAACGACAAGTCCGCACTTGGAGGACTTGTCCGATTTAGAACAGAGTGTAAATCGGACTAGTCCGTGTAGTCACCGGACTTGTCCGAAGTGGATCAGAAAGGGAATCGGACTAGTCCGGTAGTGACCGGACTTGTCCGATCTAGTGACTTGTGCATTGTGTTGAGGACTAGTCCGCACTGGGGAGGACTAGTCCGAAGTGGAACAGAAAGATATCGGACTGGTCCGGTGGGGACCGGACTTGTCCGATCTTGTGCAGAATGTGATATCGGACTAGTCCGGTTGATATCGGACTAGTCCGGTCCTGTATGGTTTTGTGCATTGTGTGTGTGTGATAAAGTGAGATTGAGCTCTTGGGTGTGTTTCCTTAACACACTCCATACATACTAATCTACTAATTCCTTCTTCTTGAGCTCAAATTCATTCTCCTTCTTAATTTCCCTCTTTTTGGCATTTTACTCATTTTTCATCATTTTCCTGCATTCATCTCAACAAAAGGATTAGGATCCCAATTGCTTGTCATAAATCATCCAAAACCCACAAGGGAGTCCTAGATGCACTTTCAAGCAATAAGCTATGTTCTACAATGATCTACAAAAGCTTTCCTCCTCCAAGAAAAAGGATGTTGCATTCAAGGCAACATCCTCAAGATCACAAGAAAAGGAAGAGAGTGATGAAGAGAGTCCCGATACCGATGAGGAAGAGGCTCTTTTCATCAACAACTTTAAGAGGATGTTTAGAAGGGGGGAGCTACCAAAGTGAAAGGAGAATCAAAGACAAGCCCAAAACAAGATCAAAGAGGGCTTGCTACAATTGTGGAGAGTATGACCACTTTATTGTGGATTTTCCACATGAAGAGAACAAGAAGAAGAAGGAGAGCAAGTCCAAGGAAAAGAAGTACTTCAAGAAGAAGAAGCAATTCGGACATGCCTACCTTGGAAAGGAATGGGATTCAAATGAGGAATCCTCCTCCGATGAATAAGAGAAGATAGAAACTATTGCTATGAAGAAGACAACTACGGAGAACAAGCTCTTCCCCAACTTGGAGACTTCAAGGCCAACATGTCTCATGGTCAAGGAGGGAAGAAAGAAGGTTAAATCTAAATCCTCTTCTTCAATTTCTTCTCATGATGATTTTGATAGTAGTAGTGAAAATGAACATATGCTTAAAGACATGAGTAAAAGTACTTTGAAGAGATTGAGATTCTTAACGGAGGAAATATTTGAGAAGGAAGAACTCATCAACTGTATAAAGGACATGCTCATCTAACAAAAGGATAGATGTCAAGAGGTTGAGGAGCTCTTGGAGCTTTAAAGAGAAAGAAGCAAGGCACTTCAGCGTGAACTCGCTTTGAGCAAGGAAAGTTGCTCAAATCTTGAGAACACTACAATTGTGCTCAAGGATGAACTTGTTAGTTTGACACAAGCTAACAAGATCCTTGAGACGCAAGTGAAGTCTCTCAAGGTCAATGCACCTTCTTCCTCTACAAGATCACCTTCCACAAATATTAAATCCGAAGCATCTCAACCTTGTAAATGCTCAAACTTAATCATAAAGCTTAAAGATGAGATTAAGTTGGCACAAACCAATCAAGCACCAAAGGGTGGCATCTTTGACAAGGAGAAGGTGGCGTATGCACGTAGTGCATATACCAACACAAGACATCCCCTTGTCAAGGATGATCTTGGTTATTCTAGGGAGATGAGGCAAAACGCCAAAACTCCCAAGAATGGCAAAAACTTGATTGTTTTTGTAAAATGAGGCTCATACAACAACAAAGGGAAGAACATTGCTATTTCACCCAAAATGCCTAAGAAAAAACCTCATCCATTGTTCCATGACTTCAATGCATCATATGTTTTTTTGAGGAACAAGTTTGGAAAGGCATATGCTAGGTATGTTAGGCCACACCGCAGGAGTCCCAAACCTTGTGTGTGGGTGCCCAAGTGCCTCTTGACTAACATCAAAGGACCCAACACCACTTGGGTACCTAAAGCCAAGGCTTAAATCTTTCTTGTAGGCATACTCCTCCGGTGGAACCAAATGGGTTCTTGATAGCGGGTGCACTAATCATATGACTGGAGAGAGGAAGATGTTTGTGGAGTATGAGCTAAATGAAGATCCAAGTGAAGGAATCTATTTTGGGGACAATAGCCAAGGAAAAATCCTTGGCATTGGTAAAATTGCTATATCCTTTAATATACCCTTTCAAACGTTTTACATGTTGATTCACTTGATTATAACCTCTTGTCCATATCACAACTATGTGACAAAGGTTATAATTGTTTATTCACTAATGAGGGTGTGACCGTAACAAGGAGAAGCAACGACTCAATTGCCATTAAGGGTGTACTCAAGGGAAAACTCTATCTTGTGGATTTCTTCGCGGATAAAGCCCAACTTGATACATGCTTAATTGCAAAAACTAACATGAGATGGCTGTGGCATCGGAGGCTAGCCCATGTTGGGATGAGAAATTTGCAAAAATTCCTTAAGGGCGAGCACATCCGCGGTTTAAAGAATGTTGTGTTTGAAAAATATAGGTCATGCAGCGCATGCCAAGCCAGAAAGCAAGTTGGAGCACCACATCCATCTAAGAACATTATGACCATTGGAGCTTCTACACATGGATCTCTTCGATCCAATCGCCTACATTAGTATTGGTGGTAACAAATATGGTCTTGTTATTGTTCATGACTTTTCACGTTTCACTTGGGTATTCTTTTTGCATGACAAGAGAGAGACTCAAAGTGTTCTCAAGAGATACTTGAAGAGAGCTCAAAATGAGTTCTCCTTGAGTATCAAGACCATAAGGAGTGACAACAGCACCGGATTCAAGAATACTCAAGTTGAAGAATTTTTGGATGAAGAAGTATCAAGCATGAGTTCTCAGCCCCCTACTCCCCTCAACAAAATGGGGTGGCCGAGAGGAAGAATAGAACTCTAATTGAGATGCCAAGAACCATGCTTGATGAGTACAAGACGTTAGACCAGTTTTGGGCGGAGGTGGTCAACACCGCTTGCCATGCAATAAACCGGTTGTATCTTCACCGCATACTTAAGAAGACGTCGTATGAGCTCCTAACTGGTAACAAGCCCAACATCTATTACTTTTGTGTTTTTGGCAGCAAATGCTACATTCTTAACAAGAATCCTAGGACTTTGAAGTTTGGTTCTAAGTCCGATGAGGGTTTCTTGCTTGGCTATGACTCAAACACTTACGCCTATCATGTCTTTAACAAATCCTCCAGAATTATTGAACTAGCACGTTACGTAGTGTTTGATGAGCTTAATGGCTCCACAAGAACAACCTCAAGATGCAAGTGACCATCCTACACATCAAGTAAAGTCTTTCTCAAATGATAAAGATCAAGTTCCCCAAGATGCACTCCAAGAAGATGAAAATGGAGGCATCAATCAAGGGGGGACAATGAGGATGAGGAAGTCCAAGATGACGAATCAAGACCTCAAGCGCCTCACCCAAGAGTGCATCAAAGCGTCCAAAGGGACCATCCCGTTTACGATATACTTGGAGACATCTCCAAGGGGGTAACTAATCGATCTCGTGTTGCAAACTTTTGTGAACATTATTCTTTTGTTTCTTCCTTGGAGCCCCACAAGGTCGAATAAGCACTATGATATCCGGATTGGGTGATGGTCATGCAAGAAGAGCTCAACAACTTCGAAAGAAATCAAGTATGGGAGCTTGTGAAGAGGCCTAATGCGAATGTTGTAGACACCAAATGGGTGTTCCGCAACAAACATGATGAACACAAGGTGGTTACAAGGAACAAGGCACGACTTGTGGCTCAAGAGTATTCACAAGTCGAAGGTTTGGATCTCGAAGAAACCTTTGCTCCCTAGCTAGGCTTGAATAAATTCGTATATTACTTGCCTTTGCTACTCACCATGATTTTAAGCTATATCAAATGGACGTCAAGAGCGCATTCCTCAATGGTCCAATCAAAGAAGAGATGTATGTGGAGCAACCCCCGGATTTGAAGATAAAGAATTTCCAAACCATGTGTACAGATTGCGTAAGGCTCTCTATGTACTCAAACAAGCTCCTAGAGCTTGGTATGAGTGCCTTAGAGATTTTTTAACTCAAAATGGTTTCAAAATTGGGAAGGCGGACTACACTTTGTTGACTAAGCATTTTAATGACGATTTGTTTGTTTGCCAAATATATGTCGATGACATTATATTTAGTTCTACTGACAAAGATTTTTGTGATGAGTTTTCCAAGATAATGACAGAGAGATTTGAGATGTCCATGATGGGGGAATTGAAGTTCTTCCTAGGATTTCAAGTGAAGCAACTCAAGAAAGGCACATTTATTAGTCAAAACAAGTACACACAAGATATACTCAAGAAGTTTGACATGTACAAGGTAAATGTGGCCTAGAGGGGGGGGGGTGAATAGGCCTTTTTGATTTTCTGTCGAAACCTGCAACACTTAACAACCAGATCAAATCTCGAGATATCGGACTAGTCCAGTCGAGTGCAGACTAGTCCGGTGTATGCCAACTAGGTTAATCAAATTTAATCGATTATGTTCATCCTGGGATGTAGGCGCCGGAAATATACTTCTAATTGAAGTGTTACACAACTATGAACTGGGATGTACCATAAGTTAATCTTATATTCAACGTTTCAACTTAAAGTGAACAAGTTTGATTGAAACCCTAGATTGAGATGAAGAGTAAGAACAATAAGCGCAAAGAAAGAACACAATAATTTTATCCCGTGGTTCGATTCCCACGGAGGCAACCTACGCCCACGTTGAGGAGTCCACAAAAGGACTGGGTCTTCTCCAACCCTACCCTCATCGGTTCGCCACGGAGGCCAATCCTCTTCACTTATCACAAAGGGCAAATAACCAAATTCAAGGGGCCTTCTCACACGTTGAGGGCTCCCCAAGATTACAACAAGAACACCACCAAGAACACACTCGAAAGATCACAACAAAACCACAGGAGTGTGTTAGGGAATCAAACCAAGAGCTCAATGAGTGATGAATCGTGTCTCTCCAATGATCCAAAGTGTATCCTCAAGGGATTGATCTTTCTTGCATTTGATTTCGTGGAGAGAAGTGTTTTCTGGACTCTTGGGAGGTGTGACAGCGCAGGGGGGTCGAGAGAGATGTAAGATGGGCCGTGTACACCTATTTATATGGGGTTCCCAAAAGTAACCGTTAGGGTTTAGAAAGATCGGACTAGTCTGGTGTGCTTAGCGTAGCAAATCCTAGGTGTCTCAAAATATCGGACTAGTCCAGCTGAAAGTGGACTTGTCTGAATTTGGTTCTGGAAATCTTCGGACTAGTCCGATGAATCTCGGACTTGTCCAGAAAAGTGAAACCCTAAGTGAATATGGGTGACAAGTCTGCACTTGGAAGACTTGTCTGATTTAGGTCAAAGGGTTTTTTGGACTAGTCCGTGCTAATATCGGACTTGTCCGATTGACATCAGAAGGATATCGGACTAGTCCGATGTGTGATCGGACTTGTCCGATTTTGTGCAACTTGTGAAGTGTTTTGAGGACTAGTCCGCACTGGGGAAGACTAGTCCGATTCTAGTCAGAGAGATATCATACTAGTCCGTGGGAATATCGGACTTGTCCGATCTTGTGCAGAAAGATATCGGACTAGTCCGGTGTCAGTCGGACTAGTCCGGTCCTGTATAAATATGTGCAATGTGTGTGATTATTTGTGCTTGAGCTCTTGGGGTGTGTTTCCTTAACACACTCCATACACAATGATCTACTACACTTGTTTCTTGAGCTCTTTTCCGCATTGCTCCTCATTCTCCTTTCTTTTTGGCACTTTGGTCATTTTCTCATTAGAACCTGTGCTCATCTCAACAAAGTGGTTAGGATATCATTTGCTTGTCATAAATAATCCAAAACCCACAAGGGATTCCTAGGTGCACTTTCAATCTCTCCCTTTTTGGTGATTGATGACAACCAATTGAGATTTTACAAAATATGACAAAACTTGAGATTTTCATAAAGTGTGAACATATGAGTTTAAAATACATTAAGCAATGAAAACATGATCCATATGTGCACTCTTTATGGTGGGATGCAGAACTAAGTGTATAGAAGCAATAATTATGATGAGAATGACATAATTGACATCAACACATCAACAACAAGCATATATGTCATTCTTATAGCAAAATCACAGATTTCATCAATTTCTCCATAAGTAGTTCAAAACATTTCATCACAGGACCAAGAGCATATTAAAAGTTTTACAACCCACAAAATAGACAAAGCATAAAAAAGAGGCTCTTCTTGCATCCTACAGCTAAAACCTAAGACTCCCCCTCAACCCCCCCCCCCCCCCCTTTGGCATCAAGACACCAAAAAGAAGGAGAGGAGGGACCTAAAGTCTTCAAGCCTCGCTGTCGGTCCTCACATTGTATTCATCTTCATCTTTGGGCTGATGATGATGAGGAGGAGGAGGAGGAGGAGGAGGAGAAACGGAGCCCCTCGAGTCTCCAACGCAATAGGCAAGATCGGAGGGAGTCAAGGGCCCGAGCTCGGTGAAATCAGAGTCGGAGTCATCAGAAATTACTGGAGATCCAATGGGCTCGATCTCCAGCTTTTGGCAAATCTACTTCACATTCTCCTTGACATATCTCATGTCAGCCTTTCTCTTTTTGTTGAGCTTGTGGGCCTTCACTTCGGCCTTTTTGCAAGAGGCAAAAATAGCTGCCAGGTACTTCAAGATACCACTCGGGGACCCCTTTTGAGGAGGGGCCCTAGGAGCGGGAGCAACCCTAGCACCTCCACTGGCTCTCATTGGAGCCTCAGGACTGGAGGCCGGAGAGGGAGCAACTTGGACACTTGGCTGTTGAGGCTTCTCGGGCCTCAAGGGGAGGTGCTCGACATCCTTGACAAAATCTATGCTTGTAACCTTCTCAATCATGAACATCATATAAGGAGCATAGCCACATGACCTGTTTGGTGTGCAGGAGATGTTCACCATGTCATTCCAAATATAGTCACAGACATCAAATTTTATGTCTTTGCTAATGACCTTCATCAAGGTCCTGAGGTACCCTTGCACACTTTCAACATCCCCATCCTTGGGGGCAATTGTCTTCCTTAGAACCCTGTTCAACACCACAAAGAAGGGCTTCATATTCTTGGTAGAAGGGGGGTTGGACTTGGAGTTGGGTTCATAGAGGAACTTCATTCTGTCCTTCTCAATGACACCTATGTTGTGGATGATCAAGTTGTCATTGCTTGAGGTGTAAAGGTGTAGCAGTCTTGCAGATTTCTCATAAGTTATGCTGTACTTGGATCCATGAGTCATCCAAGTCACACTTTCTTCCTCGTCACTTGAGAAGTGACAAGTAGCATAAAACTGGGCAATCACCTCATCATTCCAATTGTTCCTGAAGGCAAAGAGACCCTTCAAGCCATGTCTTGCAACTACCTCAACCATCTCCACAAAAGGTGAGCAACCCTTCTTCTCAAAATGCGCCCAATCTATCCATTGGTTGCGCACCACGGACGTCTTCATTGAGAGATAGACGGTCTTGTAGAAATCTGCATGAAAATTGCTCCAAAACCTCCCATCTACAGCTTGCTTGGGACGGTTGCAGCAATCAACATTTCTAAACCTGGCCGCCGTGTCACTGCCCTTTCCGTTGAATCTGTCCTCCGCGGGATCCGTGGCCCCTTCCCTTGGAGCTGACAGCTTTAGGGGGCCAATCGGGCCCGTTGCAATTCCCTTGCCCTTGGCTTGGCGAGGGCCACCTCCAGCAGAAGCCTTGGATGTTGGCTTCTTCGCGAGCACCTTCCTTCGAGCCTGAGGAGGTGAAGGTGTCGGCTCGGAGGGGCGCTCTTGGCGCTTCTTGCTTAGGCTTATCGAGGACCGAAGCACGGCTTCGTGGTCCATCTCAGCCTCGAAGTCGGAAACTTCGTCGTGTGAGTTCGACATGCTCTGAGAATGGATTGCACAAGGTGTTGATGAGAATAGATGACAAGGAATTGCATTGAGGAATTAAGAAGTTAGGTTTGAGTTCAGAAAAATCAGACTAGTCCGGTGTACAGGCAAGGGCTAGTCCAGGTGACCGGACTTGTCCGTGCATGGACCGGACTAGTCCGGTATTCATCCTCAAGAACCTTAACTATGAGACAAATGGAGTTGCTCAATGCAAAACAAGCCTAACAACAATGTAATACATCAAGGACACTTGTATTAGGTGACAAAAGCTAGACTATTCGATCAATAGTAAAGAAAATGGAGATTTCTAGGGTTTGGGGGAAAACTTACCGAAAAATCGCTTGAATCTCGGAGAAGATGGGGTTGAAGGGTGGACAAGTCCGTGGTCTTCAATCCCTAAGCGAAGGAGGTTGATTTCCACCCAAACTTGGAGATTTTTTATGGAGAAATCGTCGAATCGCCTTGGGGAGCTTGAGCGTGGAGAGAGAAAGCTTGAGGCAAGTGTGGGGGTGAGAAAGATTAGGGTTTGGCGGCGGCTAGGGTTATGGACATGAAAAATCGGACAAGTCCAATGATCATACTAGTCCGAACTTTTCCAGAGACTATATCGGACTAGTCTGTGATCTGCCGAACTAGTCTGGCCTAACTGGCGCTCTGCGGACTAGTCTGCATGGGCGGACTAGTCCGGGTAACCACGGACTAGTCCGTGGTTACCAGACAAAGTGAGATTAGTCCATTCGTATATATTCGAAGGTACTTATTAAGAAAATAAGGGGGCAAAGCAAATCAAATAATCTTGATAAATATGATGAGTAAGCATTCAACAATCAAGCAATGGTCATAATTCACCAAGATCTAGTAATTGACATAGTTTTTTGAAAAAATTGAGAGAGATGTTTTTACCAACAAAATCAATGAATTTTGAAGATTTCATTCAGGTATACAAGATTTCAAGCCACACTCTGAGCATAAAGAATATTTAGTTCATTTCGGAGTTCGCAAAAGCGATTTTCATCAAGTGGCTTGGTAAAAATATCGGCTAGTTGCTTTTCGGTATTGATATGTGAAATAGCTATATCTCCCTTCATTGAATGGTCTCTCAAAAAGTGATGTCGGATGTCTATGTGTTTGGTTCTAGAGTGATCAACAGGATTATAAGAAATTTTAATGGCACCCTCATTATCACAAAGGAGTGGAATATGGTTCATATTGTAACCGTAATCCCTTAGAGTTTGTCGCATCAAAAGGAGTTGTGCACAACAACTCCCATTTGCAACATACTCCGCTTCGGCTGTGGATAAGGCAATGGAGTTTTGTTTCTTGGAGGACCAAGAAACAAGGGATCTCCCTAGGAATTGGCATGTATCGGAGGTACTTTTTTCTATCTACCTTGCACTCGCATAATCTGCATCAGAGTAACCAATGAGATTGAATTTGGAACCTTTGGGGTACCAAAGGCCTAGGTTGGGTGTATGAACTAAATACCGCAAGATTCAACGGCTGTCAAATGACACTCTTTTGGGTTGGCTTGAAATCTTGCACACAAGCATACACTCAACATAATGTCTGGCCTAGATGCACATAAGAAGAGTAGAGATCCAATCATGGAGCGATATACCTTTTGGTCGACGTTTGGTCCATATTCATTGCGATCCAAGTGGCCATTCGTTGCCATGGGAGTCTTTATGGGATTTGCCTTGTCCATTCCAAACTTCTTGAGTATGACTTGAGTATACTTAGTTTGGCTTATGAACGTCCCTTCTTTTTGTTGCCTCACTTGGAATCCCAAGAAGTACTTTAGCTCTCCCATCATTGACATCTTAAACCTATCTGTCATAATTTTACTAAATTCCTCACAAAAAGATTTGTTAGTTGAACCAAAGATTATATAATCAACACAAATTTGACAAACAAGGAGATCATTGTCAAAGTTCTTTGTAAACAATGTATAATCTACTTTACCGATCTTAAAACCATTTTCAATTAAGAAATCTCTAAGACACTCATACCAAGCTCTAGGAGCTTGTTTGAGGCTGTAGAGAACCTTACGCAATTTAAATACGTGGTCGGGGAACTCTTCATCTTCAAAGCTGGGGGGTTGCTCCACATACACCTCCTCCTTGATTGGTCTGTTGAGGAAGGCGCTTTTCACATCCATTTGGTAGAGCTTGAAATCATGGCGAGTAGCATATGCAAGTAATATTCTAATAGACTCAAGTCTAGCTACGGGAGCAAAGGTATCATCGAAATCCAAACCTTCGACTTGTGAATACTCTTTGGCCACAAGTCGTTCCTTGTTCCTTGTCACCACCCCGTGTTCGTCTTGTTTGTTGCATAAGACCCACTTGGTGCCAACGATGTTGGACTTGGGTCTTTCGACTAGTTCCCACACCTCGTTTCGCTTGAAATTGTTGAGTTCTTCTTGCATGGCCACTACCCAATCTGGATCCTTCAATGCATCCTCAACCCTGTGTGGTTCCAAAAAGGATACAAACGAATAATGCTCACAAAAATTAGCTATACGAGATCTAGTAGTTACTCCCTTTTGGATGTCACCGATGATGTTGTCGATTGGGTGATCCCTTTGGGCGCATTAGTGTACTCTTGGGTGTGGTACTTGCTGTATTGAATCTTCATGATCATCTTCTTCTCCCTCTAAATGGTTGCCCTCATTGACTTGTTGATCATTTTCGTCTTCTTGAGGTTGATCTTGTATGGAAGCTCCCCCTTGATCATTGGCCTCCTCTTGTGGTTCATTTTCCTCTTGCATATATAGAGGTGGCTCTTGTGGTCAAACTTCGCCAAACACCATTCTTCTCAATGCTTGACAAGGAGCTTCTTCTCTATCTAGCACACATGGATCAACTTGCTCCTTCTGGGAGCCATTAGTTTCATCGAACACTACGTCACGTGCCACTTCAACAAGTCCGGAGGTCTTGTTGAAGACACGATAGGCGTAAGTGTTCGAATCATAACCAAGCAAGAAACCCTCATCGGACTTCGAAATGAACTTTGAGGTCCTAGGCTTCTTGTTCAAAATATAGCATTTGGAACCAAAAACTCAAAAATATGAGATATTAGGCTTGTTACCGGTGAGTAGCTCATAGGATGTTTTCTTGAGTAGTCGATGAAGATAAAGTCGATTTATGGCATGGCAAGCGGTGTTGACCGCTTCCGCCAAAATCGATCCGAGGTCTTGTACTCATCGAGCATTGTTCTCGCCATCTCTATGAGGGTTTGGTTCTTTCTTTCGGCAACTCCGTTTTGTTGAGAGGAGTAAGGAGCTGAAAACTCATGCTTTATGCCTTCTTCATCTAGGTACTCCTCAACTTGTGTGTTCTTGAACTTCGTGCCATTGTCGCTTCGAATGTTCTTGATCGTCAATGAGAACTCATTTTTGAGCACGCTTGAAAAATTTCTTCAAGATTCCTTGTGTTCATGCCTTATCATGTAAGAAGAATACCCAAGTGAAGCGAGAAAAATCATCAACAACTACTAAACCATATTTGTTACCGCCGATGCTTATGTAGGCAATTGGACCGAATAATTCCATGTGAAGTAGCTCGAGCGGTCTTGTTGTAGTCATGACGTTCTTCGCGGGATGGGGTGTTCCAACTTGCTTCCCGGCTTGACACGCGCTACAAGGCCTATCTTTCTCAAAAACAACATCCTTCAAAACTCGGATGTGATCGCCCTTGAGGAGTTTTTGAAGATTCCTCATACAAACATGCGCTAGCCGTCTATGCCACAGCCAACCCATGTTGGTCTTTGCAATCAAGCATGTGTCAAGTTCGGCTTTATCTTTGTTGAAGTCAACAAGGTAAAGCTTTCCCTTTAACATACCCTTGAATGCAATGGAACCATCACTCCTCCTAGAGACGGTCACACCCTCGTTAGTGAACAAACAATTATAACCTTTGTCACATAATTCGGATATGGACAGCAGGTTATAATCTAAGGAATCAACATGCAATACATGAGAAAGAGTGTGTTTAGATGATATGGCAATTTTACCGGTACCGAGCACCTTTCCTTGACTATTGTCTCCAAAATAGATGCCCTCGTTTGGATCCTCATTTTCTTAATACTCAAGGAACATTCTTCTTTCTCCGGTCACATGGTTGGTGCAGCCACTGCCTAGCACCCATTTAGATCCACTGGAGGAATAGGCCTGCAAAAACAAATTATGCCTTGGTTTTAGGTACCCAAGCTTGCTTGGGTCCTTTTAGGTTAGTCACAAGGGATTTAGGCACCCACACATGAGAATTGGTGTTCCCATGGCGTGACCCAACATAATGAGCATAAATCTTACCAATATTACTTCTCATTAACACATAAGATGCATCAAAGGTTCCAAAAAGCAACTGTTGTTGTTTATATATAGGACTAGTCTGGGAGATCGGACTTGTCCGTAGGATCGGACTTGTCCAGACCCCGACCGGACTAGTCCGGTGATCATGCGTGTTGGATGTGTTAGCTTTGGACTTTTCAGTTTGAAAGGGTCTTCCTTTTACAAAGGTAACACTTTTCTTGTCATTCTTATGGCTTTTGGCTTTTTGCTTTCCACCATAAGAATACCCAATGCCATATTTGACATTAGGAGGTCTTGTGTCCAAGTATGCACTACATGCATATTTGACCTTCTCCTTGTCAAATATGCCACTTTGGGCAGGATGCTTATCCTAGGTAGAGGTTGACTTGTCTTTCAAACTGGTGTCAACTTTACCACATGAAAAAGTAATTATAGCTTCAGATTTAAGTAGTTGAGAAGATGAGCTTGACGAGGATGAAGGGTCACCTTCCTTGAGTGACTCAACATGTACTTCAAGAATCTTGTTAACCTTGATTAGGTTAGCAAGCTCATCCTTGATTCAACATTGGAGTCGCTTAACTCCAAGCAAGCTTCCTTGCTTGAAGCTAACTCAAGCTCTAGTGACTTGCTCCGCTCCTTTTCAAGTTCTAGAAGTTTGTCAAGTTCAACATATTCCTCCTTTTGGGAGATAATCATGTCTTCTTGACGATGTATCAACTTCTCCTTCTCAACAAGTTGATCAAGCAAAAATTTTGCTGCTGTTTTCTTATCTAATCCAATGAGCATATCTTAATTATCGCTAGCAATTTCACTATCACTAGAATAGGAATGTACGGAAGAGGATTTTGTTGTTACCTTGCGTTTACCTTCTTTTGCCATGAGGAAAGTGTCGTTCCCCTTCCATGTGTCGAGTGTGGGGAATAGAGTGGACTTCTTGGATGTCTTCTCAATGGCTATGCTAGCCATCTTCTCTTCTTCTTCGGATGAGGACTCATCATTTGAGTCCCACTCTTTCCCTAGATGCGCTTGTTCAGCTTGTTTCTTCTTCTTGAAGAATTTCTTGGGTTGAGGCTTCGCTTCCTTGGTCTTCTTCTTGTTTTCCTCATATGGGCAATCAACTATAAAGTGGCTATACTCACCACAGTTTTAGCATGCCCGCCTCAACTTTGGTCTTGATTTTTCCTTGTACTTTCCTTCACTTGATTTAGCCCCTTGTCTTTTCTTCATCATTCTTTTGAATTTCTTCATGAACAATATCATGTCATCTTCATCAAAGTCACTGCTCTCATCATCACCGTCTTCTTCTAATTGAGCTTCTCGAGCTTCTTTAGATAAGGACTTGAGGGTGGACTTCAAAGCAACCCCTTTCTTCTTTGCCTAGGTGAGATTGGCAATCTCCTCAACGTGCTTGGCTTGCTTTTCCATCATCTCAAAGTTGATGATTTTCCCAAGTAGCTCGTCCGGGGTCATCTTCTTGTACCCGAGTCTTTCTCGTATCATGGAGCATAAAGTGACATTGCGAGGCATGAAAGCTCTAAGAATGAGCTTCACCACCTCGTGGCCGTTCCATTTCTTGCTTCTGTATGCTCGCACTTTGTTGATGAGCGTCTTTAGTCGGTTGTACATGTCTTGTGGTGACTCATCTTCTTCGATGGAGAACCTCCCTATCTCGCCTTCAATCATCTCGATCTTCGCTTCTCGCACATGACGATCACCTTCATGTGCGGTTTGCAACATATCCCATATCTCCTTCGCGATCTCGAGTCCATCCACCTTTGTAAACTCATCCCGACTGAGCGATGAAGTAATGACTGCAGCAACTTGTGCATTTCGATGGATTGCTTGCTCTTGGCTAGGTGTGAGCTCCTCCTCATCATCCGGGATATCTATTCCTGTGCATACTATGTGCCACAAACTTGGATTGAGAGAAATCAAATGCATTTTCATGTTTTGCCTCCACATTGAGTAGTCATTGCCGTCAAAGTGTGGGGCTTTTCCAAGTGGAATAGATAGATAATGATTGTTGTTAGAATTTAGGCGATCATAATTAAAAGGATATCGGGAGTAGTCGGTGTGACTACTCCCCGTCCTCTCCTTTTCGTCTTCAATCTTTACTTTTGGTTGTTGCTCTTGTGTACGTCCTCCATGTCCAACATGATCTCTTCGAGTGATTAGTCTCCCTTTGAAGAATCTTGCTCTGATACCAATTGAATGTGGCCTAGAGGGGGGTGAATAGGCCTTTTTGATTTTCTGTCAAAACCTGCAACACTTAACAACCAGATCAAATCTTGAGATATCGGACTAGTCCGGTCGAGTGCAGACTAGTCCGGTATATGCCAACTAGGTTAATCAAATTTAATCGATTATGTTGATCCTGGGATGTATGCAGCGGAAATATACTTCTAATTGAAGTATTACACAACTATGAACTGGGATGTACCACAAGTTAATCTTATATTCAATGTTTCAACTTAAAGTGAACAAGTTTGATTGAAACCCTAGATTGATATGAAGAGTAAGAACAATAAGCGCAAAGAAAGAACACAATGATTTTATCCCGTGGTTCGGTTCCCACAGAGGCAACCTACATCCACGTTGAGGAGTCCACAAAAGGACTGGGTCTTCTCCAACCCTACCCTCATCGGATCGCCACAGAGGCCAATCCTCTTCACTTATCACAAAGGTCAAATAACCAAATTCAAGGGGACTTCTCACACGTTGAGGGCTCCCCAAGATTACAACAAGAACACCACCAAGAACACACTCGAAAGATCACAACAAAAACCACAGGAGTGTGTTAGGGAATCAAACTAAGAGCTCAATGAGTGATGAACCGTGTCTCTCTAATGATCCAAAGTGTATCCTCAAGGGATTGATCTTTCTTGCATTTGATTTCGTGGAGAGAAGTGTTTTCTGGGCTCTTGGGAGGTGTGACAGCGCAGAGGGGTCGAGAGAGATGTAAGATGGGCCGTGTACACCTATTTATATAGGGTTCCCAAAAGTAACCGCTAGGGTTTAGAAAGATCGGACTAGTCCATGGTGGACACCAGACTAGTCCAGTGTGCTTAGTGTAGCAAACCCTAGGGTGTCCCGAAATATTGGACTAGTCCGGCTGAAAGCGGACTTGTCCGAATTTGGTTCTGGAAATCTTCGGACTAGTCCGATGAATCTCGGACTTGTCCGGAAAAGTGAAACCCTAAGTGAATATGGATGACAAGTCCGCACTTGGAAGACTTGTCCGATTTAGGTCAGAGGGTTTTTCGGACTAGTCCGTGCTAATATCGGACTTGTCCGATTGACATCAGAAGGATATCGGACTAGTCCGATGTGGGATCGGACTTGTTCGATTTTGTGCAACTTGTGAAGTGATTTTAGGACTAGTCCGCACTGAGGAAGACTAGTCCAATTCTTGTCAGATAGATATCAGACTAGTCCATGGCAATATTGGACTTGTCCGATCTTGTGCAAAAAGATATCAGACTAGTTCGGTGTCAATCGGACTAGTCCGGCCATGTATAAATATGTGCAATGTGTGTGATTATTTGTGCTTGAGCTCTTGGGGTGTGTTTCCTTAACACACTCCATACACAATGATCTACTACACTTGTTTATTGAGCTCTTTTCCACATTGCTCCTCACTCTCCTTCTTTTTGGCACTTTGCTCATTTTCTCATTACAACATGTGCTCATCTCAACAAAGTGGTTAGGATCTCATTTGCTTGTCATAAATCATCCAAAACTCACAAGGTATTCCTAGATGCACTTTCACAAGGCCAAACCCATCAAGACTCCTATGGCAACCAATGGGCATCTCGATCTCAATGAAGATGGTCCATGTGTGGACCAAAAGGTATATAGTTCCATGATAGGCTCATTGCTTTAGATATGTGCATCTAGGCCCGATATCATGCTTAGTGTGTGTATGTGTGCTAGATTTCAAGCTTCCCCTAAGGTGTGTCATTTGATCGCCGTTAAGAGAATTCTTAGATATTTGGTTCACGCACCAAGCCTAGGACTTTGGTACCCCAAAGGCTCTAAGTTTAACCTCATTGGTTATTCCGATGTAGACTATGTGGGGTGCAAAGTGATAGGAAGAGTACATCAGGAACTTGCCAATTCCTTGGTAGATCTCTTGTGCCTTGGTCCTCAAAGAAACAAAACTCCATTGCTCTTTCCATAGCCGAAGCGGAGTATGTCACCGCTGGAAGTTGTTGTGCACAACTTCTTTGGATGCGACAAACTCTTAGGGACCATGGCATAAACTTGCGCCATATCCCTCTCCTATGTGACAATGAGAGTGCCATCAAAATAGCCCACAATCCAGTTGAACACTCAAGGACCAAGCACATTGATATTCGCCACCATTTCTTGAGAGATCACTCCATCAAAGGAGACATTGCAATTACTCATGTGAGAACCGATAAACAATTGGCCGATATATATACCAAACCCTTAGATGAGAAAAGATTTTGGGAACTTAGGAGTGAACTTAATATCTTGGATTCTTGAAATGTGGCTTGAATCTTGCACATCTGATTGTCATATTCAAAATACACACATGCTTGCAAAAACTCATCCTTCTCAATTTTTCTACAAATTATTTTGAAATTATTGAGTCATTGTGAATCATGGTCATAGTTTGATTGTTAATTGCTTACTGGCCATATTTACGAAGATCTTTTGTGAAATCTAGTCCAAAAGGATCAAATATCCACTGAAAACATAATATATAGGAGTTTTCAGCCTTAGGACCGGACTAGTCCGCCCTCAGACCAGACTAGTCTGGTGGCTCAGAACAGTCCGGCCCTGGTCCGATAGCCAGACAAGTCTGGGTCCCTGACCGGACTAGTCTGGACCTTGGGGACTTAACCTCCCCAGGGAGCCCCCAACCTCTTGACTTCACCTCGAGCTCTCTCTCTCTCTCCAAAAACGCTCGAAAACCGCCCCCCTCATCGGTGATTTTCGATTCCAACCACAAAATCTTGATTCCAATCGGTGGATTGAAGCCCTAAGGTGCGTGGGAACTCTTCCCCAAGCATCGGAGGCCGATTCCTCACCCACATTTCTTCGAATTGAAGATTTGAAGAGGTATTCTTGACCTAACCCAAAATCTCCAAAATTCAATTCTTTTAGGTCTATTGATAGAAACCTCTTCACAAATGTTGTTGTGCACATAATTGTGATCATGTACCTCAATTTTTGTGGTAGATCCGTAGTTTTCACAAAATTTCTCTAGATTAGGGTTCTTGCTGTGTGAACCGGACTAATCCAGCTTTAGAGCGTACAAGTCCGGTTGGGTACGGACTAGTCCGACCCTTGGGCGGACAAGTCTAGATTACACAGTAAAAACCCTAACCTTGATCAATTCTGTGAATTCTACCACTTTATCTTGACTCCTTGGACTCATACACATTCCCTTGCTTCTTTTATCAGCAACCATGTTGGATAACGAGTATGTTCCACCTTCTGACTCCGAGGCTGAAGCGGAGAAGCAAGCTCTTTATCATCGGAGGCAACGAGAGGATCAAGAAATGGCTGCTGCATACTTTGCATCAAAGAGAGCAAAGAAGACGCAGCAAGAAGCACACAACTCTGCAGTAGTCGAGGCAACCCCAAGGAAAAAGAGACTTGTGACATTGGGGGATCAGGCTAGAGCCCAAGAGGCAAGGTCCTCCAAGGATAAGGGAAAGGCCCCGATCGATGTTGCACCCAAGAAGAGGGTGATAGTGGCCAAGAAGGCTGCTAGCAAGGTTAAGAAGGGTGCCTCTAAACCCATAGGCCTCTTGAGGATGTCTTCTCCTGCACGGAACCCAAACCATGCAGTTGCCTTTGACGCTAACATCTTCAAGGGAAAAGGGGCTGAGAAGGCATGCAAGCTAAGGAAGATCAATGTCTATCAGCGAGACAGGAGCACAGTGGATCCCCATTTCTGGTGTGACTTCCACTGTGACTATTACAGGACGGTCTACATGACCAAGCAGACTCCAGTCACCGATGCTTAGTGGATTGACTGGGACTATATGGCTCAAAAGGATCACGTGGCCTTCAATGTCGTGATTGAGGCTGTTGAGCGGCATGGTTTGAAGAAGTTCATGGCTTTCCAGTATGACTGGAATGTGGAAGTAATCACTCAGTTATATTCCACTATCTACTTCCACACCGATGGGGACAGGAGGATTACCTGGATGATCCATGGAGAGCAGTACTCCACCACCTACTGGGAGTTTGCTCAGCTGCTTGACCTAGAGGATCAACTGGACAATGAAATCATTATCTCCAACTTGAGGCCAGTTGATCGCGATACCATGGAGTACATGTATCCTAGCCATGTACCCTTTGAGGCGGGGCACATAAGGAACATCAAGTCCTTCTACAGTGTCCTCAACAGGGTGCTCAGGAAGACCATTGCCCCCAAGGATGGAGATGTGAGGATAATTCAAGGGAATCTGAGGCACTTGATGATCCTTATTGATGGAGATGTCCACTTCAATGTGGTTGACTACATCTTTGACGACATCTTCAACATCTCCCATACTCCCAACCGATCATGTGGATATGCTCCGGACATCATGTACATGATCGAGAAGATCTTCGGACTCACGTTCAAGAAAGACATAATTCACCAGAGGCTTCGACCTCAACTCCCTCCTCCAGAGTCGGTTGCTCCTAGGAGGAAGAATGCGGATCCTCCCGCTTCTTCCTCTCGCTTTGTGCCATCTCCTCCACCACCTCCGCTTTCATCACAATGCGGGAGTGGCTTTCTCAAATGCTTCAAGGACATTTTATCCTCTTGCCGAAAGGAGGAAGTTCGACAACATCGCATGGAGCATCGCCAAGAGAAGTATCTCAAGGCGGTGTGCGATAAGTTGGACATTCCTATGTCCCCCGCAGAGGAAAGTGATGGGGAGATCACTCCATTCCCAGAGTTCACCGCAGAGGAGCTCACAATTTGGTGAAGATGGTACTTCCACTGCGGCCCCGACTGATGATGATGATGCAAATGTTGATCCGGAGGCCACAGAGAGCGATAGCGGGCGCCAAGGCAGAGATGATGACGATGACTCCGATGATGAGTAAACATAAGGGCTCTTCCTCTCTTCTTTTCCTTTTTGGTGTCTTCATGCCAAAGGGGGAGAGATTAGTGGATGGGGCACTTAAATAGGGGGAGAGTTTGAGTGGGAGAGATTGAGGGTTTCTACCTAGTTTTTAGTGGGAGAGTTTAACTGATCCAAGATTGGACTTATGTTTGTATGTTTAAAACTCTTTCTTAAATTGTTGTAAGACTTAATTTATATCAATTGTGACTTTATGCTTGAGTTACATGCATGTCTTGCATATTTGTTTCTTTACCACAACCCATGAGCACATCACTTAGGCACCCAACCATAACATGTATATGTATGGAAACTCCCTAAATCTATCTTACTCATGATGCATACATTGAGGGGGAGTCACTCATACAAATACATGTTATGAAAAATAAATTATTATCCTTTTTGTCGAAGTCTTAATGTGTTGTCATCAATCACCAAAAAGGGGGAGATTGAAAGTGCATCTAGGCATCCCTGTGGGTTTTGGATGATTAATGACAACAATTTAGAAGTATAATGAGCTAAGTTGATCTTAAGCACAGGTACAATGATTGAAATGAGATGAAACCCTCCATAAAGGAAAAGGGTGCAATGGGTGTCAAAGGCTCAAGAGTAGAAATTAGGGCTTCTATGAAGTTGAGCTTACATGAGCCGTGTCATGTAAAAGGGAGGATGTATCATGTGCATTGAGGTCATACCAAGGGGCTCAAAGTGGTGGTTTAGTGAAACACCTAAGTGAGAAGCCAAAAATGAGAGAAACCCTAGGAGGCCGGACTAGTCTGGCTAGGCAGACCAATCTGTTTTGAGACGGACCAAAGGTCTCTGGAGTGAATCTGAGTGAATTTGGAACTAAGTCCGAGAAGTCCAGACTTATCTATTTTTGGACGGACCAAAGCTCTCTGGAAAAGTTCGTACTTGTCCATTTGGGTACGGACCAGTTCGTTTGAGACTTAGTGAGATCATCTGAGAGAAACCCTAGTGGGTCGGACTAGTCCGCCCCCTATGACCGGACTAGTCTGTGCCAGTCCAGTTGAGTCCGTTTCGGGACGGACTAAACCTTTATGTCCTACTTCGGACTAGTCCAGTTTGGACCGGACTAGTCCATTGTATAGTGACCGTTTGAATTTGGAAATTTGGCGGGTAGCGTGACGATCGCCGTGCAGTGTGGCAGTTTTTGGGAACTGACCAGAGGTCAGTGGTCCCATAAGGCCGGACTAGTCCGGGTCCAGAGGCTGGACTAGTCCGCCCTTCTGCTGAGGTCAGCAGAAGGGGTTTGGGACACCTATAAAAAGGGGAACCCCGACCTCATTTGAACATTTCTTGAACCCTAGCACCGCCACAAGCATCCTAGAGCCTTCCAAAGCCTTCTAATCGTCCTACTAACCCTCTAAGAGCAAATCTTGAAGAGATTAGGGTTTGGGGAGGAGAGTAAAAGAAGATCATCGTGCTTTGGCTCTCGGTTTGATCTCTTGCACATTGTGTTGTGTTTTGTGGCTTGTGTGAGTTGAGCTTCGTGTGCTACTCATTGTATTGATTTGTGGGAGCCTCAACTTGTGAGCAGCCCCATCAAACTTGGTGATTACCCATTGATATAGTGGAAACCAAGCCGACCATCATGGTGGCTTGGTGAGAGGAGGGTCAAGTGAGACCCGATCCTTGTGTGGACTTCTCAACGTGGATGTAGGCTTCTTCGTGGAGCTAAACCACGGGATAAATCTTGTCTCACTTGCCTTTTACTTTTCGTAATCACTAGTATTGCTATTAGGGTTCTTATTGCTCATATTGCTCTTTACTTTGATCATTGTTGAAAAATTGTGATCTAAGTGTCGTAACTTCACAATCTGAATTGTACTAGTTTACCACATATTGCTTATCTCTTTGGTGAACTTAAATTTCGCAAATAACTTGTAGAAACCAAGTTTTTAGGTTTTCACCCTGTGCTGACCGGACTAGTCCGGCCCAGTCCAGAAAAGTCCGGCCTCAGGAATTTAATCTTGTTTGATTAAGTCATTTCAGGTATTATTTCCTATTCACCCCCCTCTAGGCGACTTTCAGAAAGGTTCAGACTTGTCCTTTTGGGTATGGACTAGTCCGTTTGAGACTTAATGAGATAAACCGGAGAAACCATAGAGGGCCAGACTAGTCCGCCCACTGTGGACGGACTAGTCCGGGCCTACCGAGATGAGTCCATTTTAGGACGGACTAAACCCTTCTGTCCTACTTCGGACTAGTCCATTTTGGACTGGACTAGTCCGTTGTTTAGTGACCGTTTGAATTTGGAAATTTGGCGGGTAGCGTGACGATCGTCGTGCAGTTTGGCAGTTGTCGGGACCTGGCCAGAGGTTAGTGGTCCCATTGGGCCGCACTAGTCCGGGGCCAATGGCTGGACTATTCTGCCCTTCTGCTGAGGTCAGCAGAAGGGGCTCGGGACCCCTAAAAAAGGGGACCCCGACCTCATTTGAACAAGACTGGAACCCTAGCACCGCCACATATGACCAAGAGACTTCCAAAGCCTTCTACTCGTCCTACTAGCCCTCTAAGACCAAATCTTAAAGAGATTAGGGTTTGGGGAGGAGAGTGAAGGAAGATCACCGCGCTTGGGCTCTCGGTTTGATCCCTTTGCACATTGTGATTGTGTTTTGTGGCTTGTGTGAGTTGAGCTTTGTGTGCCCCTTATTGTATTGATTTGTGGGAGTCTTAACTTGTGAGCAGTCCCATCAAACTTGATGATTACCCATTGATATAGTGGAAACCAAGTCGGCCATTGTGGTGGCTTGGTGAGAGAAGGGTCAGGTGAGACCCGATCCTTGTGTGGACTTCTCAACGTGGATGTAGGCTTCTTCGTGGAGCTGAACAACAGGATAAATCTTCTCTTACTTGTCTTTTACTTTTCGTGATCACTAGTATTGCTATTAGGGTTCATATTGTTCATATTGCTCTTCACATTTCACTTTGTGAAAATCTTGTAATCTAAGTGCTTAAACTTTCCAATATTAGTTTTACTAAGTTACTATACATTGTTAACATCTCGGTTGATCTTAAATTCCGTAAATAACTTGTCGAAACCGAGTTTTTAGGTTTTCACCCTGTGCTGAACGGACTAGTCCGGCCCTGTCCAGACAAGTCCGGCCTCACGAGTTTAATCTCGTTTGATTAAGCCATTTCAGGTCTTATTGCCTATTAACCCCCCTCTAGGCGACTTTCAATTGGTATCAGAGCAGGCTTCTCCACAAGAGTCTAGTAACTCGGAGAAGAAATGGTCAGAAGGGGTGACAATGAAGTTCCGGTGGTCGTTGATGACACCAAGATGAAGAACATCGATGTTCTTCAAGATGATCCAAACGACGATGAAGAAGTTTGGATGCTCAAGGCACGGCTTCGTGAGAAGCTCAATGTGCCCAAGAAGGAGATCAAGCCAATTGCTCCGATCAACATCGACAATGGGAGTAGTTCACAAGACTACTCCCGGTATCCTTACAATTATGAGCAACTTACCGCGAGCAATCATTATTTGTCTATTCCCATTGGCAAACCTCCTCAGTTTGATGAAAATGATTACTCTATGTGGAAGCATAATATGAAGATGCACCTCATTTACTTAAACCCTAGCTTGTGGCAAATTGTTATGACAGGTGTTTATATTCTGAAGAATCAGGAAGACATCACTACAAAACAAGCCGTTCTTCTCCATCGCAACGCTCAAGCCGTTGGAGTGATTACCTCCTCATTGACTCGAGAGGAGTTCAACCGCATTGAAGGGTTAGAGGTTGCCAAGGAGATATGTGATACCCTCAAGATGGCGCATGAAGGCAACCGCGTCATTAGGGAGGCGAAGATCGAGATGATAAAAGGAGAGCTTGAGAGGTTCACCATCATGGATGGTGAGTCCCCCCAAGACATGTATGACCGCCTCAAGACTCTCATCAACAAGAGTCGGTATTATGGAAGCACCCGGTGGACCGACCATGAGGTGGTAAAGAGGATTATTCGAGCATTCATGCCTCGAAATGTCACTCTTTGTTCACGAATTCATGAGAGTCCGGGTTTTCATAAGATGACTCCCGAAGAAGTGCTTGGAAGAATTATCAACCATGAAATGATGGAACAAGAAGCTATGTTCTACAATGATCTACAAAAGCTCTCCTCCTCCAAGAAAAGAGATGTCGGTTCAAGGCAACATCCTCAAGATCACAAGAAAAGGAAGAGAGTGATGAAGAGAGCCCAGACACCAATGAAGAAGAGACACTCTTCATCAACAACTTCAAGAGGATGTTTATAAGGAGGAGGGGGAGCTACCAAAATGAAAAGAAAAGCAAAGACAAGCCCAAAACAAGATCAAAGAGGGCTTGCTACAATTGTGGGGAGTATGACCACTTCATTGTGGATTGTCCACATGAAGAAAACAAGAAGAAGAAGGAGGGCAAGTCCAATAAAAAGAAGTACTTCAAGAAGAAGAAGCAATCCGGACATGCCCACCTTGGAAAGGAGTGGGATTCAAATGAGGAATCCTCCTCCGATGAAGAAGAGAAGATAGAAACTATTACTATGAAGAAGACAACTACGGAGAACAAGCTCTTCCCAAATTTGGAGACTTCAAGGCCAACTTGTCTCAGGCCAAAGAGGGAAGAAAGAAGGTTAAATCTAAATCCTCTTCTTCAATTTCTTCTCGTGATGATTTTGATAGTAGTAGTGAAAATGAACACATGCTTAAGGACATGAGTAAAAGTACTTTGAAAAGATTGAGATTGTTAATGGAGGAGATATTTGAGAAGGAAGAGCTCATCAACCGTCAAGAGGACATGCTCATCCAACAAAAGGAGAGATGTCAAGAGGTTGAGGAGCTCTTGGAGCTTGAAAGTGAAAGAAGCAAGGCACTTGAGCATGAACTCGCTTTGAGCAAGGAAACTTGCTCAAACCTTGAGAACACTACAATTGTGCTCAAGGATGAACTTGTTAGTTTGACACAAGCTAACAAGATCCTTGAGACACAAGTGAAGTCTCTCAAGGTCAATGCACCTTCTTCCTCTACAAGCTCATCTTCCACAAATGTTAAATCTGAAGCATCTCAACCTTGTAAATGCTCAAACTTGATCATAAAGCTTGAAGATGAGCTTAAGTTGGCACAAACCAATCAAGCACCAAAGGGTGGCATCTTTGACAAGGAGAAGGTGGCATATGCACGTAGTGCATATACCAACACAAGACATCCCCTTGTCAAGGATGGTCTTGGTTATTATAGGGAGATGAGACAAAATGACAAAACTCTCAAGAATGGCAAAGACTTGATTGTTTTTGTCAAAGGAGGCTCATACAACAATAATGGGAAGAACATTGCTACTTCACCCAAAATGCCTAAGAAAGAACCGCATCCATTGTTCCATGATTTTGATGCATCATATGTTTTATGGAGGAACAAGTTTGGAAAGGCCTATGCTAGTTATGTTGGTCCACACCGCAAGAGTCCTAAACCTTGTGTGTGGGTGCCCCAAGTGCCTCTTGACTAACATCAAAGGACCCAACATCGCTTGGGTACCTAAATCCAAGGCTTAAATCTTTCTTGTAGGCATACTCCTCCGGAGGAACCAAATGGGTTCTTGATAGTGCGTGCACTAATCATATGACCGGAGAGAGAAAGATGTTTTTGGAGTATGAGCTAAATGAAGATCCAAGTGAAGGAATTTATTTTGGGGACAATAGCCAAGGAAAAATCCTTAGCACCGGTAAAATAGCTATATCCCCTAATACCACTCTTTCAAATGTTTTACATGTTGATTCACTTGATTATAACCTCTTGTCCATATAACAACTATGTGACAAAGGTTATAATTGTTTATTCACTAATGAGGGTGTGACCGTCACAAGGAGAAGCAATGACTCAATTGCCTTTAAGGGTGTACTCAGGGGAAAGCTCTATCTTGTGGATTTTTCTGCGGATAAAGCCAACTTGATACATGCTTAATTGCAAAAACTAACATGGGATGACTGTGGCATAGAAGGCTAGCCCATGTTGGGATGAGGAATTTATAAAAACTCCTTAAAGGCGAGCACATCCGTGGTTTAAAGAATGTTGTGTTTGAAAAGGATAGGCCATGTAGCGCATGCCAAGCCGGAAAGCAAGTTGGAGCATCACACCTATCCAAGAACATCATGACAACATCAAGACCATTGGAGCTTCTACACATGGATATCTTCGGTCCAATCGTTTACATAAGTATTGGTGGTAACAAATATGGTCTTGTTATTGATGATGATTTTTCACGTTTCACTTGGGTATTCTTTTTACATGATAAGAGTGAGACTCAAGGTGTCCTCAAGAAATACTTGAAGAGAGCTCAAAATGAGTTCTCCTTAAGTATCAAGACTATAAGGAGTGACAACGACACCAAATTCAAGAACACTCAAGTTGAAGAATTTTTGGATGAGGAAGGCATCAAGCATGAGTTCTCGGCACCCTACTCCCCTCAACAAAATGGAGTGGCCGAGAGGAAGAATAGAACTCTAATTGAGATATCAAGAACCATGCTTGATGAGTACAAGACGTTGGACTGGTTTTGGGTGGAAGCGGTTAACACCACTTGCCATGCCATAAACCGGTTGTATCTTCACCGCATACTTAAGAAGACGTCTTATGAGCTCCTAACTGGTAACAAGCCCAACATTTCCTACTTTAGTGTTTTTGGGAGTAAATGCTACATTCTTAACAAGAAGCCTAGGACTTCGAAGTTCGCTTCTAAGTCCGATGAAGGTTTCTTACTTGGTTATGACTCAAACACTTACGCCTATCGTGTCTTTAACAAATCCTCTAAAATTGTTGAAGTAGCACGTGACGTAGTGTTTGATGAGACTAATGGCTTCCAAGTGGAGCAAGTTGATCATCGTGTGCTATATCAAGAAGAAGCTCCACAAGTGGTGATAAGAAGAATGGCACTTGGAGATATACGACCACAAGAACAACCTCAAGATGCAAGTGACCATCTCACACATCAAGCAAGCTCCTCCTCAAATGATCAAGATCAAGTCCCCCAAGATGCGCTCCAAGAAGATGAAAATGGAGGCATCAATCAATGGGAGACAATGAGGATGAGTAAGACCAAGATGATGATTCAAGACCTGAAGCGCGTCACCCAAGAGTGCACCAAAGTGTCCAACGGGACAATCCCATTGACAATATACTTGGAGATATCTCCAAGGGGGTAACTACTCGATCTCATGTTGCAAATTTTTGCGAACATTACTCTTTTATTTCTTCCTTGGAGCCTCACAAGGTTGAAGAAGCACTACGAGATCCGGATTGGGTGATGGCCATGCAAGAAGAGCTCAAAAATTCGAAAGAAATAAAGTGTGGGAGCTTGTGACGAGGCCTAATGCGAATGTTGTAGGCACTAAGTGGGTGTTCCGCAACAAACAAGATGAGCATGGGGTGGTTACATGGAACAAGGCACGACTTGTAGTGAAGGGGTATTCACAAGTCGAAGGTTTGAATTTCGAAAAAACCTTTGCTCCCGTAGCTAGGATAGAATCAATTCATATATTACTTGATTTTGCTACTCACCATGATTTTAAGCTATATCAAATGGACGTCAAGAGCACATTCCTCAATGGTTCGATCAAGGAAGAGGTGTATGTGGAGCAACCCCCCAGATTTGAAGATGAATAATTCCCAAACCATGTGTACAAATTGCGTAAGGCTCTCTATGGACTCAAACAAGCTCCTAGAGCTTGGTATGAGTGCCTTAGAGATTTTCTAACACAAAATGGTTTCAAAATTGGGAAGGCGGATTACACTTTATTCACTAAGCACTTTAATGATGATTTGTTTCTTTGCCAAATATATTTCGATGACATTATATTTGGTTCTACTAACAAAGCTTTTTGTGATGAGTTTTCTAAGATAATGACAGAAAGATTTGATATGTCCATGATGGGGGAGTTGAAGTTCTTCCTAGGTTTTCAAGTGAAGCAACTCAAGGAAGAAACGTTCATTAGACAAACCAAGTACACACAAGATATATTCAAGAAGTTTGACATGGACAGGGTCAAACCCATCAAGACTCCAATGGCAACTAATGGGCATCTTGATCTTAATGAAGATGGTCCAAGTGTGGACCAAAAGGTATATCGTTCCATGATAGGCTCATTGTTTTACTTATGTGCATCTAGGCCTGATATCATACTTAGTGTGTGTATGTATGCTAGATTTCAAGCTGCTCCTAAGATGTTTCATTTGACCACCGTTAAGAGAATTCTTAGTGTCGGTACCCTAGGAACCGTACACTCCTTGAGGTTACAAAGATCTCAAAGGGAAGTCATCTACTTGGTTTGAAGACCCTCGGAGGCCCACATGTCAGATATAACCGGACCCGCTTCTCCAACATGGTTAATCCCTGGGTCGCCACGTGTACTACTAAACCAGAGCTACCGCCCACGAGGGGGAAGCTCCGGGCCATGTACCGAAATGGCACCTCTGGACTTAACCCCAGACCGAGAGAAGCTCCGGACCTGACACGTGTCGGGTAGCCCCGGAGCTACCTGTTTCCCACAGCAAGCTCCGGAGTTGCCACGTGTCCAATCGTCGGACCTTCAGCTTCTAACCTCCGGAAGACCCCGCAACGGCTCCGGATCTTCAAAGGAGAGCCAAGGACTTCAAGACATGATTAAGTGTCATTAACGCCATATTAATGACACTTAACGGACGATCTTAACACCAGTAACGGTGCTGTCAAAGCCCGTTACAGGGTCATTAAGAGCAATTAAGCGTGTATCAATACTAGTAACCGCCAGGGCCACATGTCGGGCCAGGCTAACATGTAACGGCCTGCCCTTGTACTATAAAAGGACAGGTCGATGATACACGCGAGACACACGCGCCTCATACGCTCATCACAAGTTCATATTGCTAATACAACACCAACACACCCGTGGAGTAGGGTATTACGCTCAAGCAGCCCGAACCACGTAAATTCTAGTGTCTCCTGTGTCAATTCTTATTCACCTTCTTGAATCTCCGCGCGCCCACACCGAACATCAAACTCCCCTATCACTTTAGTAGTGTAGGGAGATCTGACGGTTCCAAACCACCGACACTTAGATATTTGGTTCACACACCAAGCCTAGGACTTTGGTACCCAGAGGCTCTAAATTTAACCTCATTGGATATTCTGATGCGGACTATGCGGGGTACAAAGTTGATAGGAAGAGTACATCGGGAACTTGCCAATTCCTTGGTAGATCTCTAGTGTCTTGGTCCTCAAAGAAACAAAACTCCATTGCTCTTTCCATAGCCGAAGCGGAGTATGTCGCCGCCGAAAGTTGTTGTGCACAACTTCTTTGAATGCGACAAACTCTTAGGGACTATGGCATAAACTTGCGCCATATTCCCCTCCTATGTGACAATGAGAGTGCCATCAAAATAGCCCACCATCCTGTTGAACACTCAAGGACCAAACACATCGATATTCGACACTGTTTCTTGAGAGATCACTCCATCAAAGGAGACATTGCAATTTCACATGTGAGAACCGAAAAACAATTGGCCGATATATTTACCAAACCCTTAGATGAGAAAAGATTTTGTGAACTTAGGAGTGAGATAAATATCTTAGATTCTCAAAATGTGGCTTGAGTCTTGCACATCTGATTGTCATATTCAAAATTTACACATGCTTGCAAAAAACTCATCCTCCTCAATTTTCTGTAAATTATTTTGAAATTATTGAATCCTTGTGAACCATGGTCATATTTTGATTGTTGACTGCTTACTCACCATGCTTACAAAGATCTTTTGTGAAATCTAGTCCAAAAGGATCAAATCTCCACTGAAAACTTAATATATAGGAGTTTTCATCCTTAGGACCGGACTAGTCCGCTGTCTGACCGGACTAGTCTGGTGGCTCAGAGTAGTCCGGACCCAGTCCGTTGGCCGGACAAGTCTGGGTCCCTCACCGGACTAGTCCGACCCTTGGGGACTTAACCTCCCGAGGAAGCCCTCGACCTCTCCACTTCCACTCAAACCCTCTCTCTCTCTCCAAAACGCACAAAACTGCCCCCCAAGCGGTGCTTTTTGATTCGAACCAACAAATCTTGACTCCAATCCATGGATTGAAGCCCTAAGGTGATAGGGAACTATTCCTCAAGCATTGGAGGCTGATTCTTCATCCACATTTCATCGATTTGAAGATTTGAAGAGGTATTCTTGACCTAACCCAAAACTCTTGAAATTCAATTCTTTTGGGTCTATTGATAGAAACTTCTTCACAAATGTTGTTGTCCACATCATTGTGATCATGTACCTCCATTTTTGTGGTAGGATCCATAGTTTTGCAAAATTTCTCTAGATTAGGGTTCTTGGTGTGTGAACCGGACTAGTCTGGCCGTAGGGCGGACAAGTCCGGGTTACACAGTGAAAACCCTAACCTAGGTTAATTTTGTGAATTCTACCACTACCCCTTAACTTCCTTTGACTCATACACTTTACCTTGCACCTCTTATTAGCAACTATGTCAGACTCCGACTATGTTCCCCTCGTTGACTTCGAGGCTGAAGCGGGAAGGCAAGCTTGCTATCGCCGAAAGCGCGAGGAGGACCATATTGTCATGGCTTATCTTGAGTCCCAATCAGAGGCAAGGAGAGCAAAGAAAACTCAACGAGAAGCTCACAACTCTGCTGCAGCCGAGGCAGCCCCAAAGAAGAAGAGGCTTGTGATTGTGGGGGAGCAATCTAGAATGCAAGAGGCGAGGACCTCCAAGGACAAGGGAAAGGCCCCATCGGATGCAGCACCCAAGAAAAGGGTCATAGTGGCCAAGAAGGCAGCAAGCAAGGCCAAGAAGGGTGCCTCTCAGCCCATAGGCCCCTTGAGGATGTCATCTCCTGCACGGAACCCAAACCGTGCAGCTGCCTCCGACGCCAACATCCTCAAAGGCAAAGGGGTTGAGAAAGTGATAAAGCTAAGGAAGATCAATGTCTATCAAAGGGAGAGGAGCACAGCGGATCCCCGGTTTTGGTGTGACTTCCACTATGACTACTATCGGACTGTCTACATGTCCAAGCAAACCCCGGTCACCAATGCTCAATGGATCGACTGGGACTACATGACCCAGAAAGATCATGTGGCCTTCAATGCTGTGATTGAGGCCGTAGAGCGACATGGTCTAAAGAAATTCATGGCTTTTCAGTATGACTGAAATGTGGAAGTAATTACTCAATTATATTCCACTATCTATTTCACACTGATGGAGACATGAGAATCACCTGGATGACCCACGGAGAGCAATACTCCACCACCTACTGGGAGTTTTCTCAGTTCCTTGACTTGGAGGATCAAATGGACAATGAGACCATAATCTCCAACTTAAGGCCAGTTGATCGCGACACCCTGGAGTACATGTATCCTAGCCATGTACCCTTTGAGGCTGGGCACATCAAGAACATCAAGCCCTTCTATAGTGTCCTCAACAGGGTGCTCCGGAAGACTATTGCCCCCAAGGATGGAGATGCGGGGATTATTCAAGGAAATCTGAGGAACTTGATGGTACTTATTGATGGAGATGTTCGGTTCAATGTGGTTGACTACATCTTCGACGACATCTTCAACATCTCGCATACTTTAAACCGAACATGTGGCTATGCTTCGTACATAATTTACATGATTGAGAAGGTCTCCGGACTCAACTTCAAGAAAGACATAACTCACCGAAGGCTTCAACCTCAACTCCCTCCTCCGAAGCCTGCTACCCCTAGGAGGAAGAATGGGGATCGTCCCGCTTCTTCTTCTTGCTTTGTGCCATCTCCTCCTCCACCTCCGCCTTCATCACAATGCGGGAGTGGATTTCTCAAGTGCTTCAAAGCCATATTCACCTCTTGTTGGAAGGTGGAAGTTCGGCAACGTCGCATGGAGCGGCACCAAGAGAAATATGTCAAGGTGGTGTGCGACAAGTTGGACATACCCATGTCTCCCGCCGAGGAGAGTGATGGGGAGATCACTCCATTTCTGAAACTCACCACCGAGGAGCTCGCTCAATTTGGTGAAGATGGTACTTCCACCGCGGCCCCGTCCGATGATGATGCTCATATTGATCCGGAGGCCACGAAGAGCGATAGTGGGCACCAAGGCGGAGACGACGACGACGCTGATGATGATGAAGAGTATACCTAAGGACTCTTCCTTGCTTCTTCTCCTTTTTGGTGTCTTGATGCCAAAGGGGGAGAGATTGATGGATGCAATACTTAGAGAGGGGGGGAGAGTTTAGGTGGTTCTACTTAGTTGTATGGGGGAGAGTTTGATCCAATATGGACTTATGTTTTAAAACTCTCACTTCAATTGTTGTAAGACTTAATTCATATCAATTGTGATGTTATGCTTGAGTTACATGTTTATCTTGCATATTTGTTGCTTTATCACAATTTATAAGCACATCACTTAGGCACCCCACCATAACATGTATATGTATGATAACTCTCTCAATTACTCTTACTCATGATGCATACATTGAGGGGGAGTCACTCATACAAATACATGTTATAAAAACAAATTATTATCTTTGTGTTGAAGTTTTAATGTGTTGTCATCAATCACCAAAAAGGGGGAGATTGAAAGTGCATCTAGGCATCCCCGCGGGTTTTGGATGATTAATGACAACAATTAAGAGGCTAATGAGCTGAATTGATCTTAAGCACAGGAATGATGGATAAAATGAGACGAAATCCCTCAAAAAGGAAAAGGATAAAACGGGCGTCAAAATCTCAAGAGTAGAAATTAGGGTTTCTATGGAATTGAGCTTATATGAGCCGTGTCATGTGAGAGGGTGGATTTATCATGTGCATTGAGATCATTCTAAGGGGCTCAAGGTGGTGATTGAGAGAAACACCTAAGTGAGAAGTCAAAAATGAGAAAAGACCTGCCGGACTAGTCCGTCTAGGTAGACCAATCCGTTTTGAGACGGACCAAACGTGTCTGGAGTGATTCTCAGTGATTTTGGAGCTAAGTCCCAGAAGATCAGACTTGTCCGTTTTTGGACGGACCAAAACTCTCTGGAAGGGTTTGGACTTGTCCATTTGGGTACGGACTAGTCCATTTGAGACTTAGTGAGATAAACCGAGAGAAACCCTAGAGGGCCGGACTAGTTCGCCCCCTGTGGCCAGACTAGTCTGGGCCTACCCAGATGAGTTTGTTTTGGGACAGACTAAACCCTTCTGTCCTACTTCGGACTAGTCCGTTTTGGACCAGACTAGTCCGTTGTTTAGTGACCGTTTGAATTTGGAAATTTGGCGGGTAGCGTGATGATCGTCGCATAGTGTGGTAGTTGTCGGGACCTGACCAGAGGTCATTGGTCCCATTGGGCTGCACTAGTCCGGGGCTAGTGGCCGGACTAGTCCGCCCTTCTGCTGAGGTTAGTAGAAGGGGCTCGGGACCCCTATAAACAGGGGAACCCCGATCTCATTTGAACAAGACCGGAACCCTAGCGCCGCCACAAGTGACCAAGAGCCTTATAAATCCTTCTACTCGTCCTACTAGCCCTCTAAGACCAAATCTTGAAGAGATTAGAGTTTGGGGAGGAGAGTGAAGGAGGATCATCGCGCTTAGGCTCTCTGTTTGATCTCTTTGCACATTGTGATTGTGTTTTGTGACTTGTGTGAGTTGAGCTTCGTGTCCTCCTCATTTTATTGATTTGTGGGAGCCTCAACTTGTGAGCAGCCCCATCAAACTTGGTGACTATCCATTGATATAGTGGAAACCAAGCCGGCCATTGTGGTGGCTTGGTGAGAGAAGGGTCAAGTGAGACCTGGTCCTTGTGTGGACTTCTCAACGTGGATGTAGGCTTCTTCGTGGAGTTGAACCACGGGATAAATCTTGTCTCACTTGTCTTTTACTTTTCGTGATCACTAGTATTGCTATTAGGGTTCATATTGTTCATATTGCTCTTCACATTTCAACTTTGTGAAAATATTGTAATCTAAGTGCTTAAACTTTCCAATCTTAGTTGTACTAAGTTACTATACATTGTTAACATCTTGGTTGATCTTAAATTCCACAAATAACTTGTCGAAACCAAGTTTTTAGGTTTTCACCCTGTGTTGAGCGGACTAGTCCGGCCCTGTCCAGACAAGTCTGGCCTCAGAAGTTTAATCTCGTTTGATTAAGCCATTTCAGGTCTTATTGCCCCTTTGTGTTCAGGACCACATTTAATCACTGCAAGATTTTTACAAGGGCACCTCCAAAAGGGGGAATAAACGGTTAGAACAAGGCAAGAACAGGTAAAATTGGGCCGCTACGCCACCTGTTCTGACATAGCTGGGAGCTCGAGCTCATAATCGGGATAGGGAAGATCAAGCGTCGCTCCGGGGACGAGGTGGCAGAGGCGCCAGAGCGGCGGTTTTTAGGTTGACAGTAGAGCGAGAGAGCGTGATAATGATCATACAGAGGTCAGGGTCGATTGCGGCAGTGCGACAATGACGAAGAGCGAGTTGAGGAAGAAGGATGGCGATGACGTGCTCCGAGTGCAGGGTCCAGGCAGTGGTGTGGTATGAGGACGGGACAATCAGGCAACTGCGTGCTCTAGGGACGAGGTGGCGGAGGCTTCTAGGTCGACAGTACAGTGAGAGAGCACGGGAAAATTTTGCTAAGTTTTGCGCAAAAAAATTCACTAAGTGTCGGGAGAGAGTGCGTGAGAAACTAAAATACCTAGGCCAATAATCGGAGATGGACATATATAACATCCATCTCGCATTATTTTGTGGCCGAACGGGCATGTCGAATGCAAAAGTTTCTGCTCCCTGCTAGCGCATCATGGCGCTGGCAGCGGGGTACGACACCGCGAGCGCCACGGTGTGCCGAAGCCAGGAACAACATCTTTCGCATACGGGCATGTCCAACTGGCAACTGTGCGCCATTCCTTATATGCTCGTTGCATCGCGCTCAGCTTTCTGTGGTAGGACAAAAGATCTTCGACATGAATCGGAGACGAGCCCAAGTAAGGCTCGTCTCGCATTAGCCCGTCTCCCATTTGCTAGGGTGAGGACTAAGCGATAGTCAAATTCGACTTGAACGGGCTTCTTGCTTAAGGTTGCATATGTTGATGTTTAGAAATTGTAATACTTCTAATGCATAAAAATTACAATACAAGGGTGTTACAATCAGAGATTGTGACACCCGGTTCTGAAAATGAACCAAGTGAACGCATATGTGTGCCTAGGATGTTCAACACACATACACGAGTGCATTCACAAAAGAGTATATAGAAAATTACCACAGAACAAGATTAATTAACCAAATTTTATTACACAAACCATAGTATCCTCGAATAACAGCTCTAATAAATATTAATGACAAGTTCAACTAATGCAACGGAAATAAACTAAATAAGCAACTAAGCAAACTAAGCAAAGGGATAGTGCAACTCCAATCAACACCACAGGCAAAACTGACGGTAGACATGTCCTAGAACTCCGCATTATCGCCACTAAACTCTCAATCCTGACCTGCAACTGTTGGGGGGGGGGGTTGCAAGAGTGAGTACATGTCGTACTCAGCAAGTGTGGAAAGTATGACATGTGGTTGATTCAAATGACGAATATAATAATGGCTAAGTGCTAAAAAGTACATTAGAACATTTGAAAAGCAATATACTATATGTATATGAAATAAACCCATCATAAGCCATGTAGTTATCATAATATCAGTCCATATTCCATATCCATCATCATATACCAATATCCATATTCAATACCAGAATTCAATTCATATCCAGTCATAACCATAACCATTATCAAACCATAATCATAACTAGTACCCAACCATAACCATAACCAAGTTTCCTCTAATCATGTGAGGGTCTAGGTTGCTCATAACCGGGAGCACGACTATCATGATAGTTTTAGACACACTCTGCAGAGTTGTACCGCTTTACCCACGTGTTTGTGATTTCATCACCTTTCGATGACTAGAGAGTCTCAATTATGTTGTCTCACACTTCCTTAGGTGTGTGGCCAAGAGATCACAAAGTAGCCTTTACAAAGGGATTACTAGCCTATTTAGACCCCACTGAGGTTTCACCGGTGTCGATGTCTCCAATGAGCATATCTTCAACTATGGGCCCCCTCTTGAGCCATTCGGATCCCAGGGTAGTCCCACCAATCATCAACAAACCCAATTCGACTACCCCTTCTCCGAGAATCCATAATGGTCCAAATAGCACTAGCAAAACCCTAATTAATCAACTACGTCGCACCAATACTTGGCCTCGTGGTGGCACTGTAAATCCTGGATGGTCGCTCCACGAACTGGTCCTTAGATCTAAAGCAAGCAAAACCACCATAACATCCAACCCATCCACATATCAGGCTTGCTTAGATCGACCATTACCATATCATATTAACCAGTTCATGTTAACCATAATCTCATCCATGCATAGTTAAATTGAGTGGTATAGTTGTTTTCCCATCCCAGTTGATTAAGCGAAGCAAAAAGGTAAAAAGCCTTTCCTGACTCTCTACCATAAATTCCAGGTGACGAGGGTGGTTAGACAAAGCTAGTAAACTTCCTACTATAGGATTCCCATCAAATTGACACAAGCATGCAGTTTGCAAACTAAACATTTATTTTAAAACAGGATCAATATGCTTCAAGGACACTTGCCTTGCTCTTGGGATTGATTAGGATCAAAGACTTCAAACTCTTGGTGCTATAGATCCTCCGCGGCACCCTCTAGCGCAAATCCGTCGAATCTGCACAATAACCATACAAGACAAGAAACATAATCAAAGAGTGCACAATTATTACTCAATATGACATGACATGCATGATTAATGCAAATGCAGGGTGGAACTTGTTAATGAGTTGTTTTTAATGATCACTATCTAGTTCTAATAGATTTTAACAAGTTTATACAGGTTTGGATTTGATTAGATCAAATTTTAGAATTAATTCAACACAATTTAACCTGGAAAATCGGACTAGTCCGCTAGGGACCGGACAAGTCCGCACTTTACGAGATCAGCGGATTAGGGTTTTCTAGATCGACGTGAATTTGGAGATTAGGGGTCGAATTCACGTAAGGAAAAGGAAATAAAAGGTATACCAGGTGTTTAGGACTCCAATGAATCGAGAAACTTGGAGGTAGCACTTGGATCATGATGATCTAGGGTTGGTGATGAACTTGGAGATGATTTGGTGATGGAGAACGAAACTTGATGGAGATCTCGATCCTCTTTCGTTTCCTCCTCTTCTTCTTGCTTGGGATCTCCTCCTCCCTCCTTAATGGTGGCTCTCCACGAACTAGGGTTTGGGTGGGGTGGAAAAGTGGCAAATAGAGGTCAAGCCAAGGGGTGGGGTTGTTTATATAGAGGTGGAGGCTAGGGTTTGATGGATTTCGAGTTTGAGATGAGTAGAGGCCGGTTTAGAGTCCCACATGGGCTCTAAAAGAGTTAGACACGACGTCCCTAGGCCCACTTAATGTGAAACCTAAGAAACAAGTTGTAAAACAAGAGATCAATTTGGAGTCGCGAAATACCGGACAAGTCCGAAAAGGACTGGACTAGTCTGAAGTTAGTCAGAAAGAAATCGGACAAGTCCAACTTTAGTTAGAGAGGAAAAAGGACAAGTCCACTGGAACACCAGACTAGTCCGGACATGTCCAGGGACTTAGCAAATTTTCAAGGATTATTGGAACACCGGACTAGTCCGCATAAAATCGGACAAGTCCGAAAGTGTCCAGAGGCAAAATCGGACTAGTCTGCAGCAAAATCGGACAAGTCCGTTTGAAGTCAGAGAGAAATCGGACTAGTCCTCACCAAAATTGGACTAGTCCGCACTTTTCAACATTTTAAGTGCAGTTTTGTTCCAAATCAATTTTAAACTCGTTCCTCTTTATATGTATTAATGTTAAACATGTATATGAATGTATGTAGGGCATGATGCATGAAAATGAGGGTGTTACAGAGACTATATACAATTTTATATATACAATTTCATATGGTCTATATTATACATTTTTATATATTAAATATAGTCCATATGGACTAACACCGCGTGGCAGAACTACACATGCTCGTGCCTAATCCTACATTCGTTGCTACAAAAGACGCGATCGGTCCAACCTTGCTTGCCGCAGCCGGAGGCCATGCACGGGTCATTCTCCTTGCTGGGCAGCGCCATCGGCGCTGGTATTAGGGGTCTCGAGGGACATGTCACATCTTGGACATCATTCAAAGCTTGCAACCGACATTGCCTGCACTCCGTGTTGGTGCTCTTGATCGCGATGGACCCGACTGCTTTCTCACCGATGTCGACCTAGCCCTCGACTTGCCAGATATACTCGACGACATCGCGGGCCCAACGGTCGGCGTCGTAGCGGAGGAGGGCGAGGATGTAGGCCGCTCGCATGTGGCCGGCCATGGCCGCCCGGGCAAGGCACTGGGCGCCCGGCTGCGAAGATGAGCTTGAGCCTGGTGTCATAGCATGCACTATGGTTGCTGACGATGGCTAGACGCTTCACAAGGGCGTGGTAGAAGCGCGCCTCCTCGTGCTCGGACCACAACCTCCAGCTCTTTTGCTCCAGCGCCACGCGCGTGCCCACGATGCGCTCCCGGCATGCCGCGTGCATGGCCTTGCAGCTGGCATGCATACCGGAGAGGTCATCATCCATTCGTGCGAGAGCGGGAACTCCATAGGCTTCGGCATCACCGTACTGCGAAGGAACCAATGAACCAATGAGGGCGCGAGCGGCGGAGATGAACAGGAAGAGTACGCGCTGAGAAGACGATGATGTTTTGGAAAAACCATGGTGTGTCTATATTAATGTCTGGCTTGCCGACGCGCAATGATGGTTCTGGCTTGCCGGCACGCGGTTCCACTGATGGGACACGTGAAGTAACGGAACCGCTCAATTTTAAACATTCACACCCTCGGGGAGTGGAGCAGTCACACTGGAAGTGGAAGCGGTGGCAAATGGTACAAAATTGAGATGAGCTTTTGTAAAGCTTGTCTCTCTAGTAATGGAATGGGAGACGCGCCCGCTTCCTTGATAAAAGGATATGCACTTCTAGGAAAGACCATCTTTTTTTTTTGTAATAATAGGAGTCGCGCTTTAAGTACGCTCGTCTCCCTTATGTCAGAGAAGCGGGCGCATCTCAGATATTGAATAAAGTGAGACGGTCCAAAAATTTGTTCATCTCCTTTTACCCTCAACCGAGCCCGCTCTAATCCTTGTTGATGCGGGCGCATCTCGTTTTTTCTATCAGAGACAACCAACTTTTTGTGCGTCTCCGATCTTTATCTCCGATTTGAGGTTCTTGTGAGAACAGAATCTTGATGTTGTAACCATCTCGAAATTTCTTGGGAGTTTTTGTAGAATCGTTGAATGCCCTATCCTAGGGTCAACATTCGGAATAGTTTTTTTTATACCTTGTGTAATTTCAACTGTCATTTCAGCAGAATTGTCGAAATAACCATGAGGCTTGATAGGATATATGGCTACTTAGAGTCATATGATCCCCAACTCATGTCGGCTCCACTCATACTCGTCTCTACCATTCAAGGTTCCCGCATGTCTGAAAGCAAGCAAAAATGCTACTCTAGCTTACTGGGGACTGAAATCCTCGGTAACTGTAGCCGACAGGTGAGCCCCACGCCTCTAGTCCTACTTGTCAGCTACAATAACTGCGGTACAGCTACTGCAGACGATTTGAATCCACTGCGCGGCAATATGTAGGATCATCCTACGATCTGGTACAGTTGTTTCGTTGGACCAGCTTGCTTCCTATAAGATCCAGAATTTTCAGAATCGTGATGCCCTATGTCGTACGTTAAATTTTGATTATGCATCTGCCTGGAATGTGATATATATCAAAAGCTCAGGACGGAATCATTATAGTTAAGCGCTTGCTGAAATAATAATATCAACAGGGAAGGTACATTGCCGGTTCCGCCATATGAACAAACCCAAGAGTCTGAAAAATCACATGGCCATTGGCCCACATTATATATGTTCCATCTAGCCTAGCTTGGCGAGAACATCGCCGAGAACAGATTTGGTCTCAGCGAAGTACTTCTCAGCTTGTGGGGTGCTCTTGATCTTTGCCGCATGGTCAAGCTGCCAAATGGACCAACATCACATATACATGTCAGTACAGCACCTCTCGTGTCAAGAGGGCGACGAGGAGAAAAGGAAAATGAATGGTTGAAAATCTTACATCGTCAATGGTGTTGAAGAGCTTGCCGATGAGCTCCTTGAGGCTCTTCTTCTCGTCCTTGGGCTTGGAGGCGATGACGGTGTTGAGGTCGTAGCGCAGGTAAGATGCTTTGAGGCGGAGGTCGTTCATGACGTACGGCCACGCCTTCTTGTCGATGAGCGGCTTGAGGTTGATGATGTCCTGCGCCGACTCCTTGGCCCTCGCCGCGGCCTCCGCCGGCGGCAGCGGCTGCAGGTAGAACCGCTCCTTGTAGGGGAGCCCAAAGTCCCTCGCCTGGTCGGAGTTCTCCGTTCCGGCTGTATGCCACCACAGAGAAAGAATTTGATGCATTCAGACGACGACGTATGTTGGTTGACATGTGAGTAGTCTAATAAAGGTGCAGGCGCTTACGAAGTCCACCAGACGGCGGCGGCGGCGCCCCGATCTTGATGGTCTTGACGGTCTCAGCGTTCACCGCCCGTGAGAACGCCCCGCCGACGACCCCGGTGGCCACGAGACCGAGCACGGCGCGGCGTCCGGCCGCGGCGGCGGACTCGCCCTCGGCCGTCGACGCCCTGACAGCCGTACGGGCCCTGCCGACGCGGCGGCCGGGCAGCACGCCCAGGCCGGTCATGGACGCCATGGCTTGTGCCATCCCCGCTCGCTCTCTCGCTGGTCGGCTGCTCCCTCCCTTCCTTCGCGAAGCTGCTAAGCTGTCGAGCAGCCTCTTGCTTAAGTGGCAGCGTGGCAAAAGAGGAAATGTGAGGAGGACGTGCAGTGCAGCCGGTGACGTTTGCCGTCACGACCTTATCTGGCCGGATAACTTGGCGGCCAGTGCGTGAGCGCCACGTCGCCTAGTGAATCAGTCGTGGCCTCCGTTTGGATCGCGCACCACCAATGGCCTCTGGTGACACGTGTGAGCTAGAGTTCTTGATCACTCTCTGCCTTCACTTGATCGATTGTAGCAGCAGTATCTTCTTGCTAGTGTCTTCTACGTATGTTCTCCGTGGTTTGGAGGCACGAATGCAAAACAATTTTTTGTAATTCTTTTCTCCAGAGCTAAAGATTTTTTTGCGATGAACAAGTGAGATTATTAGTGCCAACGCCGCGGAGTACGTTTTCCGAACTTGCAGATGTAGTGGATTGATTAGCCGTGGACCATTTAAATGTTGTTTGGGACATAACAACATCATGCATTCCCGTAAAATCTAAGAGAAATTCGTGTGTTTCGACTTTCGAAATGAGCTTGAACGCGGTCAGGAGCATCGTCACGATCTGATCTGAGTGGAAAGCAAAAACCGGCACTAATAAGTTTGGATCTTTAGTCGCCCCTTACGCTCAGCCCAGCCCAACAGAGTGGCACGACCCTGCCGTCCGGCGCCCGCCGAAGTCTCTCCCCTCCGCGTTGAAATCACCTTACTGCAGGTGCAGTAATAACATGTGGGCCCGGCTAGCCGTGAAACATACATGTCAGTGATTGTACGTATACTGAAGAGGATATGCATTCTTCCCCTCCGCCGGTGGTGGTCCACCTTTTTTTTGCATGGAGGTGGTGCTGCTTTGGTGAATCTGATGTTGGAATTTCAGCTCATTCGATGAAAGCCTAACCAGGAATTTCTAATAAATCTCAAAAGATTAGAAATATCTCAAAATTTTATGGTAAGAGTGTTAAAATTTTAGTGCTACATAGATAGTGTAAGTGAAGAGAGACTTACAAAGTTCTTTTATCACTCACTAAGTGAGTGAGAAGATGAGTGATACACTCACTTCTCATGAATTCGTGATGAGTCTAACATTTATATTTAGAAATTTGAGTTGGAGACAGATGCGTACAAAAAACAACTGAGTCAGTTTGGATCGCAAATAAATCGTAGGCTATCGTAATCGACTCGCAATCTTTCCGATTTGCTATAAATAAGAGACAAAAATACAGAGTTGTTTGTGCCAGAATAACACAAAGTTTTTGTCTCTCTTGATGCTTGCACTATCACCGTAGTCTATTCCATCCCAAGCATTACGCGTGCACCGACAATAAAAAAACGCTGCTCTCATGTCTCTGTAACATCTCATCCTATACTGGATGAATAAGAATTTTGGAAAGTATTTCGAGTGACTGCTCGTATTGTTCGTCACGAGTGTCTACTATCCAAGTCTAGTGGTCTTGTCTACCGCCACCTTCTTGCATCAACACTTGACAACATTTACAACTATTCATTTATCTACAATTGTTATGAACAGTTAATACGTGTTCCAATCAGTTTTTGTAATATGGATGTAGTTACGTGCTGGATGCTACACTTCCTGTTGTTGATCGTATTTATTCCTATTTTTACGTGCATTATTTTTCAAAATTAATCGGTAAATTGCCATGGTTAGTGCGTTCAGGGGCCGCTCTTTTTTTATACTGGGCCTGGCCGAAAGAGGGCCGCACCCGTACTGTAGTCAAGGCCCTATTACCGTCGACCAGGCCGCCGCGTAACACGCCCCCGCCGCCCCCGAATCCCCATTGCCGACGCGGCCGCGGATTCATAGCAGCATCCTCCTCCTCATCCCCAGCTACTCGCACGCGGGCGCCGGCGAGCCCCGGTCACACCGCCGCCGCGGCCATGGCCTCCTCGGAGGGCTCCCAGTGGGTCTTCGACTGCCCTCTCATCGATGACCTCTCGGCAGCCGACTTCGCCGGCACACCCGCGGGGGAATCCTACTGGACCCTGATGCCGGTGCAAGCGCAGCCGCAGCCGCAGGCGATGCAGCCGGCGTCGCATCCTGTCGCCGCCGTGGCGCCTCCCAATTCATGGTAATTGTCGGCGTACGGGACTATGGGTCTCAATTTGTGGCTCCCGCATTGCAGGGGTGGATGCGTGTGCTTGGGTTTCGTTAGTTCCTGTTTTGCTGCGGTGGGGGTCTATTTGTTGTCCTGTTGTACTATCATGATCTGGATTACAACGTGATTGTTGTTCAGGACCGTTATTAAGGCTCTTAAAGCACCTAGGCAGTGGGATATGAATCGCATTAGGGCATTCATGTGCATCGGAGCATGCAGAATTTGTTACATGTGTCCTCCCGTGCTTCCATTTTTTTGTATGGTAGACGTGGAGTGCGTGGTGTTAGGTCTGCTGGTGGGAGTGTGGTATTGCTCAGGAAGTGAGGGGATGATTCACACAGGATGGCTTCGTGGACCTTTTTTTCACTGTAATTAGTATATTTAGTTTTCATCTGGTGTATAAGTATACATAGTCAGACTCAGTATGTGTAAATAGTGGTCTTTATTTATGTATATCGCCTTTGCACACAATAGGTTTTACATTGGTCTTGGGAAACCAGTTTGTAGCACATGCAAACCATATTCCTCAATTAATTTCCAGCTTCTCAGCGAAGGAAGAACAATGCAAACTTTATTTTGGTTGATTCTGGATTGGAAAATACATGTTCTTATCTTTTTATCTGGCTGAGAAGGTCTGCAGAGTTGGAGTCTGAACTTATTTTATTTGGATCCCTTATTGATATATACGGAGAAAACTAAATTCATGGATATTGTGGATTAGTTGGTTGCATGGTATAACAGGTGACCCCATGTGTCATCTAGTGTACATCAGTGTTCTCACTAGGTAATTCACCCAGTGCAGGCTATGGTGCTAGTGCTATGACCTGCAGTGCCCCAATTATTGAATTTGTTTTAACTGAAATTCTATGTCAATTTGCAGTGGTTCTATTCTTTGTTACCCTGTTTACTTTGCTGCCTTTTCTGTTGCATTATGTGGAGGTTTAATATTCTATATTGAAAATTATTTTTTAGCAGTGTGGAAATCAATAGCTCTTTGGATTGTATCCAGGGAAAAGAACAGCCACCAAATAAACGGTCTGTATGTCTTTTCCCTTTCTGTACAGTGGTAAAAGCCATCTATGTGTGTGTCTTGCCCATTAATTTTTTTTAACATGAACACAAATTTGCTTCAGTCCTAGGTCAGATAGCGGTGCCCAACCAAGCACAAAAGCATGCCGAGAGAAGATTAGACGGGACAAGCTAAACGAGAGGTATGCACGGTCCATCAATTGCATTTTGCTTCATGGTTCAATCTTTCTTTCTTGTTGCATCATTTTAGCTATAGTTGAACTTGTGGTCTGTTAGGTTCTTGGAATTGGGTGCCATCTTGGAGACAGGCAAGACACCTAAAATGGACAAGTCAGCTATACTGAATGATGCTATTCTCTCCGTATCTGAATTGCGTACTGAAGCACAAAAGTTGAAAAATTCAAATGAGACTTTACAAGAGAAGATCAAAGAGCTGAAGGTCTGTCCTGTTTCATATGGCCTAGGTTTTGTTTGGCATCTATTCACAGAGGGGATAAGCCCCTTATGACGTTTGGGCATTCCATACATCTCAGTCATAATTTCGTGATATTTTCCATTTGTTCATTCCTTTTATATGGGACTTAATTCAAACGGCAACGTTTAGCTTTTGTGCTTAGCATGCTGGCTATATTCGTGAGAAGGATGGGACAAATGATTTATTAGCTAGATAAGTGGCAGATATAGTCAAGTGGACCAATGCAGTGAACTGTGAATCTACCACTATGCATGAGTCCCATTCTACATTTCTACTGCAGTAACTGTTTAATATGTTGATAATCTCGGTATCTTTTTTCTTTGTCTGTAATGCACTAACATGCTTATGAGTGAGGTGCATAAAAAATATTTATATATCCCTGTAAGTTCCTCTTCATTCTTTTGTGGTCTTAGTTCTTTGGTGTTGCCTACCGTAGTACATTTATTTGTTTTATCTACACAAGGCATTTGCTCAAACTCCTGCTTTTTGTATGGAAGCTCTTGAATTCTGTTGAGTTGATAGGCTTGCAGCCATAGACCAATCTTTCAACTCTTCCTTTTTTCTGCATTGGTTCCGAATTTGAGTTGTTATCTTGATGTATCAAAATCCAAACTGTTTACTATGATATATTGTGTGGTTTATGATTTTGAAAGTTTTTATTTGATTTGATCTGGTTATTCGGGCAAGTAACAGTTTCACCATCAAATCCTTTGCTTTGGCAGGCTGAGAAGAATGAGTTAAGGGAGGAGAAGCAAAGGCTGAAAGCAGAAAAAGAGAGCCTGGGGCAGCAAATAAAGTTCATGAATGCACGCCCAAGCCTCGTACCCCACCCTCCTTTTATCCCGGCCTCTGCATTCACTGCACCTCAAGTACCCGCAGCAGGGCAGAAGCTGATGATGCCTGTGATTGGCTACCCCGGATTACCAATGTGGCAATTCATGCCGCCTTCAGATGTGGATACCTCTGATGACCCCAAGTCATGCCCTCCAGTTGCATAAGGAAGCGCAAGCCAGTTGCCTGATTCTGTGGAAGAGGCGATACTGCCCTCCATTGAAGTCTAGTCTGGTTCAGTGTTATCCATGTAGTTGACTCCGGAACTTATGGAAAACCTATATGTATCAGCTGGTTACATGGGTGGTCTGGTGACACCGTTGTATATTATCAGTAAATAAATTCCATGTTTGAGGCGACTAAGGATTAGATGTCGTAGTATTCTTCCTTGTTTGTCTTTCAAGCCACTACTTGGCACTGATTAGGTTATCGGTACTGTTTAGCCCATCTTGGTCTCTTGGATAGAGCCGGTCGGTCCCAAGTTTCTGACTTGTGATGCCAATCTAGGCTTTCATATGATAGATGCACATTGCGTTAATAGCTTTGTCGGGTATGACATGACCCCTTAGCAGTTAGCATCTGTGTGGCGACGTGCTACCAATAGTAAACTCTCCAGGCTGCCATATGCTCCACGCTACAGTGATTTCCCTGGGCGGCGCGCCCGTGGCAAGTCGGCTACAGCACAAACCAGAGCGGCGCATCTCCCAGTTCCGTGCTACATTGACAGTATAGGTGGTCCACTCCGGCAAGATACCCGCGGGCTCGGTTCTGGAAAGTTTCGGTTCCACACGACCCACTAAAGAATTGGGCCGTGTCATGCCGGCACGACGGGCTGGAGTCTAGATCCGAGTACGACAAGAGACATTTTTCACGGGTCAAGCCCGTCACGTGTCAGCACGAAGCACGGCGACGCTTGCTCGCTCCATCATCCGAGTCCTCTGCATGGTCGGGGGAGCAACGCCGGGAGCCGAAGAGCCCTCTGCCTCGTCGGGGAGCAGCGTCGGAAGTCGAAGAGCCCACTGCTGGATCTGTAACGGGAGGAGTCGAATATGCTTTTGTCGTCGGGCGAGGCGACACCGAACAGTTGGATATGCTGCCGTCGTCCGGCGAGGCGGAGTCACAGTGGCAGCGTGAAGATTGAGGACCTTGACCCGTTAAGCGCATAGAGGGGGAGCTTTGGGCGCTAGCTGGAACTGAATTTTCTGCGGTCAGGCCGCATAGCCGCCTTTGTGCGATCCCGTCTGGATCAGTGCCACGTACAATCACGCATGAGTCCAAAGGCGACGCTCCCGTTCCGGCTCCGCTTCAGTTTTCCGCTCGATCTGTTCTCCGTCCCGATTCCATCTCCCTCTCGGAGCTCCCGAACCGCGGCCTCTCCCTCTTCCTCGCTTTCCTCTACATGACCACCCTCAGCCAAGAAGCCGAGCACACCATTGTGGGAGAGCTTCGGTTGGGAGATGGTGGCCGCAAAAAACAGAAAACAGACCAGGGCGGGAGCGTAGCTTTTGGATTCGTGCAGTACGTGGCACCGATCGAGGCTGGGTCGCATGTAGGTGTCTGTGCGGCCCGGCCGCAGAAAATTCAGTTCCGCGCTAGATCAGTCATCGATTGGCGAGCTCCGCGAAGGTGCCGGCTGCTCACAGTGCAGGAGGGAGGACAACTCAGTGCTCGCATCTTGCAATGCTGGACTGCAGGAGGGAGGATCGAAGGAGGATAGGCGGATGCGGATGTAGGAGAGGTGAAGGTTCGAGGAAGCGGCTTGCTGTGGGCGGGCAGGAGAAAGGGTGAGTGGCTACGGCGGCCGAACAGGGTTAGACTGTCCGCAATGCTATCGTGTAAAGTCTACTAGAAAGCCTATTGAAAATTTTAAAATAGATATACATAGTGTATATATAGAAAGTTATAGAAGATATAGAGTACGATTAGACTTTAAAATATAGAGTAGACAAGTGTGAATAGCTTTAAGGTTTACGAGACCAGGGATTGGAGGTAGCACATTATATACACGCACACGAGCTGACCAGGCTGCCTCTAAATGGACTGTGCTGGGCCAACACTACGGGCCTAAGGCCGAGGCTCGACATGGCCCGCATTGTGCTTTGGGCCGGCCCGAACTCGATTCCACCGAGCCGGAACGTTCAGAAGTCGTGCTTTTTTTGCGTGTTTCGGACCGATCCGTTTGACCTGCCATCTGGTCACCTATAATTGACAGGCAGGCAGCCGGATCGCTCCTGTTCTCCAACCGCAGCAAATCGTGGTGTCCGGCGGCCGATCGATCGCGCAGCTGGACTGAGCGGTGGAGACTAGACTGCGGAGACTGGGCTTGAGCGATGGAGAGACGTCGTCGTCCCGGGCATGTGTTCCTGCGTCCCCACTGACGCGGCGCCAGAGAGTAGTTGTGGTGTGGACCTTTAATCTTCAACGTTCAACCAAAACATTTCCATGCAAATATTTTTTCTCTCTTATATAAAAAAGTGACCACCAGCGTTTTCACGATCACCGAGCCGTGCCTCTCTCTTGAACCCGTGCAACTTGCAGCGATACCGGGACCAGATAAACCACCGGCGCCGCTGTGTTGTCTTCTTACTTTTTGCCGCGCCGTGCCCACTGATGTCGATCTCAATCATTTGACTCCATACACGACGATCAAGTTGGAAGACATTAAGGCATGCAGCTCCCCTGGACACGTTCCAGAGAAACAGCCCTCCTTGCAACTTGCTCCTCTCTATTCACACCTTCTTTAGTAAATTTACAGTTCCCTGGACACGTTAACCATTGGCACCAATACACGGTAAAAAAGTTACTGTAAAGCCTACCTCGAAAATTGCAAAAATTGCACGTACTGAAAATATAGAATATATATAGTGTAATTTAAAGTATAGAGTATATTTCAAAATACATTAATGGGATAGTCTTAAGCTGCCAGCACATTGTAAAAAGCGCTGCAAAAGTATTGGAAATATTACTGAAAATATAAAATATAAAGTAAGTTTTAAAGTATAATTTAAAGATAGAGTAGGCTTTAGAGATAGAGCTGGTCCGGATGATCTTACAGCCATGCTTGCAACTCGCGCCTCTCTCTTCCCATCTTCTTTAGTAATTTGCCATACGGTCTTGTCTTGAAGAAATCGCGTTGGTAAGTTGCCAAGGCACCTTATATTACCGCTGGTGCACCGGCAAAATGCAATAAAAAATAATTAGCAGTAAGAGTCTCATTTAGACTAGCTAAATCACTTGAAAATTAGGCACATATGACACCGCTCTCTGTAGCTTCTCTTCTTTACAGATTCACATTCTCTGTGTGGGAGGACAAATTTCAGAGTCGGATCCAGTTTTAACAGTGGATTAAATGCTACAGCACAAATAAACATATAAAATGGAGATTACTACTGCTACAAGGTAATTGATACAGTATTTACAGCAGATTGCTGTTCATTCACTTTCATTTTACTACCATCTGCTGCAGTTCTCTACAATGGAGAGGATTTGCAACCCCTCTTTGCAACTATACAGTAGTACTCGCCATGCATCGGTGTCCGCACCCTTGAAATCCGTTCCCTTGCAAGTTGCAAGGCTGAAACTTTACTCGCTGCTGTCTTGCGCGGCTGCTCCTCTGTTCGCGCCGCCGGCGATGCAGGGCAGCGCGGTTCGCGGTCATGTCCTGCTCCTCCTCGCAGCGGCGCTCGCGCTCCTCCTCCCTTTCGCCGCGGCGCAGCCGTGGCCGCGCTGCGACAAGAGCAGTGGCAACTACTCCTCGGGCAGCACCTACGAGGACAACCTCTTCCAGCTCCTCGACAACCTCCGCTCCAACTCCTCCATCTCGCCATCCCTCTTTGCTTCCGGCTCTGCCGGCACCGGTGCGGGCGCCGCGTACGGGCTTATTCTCTGCCGCGGGGACGTCAGCGTCTCCGACTGCTTCGACTGCGGCACCTGGGCTGGCCGCGACCTGCAGCGGGCCTGCAACCGCACGCGGGACGTCGCGCTCTGCTACAACCAGTGCTACGTCCGCGTCTCGGACGCCGACTTCCTCGCCTCCGCTAACAACTCCGGCATGCTGTACCTCATAAGCGGCACCAACATCAGCACCACCGTCGACGTCGCGGCCTACGACCGCGCGGTCACGACGCTACTCAACGCCACAGTGAGGTACGCGGTGGAGACGTCGACGAGGCTGTTCGCCACGGGGCAGCTGGTGGGTCTCGACCCGCTAGTCCCCAACATCTGGTCCGTGGCGCAGTGCGCGTCGGACCTGTCTCCGGCACAGTGCCGGACGTGCCTCGACGACCTGGTTGCCGGGTGGTTTAATGGGACTCCCAGCTTCGATCCGAACGGGGTGGGTGCGAGGGTTGCCGGCTCGCGATGCACCCTGAGGTCCGAGTTGGGGCCCAAGCAGTTCTACACCGGCGCGCCAATGGTGAAGCTGCAGAAGAATGGCCAGGTTGCCTCACAGGCACCGGCGCCGGCGCCTTCGACAGAGGTTATACCAGGAAATGCTGCGGGAGGTGAGCGCCCCCTTCTCTTCTCACTCTTGATTAATAACTATTCTTTCTTTTTTTTTTTTTAAAAAAAAGTTTGTCATCTTGTAACTTTTCCCAGTGTTTCCAACATACGTACAAGTAAAATTTGGTTAATTAAGAACACACGCACGTCTGGTTAAAAAAAAAGATCACACACATGTTCGTTCGAAACATGATTAAAAACACGACTCAAAAGTTCATTCTTTTCATTGTCACGTTGAACCGTTTTATCTTTTAGCATATACGAAATTCAATGGTATGTCTATTTCTCAAGTGCTTGAAAATTTCAGGCAGGAACCATTAGTTGTTAATTATTGTCATTAATCACTAATCTTATAATTAAACATTAACTCTTAATTCTATAGATCAATAAATTACAATTTTTTTATTATTTTACAATTAACATAACTTTTACGATTACATAATTACAATTACAAATTAACAATTTAAAAACTTACCTCATCTTCTTCACATTCGGCCAGCTGGCCGGCGGCGCCACAGCCGACGGCAGCCCCATGCGCTGCCGTTGCGCGCCTTCAGGCTCCACCGCGATGCCGAGTCACGACTCGCGAGCCATAGCCCCCGCGCCGCCTGTTGCGCCACCGCCGTGCCGCCATGTGCTCACCGCCGTGGGCTCTGCCACCGCGAGCGCTGTAGCCGGTCCGCCGTCCATGCCGTTCCACCATCCGAGCCGCTCGGCTTCCGAGCGCTGCCAGCATCGATTGAAATCAGGAGGAAGAAGAAATGACGGGAGAATAGGGCCGGTGTTGGAGACTGAGCTGATAAGATGAGGAGCAGCACGAATCTTGATGCAGTATCAACAGTTGAGTGTCGCCTGAAATTTTTTAAGATTTCAGGCGCCTGTAGAATAGGATTACTGTTAAAATAATAAATAATATTGTAATTTAATATTTCCCAAGGTTTCATGAAGCTTAGAATAGTTATATGATCCCCACAGCAAAATTTGTTACTCATGTTGCTTCCAAAAGAATCAAATCCCAAAAAAAAGATATAATTTTTTTTACTTTTTATGATACCATCTGCAAAAAAAAAGAGCATGTGCATTATTGTAGAAGATTTTAGTCCGAGATGGTACCTTTAGGATGGAACCCAAGTTAGTCGGACTGTGCCTTTCCCTATGGGATAATCTAGACGTGTTCGAAGGGCTCCGAGCACCTGATTTTTTTTTCCCTTGCTTCACCCCCTTCTCGAAGCTGGGAGAAGAAGCAGCAGGTGTAGCGCCTCAGCGGGGTGAGGGCACGGGTGTCGCCGGCCGGGATGCACATCTCGTGGGGGCAAGGGCGAGAGGAAGAAGAACGAGTGTGACCGTTCGATTCCGTTATCTATGGCTCCGAAATCGGGTGCTGAGATCATTCAAAACGATCGAGTGATGGCTAGACAAGTAGACAGTCCCTTTGCCTCTACCACAACCTTGAATCTTCAACTAATTAACTTATACACATACCTGAACTGAATCATCTTCTTCTCTATTAAATATGAAGATACACAACTCTCCCGTGTATTAGAGAAAAAAAAAGAAACTGAATAATCTTTGGCAATTTTACAGGTAAATATATTTCAGTTGGCAAACTTATTGGAATCATAGTGCCAGTTGTGTTTGTTGCTTTGGTAGCTTCCATAACCGTTTATATGTGGAATGTGCGTAAGAAGGCAAGATACCGAAGACCAGAGCTTGCCCACCAAAGTAAGTCTCCTGTACACTATGGCATGAAGCTATAAAATAATTCAGTTCTTTATTACTAACGATCGAACCAATGAAATTCACCAGCTCACTCGGTCGAGGACTTTGAAAGCATCAAGTCAACCTTATTATCGCTATCATCGCTGCAAGTAGCAACAGATAACTTTAGTGAAAGCAATAAACTTGGTGAGGGAGGATTTGGTGTAGTTTATAAGGTATGGTGATGAAGAGTTAGTTTCTCGAGTTCGCCAAAGTCAAACTATATTAAATTTGACAAAAAACATCAATTTTTGTGACACCATTTTTATAATTAGATTGACCTGAATTGGTATTTATAATATACTTATTGGGTGTCATAGATGTTGATATTTTTTTCCTAAAAACTTGATCAAAGTTATTTTTTATTCTAATCAACTCTAGAAATAAGGGAATACTCAGTTGCAGTGAAGCTTAGTATGGGAAGCGTTGAATACATTTCAACATTTGATATATTCTATTTAACTTCATGGAAAACAACAAATGAATCCAGGGAGATCTTTCGGGACAAGAGGTGGCAGTGAAGAGGCTGTCAAAGGGTTCAAATCAAGGGTCAGAGGAACTACGAAATGAGCTAGTTCTGGTGGCCAAACTTCATCACAAGAATCTTGTTCGGCTAGAGGGTTTTTGCTTGGAAGAGGGAGAAAAATTGCTCGTCTATGAGTACATGCCGAATAAAAGCCTTGACACCATTCTTTTCGGTACTACATTTGCCCTTCCATATAATATAAATTCACATTATTAAAATATAAGGATTTGCAACAACCAAGAGGGCTTTTTTTTTTCCTCCAGAACCCGAGGAGAAAAGACGACTAGACTGGAGAAAACGGTTCAACATTATAGAAGGAGTTGCTCGAGGATTGCAATATCTTCATGAAGACTCTCAGATGAAGATTGTCCACCGTGACATGAAAGCGAGCAATGTTTTGTTGGATGCGGATATGAATCCTAAGATTGGTGACTTTGGCCTAGCCAGGCTCTTCGGGCAAGATCAGACTCGAGATGTCACAAACCGCATCATTGGGACATTGTAATTAACCAACTGTCAATTAACCCTCATTCTCACATTCGTACATGCTCATAACACAATCTTAACTGATTATGTTGTTAATTCTTCACGCTGCAGTGGCTACATGTCACCAGAGTACGTGATGCGCGGACAGTACTCCGCAAAGTCAGATGTTTACAGTTTTGGCATTCTTGTCATAGAGATCATAACAGGTCAGAGAAACAGCGGGCATTTCTTTTACGAGCAAAATGAAGACTTCGTAAGCACCGTAAGTACTCAGCTCATATATAAACAGGCAATTTTGCTGTATTATATACTTGAACTTGGTTAGATAATTATGATATTTCTTGAATACTTGTAACTGATGCTAGGTATGGAGACACTGGTCCGAGGGAACGATTGCGGAGATAATAGATGATTCTTTAGGGAGAAACTATTCGGAAACAGAGGTACTAAAATGCGTCAACATTGGCCTGTGGTGCCTTCAACAAAACCCTACGGACCGACCGACAATGTCGGACATCATGGTGATGCTCAACAGTGATGCTACCAGTTCACTGGCTCCCGCAGCTAGACCAACATTTTTCGTGGATGGAAGCTCAGGATACTCTTCCAGTACCGCTTCTTATCCGCCAACTAGGTAGTGGTGGTTATATGGCATGTCATTTTTTTGGCAACATACTGTTGTTCGTTTTTGTTGTTGTTGTATAGTAATTTAAGAGCGGTTAGTGTAATTCATCTTAAACTGCAATTTATGCCTTCTTTATTTTCTCATAAGGACTAATTACCTTCAATTTTTCTTGACTTTTTTTTTTGGATGATTTCTTTAACTGCCCCTTTCAAGTTCATAGAAGTGGTTGTGCTAGATGGTCGTTCATTTTTGGTAATTTAGGTGGCAAGTTTTCTATTCGTGACGACATTATATATGTGGAACTAAGAAAACAGAAAATATATCATATTAATGACCACGTTCAATGCTCAACAATACGCCACAAAAGTGTGACGGCCTACACTCTTTTATGTATAATTACAATTTTCTTTGTGATTTGTGTTAGTGAATAATTCCGGAAAGAACTCACGAATAAAACAACGATAAACATCAGCGGTACGACTAGCTACTACAAGAATTCCGGCTTGCTTATGGCAACGACTTTTATTGTTGCGATAGGCTAAAATTGTTGCGATAGGTAACTATTGTAACAGATTAAATAGTTGTGATAGTTTTTACGAACCGTGGGGATAAATGGCATGGCAATAAGATATTGTAACGATTTCACGGATAAGTAACTGTTGGTATCCTGCGTACAGAGTACCCCTAATACCGCAAGTAAAGACAAGGAGTTCCTACGTCCGACATTGAAGACTTGTGAAGGCAACACGTGTCCTACGGGGCCAGACCTACCTTCCCTCACAGAGAAGCTCCGGTGCCCCCACGTGTTCAATAGCACCGGACCTAACCCTCAGTAGAGGGAAGCTCCGATACTGCCACGTGTTAAGTAGCTCCGGACCTGCCTCCCCTCAGAGGGAAGCTCCGGAGCTGCCACGCGTCTGACAGTCGGACCTAAGTCTGCAATGGGAAGGATACTGAATCTTCAAATGCGCGGACATTCAAGAGGCTATTAAACAACCATTACAAGACCTGATTACGTGTTATTAATCTCGTATTAATGACACACGATCAGAGGACTATCAATACTGGTAACGTCGCCATTAAGGCGCGTTATCACACTGTTAAACACCCTTAACACTAGTAGATTATGTATAGGGAGTTTAATGTCGCCAGGGCCACCTGTCGGGCCAGGCAAACTCTGTAACGGCAAACCCTTGGCATATAAAAGGGTTGCATCGCACGAAGGATCCCAACTAAGCTAAAACGCACACTACGCACACAAGTTCATACCATCAACAACCACCCCGTAGAGTAGGGTATTACACTTAGGCGACACGAACCATGTAAAAAACTCTCGTGTCACCATATTGTTCTTGATCCTACGCGCGCCCCAACTGAATACGAACCTTCACGAACTACGCTTTAGTAATACCGGGGGAAGTGTCGTTGCTACACTTTGACATTTGGTGCACTAGGTAGGGGGCAAAGTTTGATCTCAAGACATCAAGATGGTGAATTCCGCCGCCGCATCGTCCAACGGTTTTGATGAGCAGCCCGCCGGAGGGAATCCCTCCAATGTGTAGCAGCCAGCCAACGCTGTTGTTTCGTCAGACGTTGTTGCACCCCCACCACCATCTGCTCTGGCAGCCAATGCTGGACAGCAGGATGGTGCCTTCACGTCGGTCACCGCATCGACGAACAATCCTGAGGACGCGCTGAATGCAGCGTGAACTCTTCTCCAACATCCTCTAGCGCCCAGAGCTGCTCCGACCGCCATGGAGCAATGGCGCGCTGACGTAGAGCATTTGGTTGCAGCTGCAGCCAATGCCCTCAACGTCCAAGGTCTGCCCCATGCTGGGCAGTCACCTTCTAAGCACAAGATCTTGTCTGGTAGACTTGGTCCTCAAGCATCACAGCACAAGAGACGTGCGCCCTCCCAACAAGTGACGTCACTACCCTCCGGGGCTCGCCGTACTCACACGACATCAAGGCTTCCTACCCAGGACCTTCGATCGGAGCTCGACCGACGTTACATGAGGCAGGACGGTCGCGTCCACATCGAGTGCACTCACGAGAGGCAAGCTGCATGGGAAAAACCCTTCTCCCTTGAGAGTGGGGGGCAGCTGTTCGCCCCTGGCCATGCATCTCTACCGGAGAAGTACGACGGGACAGTCAACCCATCCAGTTTCTTCAGATATACTCCACAACCATCCTTACGGCAGGAGGCAATGAGGCTGTGATGACCAACTACTTCCCAGTGGCTCTAACCGGGACTGCAAGGTCCTGGTTCATGAGTCTACCACCCGACTCCATTTATATTTGGGAGGAACTTTGCCGCCAGTTCACCGCCAATTCGGGAGCTCCTACACCCGACTTGGCACCGAGCTGGACCTTTTTGCTGTACAGCAAAAGTCAGGAGAATCACTGCGATCATTCATCCAGCAGTTTTCTCAGGTATGAAATACAATTCCTTCTATCTCCAACACCTCTGTCATTGTTGCATTTCGATAGGGTGTTAGAGATCAGAAGATGCTGGAGAAGCTGGCAACCAAAAATGTCAGCAACGTCACTAAGCTCTTCAACCTAGCTAACAAGTGTGCTAGGGCTGCTGAGGGCTGTGAGATGCACTCCAAACCAGATGTGGAGGCTAGTAAACCCTCCACCAAGGCTGAAGCTACTACCTCAGGCAGTGGAAAAAAAGAAGAAGAAGTTTAACAGCAAAAAGAAGTCGTTAGTCGGCACACCTACTGCTGCTGCATCTGCAGCTCCTATTGGTTGGGGGCCACGCCCTGAAAAACGTCCACGACCATCGTTTGAAGACGGCAAAAATGGGAAGATGTGGTGTCCGATCCACAAGACGGAAACCCATAATCTTGAAGACTATCGCGAGGTCAGACGACTTGTTGAACACAACAACAAGCGCCAAGAAGAAGCTCCTTTCCGTCAACGAGAAAGAAAGCAGAAAGTCGACGAAGCTCCGACTGATCAGGAGCTAGGCTTCCAGGACCCCAAAAAGGTTCTGAAGGCCGTCTACAACACCTTCATCGATGATTCTGATACCTCCAACAACGAGCATCGAAAGACTCTCCATATGATATATGGAGGGTCCTGGGATATTACCTCTCGGCACATCCTCAGGACTATGCGTCAGGAGATGGCCGCCGTAGCTCCCACCGCTAAGGCAGAACCACATCGGATGTGGATGGACACTACCATCACTTTTGATGCTTCGGACTGTTCGAAGAACATGACTGGATATGGTCAGTTGCCTTTGATGGTTTCTCCAACTATCAACAACATCCAACTCTATCATGTCCTGGTGGACAGAGGTGCAGCGCTTAACCTCCTCAGCTACGTGGCTTTCGTGAGGCTCCGGCTCAGCTTCTCGGACCTTCGACCTTCACATCCTTTCTCCAGAGTAGGCCCGGGAGCCATCACCCCTCTTGGATCAATTACACTCTCTGTGACCTTCTGTGACACCCGGTTCCGAAAATGAACCAAGTGCAGTATATTTGTGCCCAGGATGTTTAAAACACATACACAAGTGATTCACAAATGATAAATAGATAATTCCCACAGCTCAAGCTATTAAATAAGTACATTAATGACACAATTCAAGATATCCTTGAATACAAGCTCTAATGGATATTAATGACAAGTTTGAACTAATGCAGTGAAAATTCTCTAATTAAGAAACTAAGCAATATGGACATATATGCGCAGCTCCAACCAACACCAATAGCAATCTGACGGTAGACACGGCCTAGAACTTCGCATTATCATCGTTATACTCCCAATCCTGACCTGCAACTGATGGGGGGGATTGCAAGGGTGAGTACATGTCATACCCAACAAATGGGGAAAGTATGACATGTAGCTGATACAAATGATGATAATAATAATGGCCAAGTGCTGAAAAGTACATTAAAACATTTGAAAAGCAATATGTATTATGTATGTGAAATAAACCCATCATAAAACATAATTAATATCGTAGAACCAGTCCATATTCATATCCATCATCTATTATACCAGATTTCACCATTACCATTAATCATATCCAATACCAGAATTAATCTATAACCAGTCATAACCATATTACCAATCATAACCAGTACCAAACCATCCCAATCCCAGGTTTCCCTCTAATCATGTAGGTCATCCAGACGCTCATAACCGAGAGCACGACTATCATGATATTTTTATTAGACTCTGCAGAGTTGGTACCACTTTACCCACGTGTTTGTGATTTCATCACTCGTCGGCGACTAAAGAACCTCCCTCATGCCAATTATACTTTCTTTGGTCTATGGCCAAGAGATCACAAAATAGCCTTTACAAAGGGATTACTAGCCTATTTAGACCCCACTGAGGTTTCACTGGTGGCGATGCCTCCAACTGAGCACATCTTCAACCAAGGGCCCCCTCTTGAGACATTCGGATCCCAGGGTAGTCCCACCAATCATCAACAAACCCAATCTGACTACCCCTTCCCCAAGCATCCTTAATGGTCCAAATAGCACTAGCAACACCCTAATTAGTCAGCTACGCCGCACCCATACTTGGATCGAATGCCCAAGAGGGGGGGGGGGTGAATTGGGCTTCTTTTCAAAAATTAAAGCAATAAAAACTCAACTACTAAAAGCCCAATTCCCTATGTAAACAACCTATGCATTCAAGTGAATAATAGGTTTGCGGTATATGAAATGCATAAGTATAACGGGAAAGGAATAGTATGCAAACTCCCGAGAAGACACAAAGACACGGTGATTTATCCCGTGGTTCGGCAAGATCATCAAGACCTTCCTACATCCACGTTGTGGCACCCACCAAAGGGTGTAGCCACTCCCAAGTCACCAAGACCAGAGATCTTCACTAAGAGTCTCCTTCACCATCTCCGGCAAGGTGGAGCTCAAGCCTTGTACAAGTTTGATCTTCCGGTCTTCCACAACCGACTTGGCAAGCTCCAAAAGGATCTCTCCAATCACCGACTAATACACGGTGAATGCAATCACCAAGATACACTCCCTTACAGCTCTCACTAGACTAGAGACTCCAATTACCAAGAATGGAAGCACACAAGCATCATCTCTAGTAAGTTCTAGCCTATCTCTTGGTGTACAAGTGGAGTAAATGATGTGGAAGTGGTTGCTCAACGTCTTGAATGCTTGGTAATGTGTAGAGTAGCTCTGGGCATCAAGACTTATCCAAATGACTGGTTGAAGGGGTATAAATAGCCAACTTCCACGAGATAGCCGTTGGAAAAGTAGGCTGACATCACTGTTCTACAAACACCAGATGATCCGATGTTCTCCCTTCAGTTGTCATCGGTCGAATACAAATTAGCTAAGGTCACTGTCAGATATGACCGTTGATTGACCTATGTTGTACACACCTGTACATCGGATAATCCGGTGGCACTTGATCCAGAATGGTCCAGAAATAATGCTTACTGGAATGATCGACCGATGTGTTATAATTGTACATCGGATGGTCCGGTGTTACACTTGGTCTAGGGAAATTGCTTACTGGAATGATCTACTGATGTAACACTTGCTTCATCATCGGATGATCCGGTGTATACCCAAGACCAAGGTCTTCTTCTGCTCAGAGCCAACTCAATCGATGTAGTGTCTTCTGGATACATCGAATGATCCGATGAGTTGATTTTGTCTGCTTTGAGTTGTTCTAAGTGATTCTTTTGGAATTTGTTCGAGTGACCTCTTAGACATTGGTTTGAAATGTTCTTCTGATGATGACCAAGTCTCGAGTGCTGTCAATTTTGATGGAATAATTTTGACATATGTGCTTTTTCTTTTAGTCTTCATGAAAATCGATTGACCTCGTAAAATAGTTTGTTGAGGGGTCTCCAATTGTGTCCAATAAGCAGTAGATGATATAAATATAGAGTCCATTAAGTGTGATGAATTATATGAGAGACCTTGCATACATAAACTTATTAGTGATATCCAACGGTTGTCATTAATCACCGAAACCATACCTTATGGGGGCCTAGATACTTTCAATCTCCCCCTGTTTGGTGATTGATGACAACACAATGAGTAAAGCATAGCAGTAATGAAATTAAGAATACGATACTCAAAAGGATATGCAACAAGTAAAAGATCCAGCACACGAAGCTCGAAGGCTCAAAAACGATCAATAAAACATAAGAGAATTAACTGGCACACGTATACTCAAAGATAGTAAAAGGATAGCAAAGCTCCCAAATTACAAAAGCTCCAAAAATAAATACTCCCCCTACAACTAGGACTCCCCCTAGGACTATGCTATCCCTCCCCCTGACTCTGACTCTTCTCCACCTTTGGCATCAAGACACCAAAAAGGGAAGCCGAGTGCCTAAGGATCCTGAGCGCTCGGGGCGATGACGAACTAGTCGCCGTTGGGGGTGCTGTCGTCGGAGCTGCTGCCTGCTACTGCTGAGGCTGGAGTGGAGGAGACCGGTGCTGCGGGAGCTGCTGTCGATGCTGAGGGTGCCTGCTGAGTCTGGACTGCCGGTAGCGGGGCACTGACAACTGAAGCCGGAGTCTGCTGAAAGAGTGTTGAAGCCGGCAGGGGAGAGTGAATCGGTGCGCCTGGAGCAAGCAGTGGTGACATGCTGATAGTCGGTATCGGCGTGGTCGGCACTGGAGCTGAGACTGGTGCTAGAACAGGCGGACCTGGAGCTAGACCAGGAAGCTATGAGGGCAGGGAAATCCCGGTCTGAGTGTAGAGGTTGGTGATCAACCCCAGGATGCCAATCATGGCCTGCTGCGTCTGCTGCTGCTGGTCAAGAGAACACTGATGCATCTGGTCAATCAGTCCAATGAGCCCGTCAGTGTCCTCTCGTCTCTCGCGGGCTATCTGACGCTGCATCTCCTGCTGCTACTGTTGGAGCTCCATAAGACGTGCAACCTGCTCAGCTCTAGCCTGCTCAGCTGCAAGTCGATCCTGTCGCTGCTGCTGAACCATCTGCTGAAGTAGAGAAGTAAGCTCGGATGGCTGAGAGACCTGTGCCTCGGACACCGGAGGTGGAGTAGGAGGTGGTGGTACAGTCGATCCTCCACCCTCCGCGTCGTGCTGCCTGGGTGAGGGAGGAGGTGGGAAGTACTCCTCGACACTGTCACTAGTGTCACTCTCGGACCAGATATGCTGCATATCCCCTCCCTAAGCCTCAACCTGTGCTAGGATCTCGTCTTCCTTTTCTAAGTCTGACCAGTCTTCTTCTGAAAGTCGAGCTCGGACCTGACACTCAACTAGGCGGCCAAGGCGGCGGTCTCCAGGAGTTGGAGCATGGTAGTGTCTGAACCGAGTGACGCTCTCGTCGGTGAGACTATCACGCACGGCGAATCCCTCTAGATCCAATAGGTAGAACAGGTGACTGATCCAGTGGCCAAACACAAGCTGTCTCATCATCCCAACTCCATCCGTGATGACATCCTCCATCTCACATATGAGGATATCCACGATGTCAAACTGCATCCCGTTCATGACATAGAACAGGAGGGTCTGCTGCAGACTGGTGAAGCCCTCAAGGTATCCTGACCTGGGTATTAGCGTGCGGCGCAAAGCAAGGTGAACAGTACGCGCAGCCGAAGTGAGTAGAGCAGGTACCCTAGGCTGGTCAGGTGAGAAGGGCTGAGCAAACAGTGACCGAATATCCCAAAAGGTGGTGTCACACCTCCAGTGAGCGGCCTCCTCGGTGGGTCAGCCTGTCCATATACTATCTCATGTAGGCAGGTGTCATGGAGATCCACGCCTAGCAACTGTCCCAAGGTCTGTCTAGTCATATGGTGATGCTGGCCCATGAACATAAAGTCAATGGATCTGCGGCCCTCTGAAACGTAGAGTGTGGCATAGAAAACTCGGACCCATTCCTCCACATAGGCACTCCGCTGGAAAGACATCATCTCCACTAGCCCTTTGTACCTCTCAAAGAAAGGGCAAATCTCAGTGTCGGCTGCAAGTGCGAGCTGATCCTAGTCAAGGAAGTTGTGCTGGAAAGTTTATGGCCCCGACATTTGTAAGTCTCATACAGCGATGCCTGTGTCAGGGTCCAGAAGCGGCTGTCCACAAGTGGCTCTTTGGGCTGCGGGAACCACTCCTCAAGCAGAATGCTCCATCGAAGCTTCCTGAGATGCTTTGCCTTCAATTTCCTATTTTCAGTCAGGCGGACACCCTCACCAACCTAGATATTGGTGTCCATCTCATAGACGACTCTCTCGGCCGCTCTGTCCTCCCGAAGCTCAGCTACAGAAGGTCTCTGTCTCGAGGATGCAGCTGGATGATCTCCACAGGTCCTGACTGAGCGCCAGAGAACAAGCGGCACCTCAGGCTCCTATGTCTCCTCTGTCTGCTGTGGCTGCCTCTGTCGGCCCTCCCGGATCCTCAGGGATCCTCCTCGGCCATGCTCTCGCTCCTCAGCGGTGTGAGCGGCCATCAGAGCTTTCTTCATCTCTTTCGGCAGCTTTTGCTTCTTAGCTGCCGACTCCTCAATAGCCTTTCCCTTTCCTTTCTTGTCACGGACCATCTCGATGAGACGAGTGACGATGGCGAAGATGATATCGCGGGAAAACGATGCCGGGCGCATGAGACGGCAACGCAAAGTACGACGCGGCCGGGCGAACCCTAGAGGCGAAGAGGAGTGGCACGGCGAGCAGCGGGCAGCGGCGCGATGGGGAGCGCGGCGGCCAGGCGCGAGGTGCGTCGAGTGGTGGTGTTTAGGGCAGCGGCAGCGCTGAGCGCGGCGGCAGTGCTGAGTGTGGCGGCGGTGGCGGCGCTGAGTGTGGCAGCGGCGGCGACGCTGAGGGCGGCGGCGCTGAGGGCGACGACACTGAGGGCAGCGGCGGCGGCCGGTGGCAGGGCGAGGGGCACGGAGCGGCGAAGGGGAGTGCGGCGGCGGGGAGAGAGAAGAGAAGAAACGGAGAGGCGCTAAATAGGTGGGTCCCGAACCCTAGCTCGATTTTTAACATCGGATGATCCGACGTTAGTTGAGAGGTGCATCGGTCGAGTGGTACAATAAGGTTATTCTAGAGGCACCTTCAGCATCAGATGATCTGACGTGGAAAAGTTTATCATTGGTTGAATTTGGCACAACTCTAGAAATGTGAACATCGGATGCTCCGATGTTTCTCAGAATGAACACATCAGTTGATTTGACTTTCTGTCTGAGCTGACCCTTGTACTTAAGCACAAACTGATCCAATGATGCTTCTGCCCTAAGCATCGGATAATCCGATGACTACACAAGATCAACAACAGCCCATATATGTCCTTTGAATTAAACAAACAAAGGGAAACTGTAAGACCTATGTGTGCTGAATACATTGGCTTGTAGTGAATACACTTGGCTTTGATGATAAAAGTTTTTAATATCACCAAAACACCTTTTTATCAAGGTCCGACTCTAGCTCCGAGCTACAGCAAGGTCCGACGATAGGTCCGACTTGCTTTGGGTAGCTCCGGCTACGTTAGATGCTAGGTCCGACTTCTTGGTAAGGTCCGACCAGCTTTGGTTAGCTCCGGTGAGCTTTATTTTTAGCTCCGGCATATATTTGATAGCTCCGACATATTTTCGTTAGCTCCGGTGAGCTTTATCTCTAGCTCCGGCATGTCTTTGGTTAGCTCCGGCATGCTTTTGCTAAGCTCCGACGTACTTTGTCTAGCTCCGGCTTTTGGGTTGACTAGTTCCGACTAGTTTTGGTAAGCTCCGGGTCTAGGATCTACTAGTTTTGGTAAGCTCCGGGTCTAGGATCTACTAGTTTTGGTAAGCTCCGGATCCAGGATCTACTAGTCTTGGTAGCTCCGGCTCAAGCTCCGGGTTGCTCTGGCAAGGTCCAGAACATGACCGAAGTGCTTCTGCTTTTCATTTGCAATGTTTCGTACTTGCTTTACTTGTTAGGAAAGATTGCTTAGTATTCATTTGCTAAGTTTTTGGTGCGTTTTGGATGATACGGCTGATATCGTTTTGCTATGCTTTGCAACATGCTTATGTGAGGTTCTCACGTAAGGTGTTGTGTTCGGAACTAACGTGAGTCAAGTCGAGGACTTGGGCTCGTATGGATTGATTGTTTGTTCATGTGCAGGTGTTGCTTGAGTTCAATTCATGGCTGGTGACAGGATCCATTGGACTAGTCTCAGGAGGAGATGAGGTTCCAACAACCAAGTTCGGGAGGAACTGTGGTTGAGCGGGTCAGGAGGTCGCGCAGGATGATTGAATCAAGGGCAGTGCATATGAAGGTCGAAGGAAGGTGTTCGCACGTATGCATGCGGTGCATGACGTGGCAATATGCTTCTAGAGACGGATTATGGAAGGAAGATCTGATCGGAAGGATCAGATCGTATCAGTTGAAGACTTTGGCTGCGGCAGAGTCGGTTATGGCTCGGTATGGGAAGTATCGAGTTGGTTATGGTAGATTTCGTGTGCTGCACGAAAGTTGAGTTGTGTTTGGGATACGGGATGTGTTCCGAGTCTGTTAGGAAGTCTCAAGATTGTTTCTATCTGCGTATAGAAAGATCTTGAGCAGTTATGGTTAGATGGATTCATGATCAGGGTAGGATTAGAATCCGGATCTGAGTTGGCCTGCGGGCTGGTTATATAAGCAAGGGAAGGCCAAAGTTCGGAGAGAGGACTTTGGGCTGTTCCTCTTGTGTTCTATTGAATAAAATTCGTAGTTTGAAGGAACTTTTGTGCCTTGTTCGTCCGACTTGTTCCAGACAAGTTTTACTCGTCGAGTTTCTGGACAGCACTACCTTTCGTCGGTGGTTTTATCATAACTTGAGTTTTTCTCGATGGATCTGAGTAATTCTTTTTGTGTTGTCTTCGTGACTTGATTCTCTCTGATATATATCACTTTTGTCACTGTGAAACACGTTTAGATTAGTCTCATACACGATTTCTTTAACATATCGTTTTTCTACCGAAGGGATTAGGGTTTTATTGTTTCCGCTGCGTAAGATTTTTAAAACCTACCATTCACCCCCCCTCTGGTAGCTTTTCACGTGCTCTTCGATCCTACAATTGGTATCAGAGCCACGGTGCTCTAATCTTTGTGATTTGCACGTGTTTTTGACTAATCATCATGGAGAAGTACTCCGTCAAACCTTGTGTGTTTGCTGGTATTGATTTCCAGGTTTGGAAGGCAGCATGGAGGCCTTCATCCAGGCGCAAGGCTTCGCAATATGGGAAAAAGTGTACAAACCTTATGAAGTCCCGCCTAACGATCAAGTTACGACTACGAACCTCCGGGATGTCGACAACAACAACAAAGCCCGAAACTTGATCATCCAAGGACTCACTCAAAGCGACTTTGATCGTGTCGCGCACCTCCGATCAGCATACGATGTTTGGAGAGCTCTCTGTGATTATCATGAAGGCTCCAACACAATCAAGGAGGTAAAACAAGATATGTTCAAGAAAGAATATATGCGCTTTGAGATGCAACCAGGTGAGTCAATCAATGACCTCTTTGCTCAGTTCAATAAAATTCTCAGCAACTTACGTAGTGTCAATGTTAATTTTTCTGATGCTGAGAATGCTAGACAACTTCTTAGTGCATTAGACATGTCAGTTTGGGAGATGAAAGTAACATCCATTCGTGAATCAACTATCATGAGTTCTCTTACATTAGATGTACTTTATTCTAAACTAAAAACTCATGAAATTGACATCCTAGCACGTAAGAATCCAAACAAGTCTATTGCATTTGTCTCACAACGAGATATGTCTAGCTCCGGTCAATCATCATCCTGCAATACTCTTGCTTTGTTGTCCTCACTAACCCTGGAACAGATCGAAGAATTTCCAGAAGAGGAGTTGGCACTCATCTCTACTAGATTCTCAAAAGCATTGCAAAATGTGAGAACTAGAAGGAGAGGAAGCTCCGGACCTCAACGTTGTTTTGAATGTGGTAAAACAGGACACTTTCGTACAGAATGCCCTAACCTTTCAGGTCCAACTACCCGGGAAGAAAAACAAAGCAAGGTCCGGACCTCCTCTGGAAATTCCAACAAGAAAAAGAAGGGTACCATAGGACGCAAGATGATCAACAGCTTCATCACCGCGCTTCAAGAGCTCAGTTCAAGTGACATTGATTTTGAAAGTGATGAAGAGAATGATGACTTGGCCAACTTATGCTTCATGGCGGGCAAAGCAAGATCAAGATCAAGTCAGGAGGAAGCAGAACACAACAGTGACGATGATGAGGTATGTTCTACCTGCAATGAAATGTGTGATGCTATTTCTCGTGCAACTATTATTGTCAAGAAAAAGGACAAAAAGCTTAGGGATAATGCTGCTAAAATTGAATCACTAGAATCTGAAATTAATCGTTTAAAAACTTTGATTCCTAGTGATGATGCATGTCCCTCATGTGACTTGATCTATGAACAATTGTCCTCTCTAAGAAGTGCACATTCCTCCACTCTAGACAGACTTGATGAAGAAATTGAAAAGAACAAAAAGCTTGCTGCACTTAATGATAAAAACTTAAAAGATGCTTCTTGTTCTACAGATGATTTGCATTGTTCTGCATGTAAAAATCTTGATAAGAAACTAAAAGATGCAATGAATGAAATTTCCATTCTGAACAATGCTTTACGATCTCATGAAGTTAAAAATTGTTCCAATTGCAAACTAAAAGGAAAAACTTCATGTGCAAACTGCCTAGACTTGTCTAAGAAAATTGATGACATGAATAGGACACTAGGTCGGTTTTGTAATGGGAATAAGAATATGAACCTGCTGTTGAATTCTTCTAAGTCTTGCAATGATAAATCTGGTTTAGGTTTTGTTTCTCATGCTCATGCTAAGGCACATCCACCTAAAATTGAAAAGTCATTAGGAAGTGGTTTGATTCAAACAGTTCCTAAACAAAAAGGAGTGGTTTTCAAATCTGCAGGAGTGCTTTCTAATTCTGTTTCTAATGTTGGATGCTCATCGAGACATGATTACAAAATTAAGTTTCATTGTACCTACTGTGGTAGAGATGGTCATGTCATAGATTTTTGTTATAGACTAGCTAAACAACAGAAAAGGGAAAGAATGTCTGCTAGATCTCATAACTTTCATGCTAAACCGAAAATTAGAAACATGCAACCTCCTTTAGTGAGTCAGAAATTTGAAAAGGTAGCTTCCAGACCTTCTGGTAAGAAATCCGCAAAAGCAGCTCCGATAGTTCCGATAGCTCCGAGAGCTCCCGGATCTTCTGTTGTTCCCTCCGGAGCTTCAGTTTTTGCCTCCGGACCTTCTGCTTTTACCTCCGGAGCTACCGGTTTTCACTCTAAACAAGTAACAACTTCTAAATCAACTGTTAAGAACAGAAAACCTCAATCTTTGACTCATAAACCTGCTGTTTTATCTCAGCATTCGCGTGTTTTTCCTGGTGCACGTCGCGTGACTCAGTACTGGATTCCTAAATGCCTTTTGACTAACCCCAGTATTGAGTCATCGGCGTATTGTGCTTCTATGTAGGTTACACGCTTGAGGAAGGAGAATATTTGGATTGTGGATTCAGGTTGCTCACGCCACATGACCGGTAACAAAGATTGGTTCTCCTCCCTCACCTTTGTGTCACGTGTAGAGAATGTTACTTTTGCCGATAATTCTTCAACTCCTATAATTGCTAAGGGTTCGGTTAGAGTAAATGATCACTACACTTTGAAGGATGTGGCACTTGTCAAAAATTTGAAATATAACTTGCTTTCTGTTTCACAATTGCTAGATGAAAATCTAGAAATTACTTTCAATAAAAACTGCTGCAAAGTTGTAAATTCAAATAGTGAGCTTATTTTTAACATGTCTCGGTTTGGAAGAGTTTTTAAAGCTGATTTTGATATGTCTTCTTCTAAGCATAGGTGTCTAGTTGCTAATGATTCAAAGGACTTATATTTTTGGCATCGCAGACTTGGTCACGTAGGCTTTGATCACCTAACGCGTGTTAGTGCTCTTGATCGCATACGTGGGCTGCCTAAACTTAAAGGGGACAAAGAAATTGTGTGCTCTTCTTGTAGACATGCTAAGATGGTTGCAGGTTCACATACTCCTCTCACAATGATCATGACAACTGAACCATGTCAACTTTTGCATCTTGACACCGTAGGACCTTCACGTGTTCAATCCTTCGAAGGTAAATGGTATGCTCTTGTTATTGTTGATGATTATTCTAGATATTCTTGGGTGTATTTTATGGCATCTAAGAATGAAGTCTTTAGTCACTTTAGAACTTTATTTCTTAGATTATCAATTGATCACCCAGGATCATTGAAAGCAATTAGAAGTGATAATGGAACTGAATTTAAAAATCAATTCTTTGATCACTTTTGTGCTGAAAATAGAATAGATCATCATCTTTCTTCACCATATGTACCTCAACAAAACGGTGTTGTAGAAAGAAAGAACAGAACCCTAGTTGAGATGGCTAGGAACATGCTTGATGAATATCAAACCCCTAGGAAATTTTGGGCTGATGCGTTAGCAACCGCTTGTTATGTCTCAAATCGTGTTTTCTTGCGTGCTAAGCTAGGTAAAACACCATATGAGCTCCGGTATGGACATAGGCCTAGTGTTACACACTTTCGGGTCTTTGGTTGCAAATGCTTTGTTAAGAAACATGGTAATCTTGATAAATTTGAACCTAGATCCAATGATGGCATATTTCTTGGTTATCCATCTCATACTAGAGGCTACCGTGTGCTTTTACTTGACACTAACAAAATTGTGGAGACTTGTGAAGTGTCTTTTGATGAAGCTAGCCCAGGTACTAGCTCCGGTGTTGCAGGACCAGATTCATATTCTCAGGGGGAGGGTATTTTCGAAGATGAAGAAGAGCCGGTGATACTGCCTGGTAGTTCCGAAGTTGACACGTGTCCAGCTCCGGACATTGAACAAGCTCCGGCTGTCACCTCTGCTGGTCCTGATCGTCCACAAATCACAAGCTCATCAATCTACAATGAACCTAATGAAAAAGAAGCTTGTGAGACATCTGTTCCCCTACGTTTTTACAAAGATCATCCCCCACAACAGATGATTGGAAGCTTGCATGAACGAGTCACACGGTCCAGGTTTTGCGATCCAAACTCTCATGCTCATTCTGCTTTTGTTGCTTCTTTTGAACCCAAAGATATATCACACGCACTCACTAATGAATCTTGGATTATTGCCATGCAAGAAGAGTTAGAAAATTTTGAAAGAAATAATGTTTGGAAACTTGTACCTCCACCTCAAGGCCACACTTTAATTGGAACTAAATGGGTATATAAAAATAAACAAAGTGAGGATGGGGTTGTGATTAGGAATAAGGCTAGGTTGGTTGCTCAAGGTTTCACTCAAGTTGAAGGTCTAGATTTTGATGAAACTTTTGCTCCTGTCGCTAGATTAGAAGCCATAAGAATTTTGTTAGCTTTCGCAGCATCTAAAGGTTTTAAGCTATATCAAATGGATGTTAAAAGTGCTTTTCTTAATGGCTACATAGATGAGGAGGTTTATGTCAAACAACCACCAGGTTTTGAAAATCCAAATTTTCCTAATCATGTTTACAAACTGTCCAAAGCCTTATATGGTCTCAAACAAGCCCCTAGAGCATGGTATGATAGGTTAAAAACATTCTTACTTGAAAAGGGGTTTACAATGGGAAAGGTTGATAAAACTCTTTTTGTGCTTAATCATGGCAATGACTCATTATTCGTTCAAGTGTATGTGGATGATATTATCTTTGGTTGTGCTTCTCATGATCTTGTGTCCAAGTTTTCAGCAATGATGAGTTCCGAATTCGAAATGAGTATGATGGGTGAACTCACTTACTTTTTGGGGCTGCAAATCAAGCAAACCAAGGAGGGTACCTTTGTGCATCAAACAAAGTATACCAAAGATCTTCTAAGGCGCTTCAACATGGACAAAAGCAAGCCTCTTCGGACACCAATGGGAACAGCAACAACACTTGAACTTGATGAAGATGGTGAATCCGTGGATCAAAAAGAATATAGAAGTATGATCGGATCACTTTTGTACCTTACAGCATCAAGACCGGACATACAATTCAGCGTATGTCTTTGTGCACGGTTTCAAGCTTCCCCACGTGTTTCACATTGTCAAGCCGTCAAAAGGATTCTCAGGTACTTACATGGAACTCAAGAATTTGGCATTTTTCTTCCTTCTTCCTCAATCGTTTCTTTGAAAGCTTTTTCGGATGCTGATTTTGGGGGTTGTAGGATTGATAGGAAAAGTACTTCCGGTGCTTGTCATTTTCTTGGTAATTCTCTTGTTGCTTGGTCCTCTAGAAAACAAAGTTCAGTTGCACAATCCACAGCCGAATCTGAGTATGTAGCTGCTGCTAGTGCTTGTTCACAAATTCTTTGGATTGTTCAAACACTTAAGGACTATGGGGTTGATCTAGATAGTGTTCCACTGTTCTGTGATAACACTAGTGCTATTTGCATTGCTAAAAACCCCGTGCAACATTCTAGAACTAAGCACATTGCCATTAGGTATCACTTTCTCCGTGATAATGTTGAAAAAGGAAACATTGTGCTTCACCATGTAGATACCGAACAACAATTGGCTGACATTTTTACAAAACCTTTGGATTTCACTCGTTTTTGTTACATTCGTAGTGAAATAGGGGTTATGCATCCTCATGGCTTGAATTGAGGGGGAGTTTTTGAAACTTAGGAAGTCTATGTGTGAATCTGAAATTAAAATAATATGAGCATATTATTTCATACATATACGACTTTGTGATTCCTTTTACATGCTGAAAGTTCTTACTACATTACTCGTGTTATACTTTTTGTAGTTTTTGCCATGTCTAGTAATTGGAATAATTACTTACACTAAATCTGGTCATGGTCGAACTTTCTTGCTGTTTTGAACTTGTTGCATGCTCACAAATGCTTTTAATCATTAAGAATTTATCAAGTAATCAACTCACATGTTGAGTTTTTATGAACAAATATAAATTGAGAAAAGATCAAGAGAATATGCATGCATCGCACTTCTTCTTTCGAGATGGCTTGTCATTGCATTTAGATATGAACTTGGAAGAAGTTGTGTATGACTAAAACCATGTCCTTAAGCTTCTGATTGTCAAATGACATAGGCTTGGCTTGGTTGGTTAGAATAAGGAAGATGAGCATATAATCTCTTGCAAATATCATATTATCTAAATTTATGCTTTGAAAAATAATAAGATGCAGCAACAAATGCCATGCTTTCAGGTTTTGAAATAGTTGAGTTTGTGAGATCATGACCTGCTAAAATTGAAAATCACACTTGCTTTCTAGCATGGCTTACACTACATTATGTATCTCATTGATGTGATAGTGTAAGTTACTTGATAGTATGACTTGGGTGAGCTTTGTTTATATGTATATGTTATAATATGCTCATAACAACTAAAGAAGGAGAGATAATTTGTTTATATCTCATAACAATTAAAATTTCTCTTTTACCTTGCTGAATACATTGTCAAAGGGGGAGAGATTAATCACACATTCAAAAAGGAAGAGATAAGCATGAAGAGAATATGTGCATAAGGAAAGTTAATAAAGGGGGAGAGATAATATGGGATATTTTTTCCTTCTCATTTTATTTTTATTTAAACAAAAAGGGGAAAAATTGTTTTCAAAACTTTTATTTGAATAAGCCAATGTTCGGAATTTTAAATGGTGTTGCCAATGCATTCATCAAGGGGGAGATTGTAAGACCTATGTGTGCTGAATACATTGGCTTGTAGTGAATACACTTGGCTTTGATGATAAAAGTTTTTAATATCACCAAAACACCTTTTTATCAAGGTCCGACTCTAGCTCCGAGCTACAGCAAGGTCCGACGATAGGTCCGACTTGCTTTGGGTAGCTCCGGCTACGTTAGATGCTAGGTCCGACTTCTTGGTAAGGTCCGACCAGCTTTGGTTAGCTCCGGTGAGCTTTATTTTTAGCTCCGGCATATATTTGATAGCTCCGGCATATTTTCGTTAGCTCCGGTGAGCTTTATCTCTAGCTCCGGCATGTCTTTGGTTAGCTCCGGCATGCTTTTGCTAAGCTCTGACGTACTTTGTCTAGCTCCGGCTTTTGGGTTGACTAGTTCCGACTAGTTTTGGTAAGCTCCGGGTCAAGGATCTACTAGTTTTGGTAAGCTCCGGGTCTAGGATCTACTAGTTTTGGTAAGCTCCGGATCCAGGATCTACTAGTCTTGGTAGCTCCGGTTCAAGCTCCGGGTTGCTCTAGCAAGGTTCGAAACTTGACCGAAGTGCTTCTGCTTTTCATTTGCAATGTTTCGTACTTGCTTTACTTGTTAGGAAAGATTGCTTAGTATTCATTTGCTAAGTTTTTGGTGCGTTTTGGATGATACGGCTGATATCGTTTTGCTATGCTTTGCAACATGCTTATGTGAGGTTCTCACGTAAGGTGTTGTGTTCGGAACTAACGTGAGTCAAGTCGAGGAATTGGGCTCGTATGGATTGGTTGTTTGTTCATGTGCAGGTGTTGCTTGAGTTCAATTCATGGCTGGTGACAGGATCCATTGGACTAGTCTCAGGAGGAGATGAGGTTCCAACAACCAAGTTCGGGAGGAACTGTGGTTGAGCGGGTCAGGAGGTCGCGCAGGATGATTGAATCAAGGGCAGTGCATATGAAGGTCGAAGGAAGGTGTTCGCACGTATGCATGCGGTGCATGACATGGCAATATGCTTCTAGAGACGGATTATGGAAGGAAGATCTGATCGGAAGGATCAGATCGTATCAGTTGAAGACTTTGGCTGCGGCAGAGTCGGTTATGGCTCGGTATGGGAAGTATCGAGTTGGTTATGGTAGATTTCGTGTGCTGCACGAAAGTTGAGTTGTGTTTGGGATACGGGATGTGTTCCGAGTCTGTTAGGAAGTCTCGAGATTGTTTCTATCTGCGTATAGAAAGATCTTGAGCAGTTATGGTTAGATGGATTCATGGTCAGGGTAGGATTAGAATCCGGATCTGAGTTGGCCTGCGGGCTGGTTATATAAGCAAGGGAAGGCCAAAGTTCGGAGAGAGGACTTTGGGCTGTTCCTCTTGTGTTCTATTGAATAAAATTCGTAGTTTGAAGGAACTTTTGTGCCTTGTTCGTCCGACTTGTTCCAAACAAGTTTTACTCGTCGAGTTTCTGGACAGCACTACCTTTCGTCGGTGGTTTTATCATAACTTGAGTTTTTCTCGACGGATCTGAGTAATTCTTTTTGTGTTGTCTTCGTGACTTGATTCTCTCTGATATATATCACTTTTGTCACTGTGAAACACGTTTAGATTAGTCTCATACATGATTTCTTTAACAGATCGTTTTTCTACCGAAGGGATTAGGGTTTTATTGTTTCCGCTGCGTAAGATTTTTAAAACCTACCATTCACCCCCCTCTGGTAGCTTTTCACGTGCTCTTCGATCCTACAGAAACACAAGTCTTAGGACTTTTTGGGCAACCCCTAACCCCACAAAAAGACTTTAACGCTAGTTGCCAATAACTTGGCTAAGCCCTAAAGCAAATAGAATACCAGAAAAACCAAGAAAAAAATCCAAATAAAATGTAAGGCCCATGCTTTGTGAGCTAGAGGATGAAGACTTTTATCTCTTTAAAGCATGTTCCTTTAGGCATTAATGCACCTAACACTTTGTTCTTTCCACATCATATGAGTTGAGATATTGCATTTCAAACAAGTCTCTTTCTCATGAAGTGGGTTCCCCTTTGTGACAATCTACCGTATGCAATGCCAAACAATTTTTAATGCAGGACATTAAACGTGAGTGCAAGTCTATATGGCAGGCATCATGCAAGACATAAATTAAATCTATCTTGCCAAATTTGAACCTTTTAAAGGCTTCTTCAGGGAGAGCCATTCTCCAAGTCTTGGGGATACCCAAAAGAACCGCCAACCCAAGCTAACCCTTTCTCGCCCCTATCCTTTGAAAGTTAGACAATACCTATATGTGATGCATTCTTACATGACCATGGCAACTTACATGACGTTCGATGCATCTAGCACATTTAATTCACTCCTTAGTCTAGAAAAGGTTTTCTCATCAAGTGGTTTAGTGAAGATATCCGCCAATTGTTCTTCGGACCTAACACCTTGCAAGGAGATGTCTCCCTTAGCTTCATGGTCCCGCAAGAAATGATGGTGAATATCAATGTGCTTAGTGCGGGAGTGTTGAACGGGTTTTTTAGCAATCTTAACCGCACTTTCATTGTCACAAAGGAGAGGCACACAACCAAATTTAACACCAAAGTCCAAAAGGGTTTGCTTCATATAAAGGATTTGGGCACAACATGCACCAGCCGCTATATATTCCTCTTCTGCAGTGGACAAAGCAACAGAGTTTTGCTTCTTGCTAGACCAAGATACTAGGGAACGCCCAAGCAAGTGGCACCCTCCGGAGGTACTCTTGCGATCCACACGACATCCGGCAAAGTCCGAATCCAAGTAACTTAAGAGATGGAATTTAGCACCTTTGGGGTACCACATGCTTACACTTGGGGTATGCTTGAGATACCGAAGTATCCTAAAGACCGCCTTCCGATGCGATTCTTTAGGTGCCGCTTGAAAGCGAGCACACAAGCATACACTAAACATGATATCGGGCCTAGATGCGGTAAGATAAAGCAATGACCCAATCATGGAACGGTAATTAGATTGGTCAACATGTTTACCGTCCTTATCTGCGTCGAGATGACAATTTGTTGCCATTGGAGTACTTCTTGAGCTACAATCTCTCATCTCAAATTTCTTCAAGAGGTCCTTGGTATATTTTTCTTGATAGATGAAGGTCCCCTCTCGAAGTTGCTTGATTTGAAATCCAAGGAAGAAGTTGAGCTCTCCAATCATCGACATCTCGAATTCCCTAGACATCATTTTGCCAAACTCATGGCTAAGAGCTTCGTTAGTTGAACCAAAAATAATATCATCGACATAAATTTGAAAAACAAATAGTTCTCCATCGATGTCTTTGGTGAAGAGTGTAGTGTCCACCCTCCCGATCTTGAATCCTTGCATGATCAAGAAATCCCGTAGTCATTCATACCACGCTCTAGGTGCTTGCTTGAGCCCATAGAGATCCTTGTACAACCTATACACATGATTAGGATTCTTCGGATCTTCAAACCTGGGAGGTTGTTCAACATAAACAAGCTCATTAATGTAACCATTAAGAAAGGCACTTTTCACATCCATTTGATAAAGCTTTATATTATGATGTGATGCAAAAGCAAGAAGTATATAGATGGCTTCTAGTCGTGCGACCGGAGCAAATGTTTCTCCAAAGTCTAGTCCTTCAACTTGCCAGAAGCCCTTGGCCACAAGTATTGCCTTGTTGCGGATCACAACACCGTTCTTGTATTGTTTGTTGCGGTACACCCACTTTGTCTCGATGACGTTCTTGTCCTTGGGTCGCTCCTCCAACACCCAAACTTCATTGCAGATGAAGTTGTTGAGTTCTTGCATGGACATTACCCGATTTGGATCTTGGAGTGCTTCCTCAATGTGAGTGGGTTCTACACATGAAACAAACGAGTAGTGCTCACAAAACGTAGCGAAGTGGCGAGAACGTGTACTTACTCCCCTTGATGGACTACCAATGATTTGATCAATTGGATGCGCCTTGGAGATGCGTCCATGCCTCATAAGTGGTTGTGAAGCACTTGGCAGTGGTGATGCGTGTTGCTCTTCTTGTGGTTGGACTTGATCATGGACTTGTTCTTCTTCTTGATGTTGTGTGGCTTGTGAATCTTGTGTTGGCAATGGATCATCTTTTTCTTCTTCATCGACTTGAGGTGCCATAGATGTGTTGATGTTGGAACTTGAAGCTCCCCCCTGATCATGGCTCTCCTCAACTTTAGGCTTGATGTCTCCAATGGTCATGTTCTTCATAGCTTCTCGTAGAGGCTCATCATCCATTTCATCATGACCAAAACTCTCCTCTTGGGAGCCATTAGTTTCATCAAACTCAACATCACAACTTTCCTCAACTAAACTAGAGGTTTGGTTGAATACTCGATATGCTTTTGAGTTTGATGCATAACCAAGAAAGATACCAACATCACACCTTCTTTCAAACTTACCAAGCCTTTTCTTGCGGTAGATATAGCACTTGCACCCAAAGACTCAGAAATAGGAGATGTTGGGCTTTCTCCCAATGAGGAGTTCGTATGGGGTCTTTTGAAGTAGTCGATGTAGATAGACCCGATTTGCGGCATGACACGCCGTGTTGATTGCTTCGGCCCTAAACTTCTCGGACGTGCCATAGTCATCAAGCATTGCTCGTGCAAGAGTGATGAGAGTCTTGTTATTCCTTTCAACGACACCATTTTGTTGAGGAGTGTATGTGGCTGAAAATTCATGTTTCACGCCTTCACAATCACACCACTCCCCAATGTTGTAGTTCTTGAATTCGGTGCCATTGTCACTCCAGACCTTGATGATGGGAAGTTGAAATTCCCTTTGGGCACGTTTAGCGAAGGTCTTGAACACTTCCGAAGTTTCACTCTTGTCACCTAGAAACAAAGTCCAAGCATACCGAGAGTAGTCATCAACTATAACAAGACAATAGAGATTACCACCAAGACTTTGATATGTGGACAGTCCGAAGAGGTCCATGTGGAGCACCTCAAGTGGCTTGGAGGTTGACACCATTGTCTTCATCGGGTGGTGTGAAGCAACTTGTTTCCCAGCTTGACAAGCGCTACAGAGCTTGTTCTTCTCAAATGTGACATCCTTCATGCCGGTCACCATCCCAAGCTTGAATGACTTCTCGAGCTTGCTCATTCCAATGTGAGCGATGCGTCGATGCCATAGCCAACCCAAGCTCGTCTTGGTGAAAAGACAAGTGGTCAAGCTAGCATCCTTGTCAGAGAATTCTATTAAGTAGAGATGTCCATGCTGAAACCCTTTGAAGATTAGTTCTTTTCTTGTTTCACTAGTCACAACGACATCATTCTTGCCAAAAGTGCACGTTAGTCCAAGATCACACAATTGTGCAATAGAAAGCAAATTGAAACTAAGTGACTTAACATACAACACATTGGAAATAGATAAATCATGTGAAATTGCAATCTTACCCAACCAAATCACCTTCTCCTTAGAGTTATCACCAAAGGTGACCTGTTCATGATTGCCGGGGTTCTCTATGGAGGTGAACATACCATCGTTGCTGGTCATGTGTTGAGTGCACCCGCTATCGAGTACCCAATGCTTTCCTCCGGCTTTATAGTTCACCTACATATGAATTCAATTTTTGATTTTAGGCACCCAAGCTAATTTAGGTCCTTGTATGTGTCATACAAGTGTTTTTGGGACCCAAAGTTGCTTGGGAAGCTTCCCCTTCATGCCCTTCATGTCCTTGCCAATGAACCTTGCCTTCACCTTGCCATCTACTTTACTGATCATCAAAGGTGGACTTGTAGTTAGTAGGCAATTTTGGAGAAGGCCGGTTAGGAAGAGGACACTCCCTTGTATGGTGACCGGTGACCTCGCAATGTTGGCAATAAGAACCAACTTCCTTGATGAAGCTTGTTTTAAGCTCTGGTGAGGACACCTTTCCTTTGTTAGGCACCGAGAAGGATCCAAGTCCTCTCTTGTTGAAGGCCTTTGCTTGTTGGAAGAGGATTTCTTTGTGCTTGACTTCTCCCTTAGATATTCTTGCCACACTAGTGCGGAGACTTTCAATTTCATCCATCAAATCCTTCTCCCTAGCATTCTCTTTCAAGGGCAAAGACTTATGCAAGACATTAGTGGCATGAGAGACAATATATACCTTATCATTAAGGGTTTCTTTCTTTACGGTTTTCAATTCTTGATCAATGACTTCATAAGCAAGGTTAAGTACTTGATGCATTTGGATTAACTCATTGTGCTTTCCCAAGAGTGCTTTGTGTGCTAAGTCAAGCTCATGATGATCTAGCTTGATTTGAGCCTTATCCTCCTCAACTTGCTTGACATGAGATTTGAGCGTGTCATGCTCCTTAAGTATGCTTTCATACTTGTCAAGCAAATCGAGGTTAGCACTCTCGAGCTTAGCACGAGCTTCTTCAAGAGCTATGACCTTACTCTTTTCCCTTTTAATGATAGTGTCGTATTCATTTATCAATGAAGCTAAGTCATCGGAGGGAAGCTCATCATCGCTAGAGTCATCAAATACCTTGGTGTTACCTTTTGCCATGAGGCACATGGGAGGTGGACGAAGGGATGAATCATCATTGTTGGCAATGGAAAGGCCGGCCAATCTCTCTTCTCCAGCTTCACTCTCTTCATCACTAGATTCTTCGTCGGTGATCCATTCATTTGCCTCACACATGAACACCTTTTGTGGACCTTTTCTCTTCTTTGGAAAGAGTTTTGCCTTTTTGCCTTTGTCATGCTTCTTACTCCCAAAGAATCTTGGCATGGGCTTGACCTCTTCTTCATCATCCTCACTATCCTCAAGCTTGCAATGCCTGCCTTTGTGGTTCTCTCTTCTTTTGTCCGGTTTTGAACAATCATAGGAGATGTGGCCTTGATCACCACAGTTATAGCAGGTCTTGTTGTCATCTTTCCTTGGTAGAAATGCTTTCTTTTTTGGGATCAAAGGTGTATCCCTTCTTGGCAATCTTGGAGTTCAAGCGAGAGAATTTTCTCATCATCAATGCAAGCTCATCATCGTCATCTTCACTTGATGCTTGCTCTTCTTCACTTGAGCTAGGCTCGACCACTTTATTTTTCTTGAGATTTGTTCTCTTGGTGGAAGCCTTTAGAGCAATTATCTTTTAAGATGATTCCTCCATCATCCCAAGCACACTCATCTCATGAGCGTGAATCTCTCCAATAAGTTCAGAAACTTCAATGTGATCAAGAGATTCCTTTTGAAGCATGGAGTTGATGATGTTGTACTTTGGCTTAGGAAGAAGCATAAGAATCTTGCGGTTGATGAGTCCCTTGCCAAGAGAAGCAATATCAAGATCATTAATTTCCTCAATAAGAACATTCAAGCGAGAAAACATTTTATTGACATTTTCATGAGGTAGAATTTTGAACTCATCATATTTGGACTTAAGCATGTGATACTTTAGTTCTTTAACACGAGAAGAACCCTCATGAATTTCAATCAAGCAAGCCCAAATTTCACAAGCTTTTTCTTTGCTAGCAATCCTAGCAAATACATCTTGACTAATGCATTCGTAAATAACATTTCTAGCCTTGGCATCCCACTTGATTTGATCACCTATGTAGTTATGCTCACCAAACCCCTCATGGGTCGCTTCCCATACCTTGGGAGCAATAGCCTCTATATAAGCACGCATACGTGCTTTCCAATAGGGAAAGTTCTTGCCCTCGAAGATGGGAACCGAACCCCCAATCTTGGCCATTTTGGCTCTCTAGCGGTGAAGCTAGAATGATCCAATGAGCAACCTTGCTCTGATACCAATTGTAAGGATCGAATGCCCAAGAGGGGGGGGGGTGAATTGGGCTTCTTTTCAAAAATTAAAGCAATAAAAACTCAACTACTAAAAGCCCAATTCCCTATGTAAACAACCTATGCATTCAAGTGAATAATAGGTTTGCGGTATATGAAATGCATAAGTACAACGAGAAAGGAAGAGTATGCAAACTCTCGAGAAGACACGAAGACACGGTGATTTATCCCGTGGTTCGGCAAGATCATCAAGACCTTCCTACATCCACGTTGTGGCACCCACCAAAGGGTGTAGCCACTCCCAAGTCACCAAGACCAGGGATCTTCACTAAGAGTCTCCGTTCACCATCTTCGACAAGGTGGAGCTCAAGCCTTGTACAAGTTTGATCTTCCGGGCTTCCACAACCGACTTGGCAAGCTCTGGAAGGATCTCTCCAATCACCGACTGATACACGGTGAATGGAATCACCAAGAGACACTCCCTTACAGCTCTCACTAGACTAGAGACTCCAATCACCAAGAATGGAAGCACATAAGCATCATCTCTAGTAAGTTCTACCTATCTCTTGGTGTACAAGTGGTGTAAATGATGTGGAAGTGGTTGCTCAACGTCTTGAATGCTTGGTAATGTGTAGAGTAGCTCTAGGCATCAAGACTGTCGGTACCCTACGTACCGAATACCCCTTGGCATTGCAAAGATCACAAGGAAACCCCATCCACCAGATTTCAAGACCTCCAAAGGCCCCACATGTCAGGCGTAATCGGACCTGCTTCCCCGACATGGTTAGTCCCAGGGCCGCCACGTGTATCATAAGACCGGAGCTATCGCCCACACATGGGAAAGCTCCGGACAAGATACCGGTATGGCATCCCAGGACCTAACCCCAGACAGAGGGAAGCTCCGGTGCCGACATGTGTCCAACAGCACCGGACCTACCCGACAATGACGATAAGCTCCAAAGCTGCCACGTGGCCGGACCGCCAGACCTCCAACAATCAAGCTGGTGGACCCCCAACGGCTCCGGACCTTCAAGGAGCAATCAAAGACTTCAAGACCCGATTAAGTGTCATTAATTCCATATTAATGACACACGATCGGATTGCCCTCAATATCAGTAACGACACTGTTAAGGCCCGTTACCAGGCTATTAAGGGTAATTAACCTCATTAATTGTGTATCAAGCATGTGTAACCGCTGGGGCCACATGTCGGGCCAGGCTAACGGTGTAACGACCAGTCCTTGTACTATAAAAGGACTGGTCGACGATACACAAGGGACCTCTCAAGACCTCTTCTGGACTCTCTGACCTAGAGGAGCTTCTTCTTCTGGAGCTTCTTCTAGACTCACATGCTCAATACAACACTAACACACCCCGTGGAGTAGGGTATTATGCTCAGGCGACCCGAACCACGTAAATTTTTGTGTCCACTTGTCTTTCACCTTCTTGAATCTCTGCGCGCCTATTATCGAACTACAACTCCTCGATCTACCAACGGTAGTGTCGGGAGATCTGCCGGATCCAAACACCGACAGTTGGCGCGCCAGATAGGGGGGGGGGGCGAGATTTCAAGTATGGTGAACTCAGCTGCTGGATCATCCAACGGCAATCCTGCTGTTCAACCTGCTGGGGGCAATCCCTCCAACATGCAGCAACCAGCAGGTGCCACAGCTCCAGTAGGAGTCATGCCTCCATCGCCACCGCCTGCACCAACAAATCAAGCTGGGAAGCATGACGGTGCATGAGCGTCAGTCACCGCGTCGGCAAATAACAACAACCCTGAACAGGCGCTCCATGCAGCGCGTGCTCTCCTCCAACGTCCACCACCTCCAGGTGCATCCCAGGGTGCAATGGAGTAGTGGAGAGCTGGCGTGGACATCTGGTTGCAGCAGCAGCCGACCACATCAGCAACCAAGGTCCTCCCCCTTCGGGGCGGGCCCCATCGCAGCGCCAGACTGTGTCGGGCAGTGTCGGTGGTTTGGATCCGGCAGATCTCCCGACACTACTAAAGTGTTAGAGGAGTTTGATGTTCGGTGTGGGCGCGCGGAGATTCAATAAGGTGAATTATGAATAGCACAGGAGACACAGAGGTTTACGTGGTTCGGGCCGCCTGAGCGTAATACCCTACTCCACGGGTGTGTTGCTGTTGTATTAGTTGTATGAGCTTGTGTCGAGCGTCTAGGGCGCGTGTGTAGCGTCCCTGAACCTCTAGAGTCCGTCGTCGGCCTGTCCTTTTATAGTACAAGGGCAGGCCGTTACAAGTTAGTCTGGCCCGACATGTGGCCCCGGCGGTTACTAGTATTGATACTCATTCAACACGTTTAATTGCCCTTAATGATCGGGTAATGGGCTTTGACAGCACCGTTACTGGTAATTAAGGTCATCTGACCGTGTGTCATTAATATGGTATTAATGACACTTAATCGGGTCTTGAAGTCCTTGATTCCCCTTTCAAGATCCGGAGCCGTTGTGGAGTCTTCCGGAGGTCAGAGGCTGAAGCTCCGACGGTTGGACACGTGGCAGCTCCGAAGCATACTGTGGGAAACAGGCAGCTCCGGAGCTACCTGACACGTGTCAGGTCCGGAGCTTCTCTCGGTCTGGGCTTAAATCCGGAGGTGCCATTTCGGTACATGGCCCGGAGCTTCCCCCTTGTGGGCGGTAGCTCCGGTTTGATAGTACACGTGGTGTCGGTACCCTGGAAACCGTACACCCCTTGAGGTTACAAAGATCTCAAAGGAAAGTCATATACTTGATTTGAAGACCTTTGGAGGCCCACATGTCAGATATAACCGGACCCGCTTCTCCAACATGGTTAATCCCAGGGTCGCCACGTGTACTATCAAACTGAAGCTACCGTCCACAAGGGGGAAGCTCCGGGCCATGTACCGAAATGGCACCTCCGGACTTAACCCCAGACCGAGAGAAGCTCCGGACCTGACACGTGTTAGGTAGCTCCGGAGCTGCCTGTTTCCCACAGTATGCTCTACAGCTGCCACGTGTCCAACCGTCGGAGCTTCAGCCTCTGACCTCCGGAAGACTCCACAACGGCTCCGGATCTTCAAAGGGGAATCAAGGACTTCAAGACCCGATTAAGTGTCATTAATACCATATTAATGACACACGGTCGGATGACCTTAATTACCAGTAACGGTGCTGTCAAAGCCCATTACCCGGTCATTAAGGGCAATTAAACGTGTTGAATGAGTATCAATACTAGTAACCGCCGGGGCCACATGTCGGGCCAGGCTAACTTGTAACGGCCTGCCCTTGTACTATAAAAGGAAAGGCCGACGACGGACTCTAGGGGTTCAGTGACGCTACACACGCACCTTAGACGCTCGACACAAGCTCATACAGCTAATACAACACCAACACACCCGTGGAGTAGGGTATTACGCTCAGGTGGCCCGAACCACGTACACCTCTGCGTCTCCTATGCTATTCATAATTCACCTTCTTGAATCTCCACGCGCCCACACTGAACATCAAACTCCTCTGACACTTTAGTAGTGTCGGGAGATCTGCCGGATCCAAACCACCGATAGTTGGCGCGCCAGGTAGGGGTGCTTGAGATTTCGAGAATGGTGAACTCAGCTGCTAGATCATCCAACGGTCACCCTGCTGCTCAAGCTGCTGGAGGCAATCCCTCCAATATGCAGCCACCAGCAGGGGCTTCAACACCAGCAGGAGTCACACTGCCACCACCGCCGCCTCCACCAGCAAATCAAGCTGGACAACGCGATGGTGCACCGGCGTCAGTCACTGCGTTGGGAAATCATGACAACCCGGAACACGCGCTCCATGCAGCGCGTGCTCTTCTCCAACGCCCACCACCTCTGGATGCATCCCGGGATGCACTGGAGCAGTGGAGGGCGGATGTGGAACATTTGGTTGCAGCAGCAGCCGACCGCATCAGTAACTAGGGTCCTCCTCCTTCAGGACGGGCCCCGTCGCAACGACGAACCTTGTCTGGTAGACTTGGTCCGCACGTCTCCAACAACAGGAGACGAGCTGCATCACAGCAGGTGACGTCGTTGCCCTCCGGGGCACGACACACCCACACGGTATCCAGGCTTTCAACTCATGACCTCCGGGCGGAGCTTGATCGCCGATACCGCCAACAGGACAGCCGAGTCCATATTGAGCGTGCTCGTGAAAGACGAGAAGCTCAGGACGTTCTTGCTCCTGAAGGAGTGGGAGGAGGCTGTTCAGCCCTGGCCATGCATCTGCGTATGGTCAGGTGGCCACAGAAGTTCCGGCCTCACCTACCGGAGAAGTTCGATGGGACCGTCAATCCTGTTGAATTTCTTCAGATCTACTCCACTGCTATCTTGGCAGCTGGAGGAAATGAGGCCGTGATGGCCAACTATTTCCCATTGGCTTTAACTGGGACCGCCAGGTCCTGGTTTATGAGCCTTCCACCCAACTCTATCAACAGTTGGGAGGAGCTGTACCAGCAGTTCACTGCCAACTTCGGGAGTTCATACACCCGACCAGGCACTGAACTGGACCTTTTTGCAGTCGTGCAAAAAGGAGGAGAATCCCTGCGATCATTCATCCATAGGTTCTCTCAGGTACGAAACACTATCCCTTCTATCTCTAGCGCCTCTATCATTGTGGCATTCAGACAGGGTGTACGGGATAAGAAGATGCTGGAGAAACTGGCGATCAAGGAGATCACCAGTGTCACAGAACTCTTCAGTTTGGCCGACAAATGTGCCAGAACTGCGGAGGGCCGTGAAATGCACTCCAAATCAACTCCGGAGGATCACAAAAAATCCTCCAAAGAAGAAGCCGCTACCTCCGGGGATGGCAAGAAGAAAAAGAAGACCAACGGCAAGAAGAAGCCATCGGCCGGCACATCCAACGTTGCAGCTGCTGCAACTCCGGGTGGCCGGGGGCCACGCCCCGAGAAGCGACCTCGACCATCTTCTGAAGACAGTGGAAAACCCAAAATGTGGTGTCCCATTCACAAAACGGGCAGCCACAGTTTGGAAGACTGCCGGGAGGTCCAAAACCTTGCCGAGCGCTACAGCAAGCGCCGGGAAGAAGATCCTTTCCGACAGAGGGAAGGAAAACAGAAAGTCGACGAAGCTCCGGCTGAGGAGGAGTTAGGTTTTCAGGATCCCAAAAAGGTCCTGAAGGCTGTCTACACCTCCGTCGACGACGATTCCGACGTCTCTGACAACGAGCGTCGGAAGACCATGAACACCATCTTTGGTGGATCATGGGACATCACCTCCTGCCGCGTCATCAAGACTATGCGACGAGACATGGCTGCTGTAGCCCGTACAACCAGACCGGAGCCTCATCGGAAGTGGATGGACACAACCATCACTTTTGATGCTTCGGACTGTCCTCGAAGCATGGTTGGAGCAGGTCAGCTGCCTTTGATGGTATCTCCTACCATCAATAACATCTAGCTCCACCATGTCATGGTAGACGGAGGTTCGGGGCTTAACCTCATAAGCTTCAAAGCTTTCACCAAGCTTCAGCTCCGACCTTCGGATCTTCACCCCTCCAGACCTTTCTCCGGAGTAGGTCCGGGGGCCATTACCCCACTCGGAGCTATTACTCTCCCAGTTACCTTCGGGACACGAGAGAAGTATCGCACCGAAAAGTTGGTCTTTGACGTCGCTCAGATCAACTTACCCTTCATGGCCATTTTGGGTAGGCCTGCCCTGTACAAATTCATGGCAGCTGCTCATTATGGTTATCTGGTGTTAAAGATGCCAACACCACTAGGCGTTCTCTGGATCCGCGGAGATCGTACTGCTGGAGTAACGGCTCTAGAAGAACTCCATGCACTTACCACGGCGCAAGAGGAGGACTCCAGGCAGGAGCAAGCTCCAAAACCCCCGAGCATTCGTCAATGAGGCTCGACATCTGCACCTCGTGTGCAGCCAAGCGGCGACACCGACATTCCCGTCAAAGTCATCCAAATCGGTTCTGATGTCGCTCAGACCACCCGTATATCGGGGGGATTGAACGACAAATAGGAACTCGCGCTCATCACTTTCCTCCGGGCTAATGTTGACGTGTTTGCCTGGCAACCGTCACAAATGCCTGGGATCCCCAGGGAAGTGATTGAGCACAATCTGAAGATCTACCCCGATGCCCGGCCTGTGCATCAGAAGCCTCGGAAGCAATCTATGGAGCGACAAAACTTCATTCGACAAGAAGTGAAGAAGTTGCTCGAAGCTGGATTCATCCGAGAAGTCTTCCATCCAAAATGGCTGGCAAACCCAGTCGTTGTGCCCAAGGCCGGCGGGAAGCTTCGGATGTGTATCGACTACACCACAATAAATAAGGCATGTCCAAAAGATCCATTACCACTACCTAGAATAGATCAGATAGTGGATTCCACCTCCGGGTGTGAATTACTGTGTTTCCTAGACGCATATTCTGGGTATCATTAAATCAGAATGTCTAGGGAAGATGAAGAGCATACCTCTTTCATCACAGTAGATGGATTGTATTGTTATACAGCCATGCCTTTTGGTCTCAAGAATGCAGCTTCAACCTTTGTACGAGCTATGTACAAAACCTTTGAAGATCTCATTAGAGACATAGTGGAAGTGTACGTTGATGACATCGTGGTCAAGGTAAAGAACAAGGAGTCACTTCTCGACACCTTGAAGGCTGTCTTCGATAAGCTGCGGGTTACCCGCACAAAGCTAAACCCAGACAAGTGTGTCTTCGGGGTTAGCTCCGGAAAACTTCTTGGTTTCCTGGTAAGTCACCGGGTCATAGAAGCTAATCCGCCGAAGATCAAGGCCATTGAAGACATGCGGCCACCAGCCCGCATCAAAGATGTCCAAAAGCTAACTGGATGTCTAGCAGCCCTCAGCCGGTTCATTTCAAGATTGGCGGAACGGGCACTCCCCTTCTTCAAGTTATTGAGGAAGTCCGGACCATTCCAATGGTCTGAAGAAGCAGAAAAGGCGTTCCAGGAGCTAAAACAGTTCCTCACCACCCTACCAACTCTGGTAGCTCCGAACCCTGGTGAGCCTTTGTTGCTTTATATTTCAGCTACTAACGAAGTCGTCAGTATGGTTCTCGTTGCGGAGAGACCAGAACTACCCCATACTCAGGAATCCAGACCCCTTCGGGAGGGTCCGGAGGTTCCAGAAAGCGAGTCTGAGTCCCAACTCCCAGATTTAAAGAAACCACTCCAGAAGACCCAGACCCCTCTGGGAGGGTCCAGGTCACTTCTGAAGAAGCTCTGGGTTCTTCCAGTCAGAACCCGGAGGTCCCCGAAGAAACTCCGGATCCCTCTGGAAGGATCCGGGTCAGTGAAGAGGAAGCTCCGGGCCCCTCTGGGAGGGTCCGGACCATTCAACGCCCAGTATACTTCATCAGTGAAGTACTACATGATGCCAAGACTCGATACCTAGAGGTGCATAAGCTGCTCTATGCAGTTCTTATTACCTCCAGGAAGCTTAGCCATTACTTCCAAGGTCACAAAATGTGACGCCCGGTTCCGAAAATGAACCAAGCTAACGTATATGTGTGCCCAGGATGTTCATCACACATACACGAGTGATTCACAAATGATAAACAGATAATTACCACAGATCAAATTATTAAATAAGTACTCTTATTACACAATTCATTAAATCCTCGAATACAAGCTCTAATGAATATTAATGACAAGTTCAACTAATGCAGCGGAAGTAAACTAATTAAACAACTAAGCAAACTAAGCAACTATGCAGCATAAGCGACAGGGTATGTATGCGCAGCTCCAATCAACACCACAGGCAAAGCTGACGGTAGACACGGCCTAGAACTCCGCATTATCGCCATTAAACTCCCAATCCTGACCTGCAACTGTTGGGGTGGGGGATTGCAAGAGTGAGTACATGTCGTACTCAGCAAGTGTGGAAAGTATGACATGTGGCTGATTCAAATGACGACAATAATAATGGCAAAGTGCTGAAAAGTACAGTAAAACATTTGAAAAGCAATATAGTATAAGTATGTGAAATAAACCAATCATAATCACGAATAATACCATAATACCAAACTGAATTCATTATCGTCATCAATAAGTCCAGATTTCACCATTGCCAATAACCATATTCGATACCAGAGATTAATCCATAACCATTACCAAACCATAACCATTACCAAATTCCAATTTGCCTCTAATCATGGAAGTTGTCCAGGCGCTCATAACCGGGAGCACGGCTATCATGATAGTTTTAATTACTCTGCAGAGTTTGTACCTCTTTACCCACATGTTCGTGATTTCATCACCCTTCGGCGACTAAGAACCTCCCTTATGCCCATGACCCGTCGGTCACATTACACACTTCCGTTGGTGTGTGGCCAAGAGATCACAAAATAGCCTTTACAAAGGGATTACTAGCCTATTTAGACCCCACTGAGGTTTCACCGGTGGCGATGTCTCCCGCAGAGCACATCTTCAACCAAGGGCCCCCTCTTGAGCCATTCGGATCCCAGGGTAGTCCCACCAATCATCAACAAACCCGATCCGACTACCCCTTCCCCGAGCATCCACAATAGTCCAAACAACACTAGCAAAGCCCTAATTAATCAGCTACGCCGCACCCATACTTGGCCTCGTGGTGGCACTGTAGTCCTGGCTTATTCTCGCATGAACCGGTCCTTAGATCTAAAGCAAGCAAACCACCATAACATCCAACCCATCCACATACCAGGCTTGCTTAGATCACCCATTACCAAACCGTATCGACCAGTTCGCAATAACCAGAATATCATTAATACATAATTAAATGTGTAGTGTTGGTTTTTCCATCCCAATTAATTAAGCGAAGCAAAAAGGTAAAAAGCCTTCCCGACTCTCTCTACCATAAATTCCAGGTGACAAGGGTGGTCAAACAAAACTAGTAAACTTCCTACCATAGGATTCCCATCAATTTGACACAAGCATGCAGTTTTGCAAACAAAACATTTATTTTAAAACAGGATCAATATGCTTCAAGGACACTTGCCTTGCTCTTGCTGTTGATTAGGGTCAAAGCCTTCAAACTCCTGATGCTGTAGATCCTCCGCGGCACTTTCTAGCGCAAATCCGTCTAATCCACACAATAAACATACAAGACAAGAAACACAATCAAAGAGTGCACAATTATTACTCAATATGACATGACATGCATGATTGATGCAAATGCAAGGTAGAACTTGTTAATTGATTGCTTTTAATGATAACTAACTAGTTCTAATAGCTTTTAACAAGTTTATACAGGTTTGGGGTCGATTAGATCAAATTTTAGAATTAATTCAACACAATTTAACCAGAAAGATCGGACTAGTCTGCTAGGGACCGGACAAGTCCGCACTTGACGAGATCAGCAGATTAGGGTTTTCTAGATCGACGTGAATTTGGAGATTAGGGGTTGAATTCTCGTAAGGAAAAGAGAATAGAAGATATACCAGGTGTTTAGAACTCCAATGAACCAAGAAACTTGGAGGTAACACTTGGATCTTGATGATCTAGGGTTGGTGATGAACTTGGAGATGAATTGGTGGTGAAGGACGAAACTTGGTGGAGATCTTGATCCTCCTTCGTTTCCTCCTCTTCTTCTTCTTGTTTGGGATCTTCTCCTCCCTCCTTGATGGTGGCTCCCCACGAACTAGGGTTTGGGTGGGTGGAAAAGTGGTAAATAGATGTCAACCAAGGGGCGGGGCTATTTATATAGAAGTGGAGGCTAGGGTTAGATGGATCTCGAGTTTTGGGATGAGTAGAGGCTGGTTTAGAGTCCCACATGGGCTCTAAAAGAGTTGGGCACGACGTCCCTAGGCCCACTTGACGTGAAACCCAAGAAACAAGTCGTAAAACAAAAGGTCAATCTCGGAGTCACGAAATATCGGACAAGTCCGGACAGGACCGGACTAGTCCGAAGTCGTCCAGAGAGAAAATCGGACAAGTCTGGCCAAAAATCGGACAAGTCCGATCTTAGTCAGAAAGGAAAACGGACAAGTCCGCTGGAACACCGGACTAGTCCGGAAAAGTCCAGGGACTTAGCAAATTTTCAAGGATTCATGGAATATCGGACTAGTCCGCACAAAATCGGACAAGTCCGTTTTTAGTCAGAGAGAAATCGGACTAGTCCTCAGTAAAATCGGACTAGTCTGCACTTTCCTGCGTTTTAAGTGCGGTTTTGCTCCAAATCAATTTTAAATGCTCCGAATCAATGTTAAACTCGTTCCTCTTTATGTGGGTTAATGTTAAACATGTATATGAGTGTATGTATGGCATGATGCATGAAAATGAGGGTGTTACAAACCTACCCCCCTTAAAATGAATCTCGCCCTCGAGATTCGACGCGGAAGAGAAGAGATAGGGAAATTCCTTCTTGAGATCATCTTCTAGCTCCCAAGTTGCTTCTTTTTCGGTATGGTGCTTCCATTGGACTTTACACCATCGAATCACCTTGTTCCTTGTGACTCTCTCCTTGGTTTCCAAGATTTTGACCGGTTGCTCGGCATACGTCAAATCTTCCTCTAGTTCCAATTCTTCCATTGGCACTTGTTCTTCCGGCACTCTCAAACACTTCTTGAGCTGGGAAACATGAAACACATCATGTACGTCTGAAAGATGGGCTGGCATCTCCAACCTATATGCTACTTTTCCTCTTTTGTCCAAAATCTTGAATGGTCCAATATAACGAGGTGCGAGCTTCCCTCTTATGTTAAACCTCTTATGACCTCTCATTGGTGACACCTTGAGGTAAACAAAATCTCCTATTTCAAAGGCTAATTTCCTTCTCCTATTATCCGCATAGCCTTTTTGTCTTGATTGGGCAGCCCTCAAGTTTTCACGAATTATCTGGACTTGCTTTTCGGCTTCTTGCAACACATCCGGACCAAATACTTGAGTTTCTCCTGCCTCATTCCAGAATAAAGGTGTCCTACACTTCCTCCCATAAAGCGCTTCATATGGTGACATTTTCAAGCTTGCTTGGTAACTATTGTTGTATGAAAATTCTGCGTATGGCAAGATTCTGTCCCAACTTTTCCCATGCTTTAAAGCACAAGCTCTTAACATGTCCTCCAAAATCTGATTGGTCCTCTCGGTTTGTCCATCCGTTTGAGGATGATATGCTGAACTAAAATTCAACCTCGTTCCCAAAGCTTCATGCAATTTTTGCCAAAATCTGGAGGTAAATTGAGAACCTCTATCCGAGACTATCTTCTTAGGGACTCCATGTCGACACACAATATGCTCCATGTATATTTCGGCCAATCGTGCAGCTGTATACTTGGTTTTCACAGGGACAAAATGAGCTGACTTGGTTAAGCGATCCACAATTACCCAAATTGAGTCATACCCGGATTGAGTACGTGGTAACCCAACTATGAAGTCCATTCCAATTTCTTCCCACTTCCATTCTGGAATCTTCAACGGTTGCAATAATCCGGCTGGCCTTTGATGTTCCGCCTTGACTCGTTGACACACATCACACAATGCAACATATTCGGCTATGTCCTTCTTCATGCTATTCCACCAATAGCAAGTCTTTAAGTCTTTGTACATCTTCATACAACCAGGGTGAATCGAGTAAGGCGAGTCATGTGCCTCCTTTAGTATTGTCTCCCGAATATGCTTTACATTAGGCACAACAATTCTCTTTCCAAGCCATAAGGTACCATGTTCGTCTTCATCAAGTCTGAATTCTCTCCCTTCTTCGATTCTTTCCTTGATTTCCTTGATCTCCTCATCTGTGGTTTGTGCTTCTCGAATTTCTTGCTCCAAGGTTGGGTTTAACTCCATCATTTCCATCTCATTTACAAACCCGAGGTTCAACCGTTCAAACTCCTTACATAACTCGAATGGTAACTCTCGAACCGTGAGTTGATGGCTTACTCCCTTTCTACTCAAAGCATCGGCCACTACATTGGCTTTTCCCGGATGATAGTTGATCCCCAAATCATAATCTTTGATGAGTTCCAACCATCTTCGTTGCCTCAAGTTCAGATCCGTTTGTGTGAAAATATACTTCAAACTCTTATGATCCGTATAAATTTCACACCTATGTCCAAGAATATAGTGTCTCCAAATCTTCAATGCATGTACCACGGCTGCTAGTTCAAGATCATGCGTGGGGTAATTCTGCTCATGTTTCTTCAATTGTCTCGACGCATAGGCGACCACTTGACCTTCTTGCATCAATACACATCCAAGCCCTTGTCTTGATGCATCGCAATAAATGTCAAAACTCTTGCTTACATCCGGCAATACCAAAACTGGGGCTGTTGTCAACCGCTTCTTCAACTCCTCAAAACTCTCTTGACAAGCTTGAGTCCATTGGAATGCCTTTCCCTTCATTAGCAACTCCGTCATAGGCTTGGCTATCTTGGAAAAATCCTTGATAAACCGACGGTAATATCCAGCCATCCTAAGAAAACTCCTTATTTCCTTGACGTTTTGCGGTGGTTCCCACTTCAACACGTTCCTCACTTTTCCGGTGTCAACCGATACTCCTCCTCTGGAAATAATATGGCCTAAAAATGGCACCTCTTTCAACCAAAACTGGCACTTGTTGAACTTGGCATACAATTGATGCTCCCTCAATTTCCGCAACATAAGCCTCAAGTGTTCCTCATGTTCCTTCTCATCCTTCGAGTAGATCATAATATCATCAATAAATACCACAACGAACTTATCTAAGTACTCCATGAAGATTTTATTCATGAGGTACATAAAGTACGCAGGCGCGTTCGTCAATCCAAAAGACATCACAGTATACTCATAAGATCCATATCGTGTCCTAAAAGCTGTCTTGGGTATGTCCGATGGTCTAATCTTCATTTGAAAGTATCCCGGCCTCAAGTCAATCTTAGAGAAGACACAAGCACCCTTCATTTGATCAAACAAGTCTTCTATGTGTGGCAAGTTGTACTTGTTCTTGATTGTTACCTCATTGAGAGCTCGGTAATCCACGCACATCCTTTGGGATCCGTCCTTCTTGTCCACAAATAAAACGGGCGCTCCCCAGGGTGAAGAGCTAGGGCGAATAAAACCCTTCTCTAATTGCTCTTGTATTTGTTTCTTGAGCTCCGCTAATTCCATAGGAGGCATCCTATACGGCCTCTTAGCTATAGGTGCAGTTCCAGGTATTAAATCAATAACAAACTCAATGTCTCGATCGGGTGGCATACCTGGCAACTCATCCGGAAACACATCCAAAAATTCACATACAACCGGAATCTCCTCAATTGTGGCACCGTCCATATGATTCAATTCCAATTGCTTCGGTGCGGTTTGAGATGCTTCAAACTCTACAGTTATCCCTTCCTCATTGGTCAACTTCACTGTCTTCGTGGCACATTCAATAACCCCATTGTGCTTCCTCAACCAGTCCATACCAAGTATAATATCCAACCCTTGAGAATCTAAAACAATGAGGTTGGCGGAGAAGTATACCCCCCCTTATTCTAAGGCTTACTTTTGGACATACTATATTTGTCCTCATCTCTCCTCCAGGAGACTTAACCAACAGAGTAAACTTCATATGAGAGATAGGCAAACTGTACTTGGCAACATACTTCGATGCAATGAATGAATGCGATGCTCCAGAATCAAATAACATAGTCGCGGGATTGGAGTTGGCGAGAAACATACCAATGACCACGTCATCCGCTTGTTGAGCATCCTCCGTAGAGACATGGTTCACGTTGCCACGAGCAAAGTTCTGCTGTCCACGGCTTCCTTGTGGCTGTCCTCCATTATGTCTTGGGTTTTGCCTCGATGCATTGCTTCCTTGACCAAGGCCCGACTTAGGACATTGATGTGCAAAGTTTCCAGCTTCTCCACAAGTATAGCACTTCTTGACTCCACCAGAATTATTGGGACGAGCTTGGTTTTGAGCATTGGCTCCAGGAAAATCAGCACGAGGTGCATAAGGCGTCGGAGGCCTAGGTGCTTGCATGACAGGGCGCTGCTGCACAAACTGAGTTGGGCGCGGTGCATATCCAGGGCGCTGAGCAGGAATAGAGGAGCTGTAATGAGGCGCATTGGGTGGCGCAAAGCGAGGGCGCACATTACTTCCTTGTTGCTGTCCTTGATATGGTGCCTTCCTCTTGATTTCTTGCTCCATCTCACGGATCTTGTTCTCGACCACAATTGCTTTGTCCACAAGCTTCTGAAAATTGACATAATCACAGTTGAGCAATTGCACTTGGATCATATTGTTCAATCCCCTCATGAACAAGTATTGCTTCCGGCTGTCCCGGCTAACATCCTCAGACGCATATCTTGAGAGTTGAGTGAATTTATTGAGGTATTCACTCACGCTTGATCTTCCTTGTCTCAAGTTCTCAAATTCTTGCCTCTTCAAGAGCATAACACCTTCCGGCACATAATGAGAACGGAAACTCTCCTTGAATTCCGCCCAAGTAATTCTCTCTTGGTTCTCATGAGCATTGCAATAAGAATCCCACCAATCTGCAGCTGCTCCAACGAGTTGATGAGAAGCAAATAGCACCTTCTCCCGGTCACTGCATTGGACAATGGCTAGCTTCTTCTCCACGGACTTGAGCCAATCATCAGCGTCCATAGGGTCAGCAGCTTGAGCAAAGGTTGGCGGCCTAGTCCTCATAAACTCTCCCAATCGGTTATGAGGAGGTGGGGGTGGCGGTGGAGGCATGTGGGGCTGATTGTTGATATTGCCAGCCTGCAACTGTCCCATAGTCTGTATCATGGTCTGCATGAGCTGGTTTTGCATGGCCAATAGCTGCTCGATGTTGATAGCTCCCTGAGTAGCTCCTTGCCCATTGTTGTTCTGAGGTACTCCATTGTTCTCCTCCTCATCATTGCCATCCCTCTGGTTGCGAGTCCTCGCCATCTGAAGAAAAGCAGTAGGTAAGAATCAGAAAACGCCCCAACTATATGCATCAAAGGATATGAAACTAAACAACTAGCTACACTAGCCTAGGTGGACATGGCAATGCTAAAGCATCCCAAAATCCTCTATTAAGCACACAAGCAACCAATATATATAGCAAACAGCACACCAGCAAGAACACATCGATTCCTGAGTGCTCCTATGTGCTCTAAAGTGTCCATTCTATCTAGGCTGCATCCTACGGTCAACCTGTGGCTCTGATACCAATCTGTGACGCCCGGTTCCGAAAATGAACCAAGCTAACGCATATGTGTGCCCAGGATGTTCATCACACATACACGAGTGATTCACAAATGATAAACAGATAATTACCACAGCTCAAATTATTAAATAAGTACTCTTATTACACAATTCATTAAATCCTCGAATACAAGCTCTAATGAATATTAATGACAAGTTCAACTAATGCAGCGGAAATAAACTAATTAAACAACTAAGCAAACTAAGAAACTATGCAGCATAAGCGACAGGGTATGTATGCGCAGCTCCAATCAACACCACAGGCAAAGCTGACGGTAGACACGGCCTAGAACTCCGCATTATCGCCATTAAACTCCCAATCCTGACCTGCAACTGTTGGGGTGGGGGATTGCAAGAGTGATTACATGTCGTACTCAGCAAGTGTGGAAAGTATGACATGTGGCTGATTCAAATGACGACAATAATAATGGCAAAGTGATGAAAAGTACAGTAAAACATTTGAAAAGCAATATAGTATAAGTATGTGAAATAAACCAATCATAATCACGAATAATACCATAATACCAAACTGAATTCATTATCGTCATCAATAAGTCCAGATTTCACCATTGCCAATAACCATATTCGATACCAGAGATTAATCCATAACCATTACCAAACCATAACCATTACCAAATTCCAATTTGCCTCTAATCATGGAAGTTGTCCAGGCGCTCATAACCGGGAGCACGGCTATCATGATAGTTTTAATTACTCTGCAGAGTTTGTACCTCTTTACCCACATGTTCGTGATTTCATCACCCTTCGGCGACTAAGAACCTCCCTTATGCCCATGACCCGTCGGTCACATTACACACTTCCGTTGGTGTGTGGCCAAGAGATCACAAAATAGCCTTTACAAAGGGATTACTAGCCTATTTAGACCCCACTGAGGTTTCACCGGTGGCGATGTCTCCCGCAGAGCACATCTTCAACCAAGGGCCCCCTCTTGAGCCATTCGGATCCCAGGGTAGTCCCACCAATCATCAACAAACCCGATCCGACTACCCCTTCCCCGAGCATCCACAATAGTCCAAACAGCACTAGCAAAGCCCTAATTAATCAGCTACGCCGCACCCATACTTGGCCTCGTGGTGGCACTGTAGTCCTGGCTTATTCTCGCATGAACCGGTCCTTAGATCTAAAGCAAGCAAACCACCATAACATCCAACCCATCCACATACCAGGCTTGCTTAGATCACCCATTACCAAACCGTATCGACCAGTTCGCAATAACCAGAATATCATTAATACATAATTAAATGTGTAGTGTTGGTTTTTCCATCCCAATTAATTAAGCGAAGCAAAAAGGTAAAAAGCCTTCCCGACTCTCTCTACCATAAATTCCAGGTGAGAAGGGTGGTCAAACAAAACTAGTAAACTTCCTACCATAGGATTCCCATCAATTTGACACAAGCATGCAGTTTTGCAAACAAAACATTTATTTTAAAACAGGATCAATATGCTTCAAGGACACTTGCCTTGCTCTTGCTGTTGATTAGGGTCAAAGCCTTCAAACTCCTGATGCTGTAGATCCTCCGCGGCACTTTCTAGCGCAAATCCGTCTAATCCACACAATAAACATACAAGACAAGAAACACAATCAAAGAGTGCACAATTATTACTCAATATGACATGACATGCATGATTGATGCAAATGCAAGGTAGAACTTGTTAATTGATTGCTTTTAATGATAACTAACTAGTTCTAATAGCTTTTAACAAGTTTATACAGGTTTGGGGTCGATTAGATCAAATTTTAGAATTAATTCAACACAATTTAACCAGAAAGATCGGACTAGTCCGCTAGGGACCGGACAAGTCCGCACTTGACGAGATCAGCAGATTAGGGTTTTCTAGATCGACGTGAATTTGGAGATTAGGGGTTGAATTTTCATAAGGAAAAGAGAATAGAAGATATACCAGGTGTTTAGAACTCCAATGAACCAAGAAACTTGGAGGTAACACTTGGATCTTGATGATCTAGGGTTGGTGATGAACTTGGAGATGAATTGGTGGTGAAGGACGAAACTTGGTGGAGATCTTGATCCTCCTTCGTTTCCTCCTCTTCTTCTTCTTGTTTGGGATCTTCTCCTCCCTCCTTGATGGTGGCTCCCCACGAACTAGGGTTTGGGTGGGTGGAAAAGTGGCAAATAGATGTCAACCAAGGGGCGGGGCTGTTTATATAGAAGCGGAGGCTAGGGTTAGATGGATCTCGAGTTTTGGGATGAGTAGAGGCCGGTTTAGAGTCCCACATGGGCTCTAAAAGAGTTGGGCACGACGTCCCTAGGCCCACTTGACGTGAAACCCAAGAAACAAGTCGTAAAACAAAAGGTCAATCTCGGAGTCACGAAATATCGGACAAGTCCGGACAGGACCGGACTAGTCCGAAGTCGTCCAGAGAGAAAATCGGACAAGTCTGGCCAAAAATCGGACAAGTCCGATCTTAGTCAGAAAGGAAAATGGACAAGTCCGCTGGAACACCAGACTAGTCCGGAAAAGTCTAGGGACTTAGCAAATTTTCAAGGATTCATGGAATATCGGACTAGTCCGCACAAAATCGGACAAGTCCGTTTTTAGTCAGAGAGAAATCGGACTAGTCCTCAGTGAAATCGGACTAGTCCGCACTTTCCTGCGTTTTAAGTGCGGTTTTGCTCCAAATCAATTTTAAATGCTCCGAATCAATGTTAAACTCGTTCCTCTTTATGTGGGTTAATGTTAAACATGTATATGAGTGTATGTATGGCATGATGCATGAAAATGAGGGTGTTACACAAAATCTCAGTGGTGACCTCTTACCCACTTCAAGCAATTTTGCATAATCCCAATTCAACTGGGAATATTGCAAAGTGGGCAGCGGAATTGGCTGAATTCGATCTGGAATTCATTTCAAGGCAAGCAGTGAAGAGTCAAGCATTGGCAGACTTCGTGGCAGAATGGACTCCATCTCCATCAAACCCTGGGGGCCCCAGTGAGCAGAAGCCGGAACACGAAGCTCCGGTCTTCACTGAGCCTCATTGGACCCTCTACTTCGATGGCTCCATGCAAAAGCAGGGGGCCGGAGCTGGAGTCCTTCTCCTCGCACCAACCGGGGAGAAGGTGAAATACATGGTACACCTTGACTTCAAGGCGACCAACAACATGGCGGAGTATGAAGCACTCATCTACGGACTAAAGGTGGCGCTGTCATACGGTGTCAAGCAACTGCTGGTCAAGGGAGATTCACAGCTCATCATTAAGCAAGTGAAGGGTGAATGCTCCTGCAACAATCTCCAGCTAGCTGCTTACCTCCTTGAAGTCCAGAGGCTTCAGAAGGACTTCGAAGTCCTAGATCTCCACCATGTACAGCGTGCCCACAACGCTGAAGCCGACGAACTCTCGACGAAAGCGTCAACCGGAGCTCCGGCTCCTGACGGAAATTTTGTTCGGAGGTTGTCAAAACCCAAAGCTCAGCCCGCCGAACTGAGCGAAGGAGGCGAGATCAGCATCCCGAAGCTGACGGTCCCGATGGCCCTATTACCATGGCAGCCATCAAGGGTCGTAGGTGCTGCCGGAAGCTCCGAGCAACCCAGCACGCAAGACTTAAATGCTCAAGTTAGTTCCGATGCACGGATCTCGGAGATCCGGAACTACTTGAAAGACAACATCCTTCCTGATGATGATGTATCCGCTAACCGAGTAGTCAGATTGGCTAAAAGATACACGTTGGTAGAAGGGGATCTCTACCGGCGCGGTGCCAACGACATCCTAATGGTGTGCATCACAAGGGAAGAAGGTTGCGAGCTCCTCGCAGAAATCCATGGAGGTGAGTGTGGGAACCACGCGTCTTCTCGCACGCTGGTTGGTAAAGCCTTTCGGCATGGCTTCTACTGGCCTACAACACTCCAAGATGCAACTGAGCTGGTGAAGAAATGCGAAGCATGTCAATTTCATGCAAAGCAAATTCACACACCGGCTCAACCCCTACAAATGGTACCTCCTACATGGCCCTTCGCTGTGTGGGGGATGGACATCTTGAGACCTTTCCCAAGAGCCGTCGGAGGTTATAAGTTCCTGTACGTCGCCATTGACAAGTTCACCAAGTGGCCGGAAGCAACTCCAGTTGTGACAATCAACAAGCAATCAACTATCAACTTTTTGCAGTCCATTGTATGCAGATTTGGAGTCCCAAACAAAATCATCACTGATAATGGGACCCAATTCACAAGCTCTGCATTTCAAGGATATTGCGAAGACCTCGGCATTCAAGTTTGCTACGCCTCCGTAGCTCATCCAGCCAGCAATGGCCAAGCCGAGAAAGCAAATGCTGAAATCCTTAAAGGACTCAAAACACGCACCTATGAGCGCTTGAAAAAACATGGAGCCAACTGGATTGAAGAGCTTCCGCCCACTTTATGGGCCAACAGAACATCTCAAAACCGGTCAACTGGAGAGACACCCTTCTTCCTGGTGTATGGAGCTGAAGCAATCCTTCCTCCAGAAATCACCTTGGGGTCACTCCGGGTCCGGACCTTCGATGAAGCCACGCAGGACCAGCTCCGGCGTGAATACCTAGACCTCCTGGAGGAGGGAAGGTGCCAAGCAGCTGTTCGGAATGCCCGATACCGCCAAGCCCTTCGGCGCTATCATCAGCGGCATGTACACAACCGACAGCTCGAGGAAGGCGACCTGGTGCTACGGAAAATACAATCTAGAGAAGGGTTAAACAAACTCTCCCCCAGTTGGAAGGGACCCTTCCGAGTGATTAAAGTATCCTATCCCGGGAGCGTTCGCTTGGCTACCGAGGATGGGACACCTCTCCCAAATCCTTGGAACATTGAGCACCTCCGTAAGTTCTACGCTTAATATGACGGAGGTGAGTCTGTAGTAACTTGAGGTGTATGTTATAGAGTCATTGTACAGAGTCGGGTAGTTCCTCCGGGAGAACAGCCGGACCTTTCCCGAAGGGTCCGCAAAGTTCATGCAACACTTGTCACAGTCTCAGGACTAAACGTGTGGCTAGCTACCCTGGGTCAAACGAGAAATGATACACGCTTAGCCTGGTTCCGTACCCTAAGAGTGTACTTGTTTCCCCTGTACCCTGGACCTATAATGAAAGGCATCTTCATGTGAAATAGACTCCACGTGCATTTATTTTGTACAGGCTCAACATTTTTTATTTTTCTCTTTCTTGTCTACAACAAAGACGTGCAATTGTTAAGAAATTTTAGTTCGACCGATTTATATACGATACGAGTTGTATTGTCAATTCTTTTGGATTCAAATATTGTTCATGGCCAACTCGCCTGGAAGCTGCCAAGCCAATCTAGGGCTAGAGTGTGCTATTGACTTAGCCTGGTCAAGCACCCTAAGTACGCCACTCTACCTACACCCCGACAGGCCGAAGTAAGGCGTGTCCATGTACAGTTGGATCTGGAAGAAAAGACAACGCATTCGGTTGTATTTAGAATTGCGTTTGACTTAAAATCTTCTTGAGAATCGTAAGCCGCGACGAAGTTATAGACAAGAAATGAATTTTACTACTTTTCTTGGCTTAAGTGTGCAGGAAAAATAAAATCTACGTTGATGGAGAAAAGTCGGAGCTAACAAAGCTCCGACTCCCCTAGGTGGTTTGTAATCAATGCTACGCATTGAAAACGAGCATCACCGGAGTAATCAAGCTCCGGTAAAGCTAGGGGGGCCAGCCGTCGACGCTGAATAAAAGATGGTGAGAAGACCCCGCAAACGGAGTCTGCTACCAACAAACTAAGTGTTGGCAAAGGTCACTACCGGAGCTACTAAGCTCCGACACCCCGGAGGACTAACTATCGATGCTCTACGCGTTGATAGAGACTATTGCCGGAGCTACTAAGATCCGACGATAGACAATGCCGGAGCTTCTAAGCTCCGCAACCTCAGGGGGCCTTCACTATCGAAGACTTCGGACCTGAATTCTACAAGTTCAGAGCAAATGAGTCTTCAACAAAACGCAATATCCTCTTGGTACATGTTCACAATCAAATTGTGTACATCTACCAGGGGGCCAAGTGAAGACAAAAGTGTTGAAGACAAAAAGTGAAATTCACAAAAATTTGGGGATTTCATTTATCTGGAGACAAGGGATTACATCTGGAGACAAGGGATTACAAAATTGAGGAAGAAGAAGAGAAAGTACAAGTGAGAACTACAGAGATGGTCCTAGACCCTATGAAAGAATTGGGCGACCTTCTGGGCAACCTCCGATACTTTGGCTCGGGCAGCTTCGCCTTCTCCTTCAACCGGACCTTCAAGCACCGGGTCCAGAGGAAATTGGGAGTTTCGGCTGGTGTAGCACGTCAGCACATATTCTGCGACGTTCTTCGCCAGGGATTGCCCCTCAACCTCCAATTGGTCCGCGATGACATCGCCCACCTTGGAGAGTTTGCTGCCTGCCGAGCTCAACGCCTGCAACGCCAGGTCCTGCTCCAGCTCCGGATCATCCGGGCGCACGGGGCTGAAGCCCATCAGTGTCAGCGCGTCGTTGGCCTTGCCCAGGAACTCCCAAATCTGTAGGGAGTCCGCAGTCCTCAAGCCCTTTATTTCTTCCAGGGATCTTCTGGCCGCCACCAGTTCAGAATTCTCGCGGGCGAGGCGCTCAACTTCTTTGGCGTTCTGCTGAATCTTCTCAGCAACCCGCTTTTCGAGTTTTTTGAGCTCTTCCTCCCGGAGGTGGATCTTGTTCCGGCGGTCGACCAGGTCCTTCTCTATGCCCCTCACTTTCTTCTCCCTGGCAGTAAGGGCACACTCTTGCTCATAGAGTTCCTGCCCTCGCACCCAGGCCTTCTCCTCTTCCTCATGGCAGCGCTCTTACAATTTCTTGGTGCGCTCCTCGAGGCCCTTGTCAGCCAGAGCCACCTTCTCGGTGAGCTCCTCCTCCCTCCTTAGGACGTCATCCCGCAGCTCTAGGAGTTTCTGCTCTTCATCCTCGAGCCGTTTCTCCCTCTCCTCAAGTGCCTCCCGGCGCTTGATGAGTGTAGTGTTAATAGCCTCAAGCCTTTCTTGGCGTTCATCGGCCGCACTGTTAGCTGCTTTGGTCTGCTCGTAGATCTCCCGGGATTGAGCGTCGAGGGCACGAGTCATACTCTCCCTGTCATCCAGTAACTTGCCCCAGTACTCCACGCAGATCTTCTCCCGCTTGATCCACTCTTTGTCATCCGCTAGCCTCGACTGCGCTAGCTTGGTCTCGAAGTAGAGCCGGTTACGCCACCGCCTAAGGGTTTGGCGCTCCTCTTCAAGAGCCTTGTTGTCGTGGAGGAAGGCCAGTTGGACTTGACACAGACCGGAACATGCGTTGTCAATAGACAGTGACAACGGGATAAGTTCTGGACCTGCTGGGGTCTTCTCCGCCGGTTCAAGCGGGTTTTAGATACAAAAATTGGGTCCCACTCCACAAGAGTGGTCCCCTGAGTCTCAATGGCACTAGGGCCGTCCCCCGGGATGGCCTCAGTCGCCATCGAGGAAGGCCCCGCCGCCAGGTCTTCGTTCACCCCCTCAGGCAGGGGGCCAGCGACTTCGCTTGGGCACTCCGGCTCGGCCGCGGGTACCTCCGACATCGTCACTTCCGGAGCAGGAGCCGCTGCTGGCTCCGGTCTGGGCACCTCCTCCGATGGGGGCTCGGGCTCCGACACCTCTCCAACAACCGGCTCGGGAGCCGGAAGATCTTCAACATCGACCAGCCCTGCGGCTGGAGCTCCAAAAATGACCGGCTCTGCGGCCGGTGCTTCAGAGGTAGTCGGCCCAACTGCCAGAACTTCCTCAGCTTCCGGCGCGCACGCCAGGGTTTCAATCACCTCCGGCTTGACCGACGGGTCTTCGACAATTTCCGGCTCTGAGACCAGAATTACTGCTTCCTCCGGCTCAACAGCCGGAGCTTCCATCATCTCAGCACCAGGACCCGGAGCTTCAGCCTCCGAGACAGGTGCCGCTGGCGCATCTTCTCTCCTGCGGTCCGATGCTACCACGGGAGTCTCTGGGGATGAGTCGAGGTCCATGATCATGACAGCTGGCGCCGAAGCTGTCGTAGCTTCAGCCACCACTTGGGGCGGCACCGGGACAGGAGCAGAAGCTTCCGCCCCCACAGCTTCAGTTGCTGTGGCTGAGGGTGGAGCCTCACTCCTCTTCTTGGGAACGCTGCAGATGATGGACGAAGAAACTTAAAAAAGCAATCACTACAACAAAACAACTGTCCAAGGTAAAGATTAAAAATTACCTTGGGAGGCTTCCGCACCAGCTTGCGCGGAACCTCTTTCCCGGCCGTTCTGGGCTGGTCATAGCCGGCGTGGAAGCTCCGGAAGGCCCCCCGGAACTCGTAGCAGCCATGGGCGTTTCCCTGGTCGAGGCTCCCCTCGACCGGGAAGAACTTCCGGACCTGGAGGCCTCAACCGGCCCCAGTGCTGGAGTCGCATGCCCGGAGCTAGCTCCCCGGGAGGATCCCACTGCGGGTACAGTCGCCGCGGTCGAAGAAGACCTCCCCCTCCGGGGAGAAGGAGCCGATGCAGAGGTGGCAGGCCTGACGGACCTTCCGTCGGCATGCTGCAGCTTCCTCTTCTGGCTCAAGGGTTCGTCTGCCGGCTCCTTGCCCTTGCCGACGACTTCGACCCTCGGCTTCAGGGCAGGGCCACCTTCGGACACTCCAGAGATCGCCACCCTGGTGGTTGATCTTCTCTCGACGACACCAAGGTCGTAAAGTACGGGCATCTTCCGCCAGAGCTCCCTGTTGAACTCAACTTCCACGTTCAGAGGAAGAAAAGCTGATGGCGGAGTCAGATCGTCACCCTCGACGTCGATGACATGCTGGAACTTCTTGAGATGAAACTCCAGGGTTGTCCCCACCATGTTGGACTTCAGCCCGGTCTCGACCCGGTCGTCGTCCATCACGCTGTTGAGGGCCCAAGCGAGTTTTTCTCTCCTTTTCAGCGGTGCCCACCTATTGACCGGAAAGTTACAAAACACCGCTTGAGGGGTTAATCCCCCCTCCATGCAATGGCGAATCCTGGTCAGAACAGGGTCGAAGGCGTCCGCCAGCACCGGAGCTTCACTCCAGATCGTCGTGTCAATGTTGGGGAGGCCTTCGGGCAGCTCCAGCCTCTCGTGCTCCTCCACCCGGATGACTATCCAGTCCTTCTTCCAGTCATCCCACTTCCCAGAGGGAAACGACTGGAGGTACTTGAATGGGCACTTCTTGTGCTTCATGAAGTAGTAGAAGCCAAGGTACTCATTACTCCTACCGGTGGTGTGGACGGTGAAGAAGGCCCAGAAGAGTTCAATGCAGGGGGGATGCCCACCCACATCTCACAGAAGTGGACAAAGATAGACACGAGGAGAATGGAGTGAGGGCCAAGGTGGTATAGCTGTAGACCATAAAAGTCCAGCAGCATCAGGAAAAAGGAAGAAAAAGGTTGGATCAACCCCACCATGGCGTACGAGGAAAAGTACACCATTTCGCTGGCGTGCTCCTTCTCAAACGGGAGCTCTCCCCCGGTGCGGACCGAGCGGTTGAAGAAGTCCGAGGACCATCCCATGAGGGTCCGGACCTTCTTCAGGTCACCATCAGTCTTCAAACAGCTTTCGCGGAGACCTAACTCCATCCCGACACAGCAAGGCAAGAGAGGAAAAGCGAAGCACAAGTTGGGAGTTTGAGCACAAGAACAGATGAGAGGCGTAAAGAACTCCCGACGGTGCGCGTTTTCCTTCTTAAGTAATCCCTCGCAACGCTTGGATGGAAACCGCAAGGAAGTCGAAGATACCATTCAAAATTTCCACCCAGCCGATGACAAGAGGGCCCGGGACCACCCCGACGATCAAGCCGAGGTTCTTACCCAGGCGAACGGTTGTCATCATGAGGCGGGAAGCCCGAAGGCGGCGGCCTGACAAGGTGCGCGGAACCGATACGGTTTTCGTATCGGGAACCGGCGCCCTTCAATTGCGTGAGATCCGCACGCCAAAGATCTCATCTGCCGCACGCGGGATACGCCACACGGCGAGGATTTAACTCCAAACCCTCGCCAACAGCACATCCGAAGACCTTTGAAGACTCAGTTCAAAAGTCACGAGGATGGACCCACCTCCGGCAGAATGACTTCACCCCAGTGGTCTTCCCCGGAGGTAGGTCCAGGGGGCCACTGTCGGTACCCTGGAAACCGTACACCCCTTGAGGTTACAAAGATCTCAAAGGAAAGTCATCTACTTGATTTGAAGACCTTCGGAGGCCCACATGTCAGATATAACCGGACCCGCTTCTCCAACATGGTTAATCCCAGGGTCGCCACGTGTACTATCAAACCGGAGCTACCGCCCACAAGGGGGAAGCTCCTGGCCATGTACCGAAATGGCACCTCCGGACTTAACCCCAGACCGAGAGAAGCTCTGGACCTGACACGTGTCAGGTAGCTCCGGAGCTGCCTGTTTCCCACAGTATGCTCCGGAGCTGACACGTGTCCAACCGTCAGAGCTTCAGCCTCTGAGCTCCGGAAGACTCCACAACGGCTCCGGATCTTCAAAGGGGAATTAAGGACTTCAAGACCCGATTAAGTGTCATTAATACCATATTAATGACACACGGTCGGATGACCTTAATTACCAGTAACAGTGCTGTCAAAGCCCATTACCCGGTCATTAAGGGCAATTAAACGTGTTGAATGAGTATCAATACTAGTAACCGTCAGGGCCACATGTCGGGCCAGGCTAACTTGTAACGGCCTGCCCTTGTACTATAAAAGGACAGGCCGACGACGAACTCTAGGGGTTCAGTGACGCTACACACGTGCCTTAAACGCTCGACACAAGCTCATACAGCTAATACAACACCAACACACCCGTGGAGTAGGGTATTACGCTCAGGCGGCCCGAACCACGTAAACCTCTGTGTCTCCTGTGCTATTCATAATTCACCTTCTTGAATCTCCGCGCGTCCACACCGAACATCAAACTCCTCTAACACTTTAGTAGTGTCGGGAGATCTGCCGGATCCAAACCACCGACACGTGGCGACCCTGGGATTAACCATGTTGGAGAAGCGGGTCCGGTTATATCTGACATGTGGGCCTCCGAAGGTCTTCAAATCAAGTAGATGACTTTCCTTTGAGATCTTTGTAACCTCAAGGGGTGTACGGTTTCCAGGGTACTGACAGTGGCCCCCTGGACCTACCTCCAGGGAAGACCACTGGGGTGAAGTCATTCCGCCGGAGGTGGGTCCATCCTCGCAACTTTTGAACTGAGTCTTCAAAGGTCTTCGGATGTGCTGTTGGCGAGGTTTTGGAGTTAAATCCTCACCGTGTGGCGTATCCCGCGTGCGGCAGATGATATCTTTGGCATGCGGATCTCACGCAATTGAAGGGCGCCGGTTCCCGATACGAAAACCGTATCGGTTCCGCGAGCCTTGTCAGGCCGCCGCCTTCGGGCTTCCCGCCTCATGATGACAACCGTTCACCTGGGTAAGAACCTCGGCTTGATCGTCGGGGTGGTCCCGGGCCCTCTTGTCATCGGCTGGGTGGAATTTTTGAATGGTATCTTCGACTTCCTTGCGGTTTCCATCCAAGCGTTGCGAGGGCTTACTTAAGAAGGAAAACGCGCACCGTCGGGAGTTCTTTACGCCTCTCATCTGTTCTTGCGCTCAAACTCCCAACTTGTGCTTCGCTTTTCCTCTCTTGCCTTGCTGTGCTGCGATGGAGTTAGGTCTCCGCGAAAGCCGTTTGAAGACCGACGGTGACCTGAAGAAGGTCCGGACCCTCATGGGATGGTCCTCGGACTTCTTCAACCGCTCGGTCCGCGCCGGGGGAGAGCTCCCGTTTGAGAAGGAGCACGCCGGCGAAATGGTGTACTTCTCCTCGTACGCCATGGTGGGGTTGATCCCACCTTTTTCTTCCTTTTTCCTGATGCTGCTGGACTTTTATGGTCTGCAGCTATACCACCTTGGCCCTCACTCCATTCTCCTCGTGTCTATCTTTGTCCACTTCTGTGAGATGTGGGTGGGCATCCCCCCTGCATTGAACTCTTCTGGGCCTTCTTCACCGTCCACACCACCGGTAGGAGCAATGAGTACCTTGGCTTCTACTACTTCATGAGGCGCAAGAAGTGCCCATTCAAGTACCTCCGGTCGTTCCACTCTGGGAAGTGGGATGACTGGAAGAAGGACTGGATAGTCATCCAGGTGGAGGAGCACGAGAGGCTGGAGCTGCCCGAAGGCTTCCCCAACATTGACACGACGATCTGGAGTGAAGCTCCGGTGCTGGCGGACGCCTTCGACCCTGTTCTGACCATGATTCGCCAGTGCGTGGAGGGGGGATTAACCCCTCAAGCGGTGTTTTGTAACTTCCTGGTCAACAGGTGGGCACCGCTGAAGAGGAGAGAAAAACTCACTTGGGCCCTCAACAGCGTGATGGACGACGACCGGGTCGAGACCGGGCTGAAGTCCAACATGGTGGGGACAACCCTGGAGTTTCATCTCAAGAAGTTCCAGCACGGCATCGACGTCGAGGGTGACGATCTGACTCCGCCATCAGCTTTTCTTCCTCTGAACGTGGAAGTTGAGTTCAGCAGGGAGCTCCGGCGGAAGATGCCCGTACTTGACGACCTTGGTGTCATCGAGAGAAGATCAACCACCAGGGTGGCGATCCCTGGAGTGTCCTGAAAGTGCATCTAGGACTCCCTTGTGGGTTTTTGATGATTTATGACAAGCAATTGGGATCCTAATCCTTTTGTTGAGATGAATGCAGGAAAATGATGAAAAATGAGCAAAGTGCCAAAAAGAGGGAAATTGAGAAGGAAAATGAATTTGAGCTCAAGGAGAAGAAATTAGTAGTTTAATATGTATGGAGTGTGTTAAGGAAACACACCCAAGAGCTCAATCTCATTTAATCACACACACACAATGCACAAAGCTATACAGGACCGGACTAGTCCGATATCAGCCGGACTAGTCCGATATCTTTCTGTTCCACTTCGGACTAGTCCTCTCCAATGCGGACTAGTCCTTAACACAATGCACAAGTCACACAAAATCGGACAAGTCCATTGTGACCCGGACTAGTCCGATATTCATTCTGATCCACTTCGGACAAGTCCGGTGTCTACACGGACTAGTCCGATATACACACTGATCTAAATCGGACAAGTCCTCCAAGTGCGGACTTGTCATCCTAAACACTTAGGGTTTCACAGGTCCGGACAAGTCCGATGACAATCGGACTAGTCCGAAGATTTCCAGCAGTGAAATCGGACAAGTCCGTTTTCAACCGGACTAGTCCGATATTCCTGGACACTTAGGGTTTGCTACACACAGCACACCGGACTAGTCCGGTCACCACCACGGACTAGTCCGATCTTTCTGAACCCTAACGGTAACTTCTAGAAACCCCATATAAATAGAGGTGCACGGCCCACTTTCACCCTCTCTCGAACCCTAGCGCCGTCACACCTCCCAAGAGACTCAAAAACCATCTCTCTCTCCACGAAATTAAGTGCAAAATCATTCAATCCATTGAAGATGACTTCTAGATCATTGGAGAGGCACTTGGCACACGATTGAGCTCTTGGTTTGAATCTCTAACACACTCTTGCATCTCAATTTGTATATTTCGAAGTGTGTTATTGGTGGTCTTGAAACTTGTAATCAAGGGAGCTCTCAACTTGTGAGATCGCCCCTTCAACTTGGTGATTTACCCCTGTGTGGTTAGTGGAAGAGGATTGGCCTTCGTGGCGATCTGACGAGGGAAGGGTTGGTGAAGACCCGGTCCTTTTGTGGGCTCCTCAACGTGGACGTAGGTTGCCTTCGTGGTAACCGAACCACGGGATAAATTTCGTGTCTTGTTCGTTTGTGTTCATCATTCTAGTTGATCAACATTATCTAGTGTTTGATTCATTTTGTTGAATTCAAGTTGAATAGTTGAACAAGAATCATACTTGCAATAGAACTTGACATACAACTATTGAACTGTTATTAAAGTTTATATTTCCGCTGCAAACGTCAACGAAACAATCAAATTGACCTAACTTGATCAACCTAGCCCGTGAAATCCGGACTAGTCCGCACTTTACCGGACTAGTCCGATATATCTGGTTTTGACCTTGTTGTTGAAGTACTACAGGAACCGAGAAAATTCAAAAAGGCCTATTCACCCCCCCTCTAGGCCTACATTCAATTGGTATCAGAGCAGGTTCTTCAAGAAAGAGTGCAACCACTCGAAGAGATCATGTCGGACATGAAGGAAGTCCAGAAAATCAACAACCAGGAAGAAATGAACAATGACAAGCACCAAAAGCTTGAAAAGTATCTCGAAGCCATTCAAGACTTCGATGATGATGATGAGGAGACATTGGAGCTGAAAGCACTCCTTAGAAAGAAAGCGCTTTCCAAAGGGAAATCTAAAGTCGAAGAAAAGAAGAGGGGAGTAGTCACACCGACTACTCCCGATATCCTTTTAATTATGACCGTTTAAATTCTAACAGCAGTCATTATCTATCTATTCCTCTCGGAAAAGCCCCACACTTCGATGGGAGTGATTACTCCATGTGGAGGCAAAATATGAAGATGCACTTGATTTCCCTTAACCCAAGTTTATGGCATATTGTGTGCACAGGAATAAACATCCCTAATGACGATGAAGAGCTCACGCCAAGTCAAGAGCAAGCTATCCACAGGAATGCCCAAGCCGCAGCCGTTATCACCTCATCTCTAAGTCGAGATGAATTCACAAAGGTGGACGGATTGGAAATTGCCAAAGAAATCTGGGACACATTACAGACAGCACATGAAGGTGACCGGCATGTGCGGGAGGCAAAGATTGTAATGATTGAAGGCGAACTAGGAAGGTTCGCGATTGAGGAAGATGAGTCTCCCCAGGACATGTACAACAGACTGAAAACTCTTGTGAACAAGGTTCGATCATATGGGAGCAAAAAGTGGAATGACCACGAGGTTGTAAAGCTCATCCTTAGAGCCTTTATGCCTCGCAATGTCACACTTTGCTCTATGATCCGAGAAAGTCCCGGGTACAAGAAAATGACTCCGGATGAACTGCTTGGCAAAATCATCAACTTTGAGATGATGGAGAAGCAAGCCAAGCATGTAAAAGAAATAGCCGACCTCACATCAGCCAAGAAGAAGGGAGTTGCCCTAAAGTCCTCACTCAAGCCTCTATCCAAAGAAGCAAGAGAAGCACAGCTTGAGGAGGACAACGATGATGAAAGCAGCGAGCTGGACGAAGAAGATATGATTTTTTTCATGAAGAAGTTCAAAAGAATTATGAAGAAAAGACAAGGAACAAAATCGAGTGAAGGAAAATACAAGGAGAAGACAAAGCCGAAGATGAGGCGGGCATGCTATAATTGTGGTGAGTACAATCACTTTATAGTCGATTGCCCGTATGAGGACAACAAGAAGAAGAGTAAAGAGTCCAAGCCTCAACCGAAGAAATTCTTCAAGAAGAAGAAACAAGCTGAACAAGCACACATCGGAAAGGAGTGGGACTCAAACGATGAGTCCTCATCGTCCGATGAAGAAGAAATGGCTAGCATAGCCATTGAAAGCATGTCCAAGAAACCCATACTCTTCCCCACGCTCGGTGCAAAGAAGGCAAATAGAACTTGCCTCATGGCTAAGGAAGGTAAACGCAAGGTAAACATCAAAACTCCTTCCTTGCATTCTTACTCAAGTGATGATGATCTAGATAGTGATGATGAAGATATGCTAATTGGTTTAAATAGAAAAACTGCTGCTAAAATGAAATTCTTGCTTAACCAACTTGTTGAGAAGGAAGAGCTAATTGATCGTCAAGAAGACATGATTATCTCCCAAAAGGAGAAGCATGTCGAACTTGACAATCTTCTAGTTCTTGAAAAGGAGAGAAACCACTCACTAGAGCTTGAGCTAGCTTCAAGCAAGAAAACTTGCTTGGAGTTAACCAACTCAAATGTTGCAATCAAGGATCAACTTGATGACCTAATTAAGGTCAACAAGATCCTTGAAGTGCAGGTTGAGTCACTCAAGCTTAGTGAACCTTCCTCCTCTTCAAGCCTACCTTCTCAACCCACTTCAACTAATATCGCTCATATTTGCAAATGTGATAAAATTAACACCAGGTTGAAGGAAAATTCTACCTCCACAAAGGACAAAAATCCTACCCAATGTGTAATATTTGACAAGGAGAGGATCAACTATGCACGTAGTGCATATTTGGTCCAAAGACCTCCAAATGTCAAGTATGGCATTGGTTACTCTTATGATGGAAAGCAAAGAGCTGGAAATCATAATAATAACAAGGGAAGGATTACCTTTGTGAAGGGAGGACCCTCACAACCAGGTAACTCGAAAATTAAAAACCTGAACTCTCATGAAAACCGGACTAGTCCGGTTGTGGTCCGGACAAGTCCGGTCATCCGGACAAGTCCGGTCACACAGACTAGTCCGACCCATAATCAACAGCAACTCTTGTTTAAAACCTTTGATGCTTCTTATGTATTAATGAAAAATAATGTTGGTAAAGTGTATGCTTTTTATGCTGGGCCACGCCATGGGAACACAAAATCCCATGTGTGGGTGCCCAAATGTATTGTTACTAACCTCCAAGGACCCAAGCAAGCTTGGGTACCTAAAACCAAGGCGTAATTTGTTTTTGCAGGCCTACTCCTCCGGTGGATCCAAATGGGTGCTAGACAGTGGATGCACCAACCACATGACCGGAGAAAGGAGGATGTTTGTGGAGTATGAAGTGAACAAGGACCCAAACGAAGGCATCTACTTTGGGGATAACAGTCAAGGAAGGGTCCTCGGTACCGGTAAAATAGCAATATCCTCTGAACATACTCTTTCGCATGTTTTACACGTTGAATCTTTAGATTATAACCTGCTGTCCATATCTCAATTATGTGACAAAGGTTATAATTGCCTGTTCACTAACGAGGGTGTGACCGTCTCAAGGAGAAGTGATGGTTCTGTTGCATTCAAGGGTATGTTGAAGGGAAAGCTTTACCTTGTTGACTTCAACAAGGATAAAGCCGAACTCGACACATGCTTGATTGCAAAGACCAACATGGGTTGGCTGTGGCATAGACGGCTGGCACATGTTGGTACGAGGAACCTTCAAAAACTCCTCAAGGGCGATCACATCCGAGGTTTGAAAGATGTTGTGTTTGAGAAAGACAGGCCTTGTAGCGCGTGCCAAGCAGGGAAGCAAGTTGGAGCACAACATCCCGCGAAGAACATCATGACTACGACAAGACCGCTCGAACTACTTCATATGGACTTGTTTGGTCCAATTGCTTACATAAGAATCGGCGGTAATAAATACGGTTTAGTTATTATTGATGATTTTTCCCGCTTCACTTGGGTGCTCTTTTTGCATGACAAGTCAAAAACACAAGGAACACTCAAGAAATTCTTCAAGCGAGCGCAAAACGAGTTCTCACTATCAATCAAGAGTATTCGGAGCGACAACGGCACGGAGTTCAAGAACATACAAGTGGAGGAGTACCTTGATGAGGAAGGAATCAAGCACGAATTTTCAGCACCATACTCTCCACAACAAAATGGAGTTGCCGAAAGGAAGAACCGAACACTAATAGAGATGGCAAGAACAATGCTCGATGAATACAAGACTTCGGATCGATTTTGGGCGGAAGCAATCAACACCGCTTGCCATGCCACAAATCGACTCTACCTTCATCGACTACTAAAGAAGACCCCCTATGAGCTACTCACCGGTAACAAACCGAACATTTCATATTTTCGAGTTTTCGGTTCTCCTTGCTATATTTTGAACAAGAAGCCCAGGACTTCAAAGTTCGCTTCGAAGTCCGATGAAGGTTTCTTGCTTGGTTGTGATTCGAACACTTACGCCTATCGTGTTTTCAACAAGGCCTCCGGACTTGTTGAAGTGGCACGTGACGTAGTGTTCGATGAAACTAATGGCTCCCGAAAGGAGCAAGTTGATCAATGTGAATTAGGTAAAGAGGAAGCCCCCTATCAAGCATTGAAGAGGATGGCTCTAGGCGAAGTACGACCACAAGAGTCATCGTCACAAATACAAGAGGAAAGTGAACCACAAGAGGAGATCAACAATCAAGGGGGAGCCTCGATACAAGATCAATCACAGGAATATGAACATGATCAACAAATCAACGAGGACAACAACTCAGGGGGAGAAGAAGATGATCACCAACATACGACCCCCCAAGTGCCACACCCAAGAGTACACCAATGCATTCAAAGGGATCATCCAATCGACAACATCATCGGCGACATCCAAAAGGGAGTAACCACTAGATCTCGTATAGCAAATTTCTGTGAACATTACTCGTTTGTCTCCTTTTTGGAACCCCGCAGGACTGAGGATGCATTGAAGGATCCGGACTGGGTGGTGGCAATGCAAGAAGAGTTGAACAATTTCAAGAGAAACAAGGTTTGGGAACTTGTGGAAAGACCCAATGCAAACATAGTGGGCACCAAGTGGGTCTTCCGCAACAAGCAAGACGAACACGGAGTGGTGACAAGAAACAAGGCACGACTTGTGGCCAAAGGTTACTCACAAGTCGAAGGTTTGGATTTTGATGAAACCTTTGCTCCAGTAGCTAGGCTTGAATCAATTAGAATATTACTTGCATATGCTACTCACCATGATTTCAAGCTGTATCAAATGGACGTGAAAAGCGCCTTCCTCAACGGACCGATCAAGGAAGAGGTGTACGTGGAGCAACCACCCGGATTTGAAGACGAAGAGTTCCCCGACCACGTGTATAAACTGCGTAAGGCTCTCTATGGCCTCAAACAAGCTCCTAGAGCTTGGTATGAGTGTCTTAGAGATTTTTTAATTGATAATGGTTTTCAAATTGGCAAAGTAGACTATACATTATTCACAAAAAATCTGGATAATGATCTTTTTATTTGCCAAATCTATGTTGATGATATAATTTTTGGATCAACTAACCAATCTTTCTGTGAAGAGTTTAGTAAAATTATGACAGACAGATTTGAAATGTCAATGATGGGAGAATTGAAGTACTTCTTGGGATTCCAAGTGCGGCAACAAAAGGAGGGAACATTCATAAGCCAAACCAAGTACACACAGGACATCCTCAAGAAGTTTGGCATGGACAAGGCAAAGCCCATAAAGACTCCCATGGCAACGAATGGCCACTTGGATCTCAATGAAGATGGACCGAGCGTCGACCAAAAGGTATATCGCTCCATGATTGGATATTTACTTTACTTATGTGCATCTAGGCCAGATATTATGTTGAGTGTATGTTTGTGTGCAAGATTTCAAGCCAACCCTAAGGAATGTCATTTGACAGCCGTAAAGAGAATCCTAAGATATTTAGTTCATACACCCAACCTTGGTCTTTGGTACCCAAAAGGCTCAAAATTCAATCTCATTGGGTATTCCGATGCAGATTATGCCGGGTGCAAAGTTGATAGAAAAAGCACTTCCGGCACTTGCCAATTCCTAGGAAGATCCTTAGTTTCTTGGTCATCCAATAAACAGAATTCCATTGCATTATCCACAGCCGAAGCGGAGTATGTTGCAGCCGGGAGTTGTTGTGCACAACTCCTTTGGATGCGACAAACTCTAAGGGATTACGGTTACAGTATGAACCGCATTCCTCTCCTTTGTGATAATGAGAGTGCCATTAAAATAGCCCACAATCCAGTTGAGCACTCTAGGACTAAACACATTGACATAAGATACCATTTCTTGAGAGACCATTCCATGAAAGGAGACATATCCATCTCTCATGTCAACACCCAAAAACAATTGGTCGACATATTCACCAAGCCACTTGATGAAAAACGTTTTTGCGAACTCCGAAATGAGCTAAACATTCTTGATTCTCGGAGTGTGGCTTGAGAAGTTGCATACCTGTATGATTGCTTCAAAATATTGATTGAATTGTGAAAATCATCCCTCTTCATTTTTTTTCTCGAAAAACTATGTCAATCATTAGATCTTGATGAAGTTTTGATCATAGTATGATTGTTGTTTGCTTACTGGTCAAATTTATCAAGATTATTTGAATTGTTTTGCCTCTCTACTCTCAATTATTGGACCTTCAAATATATATGAATGGGCTATGCAATTCTTTCCTGGTGACCACGGACAAGTCCGTGGTTACCCGGACTAGTCCGCCATTGCAGACTAGTCCGCAGAGTGCCGGTTAGGCCGGACTAGTCCGACAGACCACGGACTAGTCCGATATAGGTCTCTGGAGGACTTCGGACTAGTCCGGTCATGTCCGGACTTGTCCGATTTTTCGTGTCCATAACCCTAGCCGCCACCAAACCCTAATCCCTTCACCCCACACTCGCCCCCAAGCTTTCTCTCTCTTGCACTCGAGCTCCCAAGGCGAATCCTTGATTCCTCCGTCGAAAAGCCTCAATCTTGGGCGGAGATCAAGCTTGAAGACTCGGGGATTGAAGTTAGCGGACAAGTCCGGCCTCCAACCCCCAAAATCTCAAGCTTCCTTTGATTTCTTGGTAAATTTTCTTCAAAACCCTAAGAAATCACAATTCTCTCTATTGCTTATCGTTTGGCCTAGCATTCTTCACTAGTTACATGTCTAGTTGATGTACTATGTGTATGCTAGACTAGTTTTACCTCAGGGATCAATTTTTGTCCAGTCTGTTAGGTTTTTGCAGATGAACACCGGACTAGTCCGGTCCAGGTACGGACAAGTCCGGTCCCCCGGACTAGTCCGTGCCTATGCACCGGACAAGTCCGTTGTTTCTGAACCAAAACCTAATTCTTTAATTCCCTAATGCTTTCCATTGCCATCTTACCTCACCAATACCTTGTATGACTTGTCCTTTCTCTTGATCACTCATTCTCAGATCATGTCGAGCTCCGACAACGAAATCTCCGATTTCGAGGCCGAGTTGGACCACGAGGTGGCACCTCGGTCCTCGGCGGGTCTTGGCAAGAAACGCCAAGAAAGACCTTCCGAGCCTGCTCCTTCCCCTCCCCAGGTTCGGAGGAAGGTCCTTGCAAAGAAGCCTGCCTCGAAGGCTGCTGCGTCTACAAGCGGCCTTCGACAAGCTAAAGGGAAGGGCAAGGGGGTTGCCACAGGGCCTGTTGGGCCCCTGAAGCTGCATACTCCCAGAGAAGGGGTCCGGGACCCCAATGAGGAGAGATTCACTGGCAAGGGCAGCGATGTGGCTGCGAAGTTGAGAAGTGTTGATTGCTATGCAAGGCCCAAGCAAGCAGCTGATGGCAGATTTTGGTCAAATTTCCATGCTGATTTCTACAAGCTAGTCTACTTACCGATGAAGACCCCGGTGGTCGCAGTCAATGGATTGACTGGGCCCACCTTGAGAAGAAGAAATGTGCAGCTTTTGATGAAGTGATAGCAGCTGCAGAGAGACATGGTCTGAAGGATCTCTTTGCCTTCAGACACAACTGGAATGATGAAGTGATAGCACAATTTTATGCAACGTGCCACTTCTCAAGCGAAGACGAAGAAAGTGTGACTTGGATGACTCATGGATCCAAGTATTCTATTACTCAGGAAGAGTTTGCCAACCTGCCGCACCTTGACTCTGGAGGACATGACCACCTTATTATCCACAACATTGGGGTCAGTGAGAGGGACGGAATGAAGTTCATGTATGAGCCCAACTCTAAGTATGTTCCTCCCTCCACAAAGAATATGAAGCCTTTCTTTGTGGTCCTCAACAGAGTCCTTAGGAAGACAATTGCCCCCAAGGATGGGGATGCAGGGAGTGTGCAAGGCTACCTCCGGACCCTGATGAAGGTCATAAGCAAGAGGAGACAGTTTGATGTTGCAGACTATATTTGGAATGATATGGTCAATATCTCAAGTACCCCCAACCGATCCTGTGGCTATGCCCCTTACTTGATGTTTATGATTGAGAAGGTCACAGGGATCCAGTTTGTGAAGGTTGTGGAGCACACTCCACTGAGGCCTCAGAAGCCTCATCCAGTGAGTGTCCAGGCTGCTCCATCACCGGCCTCAAGCCCCGAGGCACCGGCAAGGCAAGAAGAAGCTGCTAGTGCTCCTCCTCCCTCCAGGGTAGCCCCTCAGAAAGGATCCGCCAGTGGGATCCTTAAGTACTTGGCTGCAATTTTCTCCTCATGCAAGAAAACTGAAGTGAAGCTTCACAAGCTAAATCAGAAGAGGAAGGAGGACATGAGGTACATAAAAGCCAATGTGAAGCAGCTGAGTGAGAAGCTGGAGATAAACCCAATTGGATCTCCAGTACTTTCTGAAGATTCTGATCCGGACATCATCGAGCTCAGCCCCTTGACTACCTCCGAGCTTGCCTATTTTGGCATTGGGGGCTCGAGCAGCTCCGCTCCTCCTCCTCCCTCTCAACCTCGTCAAGCGGAAAGCGATGAAGACGACGAGAGGACTGCCAGCGAAGAGTGAAGCCCTAGGACCTTCCTCTCTCTCTTTTTGGTGTCTTGATGCCAAAGGGGGAGAGATTGAGGGGGAGTCTCTAGTCTTAGCTTTAGCTGAATAGGATGCGAGGAGAGAGCTCTCTATGTACTTTTAATTGTGATTGTATTTGTTTAACTCTATTTTCATATCATGTTTGGTCCTGTGTTAAATTGCTCAATTAATTTGCAAGTGTGTGATGAAATCTGAATTTTTGCTCCTGAAATGCCATATTCACTTGATATTAGTTGATCAATGCAAATTCTGTCATTCTTAATGCATTCATGCTCTTAGTATGCACCCCACCATAAAGAATGCACACATGAATAATTATCTTGTTGCTTGATGAATTTTTGAGTCATATGTGCATAGTTTATGAAAATCTCATTTTATACCTCATTTTGTGAAATCTCAATTGGTTGTCATCAATCACCAAAAAGGGGGAGATTGAAAGTGCATCTAGGACTCCCTTGTGGGTTTTGGATGATTTATGACAAGCAATTGGGATCCTAATCCTTTTGTTGAGATGAATGCAGGAAAATGATGAAAAATGAGCAAAGTGCCAAAAAGAGGGAAATTGAGAAGGAAAATGAATTTGAGCTCAAGGAGAAGAAATTAGTAGTTTAGTATGTATGGAGTGTGTTAAGGAAACACACCCAAGAGCTCAATCTCATTTAATCACACACACACAATGCACAAAGCTATACAGGACCAGACTAGTCCGATATCAGCCGGACTAGTCCGATATCTTTCTGTTCCACTTCGGACTAGTCCTCTCCAATGCGGACTAGTCCTTAACACAATGCACAAGTCACACAAAATCGGACAAGTCCGTTGTGACCCGGACTAGTCCGATATTCATTCTGATCCACTTCGGACAAGTCCGGTGTCTACACGGACTAGTCCGAAATACACACTGATCTAAATCGGACAAGTCCTCCAAGTGCGGACTTGTCATCCTAACACTTAGGGTTTCACAGGTCCGGACAAGTCCAATGACAATCGGACTAGTCCGAAGATTTCCAGCAGTGAAATCGGACAAGTCCGTTTTCAACCGGACTAGTCCGATATTCCTGGACACTTAGGGTTTGCTACACACAGCACACCGGACTAGTCCGGTCACCACCACGGACTAGTCCGATCTTTCTGAACCCTAACGGTAACTTCTAGAAACCCCATATAAATAGAGGTGCGCGGCCCACTTTCACCCTCTCTCGAACCCTAGCGCCGTCACACCTCCCAAGAGACTCAAAAACCATCTCTCTCCACGAAATTAAGTGCAAAATCAATCAATCCATTGAAGATCACTTCTAGATCATTGGAGAGGCACTTGGCACACGATTGAGCTCTTGGTTTGAATCTCTAACACACTCTTGCATCTCAATTTGTATATTTCGAAGTGTGTTATTGGTGGTCTTGAAACTTGTAATCAAGGGAGCTCTCAACTTGTGAGATCGCCCCTTCAACTTGGTGATTTACCCCTGTGTGGTTAGTGAAAGAGGATTGGCCTTCGTGGCGATCCGACGAGGGAAGGGTTGGTGAAGACCTGGTCCTTTTGTGGGCTCCTCAACGTGGACGTAGGTTGCCTTCGTGGTAACCGAACCACGGGATAAATTTCGTGTCTTGTTCGTTTGTGTTCATCATTCTAGTTGATCAACATTATCTAGGGTTTGATTCATTTTGTTGAATTCAAGTTGAATAGTTGAACAAGAATCATACTTGCAATAGAACTTGACATACAACTATTGAACTGTTATTAAAGTTTATATTTCCGCTGCAAACGTCAACGAAACAATCAAATTGACCTAACTTGATCAACCTAGCCCGTGAAATCCGGACTAGTCCGCACTTTACCGGACTAGTCCGATATATCTGGTTTTGACCTTGTTGTTGAAGTACTACAGGAACCGAGAAAATTCAAAAAGGCCTATTCACCCCCCCTCTAGGCCTACATTCATGTCCGAAGGTGGCCCTGCCCCGAAGCCAAGGGTCAAAGTCGTCGGCAAGGGCAAGGAGCCGACAGACGAACCCTTGAGCCGGAAGAGGAAGCTGCAGCATGCCGAAGGAAGGTCCGTCAGGCCTGCCACCTCTGCATCGGCTCCTTCTCCCCGGAGGAGGAGGTCTTCTTCGACCGCGACGACTGTACCCGCAGTGGGATCCTCCCAGGGAGCTAGCTCCGGGCATGCGATTCCAGCACCATGGCCGGTTGAGGCCTCCTGGTCCGGAAGTTCTTCCCGGTCGAGGGGAGCCTCGACCAGGGAAACGCCCATGGCTGCTACGAGTTCCGGGGGGCCTTCCGGAGCTTCCACGCCGGCTATGACCAGCCCAGAACGCCCGGGAAAGAGGTTTCGCGCAAGCTGGTGCGGAAGCCTCCCAAGGTAATTTTTAATCTTTACCTTGGACAGTTGTTTTGTTGTAGTAATTGCTTTTTTAAGTTTCTTCGTCCATCATCTGCAGCGTTCCCAAGAAGAGGAGTGAGGCTCCACCCTCAACCACAACAACTAAAGCTGTGAGGGCGGAAGCTTCTGCTCCTGTCCCGGTGCCGCCCCAAGTGGTGGCTGAAGCTGCGACAGCTCCTGCGCCATCTGTCGTGGTCATGGACCTCAACTTATCCCTAGAGACTCCCGTGGTAGCGCCAGACCGCGGGAGAGAAGATGCACCAGCGGCACCTGTCCCGGAGGTTGAAGCTCCGGGTCCTGGTGCTGAGATGATGGAAGCTCCGGCTTTTGAGCTGGAGGAAGCAGTAATTCCGGTCTCAGAGCCAGAAATTGTCGAAGACTCTTCGGTTGAGCCAGAGGTGATTGAAACCCTGGCGTGCGCGCCGGAAGCTGAGGAAGTTCCGGCAGTTGGGCCGGCTACCTCTGAAGCACCGGCCGCAGAGCCGGTCATTGTTGGAGCTCCGTCCGCAGGGCTGGTCGATGTTCAAGATCTTCCGGCTCCCGAGCCGATTGTTGGAGAGGTGTCGGAGCCCGAGCCCCCATCGGAGGAGGTGCCCAGACCGGAGCCAGCAGCGGCCCCTGCTCTGGAAGTGACAACGTCGGAGGTACCCACGGCCGAGCCGGAGTGCCCAAGCGAAGTCGCTGGCCCCCTGCCTGAGGGGGTGAACGAAGACCTGGTGGCGGGGCCTTCCTTGATGGCGACTGAGGCCATCCCGGAGGATGGCCCTAGTGCCATGGAGACTAAGGGGACCACTCTTGTGGAGTGGGACCCAATTTTTGTATCTGAAAACCCACTGGAACCAGCGGAGAAGACCCCAGCAGGTCTGGAACCTATCCCGTTGTCACTGTCTATTGACAACGCATGTTCGAGTCTGCGTCAAGTCCAACTGGCCTTCTTCCACGACAGCAAGGCTCTTGAAGAGGAGCGCCAAACCCTTAGGCGGTGGCGTAACCGGGTCTACTTCGAGACCAAGCTGGCGCAGTCGAGGCTAGTAGATGACAAAGAGTGGATCAAGCGGGAGAAGATCCGCCTGGAGTACTGGGTCAAGTTACTGGATGACAGGGAGAGTATGACTCGTGCCCTCGACGCTCAATCCCGGGAGATCTACGAGCAGACCAAAGCAGCTAACAGTGCGACCGATGAACGCCAAGAAAGGCTCGAGGCTATTAACACTACACTCATCAAGCGCCGGGAGGCAATTGAGGAGAGGGAGAAACGGCTCGAGGATGAAGAGCAGAAACTCCTAGAGCTGCGGGATGATGTCTTGAGGAGGGAGGAGGAGCTCACCGAGAAGGTGGATCTGGCTGACAAGGGCCTCGAGGAGCGCGCCAAGAAATTGGAAGAGCGCTGCCATGAGGAAGAGGAGAAGGCCTGGGTGCGAGGGCAGGAACTCTACGTGCAAGAGTGTGCCCTTACTGCCAGGGAGAAGAAAGTGAGGGGACAGAGAGAAGGACCTGGTCGACCGCCGAAACAAGATCCACCTCCGGGAGGAGGAGCTCGGAAAACTCGAAAAGCGGGTTGCTGAGAAGATTCAGCAGAACGCCAAAGAAGTTGAGCGCCTCGCCCGCGAGAATTCTAAACTGGTGGCGGCCAGAAGATCCCTAGAAGAAATAAAGGGCTTGAGAACTGCGGACTCCCTACAGATTTGGGAGTTCCTGGGCAAGGCTAACGATGCGCTGACACTGATGGGCTTCAGCCACGTGCGCCCGGATGATCCGGAGCCGGACCTGGCGTTGCAGGCGTTGAGCTCGGCAGGCAGCAAACTCTCCAAGGTGGGCGATGTCATCGCGGACCAATTGGAGGTTGAGGGGCAATCCCTGGCGAAGAACGTCGCAGAATATGTGCTGACGTGCTACACTAGCCGGAACTCCCAATTTCCTCTGGACCCGGTGCTTGAAGGTCCGGTTGAAGGAGAAGGCGAAGCTGCCCGAGCCAACGTATCGGAGGTTGCCCAGAAGGTCGCCCAATTCTCTCATAGGGTCTAGGACCATCTCTGTAGTTCTCACTTGTACTTTCTCTTCTTCTTCCTCAATTTTGTAATCCCTTGTCTCCAGATGTAATCCCTTGTCTCCAGATAAATGAAATCCCCAAATTTTTGTGAATTTCACTTTTTGTCTTCAACACTTTTGTCTTCACTTGGCCCCCTGGTAGATGTACACAATTTGATTGTGAACATGTACCAAGAGGATATTGCGTTTTGTTGAAGACTCATTTGCTCCGAACTTGTAGAATTTAGGTCTGAAGTCTTCGATAGTGAAGGCCCCCTGAGGTTGTCGGAGCTTAGAAGCTCCGGCATTGTCTATCGTCGGAGCTTAGTAGCTCCGGCAATAGTCTCTATCAACGCGTAGAGCATCGATAGTTAGTCCTCCGGGGTGTCGGAGCTTAGTAGCTCCGGCAGTGACCTTTCCCAACACTTAGTTTGTTGGCAGCAGACTCCGTTTGCGGGGTCTTCTCACCATCTTTTATTCAGCGTCGACGGCTGGCCCCCCTAGCTTTACCGGAGCTTGATTACTCCGGTGATGCTCGTTTTCAATGCATAACATCGATTACAAGCCACCTAGGGGAGTCGGAGCTTTGTTAGCTCCGACTTTTCTCCATCAATGTAGATTTTTATTTTTCCTGCACACTTAAGCCAAGAAAAACAGTAAAATTCGTTTCTTGTCTATAACTTCATCGCGACTTACGATTCTCAAGAAGATTTTAAGTCAAACGCGATTCTAAATACAACCGAATGCATAGTCTTTTCTTCCAGATCCAACTGTACATGGACCCGCCTTACTTTGGCCTGCCGGGGTGTAGGTAGAGTGGCGTACTTAGGGTGCTTGACTAGGCTAAGTCGATAGCACACTCCAGCCCTAGATTGGCTTGGCGGCTTTCAGGCGAGTTGGCCATGAACAATATTTGAATCCAAAAGAATTGACAATACAACTCGTATCGTATATAAACCGGTCGAACTAAAATTTCTTAAGAATTGCACGTCTTTGTTATAGATAAGAAAGAGAAAAATAAAAAATGTTGAGCCTGTACAAAATGCACGTGGAGTCTGTTTCACATGAAGATGTGTTTCATTATAGGTCCGGGGTACAGGGGAAACAAGTACACTCTTAGGGTACGGAACCAGACTAAGCGTGTTTCATTTCTCGTTTGACCCAGGGTAGCTAGCCACACTTTTAGTCCTGAGACTGTGACAAGTGTTGCATAAACTTTGTGGACCTTTCGGGAAAGGTCCGGCTGTTCTCCCGGAGGAACTACCCGACTATGTACAATGACTCTATAACATACACCTCAAGTTACTACAAACTCACCTCCGTGATATTAAGCGTAGAACTTACGGAGGTGCTCAATGTTCCAAGGATTTGGGAGAGGTGTCCCATCCTCGATAGCCAAGCGAACGCTCCCGGGACGGGATACTTTAATCACTTGGAAGGGTCCCTCCCAGCTGGGGGAGAGTTTGTTTAACCCTTCTCTGGATTGTATTTTCCATAGCACCAGGTCGCCTTCCTCGAGCTGTCGGTATCGGGCATTCCGAACAGCTGCTTGGCACCTTCCCTCCTCCAGGAGGTCTAGATCTTCACATCGGAGCTGGTCCTGCGTGGCTTCATCGAAGGTCCGGACCCGGAGTGACCCCAAGGTGATTTCTGGAGGAAGGATTGCTTCAGCTCCATACACCAGGAAGAAGGGTGTCTCTCCAGTTGACCGGTTTTGAGATGTCGTGTTGGCCCATAAAGTGGGTGGAAGCTCTTCAATCCAGTTGGCTCCATGTTTTTTCAAGCGCTCATAGGTGCGTGTTTTGAGTCCTTTATGGATTTCAGCATTTGCTCTCTCGGCTTGGCCATTGCTGGCTGGGTGAGCTACGGAGGCGTAGCAAACTTGAATGCCGAGGTCTTTGCAATATCCTTGAAATGCAGAGCTTGTGAATTGGGTCCCATTATCAGTGATGATTTTGTTTGGGACTCCAAATCTGCATACAATGGACTGCAAAAAGTTGATAGCTGATTGCTTGTTGATTGTCACAACTGGAGTTGCTTCCGGCCACTTGGTGAACTTGTTAATGGCGACGTACAGGAACTTATAACCTTCGACGGCTCTTGGGAAAGGTCCCAAGATGTCCATCCCTCACACAGCGAAGGGCCATGTAGGAGGTATCATTTGTAGGGGCTGAGCTGGTGTGTGAATTTGCTTTGCATGAAATTGACATGCTTCGCATTTCTTCACCAGCTCAGTTGCATCTTGGAGTGTTGTAGGCCAGTAGAAGCCATGCCGAAAGGCTTTACCAACCAGTGTGCAGGAAGACGTGTGGTTCCCACACTCGCCTCCATGGATTTCTGCGAGGAGCTCGCAGCCTTCTTCCCATGTGATGCACCGCATTAGGATGCCGTTGGCACCGCGCCGGTAGAGATCCCCTTCTACCAACGTGTATCTTTTAGCCAATCTGACTACCCGGTCAGCGGATACATCATCGTCAGGAAGGATGTTGTCTTTCAAGTAGTTCCGGATCTCCGAGATCCATGCATCGGAACTAACTTGAGCATTTAAGTCTTGCGTGCTGGGTTGCTCGGAGCTTCCGGCAGCACCTACGACCCTTGATGGCTGCCATGGTAACAGGGCCATCGGGACCGTCAGCTTCGGGATGCTGATCTCGCCCCCTTCGCTCAGTTCGGCAGGCTGAGCTGTGGGTTTTGACAACCTTCGGACAAAAGTTCCATCAGGAGCCGGAGCTCCGGTTGACGCTTTCGTCGAGAGTTCGTCGGCTTTAGCGTTGTGGGCATGCTGGACATGGTGGAGATCTAGGACTTCGAAGTCCTTCTGAAGCCTCTGGACTTCAAGGAGGTAAGCAGTTAGCTGGAGATTGTTGCAGGAGCATTCACCCTTCACTTGCTTAATGATGAGCTGTGAATCTCCCTTGACCAGCAGTTGCTTGACACTGTATGACAGCGCCACCTTTAGTCCGTAGATGAGTGCTTCGTACTCCGCCATGTTGTTGGTCGCCTTGAAGTCAAGGTGTACCATGTATTTCACCTTCTCCCCGGTTGATGCGAGGAGAAAGACTCCAGCTCCGGCCCCCTGCTTTTGCATGGAGCCGTCGAAGTAGAGGGTTCAATGAGGCTCAGTGAATATCGGAGCTCCGGCCAAACTGAAGAGTTCCGTGACACTGGTGATCTCCTTGATCGCCAGTTTCTCCAGCATCTTCTTATCCCGTACACCCTGTCTGAATGCCACAATGACAGAGGCGCTAGAGATAGAAGGGATAGTGTTTCGTACCTGAGACAACCTCTGGATGAATGATCGCATGGATTCTCCTCCTTTTTGCACGACTACAAAAAGGTCCAGTTCAGTGCCTGGCCGGGTGTATGAACTCCCGAAGTTGGCAGTGAACTGCTGGCACAGCTCCTCCCAACTATTGATAGAGTTGGGTGGAAGGCTCATAAACTAGGACCTGACAGTCCCAGTTAAAGCCACTGGGAAATAGTTGGCCATCACGGCCTCATTTCCTCCAGCTGCCAAGATAGCAGTGGAGTAGATCTGAAGAAATTCAACAAGATTGACGGTCCCATCGAACTTCTCCGGCAGGTGAGGCCGGAACTTCTGTGGCCACCTGACCATACGCAGATGCATGGCCAGGGCTGAACAGCCTCCTCCCACTCCTTCAAGAGCAAGAACATCCTGAGCTTCTCGTCTTTCACGAGCACGCTCAATATGGACTCGGCCGTCCTGTTGGCGGTATCAACGATCAAGCTCCGCCCGGAGGTCATGAGTCGAAAGCCTGGATACCGTGTGGGTGCGTCGTGCCCCGGAGGGCAACGACGTCACCTACTGTGATGCAGCTCGTCTCCTGTTGTTGGAGACGTGCGGACCAAGTCTACCAGACAAGGTCCGTCGCTGCGACGGGGCCCGTCCTGAAGGAGGAGGACCCTGGTTACTGATGCGGTCGGCTGCTGCTGCAACCAAATGTTCCACATCCGCCCTCCACTGCTCCCGACACTACTAAAGTGTTAGAGGAGTTTGATGTTCGGTGTGGGCGCGCGAAGATTCAAGAAGGTGAATTATGAATAGCACAGGAGACACAGAGGTTTACGTGGTTCGGGCCGCCTGAGCGTAATACCCTACTCCACGGGTGTGTTGGTGTTGTATTAGCTTTATGAGCTTGTGTCGAGCGTCTAAGGCGCGTGTGTAGCGTCCTTGAACCTCTAGAGTCCGTTGTCGGCCTGTCCTTTTATAGTACAAGGGCAGGCCGTTACAAGTTAGCCTGGCCCGACATGTGGCCCCGACGATTACTAGTATTGATACTCATTCAACACGTTTAATTGCCCTTAATGACCGGGTAATGGGCTTTGACAGCACCGTTACTGGTAATTAAGGTCATCCGACTGTGTGTCATTAATATGGTATTAATGACACTTAATCGGGTCTTGAAGTCCTTGATCCCCCTTTGAAGATCTGGAGCCGTTGTGAAGTCTTCTAGAGGTCAGAGGCTGAAGCTCCGACGGTTGTACACGTGGCAGCTCCGGAGCATACTGTGGGAAACAGGCAGCTCCGGAGCTACCTGACACGTGTCAGGTCCGGAGCTTCTCTCGGTCTGGGGTTAAATCCGGAGGTGCCATTTCGGTACATGGCCCAGAGCTTCCCCCTTGTGGGCGGTAGCTCCGGTTTGATAGTACACGTGGCGGCCCTGGGATTAACCATGTTGGAGAAGCGGGTCCGGTTATATCTGACATGTGGGCCTCCGAAGGTCTTCAAATCAAGTAGATGAATTTCCTTTGAGATCTTTGTAACCTCAAGGGGTGTACGGTTTCCAGGGTACCGACAGGCAGACTTGGTCCGCACGCTTCCCAAAATAGGAGGCGTGCTGCATCACAACAAGTTACATTGCTATGTTCCGGGGCATGACGCACTCATATAGTAACCAGGCTTTCAACTCATGACCTCCGGATGGAGCTTGATCGCTGTTACCGTCAACACGACGGCCGTGTCCATATCGAGCATGCTCGCGAAAGGCGAGAGGCTCAAGACACTCCTGCTCCCGAGGGAGTAGGAGGAGGCTATTCTGCCCTGGCCATGCACCTACGCATGGTCAGATGGCCACAAAAGTTCCGGCCTCACCTGCCGAAGAAATTTGACAGGACTGTTAATCCCACTGAGTTTCTCCAGATTTACTCCACCGCAATCCTTGCGGCTGGAGGTAACGAGGCTGTAATGGCCAACTACTTCCCAGTGGCCTTGACCGGGACCGCCAGGTCGTGGTTCATGAGCCTTCCTTACAAATCCATCAATAGTTGGGAGGAATTGTGCCAACAGTTCACCGCCAATTTCGGGAGTTCATACACCCGACCAGGCACCGAACTGGACCTTTTTGCTGTCGTGCAGAAAGGGGGAGAATCCCTACGCTCATTCATCCAAAGGTTCTCCCAGGTACGAAACACTATTCCTTCTATCTCTAGCGCCTCTGTTATTGTGGCATTTAGACAGGGCGTACGAGATAAGAAGATGCTGGAGAAGCTGGCGATCAAGGAGATCACCAGCGTCACGGAGCTCTTCAACTTGGCAGACAAGTGTGCCAAAGCTGCGGAGGGCCGTGAAATGCACTCCAAACCACCTCCGGAGGATGGTAAAAAATCCTCCAAAGGCGAATCCACTACCTCTGGGAGTGGCAAAAAGAAGAAAAAGTCCAACGGCAAGAAGAAGCCGTCGGACAACACATCTACTGCTGCAGCTCCGGGTGGCCGGGGGCCACGCCCTGAGAAACGACCTCGGCCATCCTCTGAAGACGGTGGCCACTCCAAAGTGTGGTGTCCTATCCACAAGTCGAACAACCACAACTTGGAGGACTGTCGGGAGGTCCAAAACCTTGTCGAGCGCTACAACAAGCGTCGGGAAGAAGTTCCTTTCCGTCAGAGGGAAGGAAAACAGAAGGTCGATGAAGCTCCGACTGAAGAGGAGTTAGGCTTTCAGGACCCTAAAAAGGTCCTGAAGGTTGTTTTTGCCTCCGTCGATGACGAGTCCGACGTCTCCGACAATGAGCGTCGGAAGACCATGAACACCATCTTTGGTGGTTCGTGGGACATCACCTCCCGCTGTGTCCTCAAGACCATGCGGCAGGACATGGCCCAGTAGCTCCTACAGCCAGTGCGGAGCCTCATCAAAAGTGGAAGGACACCACCATCACTTTTGATGCTTCGGACTGCCTTCGGAACATGATCGGAGCTGGTCAACTACCTTTGATGGTATCTTCGACCATCAATAACATTCAACTCCATCATTTAATGGTGGACGGAGGTTCGAGGCTGAACCTCATAAGCTTCAAAGCTTTCGTCAAGCTTCAGCTTCGACCTTCGGACCTTCGCCCCTCCCGACCTTTCTCTGGAGTAGGTCCGGGGGCCATAACCCCACTCGGTGCCATTACTCTCCCCGTGACCTTCGAGACTCAAGAGAATTATTGCACTGAGAAGTTGGTCTTTGATGTTGCTCAGATCAACTTACCCTTCAACGCCATTCTGGGCAGACCAACCTTATGCAAGTTCATGGCTGGTGCTCATTATGGCTATCTGGTGTTGAAGATGCCGACACCAGTTGGTGTTCTCCGGATCTGCGAAGACCGCACAGCTGGAGTGACTGCTCTGGAAGAACTTCATGCGCTTGCTACAGCGCAGGAGGAAGAATCTAAGCAGGAGCAAGCTCCAAAACCCCCGAGCATTCGTCAACGAGGCTCAACCTCTGCACCCCATGTGCAACCAAGCGGCGACACCGACATCCCCGTCAAAGTCTTCCAAATCGGTTCTGATGCCGCTCAGACCACCCATATATCGGGAGGTCTGAATGACAAATAGGAACTCACGCTCATCACTTTCCTTCGGGCTAATGTGAACGTGTTTGCCTCGCAACCATCGCAAATGCTTGGGATCCCTAGGGAAGTGATCGAGCATAATCTGAAGATCTATCCCGACGCTCGGCCTGTACATCAGAAGACTCGGAAGCAATCAGTAGAGTGACAGAACTTCATATGACAAGAAGTGAAGAAGTTGCTCGAAGCTGGATTCATCCGAGAAGTCTTCCATCCAAAATGGCTGGCAAACCCAATCGTTGTACCCAAGGTCCGCGGGAAGCTTCGGATGTGTATTGACTACACAACACTGAATAAGGCATGCCCAAAAGATCCATTCCCACTACCTAGAATAGATCAGATAGTGGATTCCACCTCCGGGTGTGAATTACTATGTTTCCTAGATGCATATTCTAGGTACCATCAAATCAGAATGTTTAGGGAAGATGAAGAACATACTTCTTTTATCACAGTAGATGGATTGTATTGCTATACTGCCATGCCATTTGGTCTCAAGAATGCATCTTCAACATTTGTGCGAGCTATGTACAAAACCTTTGGAGAGCTCATCAGAGACGTAGTGGAAGTGTACGTTGATGACATCGTCGTCAAAATCAAGGACAATGAGTCACTTCTTGATACCTTGCAAGCTGTCTTCGACAAGCTGTGGGTCACCCGCACAAAGCTGAACCTAGACAAGTGTGTCTTCGGGGTTAGCTCCGGATAGCTTCTTGGTTTCCTGGTAAACCACCAGGGCATAGAGGCAAATTCGGCGAAGACTAAAGCCATTGAGGATATGCGGCCACCAGCCCGCATCAAGGACGTTCAGAAACTGACTGGATGTCTAGCCGCCCTCAGCCGGTTCATCTCAAGACTGGCAGAACGGGCGCTACCCTTCTTCAAGCTATTGAGGAAGTCCAGACCATTCCAATGGTCTGAAGAAGCAGAAAAGGCGTTCCAGGAGCTAAAGCAGCTCCTCACCACTCTACCAACCTTGGTAGCTCCGAACCCTGGTGATCCTTTACTGCTTTACATTTCGGCAACTGACGAAGTTGTCAACATGGTCCTGGTTGTGGAGATACCAGAACCTTTACAAGCTCAGGAATCTAGACCCCTCCGAGAGGGTCCGGAGGTTCCTGAAGGCGAGTCTGGGTCCCAACCCCCAGACTTGGATCTACAAGGAGTTACTCCAGAAGATCTGGACCCCTCCGGAAGGGTCCGGGTCGCTCCAGTAGAAGCTCTGGGTTCCTCCAGCAAGGACCCAGAGGTCCCCGAAGAAGGTCCAGACCCCTCTAGGAGGGTCCGGGTCGATGCGGGGAAGCTCCGGGCCCCTCCGGGAGGGTCCGGATAGTCCAGCACCCAGTGTACTTCATTAGCGAAGTACTACATGATGCCAAGACTCGATACCTAGAGGTGCACAAGCTGCTCTATGCAGTTCTCATCGCCTCCAGGAAGCTTCGCCATTACTTCCAAGCTCATAAGATCTCAGTGGTGACTTCTTATCCATTGCGTGCGATCTTGCATAATCCCAACTCTACGGGGAATATTGCAAAATGGGCAGCGGAATTGGCCGAATTCGATCTTGAATTTGTCCCAAGACAAGCGATCAAGAGTCAAGCACTGGCGGACTTTGTGGCGGAATGGACCCCCTCTCCATCAAACCCTGGGGGTCCCTAGTGAGCAGAAGCCGGAACTCAAGGCTCCGGTCTTCACCGAGCCTCACTGGACCCTCTACTTCGACGGCTCCATGCAAAAGCAGGGGGCCGGAGCTGGAGTCCTTCTCCTCTCACCAACCGGTGAGAAGGTGAAATACATGGTCCACCTTGACTTCAAGGTGACCAACAACATGGCGGAGTATGAATCACTCATTTACGGACTAAAGGTGGCACTATCATATGGTGTCAAGCAGCTGTTGGTCAAGGGAGATTCGCAACTCATTATTAAACAGGTGAAGGGTGAATGCTCATGTAACAATCCTCAACTAGCTGCTTACCTCCTTGAAGTCCAGAGGCTTCAGAAGGACTTCAAAGTCCTGGATCTCCACCATGTCCAACGTGTCCATAATGCTGAAGCTGATGAACTCTCGACGAAAGCGTCAACCGGAGCTCTGGCTCCTGATGGAACCTTCGTTCAGAGGTTGTCAAAACCCCCAGCTCAGCCTGTCGAACTGAGCGAAGGGGGCGAGACCAGCATCCCGAAGCTGGCGGTCCCGATGGCCCTGTTACCATGGCAGCCATCAAGGGTCGTAGGTGCTGTCGGAAGCTCCGAGCAACCCAGCACGCAAGACTCAAATGCTCAAGCTAGTTCCGATGCATGGATCTCGGAGATCCGGAGCTACTTGAAAGACAATATCCTTCCTGACGATGATGTATCGCTGACCGGATATTCAGATTGGCTAAAAGATACACGCTGGTAGAAGGGGATCTCTACCAGCACGGTGCCAACAGCGTCCTAATGCGGTGCATCACAAGGGAAGAAGGCTGTGAGCTCCTCGCAGAAATCCATGGAGGCGAGTGTGGGAACCACACGTCTTCTCGCATGCTGGTCGGTAAAGCCTTCCGGCATGGCTTCTACTGGCCTACAACGCTCCAAGATGCAACTGAGCTGGTGAAGAAATGCGAAGCATGCCAGTTCCATGCAAAGCAAATTCACACACCGGCTCAGCCTCTACAAATGATACCTCCTACATGGCCTTTCGCTGTGTGGGGGATGGATATCTTGGGACCTTTCCCAAGAGCCGTCGGAGGTTACAAGTTCCTGTATGTTGCCATTGAAAGATTCACCAAATGGCCGGAAGCAACTCCAGTTGTGAAAATAAACAAGCAATCAACTATCAACTTCTTGCAGTCCATCATATGCAGATTTGGAGTCCCGAACAAAATCAAAACGGATAATGGGACCATATTCACAAGCTCTGCTTTCCAAGGGTACTGCAAAGACCTCGACATCCAAGTCAGCTACGCCTCCGTAGCTCACCCGACAAGCAATGGCCAAGCCGAGAGAGCAAATGCAGAAATCCTGAAAGGACTCAAGACGTGCACATATGAGCGCCTGAAAAAACATGGGGCCAACTGGATCGAAGAGCTTCCGCCCACTCTATGGGCCAACAGGACAACTCCAAAACGGTCAACTGGAGAGACACCCTTCTTCCTGGTGTACAGAGCTGAAGCAGTCCTTCCTCCGAAAATCACCTTGGGGTCGCTCCGGGTCCGGACCTCCGATGAAGCCACGCAGGACCAGCTCCGGCGTGAAGACCTTGACCTCCTTGAAGAGGGAAGGTGCCGAGCAGCTGTTCGGAATGCCTGATACCGCCAAGCTCTTTGGCGCTATCACCAATGGCATGTACATAGCCAACAGCTCGAGGAAGGCAATATAGTGCTACAGAGAATACAATCCAGAGAAGGGTTAAACAAACTCTCCCCTAGCTGGGAGGGACCCTTCCGAGTGATCAATGTATCCCGTCCCAGATGCGTTCGCTTGGCAACTGAGGATGGGGCACCTCTCCAAATCCTTGGAAAATTGAGCGGGTAGCTCCTCCAGGAGGGCCGCCGGACCTACCCTGTTATGTCCGTAACGTCCATGCAACACTTGTCACAGTCTCAGAACTAAAAGTGTAGCTAGCTACCTTGGGTCAAACGAGAAATGAAACACACTTAGCCTGGTTCCGTACCCTAAGAGTGTACTTGTTTCCCATGTACCCCAGACCTATAATGAAAGACATTATTGTGTAAAAACAGACTCCACGTGCATTTACTTTGTACAGGCTCAATATTTTTTATTTTTCTCTTTCTTGTCTATAACAAAGTTGTGCAGTTCTTAAGAAACTTTAGCTCGACCAGTTTAGGTACAATTCGAGTTGCATTGTCTATCCTTCCGGGTTCAAACATTGTTGATGGTCTACTCGCCTGAATGCCGCAAGCCAATCTAGGGCCGGAGTGTGCTATCGACTTAGCCTGGTCATGCACCCTAAGTACGCCACTCTACCTACACCCCGGCAGGCCGAAGTAAGGCGAGTCCAGAAATGATCGGACCTGAAGGAAACAAGACGATGCTCTTGATTGTATTTAGAATTGTGTTTGACCTAAAACTTTCTCGGGAATAGTAAGACGCAATGAATTTATAGATAGGAAACATATTTTACTGTTTTTCTTGACTTCAGTGTGCAGGAAAAATAAATATTTCATGATGATGGTGAATGAAGCCGGAGCTGCCAAAGCTCTGACATCCTCTAGGCAGCTTGTGGTCGATGTTCAAACATTGACATCGAGCGTTGCTGGAGCTACTCAGCTGCAGTAAAGCTAGAGGGGCAAGCCGTCAATGTGAAAAAAAGATGGTGGAAAGACTCTAAAGTGGAGTCTGCCATTGACACACCATGTGTTGACAGAGGTCACTGCCAGAGCTACCAAGCTCCGACACTCCAGAGGGCTAACCGTCGATGCTTTACGCGTTGATGGAGACTACTGTCGGAGCTACTAAGCTCCAGCGATGGTCAATGCCGTAGCCGCTAAGCTCCGACAACCTCAGGGGGCCTACACTATCGAAGACTTCGGACCTACATTCTACAAGTTCGAAGCATGCAAGTCTTCAACTGTTACATCCTCTTGGTACATGTTTACAATCAAATTGTGTACATCTACCAGGGGGCCATGTGAGACAAAGGTGTTGAAGACAAAAAATGAAATTCATAAAAAAATTTGGATTTCATTCATCTGGAGACAAGAGATTACAAAATTGGAGAAGAAAAAGAGAGAATACAAGCGGGAGCTACAGAGAGATGGTCCTAGACCCTATGAAAGAATTGGGCGACCTTCTGGGCCACCTCCGACACGCTGGCTCGGGCGGCTTCACCCTCTCTTTTGATGGGACCTTCAAGCACCGGGTCCAGAGGGAATTGAGGGTCCCGGCTGGTGTAGCACGTCAGCACGAACTCTGCGACGTTCTTCGCCAGGGACTGTCCCTCAGTTTCCAGCTGGTCCACGATGACATCGCCCATCTTGGTGAGCTTGTTGCCTGCTGAACTCAGCTCCTCCAATGCCTGGTCCAGCTCCGGCTCCGGATCATCCGGACGCACGGGACTGAAGCCCATTGGCGTCAGCGCGTCGTTGGCCTTGCCCAAGAAGTCCCAAACTTGTTGGGACTCTGCAACCCTTGCACTTTGCATATCCTCCAAGGATCTTTTGGCCACCACAAGCTTCGAGCTCCACCACTTTGGCATTCTGCTGAATCTTTTCATCAACCTGCCTTTCAAGTTTGCTGAGCTCTTCCTCCCGAAGGTGGATCTCATTCTGGCGGTTGACCAGATCTTTCTCTCGACCCCGCACTTTCTTCTCCCTAGCGGTGATGGCATTCTCGTGCTTGTAGAGATCTTGCCCTCGCTCCCAGGCCTTCTTCTCCTCTTCCTCGCAACGCTCCTCCAATTTCTTGGTGCGTTCTTCGAGGCTCTTGTCAGCCAGAGCTGTGTTTTGGACAAGCTCCTCCTACCTATTCACGAGGTCGTCCCGCAGCTCCAGGAGTTTTTGCTCTTCATCTTCGAGCTTTCTCTCCTGTGCCTCAAGAGCCTCCCGACGCTTGACGAGACTATCGTGGATGGCGGCGAGCCTCTCCTGGCGATCATCCGGTGCGCTATTAGCAGCTTTGGCCTTCTCGTAGACGGCCCGGAACTGGTTGTCGAGAGATCGCGTCATGCTTTCCCTCTCATCCAACAGCTTACCCCAGTACTCCAGGCGGACCTTCTCCCTCTGCACCCACTCCTTGTCGTCAGCCAGCCTCGACTGCGCCAGCTTGGCCTCGAAATGGAGTCGGTTGCGCCACCTCCTAAGGGTTTGGCACTCCTCCTCGATGGCCTTGCTGTCGTGGCAGAAAGCCAGCTGGACCTGGCAAAGACTGGAGCAGGCGTTGTCAATAGACAACGATAGGGGGATCGGGTTCGGACCTGCCAGGGTCCTCTCCGCTGTCTCCAGCGGGTCTTTAGTAACAAAAAATGGGTCCCACTCTACAAGAGCAGTCCCTTGAGCTTCCACGGTGCTAAGGCCATCCTCTGGGATAGCCTCGGCCACCGTCGAGGAAGGTCCTGCAACAGAAGTTCCGACCTCCTGAATTGGCTCCAATGGTCCCACCGCCAGGTCATCAACAACTGGCCCCTCATGAGGGGGGCCAGCAGCTTCATCTTGGCATCCTGGCTCAGCAGCGGGCGCCTTCGGGATCACCACTTCCAGAACAGGTGTTGAAGGTTCAGTCGGAGTAGGAGCTACTTCCAGCTCTGGCGCAGTTGCCTCCTCCGCCGCTGGCTCAAGTGCAGGCGCTTTGACCATCATGGGCTCAAGCGCTAGCGCTTTGACCACCATAGGCTAAGGCGCCGACACCTCCGCAGCAACTGGCTCGGACGCCAGAACCTCTTCAACGACCGGCTCTACAGCCAGAACTTCTATAGCAACCGGCTCTACCGCTGGAGCTTCCTCAACAACCGGCTCAAGTGCTGGAACTTCATCAACACCCGGCTCCACCGCTAGGACCTCATCAACCACCGGCTCGGCCGCCGGGGCTTCAAAAACATCCTTGGCTTCAACAACATCCTGCTTTAGGGCCGGAATCGCAGCTACCTCTGGCCCTGCGGCCGGAGCGTCCAATATCTCAGCATCCAAGCCCAGAGCTTCAACCTCCTGGGCTGGTGCTGCTGGTACATATTCATTCCTGTGGTCCGGCGCTACCACAGGAGCTTCTGGGGATGAGTCGAGGTCCAAGACCACGACAGCCAGCGTCGGGGCTGTCACAGCCTCAGCCACCTCTTGGGGCGGCGCTGGAATTGGAGCCGGAGCTTTAGCCCGCACAGCCTCAATTGCTGCTGCAGGGACCGGAGCTTCAGCCCTTTTCTTAGGCATGCTGTGGATGAAGGATGAATAAACTAAAAATACAGACATAACAATAAAACAACTGGATGAGGTAAAAAAGCAAAAAATTACCTCGGAAGGCTTCTGCACCAGTTAGCACGGAACCTCTTTTCCAGACGCTCCGGACTGACCCCAGCCACCACCGGCATGGAAGTCCCAGAAGGTCCCCCGGAGCTTGCTGCTACTACTGGCGTTGCCTTGGTCGAGGCCCCCCTCGACCGGGAAGGACCTTCGGACCTAGAGCCCTCAGCTAGCCCTGGTGCTGGAGTCACACGGCCGGAGCTAGCACCCCGGGAAGATGCCGCTGCTAGAGTAGATGCCGCCGTTGAAGACCCCCCCTCCAGGAAGAAGGAGCCGCCATGGAAGAAGCAGGCCTGGCGGACCTTCCGTCGGCATGCTTCAGCTTCCTTTTACGGCTCTAGGGCTCAGCCAACTCCTTGCCTTTGCTGACGACTTCGGTTCTTGGCTTTGCGGCGGGAGCGGAGCCGCCTTCAGGAGCTCTGTAGATCACCAACCTGGTGGTCGAACGCCTCTCAACGACACCAAGGTCGTCAAGCACCGGCACCGTCCGCCGGAGCTCCCTGCTGAACTTTGCCTCCATGTTCAGAGGGAGGAAAGCTACCGGCGGAGCCAAGTTGTCACCCTCGACGTTAATGCCATGCTGGAACTTCTTGAGGTGGAACTCCAAAGTTGCACCCTCCATGTTGGACTTCAAACCGGTCTCGATCCGGTCGTCGTCCAACATACTGTTGAGAGCCCAAGCAAGCTTCTCCCTCTTCTTCAGCGGAGCCCACCTGTTTGTCAGGAAGTTGCAAAACACCGCCTGAGGAGTCACCCCTCCTTCCACGCAATGGCGGATCCTGGTCAGAGCAGGGTTGAAGGCGTCCAATAACATCGGAGCTTCACTCCAAACTGCAGTGTCGATGTTGGGGAGGCCTTCCGGCAACTCCAGCTTCTCGCGCTCCTCCACCTTGATGACAATCCAATCCTTCTTCCAGTCGTCCCACTTCCCAGAAGGGAACGACCGCAAGTACTTGTACGGGCACTTCTTGCGCTTCATAAAATAGTAGAAGCCAAGGTACTCGTCACTCCTGCCTGTAGTGTGGACAGTGAAGAAGGTGCAGAAGAGCTCAATGCAGGGGGGAATGCCCACCCACATCTCGCAGAAGTGGACAAAGATCAACACCAGGAGAATGGAGTGGGGGCCAAGGTGGTACAGCTGTAGACCATAGAAGTCTAGCAGCATCAAGAAGAAAGAGGAGAAAGGTGGGACCAGTCCCACAATGGCATACGCTGAGAAGTACACAATGTCGCCGGCATGTTCCTTCTCGAACGGAAGCTTGCCGGCGTGGACCAAGTGGTTGAAGAAGTCAGGGGACCACCCCATGAGAGCCCGGACCTTCTTCAAATCACCATCGGTCTTCAGTTGGCTCTGGCGGAGACCCAACTCCATCGCGGCACAGTGAGGCAAGAGAGGAAAAGCAAGCAAAAGTTTGGAAGGTTTGAGCGCAAGTTCAAATGAAAGGCGTAAAGAACCTCAAACAATGCATGCTTTCCTTCTTAAGTAAGCCCCCGCATCGCTTGGATGGAAACCGCAGAGGAGCCAACGATACCAGTCAAAAACTTCACCCTGCCAATGACAAGGGGTCCCGGGGCCACCCCCACGATCAAGTCGAGGTTCTTACCCCAGGCGAACGATTGTCATCATGAAAGGCGAGAAACCCGAAGGCGGCGGCCTGACAGGGCGCGCGGAACTGATACGATTTTTGTATCGGGAACCGGCGACCTTCAATTGCGTGAGATGCGCACGCTGAGATCTCACCTGCCGCATCCAGGATATGCCACGCGGCGGTGGTTTAACTGCGAACTATCGACAACGGCATGTCCGAAGACCCTTGAAGACACGGCTCAAAAACTGAAGAATGGGCCCACCTCCAACAGAATGACTTCATCCAAAAGGTCTCTCCCGGAGGTGGGCCCAGGGGGCCACTGTCGGTACCCTACGTACCGGATACCCCTTGGGATTGCAAAGATCACAAGGAAACCTCATCCACCAGATTTGAAGACCTCCGAAGGCCCCACATGTCAGGCGTAACCGGACCTGCTTCCCCGACATGGTTAGTCCCAGGGCCGCCACGTGTATCATAAGACCGGAGCTATCGCCCACACATGGGAAAGCTCGGGACAAGATAACGGTATGGCATCCCTGGACCTAACCCCAGACAGAGGGAAGCTCCGGTGCCGACACGTGTCCAACAGCACCGGACCTACCCGACCACGACGATAAGCTCCGGAGCTGCCACGTGGCCGAACCGCCGGACCTCCAACAATCAAGCTGGTGGACCCCCAACGGCTCTGGACCTTCAAGGAGCAATCAAAGACTTCAGGACCTGATTAAGTGTCATTAATGCCATATTAATGACACACGATCGGATGGCCCTTAATACCAATAACAGCACTGTTAAGGCCCGTTACTGGGCTATTAAGGGTAATTAACCTCATTAATTGTGTATCAATCATGTGTAACCGTCGGGGCCACATGTTGGGCCAGGCTAACGGTGTAACGACCAGTCCTTGTACTATAAAAGGACTGGTCGACGATACACAAGGGATCTCTTGAGACCTCTTCTGGACTCCCTGACCTAGAGGAGCTTCTTCTTCTGGAGCTTCTTCTAGACTCACACGCTCAATACAACACTAACACACCCCGTGGAGTAGAGTATTACCCTCAGGCGGCCTAAACCACGTAAATCTCTGTATCCACTTGTCTTTCACCTTCTTGAATCTCTGCGCGCCCATTACCGAACTACAACTCCTCGATCTACCAACGGTAGTGTCGAGAGATCTGCCGGATCCAAACACCGACAAAGACTTATCCAAATGACAGGTTGAAGGGGTATAAATAGCCAGCTTCCACGAGATAGCCGTTGGAAAAGTAGGCTGACATCACTGTTCTGCAAGCACCGGATGATCCAATGTTCTCCCTTCAGCTGTCATCGGTCGAATACAAATTAGATGAGGTCACTATGTTAGATATGACCGTTGATCGACCGATGTTGTACACACCTGTACATTGGATAATCCGGTGGCACTTGATCCAGAATGGTCCAGAAATAATGCTTACTGGAATGATCAACCGATGTGTTATAATTGTACATTGGATGGTCCGGTGTTACACTTGGTCCAGGGAAATTGCTTACTGGAATGATCGACCGATGTAACACTTGCTTCATCATCGGATGATCCGGTGTATACCCAAGACTGAGGTCTTCTTCTGCTCAGAGCTAACTCGACCGATGTAGTGTCTTCTGGATACATCGGATGATCCGGTGAGTTGATTTTTTCTGCTTCGAGTTGTTCTAAGTGATTCTTTTGGAATTTGTTCGAGTGACCTCTTAGACATTGGTTTGAAATGTTCTTCTGATGACGACCAAGTCTCAAGTGCTGTCAATTTTGATGGAATAATTTTGACATATGTGCTTTTTCTTTTAGTCTTCATGAAAATCGATTGACCTTGTAAAATAGTTTGTTGAGGGGTCTCCAATTGTGTCCAATGAGCAGTAGCACTACTAGAAACGCGATAGTAGACGAGGGCCAGAATTATCGACGACGGCCTCGTCGATATTTAACTTATTGACGACGACTAAATTTAGCCGTCATTAATAATACCATAATTAACGACGGTGGGGTGGAAACCGTCGTCCAATACTTATTGTCGACGGTTGGCCGTCGTCAATAAGGACCCGTCAACAATATGGGCCGAAATTGGGCCGACCTGAGAAGTTATCGACGACGGTTCAATTTAGCCGTCGTCAATAGAGGCTTATCAACGACGGTTGACCTACACTGTCATCGATAAGAAACTATACCCGGCCCGCGCGCCCACCAATTTTCGCACCCGTTTCCACACCGCCGCCCACGCACCTGACTCCACCGCCGCCGCGCCACGAGTACACCGCCGCCGCGAGCGCCATGCCGCCGTAGAAGGCCGTCGCCGCCGCCGTTCTCCGCCTCCTCCCAGGTACGCCGCCGCCTCTCCCCAACGCCCCCTCCCTCCCTCCCGTTGCCCCTCCTCTCCCCTGCACCGCCGCCCTCTCTCCTCCCCTGCGCCGCCCTGCCGCCGCCCTCGCCGCAGCCCCTACCCCCTCACCTGCGCCGCCCTTGTCGCCCCTGCGCCGCCCTCGCTGCCGCCCCTAACCCCTCCCCTGTTCGTGGGCCTCCCCGAGGACGCGGTTCCGGTGACTAGTTCGGGGTTTTGGTTTGGGAACATGTCTGCAGCCGTTCTGCTGGTAATCTTACTGCTTCATGCCCTCTATTCCAAGATAGATTGCCATGCAATCAACTCATCAAGCTAACATGATATTTAATTATACGGTCACTGCATTTTAAATCTACAAATAATCCCTTGCTAAATCGATCATAGGAGAATGGGAGGCTGAAGCTTGAAAACAAACACAAAACAGCTATTGCTCAAGACACCCACTATAGCATTTAGTGGCTCTCTTGCTATTTCAGCTAGCATTTACTGTACAATTTTGAATGGCATAGCATGGGTACACACATGGGTACGGGTTGTTGTCTGCAGTGCTCTAATCGGGTCTAAATTGATTTCCTTAGGCTTAACCAAAACCAGTGAGCATTGCATTATCATTTGGAGCACTAAGATTACACTCTGATCGAGTTTGTGCATGTGTTCATCAATATGCCAATATGGTTTTGCGTATCTGATCTGATAGAGAACTGAACAAATATACTTTAGCTGCAAAAGCTTCAGTAAGAAATAATCGCACAAACTTATAATGAACCTGGATGTCACTAGCTTATATGGCATAGATACCACACTAGTCAGTGTAGCAATAGAACAAAACGTCAACTTAGACTACATGCCCTTAGAAAAATATACTTGCTGGATTAGATACAATTTAGCAATAGAGACAAACATCAACAGAGACTACATGCCCTTAGACAACTATACTTGTTGGATCACATGCAAATTAGCAATAGAGATGGATCTAGCGTAAGTTCTTTATTTCTTTCTTTCTTGTAAGTGCATAGATTGGTAATACACCACAGAATCACAGATTTAATGGACATTCTAGAAGCTTAAAAATATAGCAAAGGTGTACCTCCAGACAACGTTCCACAAGTTGTCTGCTTCTTGAGTAGTCATCAGTTCTGTACTTCCCCACAGCCAGCAAGTACAACTTCTCCCTTGTCTGCAGTGGACTGCTAGAATTATCCAGAGAAGGGGCTTCTTGGGAAACTCCTTTACGGAGAGCACGTCGACTAAGAGGGTGTCGCGGCCTAGGCAACGCCATAGAGCACCGACCGAAACAGGGTGATTCAGTTTGCCCTGCCCATCTAAATCGTCGTCGACGGGATTAAAGGCAGTGGCCATGACTCCTCTCTTCTTCATTTACTCTCTCTCCTCTCTCTCCCTCTCTGCTCATCTCCCTCTATCTCTCTCCCTCCCTCTACCTTTCCCTCTCTCCTCATCCCCGTCTCCCTTTCTCTCTCTTTCTCCCTCTCTCCCCCACTTGGCTCCTTTCTTGGCGACCTCGCGCCGGCCGTCGAGGTAGTGCTGGTACACGTACGAGAGGTACCCCGACAGAGCCATGAGCATGGTCACAGCCTTGATGACCGCCATCCTGTCCCCTAATAGCACCATAGCGAACACCGGCACCAGCGGCAGCGCCACCGTGCTCATCTTGGCGAACAGCAACGACACCGTGCTTGTCATCGTATGACTGCTATAACCGTATAGCAGTTAGACCCTTTTTTACTTTAAGAACTGCACCAAATAGGGGGGTGTAGTGTTAAATAGGCGGCATCATGAGCACACTCTGCTCGGTCACTCTTGTGTGGGTTTAGGACCTATCTGCTTAGTTGTAGGGCCGTGACATGATATAACAATGAAACTTATAATGATTTGTTTGCTTTGAAGGTATACTCTCAAACATGGCTGAAGACCGCACGTGGATGTATACTGGTTGGAAAAAAATGGAAGGCACTCAGAGGAGTGGTTCACCAAGATGAATATTTTCATAGAACGAGCTTTCTCGTTGTCAAACAACAGCAAGGTGCGGTGCCCATGTATCAAATGTCAGAATATGAAGTGTTTCGACAAAGTGACGTTGACGTATCACTTGTGTGGAAACGGTTTAATGCAACGTTATGAGTTGTGGACATTTCATGGTGAGACACCTTCTCAAGTCGTAAAAGATCAAGATGAAGATGACAACACTGGAGTTGATAGGATGGACGAGATGCTTGAATCCATAAATCCTGAATTGACAGAGGATCCTCCTACAACAGAGGTTAAAGAGTTCTTCAAGCTTGTCGAAGCTTCTGAACAGCCGATGCATGAACACACCATAATGACAATCCTCAATTTCTTGACTAGATTTATGGCAATTAAGTCTAAATATTCCTTCTCCAACAACTGCTACAACGATCTCACCAAATTGATCAGCGATGTCCTTCCACAGCGTCATAAATTGCCTAAAGATATGTATCATTCTAACAAATATATTTCTGGGCTTGATATGGACTATAAGAAGATTGATATATGCCCAGACAACTGTATGCTTTTTTGGAAAGAACATGCCAACGAGAACAAGTGTTTGAAATGTGGTAAAGCAAGATTTTTCGAAGTTGTTAATGACGATGGTACAAAAGTAATGACCGAAGTCGCACAGAAGCAACTTCGCTACTTGCCTGTCACACCTAGGTTGAAGCGCTTGTTTCTCTAAAAAAAACAGCCAGACACATGAGGTGGCACAAAGAAGGTCGACGTGAGAACGACAGAATGATGGTGCACCGGTCCGATGGTGAGGCATGGAAAGCGCTTGACCGCTTCGATCCAGATTTTGCAAAGACGTGAGAAGTATTCGCATCGGGTTGGCGACAGATGGCTTCTCATCGTTCAGTACAAACGCAACACCATACTCTTGTTGGCCCGTGTTCGCAATTCCGTACAACTTACCACCATCTTTTTGTATGAGTATGAGTTCATGTTCCTTTATCTTATTGTACCTGGACCGAATCATCCTGGTTCACGACTGAACATGATGTTGAAGCCGTTGATTGAAGAGTTGAAAATGTTATGGATAGGAATCGAAGCGTACGACTGTTACAGAAAACAAAAAAAAAAAAAAATTCAACTTTCGAGCTGCATACTTGTGTTTTGTCCATGATTTTCCAGCTTACGGCATGGTTTCTGCCTGGAGCACTCATAGTCGTTTGGCATGTCCCACACGTGCTTCAGATACATAATGTTTTTGTTTAAATCATGGTGGCAAGATTTGCTACTTCAATTGCCACAGACGTTGGTTACCGCCCAATCACATATTTAGACAACAGAAAGATGCCTTCAGGAAGGACACCGTTGTCAAAAAAGGACCACCGCAACGTCTCAATGGGTCGGAGATTGCTGAACAGTTGAACAACTTAGTGGCAGATGAAGGTCGTCCTGGATATTTTATTGGTTACGGAGAGGACCACAATTGGACTCATATATGTGCACTATGGGAGCTACCGTATGTGAAGTCCTTAATTCTAATGCATAACATTGATGTCATGCACCAGGAACGTAACATGAGCGAATGCATCATAAGCACATACTTCGATTTGACAGGAAGAACAAAAGATAATATAAAGGCTCGTAAGGATTTGGCAGAGGTTTGTAAACGTCCAACTCTTGAGCTAACCAAATCTGGTGGCAAACTGCGTGCTTCTTTATGTCTTCGACTAAAAGAAAAGAAAGAAGTCTTCGAATGGTTGAAAACATTGAAATTTCCAGACGGTTATGCTGCTAGCCTGAGACGAGCCGTCAATGTTAAGACCGGAAATCTCACAGGATTGAAAAGTCATGATTATCACATAATCATGGAAAGACTTCTGCCGGTTATGTTTCGGGGCTATATTGACGATGCGGTGTGGAAGGTGTTAGCCGAACTTAGCTACTTTTATAGACAGCTTTGTGCTAAAGAAATCACAGCTGAGATGATGGAGAAGTTGAAAAAGGAGATACCAGTGCTTTTATGTAAGATGGAAAAAGTTTTCCCTTCAGGATTCTTCAATCCAATGCAACATCTCCTAATCCATCTTCCATATGAAGCTAAAGTGGGCGGCCCTGTGCAATATAGGTGGATGTATCACGTTGAAAGAGAACTTAGGTGTCTTAAACCTATGGTTCGCAATCGGGTAAGGGTTGAAGGATGCATCGCCGAAGCATACGCCATTCAAGAGATATGATACTTTTCAAGCGTCTATTTTGCAGAAGAACACAATATTAATGTTTCTACGTTACGGTACAATATGGAAGAAGCACCCCCTTGTAGCAGCCTCTCCATTTTTAAAACGAGAGGCACCACTGTTGGTAGTGACACGAGCTACGATGCTGAACCAGATGAAAGGACGGCTGCTTTGATGTACATGTACGCTAATATAGAGGGGATGGACAAATATTTTCGGTAAGTGTTTGTTCAACATCTATAATAATTAGCGTGTTGTGTTATACATTTATGCTAATCATTATGTTTTTCTTTATTTAGTGAGTTCGATCAACAAAATTGGAAATCTAAGCAGCAACCTACGAGCAAACAAATACAAGCGATGCGATATTATGGTGTACATGGAGGGCTTAACTTCATATCCTGGTTTCATGCACAATGCAAAAAAGAAGTCGGCATCCATGACGAATTACAACAACTATCCTACGGTTCTATTAAAATTAAAAGCTACGGTCGATACGACGTCAATGGGTTTCGATTTCGTTCAACTGAATTTGAAGCTCAACGTCCTTTCAGAGCAACATGTAACACCGGAGTTGTGAATAGGGCAGTTGACGACCAAGGATGTGAAATTAATTATTATGGGATCATTAAAAACATTCTTGAATTTAATTTTGCGGGGAATAAGGTCCTTAATGTAGTCTTCTTTGACTGCGATTGGTTTGATACTAACAATGGAACCTGACAAAACCAATTTGGCATGTTAGAAGTCAAACACAAGGACCAGCTATGAGGCTGCGACACCTTCGTCCTTGCACACCAAGTCGAGCAAGTGTATTATCTACATTATCCATGCGAAAAGCTTAAAGCTTGGTGGGTTGTACACAAGGTGAATCCTCGTGAGCGGTTATATACACCAGACGATGCTGGATACCTTGATGATGAGATTGATGTTGTTTACCAAGAACAAGAGTTGTCGGACTCTTTTGTCGTCGAGACTGATTTAGGACTCGATGACTTAGTTGGAGATGCAGAAGACATAGAGACTAGTGAGATGCGAAGACGAAAACAAAAACGGGCAACTACCACGACAGAAGATCGATGGTCCGGTTTACATAGTAGAGTACATCGTGATTCTGATGGATTTTAAAATTAAGTACGAGTAACATTTATTTCATGTCTTCTTTTCTTTTATATACTTTCTATTAAATTCATTAGCTAATTTTTCTTTGAACAGGATGTCGTCGAGCAGCAGCAGACGAGGAGGGGCAGGAGCGCGGAGCTTTCTGTCATCGACAATCACGAGAGGAGAGGCGGTCTTCCATGGCACTCAGCTTAGCGGGAGTAGACAGGCTCAGTTGGTGAGCCATATACCAGAGTCGTCACGACGGCGGTCACGACAGGTAAAGAACATTAATTACATAAATGATATAAGTAATTCTTTATTCTATAATATGTATCTTTAAAATTGTCAGGACGACTCTATGTCCAAAGACACAGAGTGTGCCTCCTTCGGTGCCTTCTTCTTCGGCGCCTTCTGCTTCAGAGCCTCTGTCACACCCGGTTTTATTAAACATAAAACCAGCTGCAAAATACATGTATGCCAGGATCGATTTCACCATACATGCATGACAAATAGTGATAAACAATTCTATATCGAATGCAAACAACATTAATACCTTAAAAAGAGTTTTCAAATGGCAGCGGAAGAGGAAAACTATAGGGCAATCACAGGCAAAATCGACTGGCAGCAACGCGACCTTCAATGCATTGTCTTTAATAGAAACTTGCCTTTGTTGAGTCTTCTCTTCACTGAGCACCATTTATATATAAAAAAAGTACAACAAAGCAAGTGTGAGTACCATCCCATGGTACTCAGCAAGTGTGGGAAATAAATGACATGAAGGCCGATAAAAAAAGAAAGGTTGATAGTGGCTTAAGCACTAAGCTTAAACCTATTCCTTAGCTTTCATTAGCAACCTACATCTAAGTGAATAATCCCAACCATAACAATGATAATAATGTAATAACACCAATATCATTCCCAAGTATCATCCCAATCATCATATCAACCATTGTCTAATTATGAATTCAGCACCAAGCCGCTCTTGTCCGTGAGCACGGCTGTCATGACAGTTTTCTAATCTCTGCAGAGAATGTATCCTTTACCCACAAGCCGTGATTTCATCCACTGTTGCCAGGTGGACTGAGTAAACCTCCCTGATGCTAGTGGCGGTCAACCACAATACACACTTCCGTAGGTGTGTGGCCAGGAGATCACTACGAGGTCTTTACAAAGGATTCTCCAAACGCGTACTAGCCCTCTGAGGTTTCACCCCTGTACAAAAGTGTGAGCCGCTACACCGCGTATCAACACCCCAGTTGCCCCCTCTTGAGCCATGCGGATCCCAAGGCAGTACACCCTGAACCAATTCCCCGCACTATCCAATCACCAATACTACGCTGGTAGAGGCCTAATTAATCGACCAAGCTGCCCCATACTCAGTCTTGTGGCGATACTATAAAGCTTAGTGGCTTCATCCATAAACCGGTCCTTAGAATCAGGCAAGGTCCAAACTCCAATTCCAAGTCTCGTGCGTACTGCACCATACCATTCAAACCAACCCGCCAGATTCCTATCCAGTACAATTCATTTTCCATATCTTAATAAATAATCATAAATCATAGGTGATATATATGATCAATTGTTTACCCCATCTATTATGCATGGCTAAGCGTAAGTCAATATCCCAAGTACCACCCTTTCCATCCCGAGCGACAAGGAATTATATGGAACGGTAAATAGAATAGGATTCACATTAATTAAGCATGCAACTAACTATAATCCTTAAAATAGGCACAGTATGGTCAAGGACACTTGCCTTGCTCCGACGGATAGGGTTGCTCAAGCGATTCGAAGTCTTGGTTCTCGAAATCCTCTCTACTCGCGATCACACATACAAGAAAACATATACAAATCAACATGATGCACACACATTAATCAACATGCGATGACATGCATGCATGCAAAGTTCAATTATTAATTAACTATAATTGTTTATTAGTTAGATGCAACTAGTTCATACGTGTTCATATGAGTTTACGAGGGTTTTAGCGAGGATTAATGCCGCTGAAAATAAAAAGATGGTGCGACTACGATCAACTATGTCTATTAGGTTCAATACGACCGCTAAAATTTGCATCGGGAAACGAATCCTACCGTAGACATGACGGCTTCGAAGATCGTGGGACGATGGCGACGCGTAGACGAAGCGTACGACGCAACGGTCCTCCGGCGGCACGACGACGGCGATGATGATCTCCAGCTGATGATGGTGCCCTCCTCTTTTTCTTCCTCTTCCTCCCTTTTTTTCCTCTCTTTTTCTTCCTGGTGGTGCCTCTGGACTCCTCTGATGCTCCCCTTTTTCCTCTACCTGGCGGCTAGGGTTTTGGGGCTCTGGCTTCGCGAAAACACGAGGGCCTCGGGGGGGGGGGGGGGGGGGGGGGGGGGTTTATAGGCGGCGGGGCAGGCGCTAGGGCCGGCGCGACTTGGGTGAGCGTGCGGGAGGGCCGGGGCGTGGTAGAGCGCACGCGAGAGCGTGCTGGCGGGTGGGGCCGGGCGTGGGCGAGCGGGGGCGCTGTGCTGGGCCAGGGGCGCGGGTGGGGTCGCGGCGCACTGCAGCGGCGCGTGGCGCGCGGGGCATCGGGGCACAGCGCAGGTGGCTCGGGCGGGGCTGGCGCAGGTCGGTCGGGCACGCGGGCCGTGGCTCGTGGGCGCGTGGGCCCCTGGCACGGGAGCGAGCGGAAGGCCAACGCTGGCTAGCGCGCGGGGGGAGGTGCGCTAGGACGCGCGGGCGCGGGAGCAGGCCGGCTGGGGCGGCCTGGACGGCTGGGCGGGTTGACTTCTTTTTTTTCTTTTTTCCTTTTTTTTGATTTCACATTCAAAATATAAACAGGTTTATATCAACTTTTGAATTCAAAAATCACTCAAATGCTAAAACAATCATGAACTCTAATATATTTCTATTGTTTACATTTGTTTCAATTTAGGGTGTCACAGCCTCCTTCTTTGGAGCCACTGCAGTCGGGTGACCCCACCTCTAAGCCAGTTCCACAGCGGCGGACTAGGAGGACCCACTGCGTGGCTCCTCCTCTGGCTGCTGCAAACCTAGATGATCAGATCATTATTCGTCCGATTGGCGATAAGTAAGTAAATTTCTAACAATTCAATTTAGATACTTTGAGACTTATATATATACTAATTGAGAATCATGTATCAGGACTTGGGAGGATGCTTCGTTCATGGGCCAGGGACGCCACGCTCTGGTGAACGGTGTCCTGGGTCGTCTAGTCTGTTTGCACTACCCGGTGTAGTGAACGGCTGCGCTGCTATGTCTTGGGATGACTACTACAGGGCCCAGGGCGTTCTTCATGACAACCACCAGGAGGCTGTTTGGCACGACTTCATGGTAAGAATGAACAATACTTCTGTAATAAAAATCTGATATAAGTTATATACATTTACTTGTATATTTTTTTCAGGCACGGTATCGTTTGGAGAATGAGGTCGAGCAGATGGATCTAGCTTGTCTCATCTTCCATAACTGCGCTAGGAAGATCGTGACACAGTCAGTATCGTCGGCTCGCATTCAAGCTACGAACGAGTACTTCAAGTTGCATTCAAACGAGCGTGAGCCGAGGAAGGACTCGTCTGACACGTACTTGACGGAGGCGCAGTACGTAGAGGTAAAATTTTTAGTTTATTTTGCTTCATTATCTGAATATGATTAATATTTTCATTCAATAATAAATTTGTGCAGGTTAGCGTAGTGTGGCTTCTCAGCCGCCCGGACGCGTACCGTGCCCTGTGTGCTCTTTGGGCGAGCCAGGGCTTCCAGGCACTTTCTAAAACCCATCGAGAGAGTAGAGGGACGGATGGAAAACATCGCTTAGGTGGGGATGGCTACGTACGCCTCGCTAAATGGATGGTAAGTGCTACTCACATTTTATTAAGTAATTTTATAATCCTTATTGTGCTAACATGTATCGATAGGAGTAGGAGAGCAGTCAGCAGCCGGCACCTATCGAGGTGTGGAAGAGGGGTCACTTGGGAAGTGACCCGTCGCAACCTGACTAGTTGTCTTCTCAGACGGCGACACAGGCTTTGGTGAGTTATTTTTTCAACTCAACTGAATTCTTTTAAATAGTTCTAATGACAAATAGTTCTAATGACGTTATTTTTCTGTATTTTCAGGCAAAGTACGGGGAGGGGGCGCGGAGGATTCGAGGCGAAGAGTTTGATTGGAAGAGTGCGCCAATCCTTCCCGAAGCCGCGTATGCAAGCGGTGGTCGGAAACCTCACGGGCGGTTAGCTTTGTTATTTTTAATTTCCTGTTACCAACTTTGAGATACAAAAATTTAATAGTCTTGCTTGTTGTGCAGGTTAGCCATCTTCGATGGAGTGGTCGACTCGAGGCAGGCGCGGGCTTGCTCGAGGGCTTCTTCATCGCATCAGGGCGGGTCCAGCAGTAGCCGTGCAAGTCGAGATTTGGAGCTCCAGAGTCTTCGAGGGGAGCTCCAGAGGACTCAAGAAACGCTCAGGGCAAGGGACGAGGCACTGAGGGCTAGGCAGGAGTATCAAAACTCGTTCATGTTAGAGATGCAAGCTGCCGTGCAGGTACATTTTAGAAGTTGTACATAACATTTTTAATATATAAGTGACATGTATAATGATTTTCTTTGTGTTTCCAGGCTATGTTTCCAGGACAACCGTCTCTCCTTCCGCAATGGATGCCGCCAGAGATACAGCAGCCACTGGTGCTAACGACAGCAGTCCAGGTACAAAATTTAGTAAAATATGCATTTTTTGTACTTGTAACATGTCTAACTACACTTGCACATCACAGGGATCGGGAACGGAGGCTCAAACTCCATCGCCTCAGATTTCGGCGCTTGGACGACTGCAGGACGACTTTCCGAACTCCGGTGGCAGTGGACGGGGTAGCGTCTAAGAGTCAGGTCAGCTTCTGTGCATAAATGCTCACACTTCATCTCATAATATGTGTTGTGGAGAGATTTTTGTGGTGTTGGTGCTTGGTAGTGTTGGAAAAGGAAATTAATGGTACGTTTATGGTATGGTGCTATGGTGTTGGGTTGCATGGAGCTTGAAATTAGTATGAATTTCGTAATTTTGGCAGTATCATATTTGTCAACCTTGTTACGGTCGTTGATTAGAACATCATGCCCCAGATGATTTCCCTTTCCTCATTAATATAAACAATTCCATTGCCTAGAATTTTAAAGTGCTAGTTGAAATTATTTCCCTTTTTCACGGCTGAAAGCTTTCTCTAAATCCAAGTTGCCAACGCTAGATCCCTAGCCAGATGATCTTGGTCTTCTTTCGGTTTCTGATCTTTTTTGGAAGAACAACCTAGCTAGGATGGTTTGGATGTGAACCTTAAATTATAATTGCAAGAACCCACTGAAGTCTTGTTTAGCTACCTCGATGTCCCAAAATCCGTAGTACAATTTGGTAAATTGATCCTCATGCCGATAACAAATTTTGCAGCCTTTCCTCTCATCCGCCATCAAATTTCTTTGTATAACTTTTTCCTTTCAATTTTCTTCTTGTATTTCCTGACTTGGGTGTCCTGACTTGTGTTTGAATTGGTTTTACAGGAATTTCAAAGGAGAGGAGGCAATGCCACCGGAAGCCAGGGACTTCACCAAGATTTTTATGTTTTGCAGTTGTATTTTGCTTGGTCCGAACTCGCAAAGTGTGGTGTGTGTATAGTGTTCTGAAAAGCTTGCTGATATATATCTGTTTTGAATTTGACTGTGTAATCTGGCCATCGAGCCACGGCAGAATTTTCTGTTTTTTTTTTAAATGCATGACTTATCGACGATGGTTAAGTGGCAACCGTCGTCGATACTGGCTAGTTATTGAAGACGGTTTCCCAGTAACCGTCATTAATAAACGTCCATTGTCGTCGACGGTCGTACATAAACCGTAGTCACTAAGGTAGCATTGTCGTCGACGGTTGCCATCCACCGTCGACGATAAGGTTTCCCCGTTGCCACGTGGCTGGAGGACTTATCGACGACAGCTAAATTGGGCCGTCATTAATAAATTAAGGGACGACGGTAACCGTCGTCGATAACGTTATCGACGACAAATTGTCTTCGAAGGCCAGAAACCGTCATCGATAAGCGTTTACCGTCGTCGATAGCTTATCGACGACGGTAGTCTCCTTATAGACGACGGTTTCCGACCGTCGTCTACTGTCGCGTTTCCTGTAGTGTAGATGATATAAATATAGAGTCCATTAAGTGTGATGAATTATATGAGAGACCTTGCATCCACAAACTTATTAGTGATATCCAATGGTTGTCATTAATCACCGAAACCATACCTTATGGGGGCCTAGATGCTTTCAGTAGTCCTGGCTTATTCTCGCATGAACTGGTCCTTAGATCTAAAGCAAGCAAACCACCTTAACTTCCAACCCATCCACATACCACGCTTGCTTAGATCACCCAATTCCACATCATATTAACCAATTCATAATAACCATAATCTCGTTAATGCATAATTGAATAGTATAGTTGTTTTCCCATCTCAATTAATTAAGCAAAATAAAAAAGTAAAAAGCCCATCTCTACTCTCTATCATAAATCCCAGGTGACAAGGGTGATTAACAAATCTAGTTAACTTCCTACCATAGGATTCCCATCAAATTGACTCAAGCATGCAGTTTTGAAAACAAAACATTTATTTTAAAACAGGATCAATATACTTCAAGGACACTAGCCTTTCTCTTGGGACTGGTTCGGGTCGAAGTCTTCAAACTCTTGGTGCTTTAGATCCTCCGCAGCACTTTCTAGCACAAATCCATCTAATCCGCACAATAAACGTACAAACAAGAAACATAATCAAAGAGTGCACAAACATTACTCAATATGACATGATATGCATGATTAATGCAAATGCAAGGTGGAACTTGTTAATGAGTTGCTTTCAATGATCACTAACTAGTCCTAATAGCTTTTAACAAGTTTATATAGGTTTGGATGTGATTAGATCTAATTTTAGAATTAATTCAAAAGAAATCAACCAGGAAAATCGGACTAGTCCGCTAGGGACCGTACAAGTCCGCACTGCACAAGAACAGCATATTAGTGAAAGTTGCCTAGAGGGGGGGGGAATATGCTAAACGATCTGAAATGACTTAATAAAACAAGGTCAGAACTCGGGGGGCGGACTAGTCCGGTCCAGAGGCGGACTAGTCCGGTCCTCCTACAGGGAAAAGCCTAAAAAGGGTTTCTAACAAGTTTTAGTCCAATTCTCGTAATGCAAGGTTTGTTAGAATGACTTAGTGAGCCTTGACAAGTTATATGACAAGTATGAAACTAAGGATCACGATGAAACAAGAATGATGAACAAGACCAATAAAGGTAACTCTAGAAGTAATGAGCAATAAGTGAAAGTAAAGAACACAAGGGTGTAGGATCGAAGAGCACGTGAAAAGCTACCAGAGGGGGGGGTGAATGGTAGATTTAAAAATCTTACGCAGCGGAAACAATTAAAACCCCAAACCCTTTCGGCAGAAAAACGATCTGTTAAAGAAATCGTGTATGAGACTAATCTAAACGTGTTTCACCATGACAAAAGTGATATATATCAGAGATAATCAATTCACGAAGACACCACAAAAAGAATTACTCAAATCCGTCGAGAAAAACTCAAGTTATGACCGAAAGATCAGACTATGGTCAATCTGACCTACCCGAGAAAAACAGTTTCTGGAATGCTGCAAAGAAACTCGTGTAGCTTAGAAACCACAAATCTAATGACCGTGAAATTTTTCCAGATGATAGACAATCAAGTTGTGAAGACAACCCAAAAAGAATCACGTCAATTGAATCTGTAAGACTCGAGTTATGATAAAACCACCGACGAAAGGTAGTTCTGTCCAGAAACTCGACGAGTAAAACTTGTCTGGAACAACTCGGACGAACAAGGCACAAAAGTTCCTTCAAACTACGAATTTTATTCAATAGAACACAAGAGGAACAGCCCCAAAGTCGTCTCGCACGAGCTTTGGCCTTCCCTTTCTTATATAACCAGCCCTTAGGCCATCCCAATCTCAACTAGGACTCCAATCCTAATCCGATCACAATCGGAACTTTCCATAACTGCTTAGGACTCTTCTATACGCAGATAGAAGCAATCTTAAGACTTCCAAACACCTTAGGAACATATCCCACATTCCTAAACAACTCAAATTCGTGACACACACGAAATCCTAACATAACCAACTCGATACTTTCTATACCGAGCCATAACCGACTCCGCCGCAGCCGAAGTCTTCAACCGATACGATCCGATCCTTCCGATCAGATCTTCCTTCCATAATCCATCTCTAGAAGCATATTGCCACGTCATGCACCTCATGCATACATGCGAACATCTTCTTTTGACCTTCATATGCACTGCCCTTGATTCAATCATCCTGCGCGACCTCCTGACCCGCTCAACCATAGTTACTCCCGAACTTGGTTGTTGGAACCTCATCTCCTCCTGAGACTAGTCCAATGGATCCTGTCACCCGTCATGACTTGAACTCAAGCAACACCTGCACATGAACAAACAAACAATCCATACGAGCCCAAGTCCTCGTCTTGACTCAAGTTAGTTCCGAACACAACACCTTACGTGAGAACCTCAGATAAGCATGTTGCAAAAACACAGTAGAAACGATATCAACCATATCATCCAAAACACACCAAAAACATAGCAAATGAATACTAAGCAATCTTTCCAACAATGTAAAGCAAGTACGAAACATTGCAAATGAAAAGCAGAAGCACTTAGGTCAAGTTCCGGACCTTGCCAGAGCAACCCGAAGCTTGAGTCGGAGCTAACAAAACTAGTAGAACCTAGCGCCGGAGCTTACCAAAACTGGTACAATGAAGCACCTACCGGAGCTTACCAAAACTAGTAGATCCTAGCACCGGAGCTTACCAAAAACTAGTCAAAACTAGTCAACCCAAAACCGGAGCTAGACAAAGTACGTCGGAGCTTAGCAAAAGCATGCCGGAGCTATCAAGTATATGCCGGAGCTATCAAAGACATGCTGGAGCTAAAGATAAAGCTCACCGGAGCTAACCAAAGCTAGTCGGACCTTACCAAGAAGTTGGACCTAGCATCTAATGTAGCCGGAGCTACCCAAAACAAGTCGGACCTATGGTCGGACCTTGCTATAGCTCGGAGCTAGAGTCGGACCTTGATAAAAAGGTGTTTTTGGTGATATTAAAAACTTTTATCATCAAAGCCAAGTGTATTCACTACAAGCCAATGTATTCAGCACACATAGGTCTTACAATTGAATAGTATAGTTGTTTTCACATCTCAATTAATTAAGCAAAATAAAAAAGTAAAAAGCCCATCTCTACTCTCTATCATAAATCCCAGGTGACAAGGGTGGTTAACAAATCTAGTTAACTTCCTACCATAGGATTCCCATCAAATTGACTCAAGCATGCAGTTTTGCAAACAAAACATTTATTTTAAAACAGGATCAATATACTTCAAGGACACTAGCCTTGCTCTTGGGATTGGTTCGGGTCGAAGTCTTCAAACTCTTGGTGCTTTAGATCCTCCGCAGCACTTTCTAGCACAAATCCATCTAATCCGCACAATAAACGTGCAAACAAGAAACATAATCAAAGAGTGCACAAACATTACTCAATATGACATGATATGCATGATTAATGCAAATGCAAGGTGGAACCTGTTAATGAGTTGCTTTCAATGATCACTAACTAGTCCTAATAGCTTTTAACAAGTTTATACAGGTTTGGATGTGATTAGATCTAATTTTAGAATTAATTCAAAAGAAATCAACCAGGAAAATCGGACTAGTCCACTAGGGACCGGACAAGTCCGCACTGCACAAGAACAGCATATTAGTGAAAGTTGCCTAGAGGGGGGGGGAATATGCTAAACGACCTGAAATGACTTAATAAAACGAGATTAGAACTCAGGGGGCGGACTAGTCCGGTCCTCCTATAGGGAAAAGCCTAAAAAGGGTTTCTAACAAGTTTTAGTCCAATTCTCGTGATGCAAGGTTTGTTAGAATGACTTAGTGAGCCTTGACAAGTTATATGACAAGTATGAAACTAAGGATCACGATAAAACAAGAGTGATGAACAAGACCAATAAAGTTAACTCTAGAAGTAATGAGCAATAAGTGAAAGTAAAGAACACAAGGGACACAAGGATTTTATCCTGAGGTTCGATCCCACGAAGGAACCTACGTCCCCGTTGAGGAGTCCACGAAGGACCGGGTTCAACAACCCTTCCCTCACCAAGTTCACCACACGGGCCTAACTTGGTTCTTCCACTATCACAAAGAGTGAATACAAGATTCGTTGGGGCTTCTCACAATCTAAGGCTCCCACCACAAATACAATCACAAATCACAAAGATTGACTCAAGCCACAGATCACAAAGATTGACAAAGTGCAAGAGATCAAACCGAGAGCCAAAAAGTGGTGTTCTTCCTCTTCTTCACCTCACTAAACCCTAATCCACACAAAAATTAGTTTTAGAGGGAATGTAGGCAAGAAGGAGGCTTTGGGAGGCTCAAGGTTGTTGTGGCGGCGCTAGGGTTTCAACTTGCTCAAAGGTTGGTTCAAATGAACCCAGGGGTCCTCTATTTATAGAGGTCCCAAGCCCATACTGCTGACTTCAGCAGATGGGCGGACTAGTCCGGCCTAGAGCCCGGACTAGTCCGTCCTAGGGGACCACTGGCGTCCTTGACAACTGTCGCACTGCGCGGCAATCATCACACTACCCGCCAAACTTCAAATTCAAATGGTCACTTCAACAACGGACTAGTCCGGCCCTCACCGGACTAGTCCGATGTCACACAGAACCTTTTGTTCCGTGTGAAAACGGACTAGTCTGAAGACCACGGACTAGTCCGGCCCCCAGGGCGGACTAGTCCGGCCTTCCCAGACTTAGTCTCTGAAGCACCAACTTCTCTCATACCCGGACTAGTCCGGCCCCCGAGGCGTACTAGTCCGATCTCAGTCAGGACCTCTTGGTCCGGACCAAAACGGACAAGTCTGTGGTTTTGGGACTTAGACCCCAAAACCCACTCCTCGACTACCTGGACTGGTCCATCCCACTACGGACTAGTCCGAACTCAGTCAGACCCTTCTGTTCCGGCTGAAAACGGACTTGGCCGGCAAGGGGTGGACTAGTCCAGCCACCTGCACGGACTAGTCCGGCCCTACTGCCAGACTCCTTCCAACTCTTTTCTCTCAATGGGTTTGACCTCTAAACCGCTTTGAGCTCCCAACTTGATCTCAATGCACTTTACACACACATCCTCACACTTATTTGGCTAGTCCAAACTCGACGCACTAGAAACCCTAGTTTCTCCTTTTCGAGTTGACATCGCCGTTTTCATCCTTTTCCTTTTTGAGGGATTGTGCTTCCATTTAAGTCCACACCTGTGCTTAAGATCACTGAGCTCATTAGTCACTTAATTGTCGTCATCAATCATCCAAAATCCACGGGGATCCTAGATGCACTTTCAATCTCCCCCTTTTTGGTGATTGATGACAACACATTAAGTCTTCATATAAGAGAGTATAAATTTGTGGTTTTCATAACGTGCGGGTGTATGAGTGACTCCCCCTCAATGAATGCATTATGAAAGAGAGATTGAGGAAGTCCTTCATACATACACACGTTATGGTGGGGTGCCTACGTGTTGTGCTCAACAATTTGTGACAAGACATAGTAAGCATGAATATGATCAAAAGATAGACATTCAGAGACATTCAAAGCATCATATTGACATTGAACATTCAAAACATAGTCTTGCACAAATGTAAACATCCGACATGACATAAATATTACAATAAGGAGTGCAACATGTCCAAGGATCCAAAAAAAAAGGGATACAACTAATTACCCTCCTTTCTAACTCTCCCCCGACTAACTCCCATCTAACTCTCCCCCTTTGGCATCAAGACACCAAAAAGGAAAAGAAGAGGGGGAACTTGAACCCTTAACCACTCAGTCATCACTGTCTTCACTATCATCGGCCCCAGCATTGGAGTCGCTCTCCGTGGCCTCCGGGTCCTCGTGATCGTCGTCGTCGTCATCGGAGGCACGAGCCGAAGGAGCTACCCGAGAAGAGCTCCTGTCCTCTTGGAGCTGGGCGAGCTCGTCGGGGGTGAAGTCGGGGAAAGGTGTGATCTCCCTGTTGCTCGCCTCCGGAGAGGACATAGGAACCTCCAGCTTGTCACACACCGCCTTGAGGTACTTGTCTTGGCGCTTGTGTGCCCTTTGGTTCCTAATCTCCTGCTTCCGGCAGGAAGTGAAGATCGCCTTGAAACACTTGAAGAAGGCGCTCATGGATTGAGGTGGAGACGGGGAGGAAGGCGCCACGGGCCAAGAAGCTGGCATCACCGAGGAGGAGGGAGGCTCCGCATTCTTCCGGCGTAGAGGAGGCGGGACGGCAGGGGGTGTCTGAGGATGGAGCGGGCGGTGAATCACATCCTTGACGAAGGTCACGCTCGACACCTTCTCAATGAGTTACATGATGTAGGGGGCATACCCGCAAGCTCGATTGGGGGTATGTGAGATATTGAAAATGTCATCAAAGATGTAGTCGACGAGATTGAACTTCTCCTCCCCATCAATGAGAAGTAGCAGGTGCCTCAAGTTGCCTTGTATCACCCTTGCGTCACCATCCTTTGGTGCTATGGTCCGCCTCAGGATCCTGTTGAGGATGCTGTAGAAAGGCTTGATGTTGCGAGCAAGTCTTGGCTCATAGGACACATGGCTTGGGTACATGTAGTCCAACTGATCTCTGTCAACGGCCTTGAGGTTAGAGATGATGATATCATGATCCAAATGAGCCTCAAGACCTAGAATCTTTGCAAACTCCTCAAATGTGACAGAGAGCTGCTCGCCATGCGTCATCCATATGATCCTTCTATCACCAGAGGTGGTGAAGTAGACAGTGGAATAAAACTGCAGGATGACTTTGACGTTCCAGTCATACTTGAATCCCATGATGTTCTTGAGCACATGGCGCTCAGCTGCTTCAATGACTGCATCAAAAGCAGAATGTTGCTTCCTGGCCATGTACTCCCAGTCTACCCACTGTGCTTCAATCACAAGTTTCTTCATGCTTTGGTAGACGAGACGGTAATAATCACAATGAAAGTCACACCAGAACTGAGGGTCGACAGTGCTCCTTTCATACTTGTACACCTTGTCCGTCCTGAGCCTTCTTGCTTTATGGCTCCCTTTCCATGGAAAACATTTGCAGCCATTTCACGCTGCCTGTTGGGATTCCTTTTGGGAGTGTGCACCTCCAGGGGGCCGATCGGTTTGGCCTTCCCTTTCTCCTTGATAGAGATGCCCTTGGCCTTCGCAGCCGGGACCTTTACTGAGTGCTTCTTCTTCTTGGGCTTCACGGGAACCGGAGCCTTGCCCTTCTTCGGATCACGCTCGATCCGGCGTTCAACAATTTCTCCTTGGGCTGGCTCCTTGCCCTTCTCTTTCTCTCCAAGGCTCACAAGCCTCTTCTGCTTGGAGACTTGTGGAGCAGCCTCCTGAGAGTTATGAGCTTCGTGCTCCTCTCTCTTCTTCTTCCGGAGTTCCTTGCGGGACTCCTCAATGGCCCGAGCCATTGCTTCATCTTCGTTGTAGGCCAACGTTGCGGCCCTTGCTTGTTGCTTCTTGGTTTCTTTTGCTTTCACATGCTGCTCGAGATACTTCTCGGCAGCCTCAACTTCAGCTCTTGCTCGTTCTTCGGCGAGACGAAGTTGCTCCGCCTCCCACTCTGGGTCAGTGGGGGGAGAAGCGGAACGGCGAGGAGCGGTCATTTCAGCTAAAAAGAATAGATGCCATAAGATAGTAGGTCAAGGAGTTTGAATAATGCGAAAGAAATCTCGAGAAACGACTAAAGTTGGAGTTTGACCTGTGTACACCGGACTTGTCCGCCCCATGGGCAGACTAGTCCGCCGGGCGGACTAGTCCGCCTGGCACTGGACTAGTCCGGTTCACACAGGTTAAACCCTAACTCTAACGGTTTTTTGAGAAATTTTGGAATCAAGTCGCAATATTCCTAGACTATGATCACAAGGTCACTAGAAGTAACTTTAACGAAGAGGCATCTATCAAAAACTCAATGAATCAAGAATGAGGCAAGTTTTTGAAAAATGGGGGATACCTCTTCAAATCTTGATAAATCGACGGAATCAGGGATGGATCGCGTCGTGAGTGATCGGGGAAAGTTTCCCACACCTCCGGAGCTTCCAATGCACGGATTGGAAACGATTTTTGGTGGTTGGAATCAAAAATCGCCAAAAGAGTGTGGTTGAGCGCGCGTGGGAGAGAGAGAAGCAAAAGTGAAGAATAGGAGGGGTCGGCCACCTCCTGGGGGGGGGGGGGGGTTAAGTCACCAGGGGACAGACTAGTCCGGTATAGGGGCCAGACTAGTCCGGTCAGCGGACCAAACACGGAATAGTCTGGATCCGGACTTGTCCGGCCAGAGGGCGGACTAGTCCGGTCCAGGGAGGCTGAAAACATATATATTTGAGTTTTAGCCACTATAGATGATCCTTTTGGACATATTGCCACACCAAAACTTTATGAATATGGTCAGTAAGCATTCAACATTCAAACTATGACCATAACTCACAAAGTCTCTAGTGTTTCAAATATTTTGAAGAAAATCGAGATAGAGATTAATTTTTCAACCACATGCACTCTTTTGAATAAGGCAAAAGGTAAACATCCAGATGTGCATGTTTCAAGCCACATTTCAAGAATCTAAGATATTGAGCTCACTCCTAAGCTCACAAAATCGCTTCTCATCTAGGGGCTTGGTGAATATGTCGGCTAGTTGGTTCTCGGTTCTCACATGGGAAATTACTATATCCCCCTTTAAGGAATGATCTCTCAAGAAATGGTGTCTAATGTCTACGTGTTTGGTCCTTGAATGCTCAACTGGATTATGGGCTATTTTGATGGCACTTTCATTGTCACATAGGAGAGGAATATGGCACAAGTTTATACCATAATCCCTTAGAGTTTGTCTCATCCAAAGAAGTTGTGCACAACAACTTCCGGTTGCGACATACTCCGCTTCGGCTGTGGAGAGAGCAATGAAATTTTGTTTCTTAGAGGACCAAGACACTAATGATCTACCCAAAAATTGGCATGTCCCGGATGTGCTCTTTCTATCAACTTTGCACCCCGCATAATCTGCATCGGAATAGCCAATGAGGTTAAACTTGGATCCTTTGGGGTACCAAAATCCTAGGCTAGGTGTGTGAACTAAATATCTAAGAATTCTCTTCACGGCGGTCATGTGACACACCTTAGGTGCAGCTTGAAAACGTGCACACATACACACACTAAGCATAATATCCGGTCTAGATGCAAAAAGATATAACAAAGAGCCAATCATGGAACGATATACCTTTTGGTCCACACTTGGACCGTCTTCGTTTAGGTCTAAGTGTCCATTTGTTGCCATTGGAGTCTTGATGGGTTTGGCCTTGTCCATGTCAAACTTCTTTAATATGTCTTGAGTGTTTTTTTTTGACTTATGAACGTGCCTTCTTTGAGTTGCTTGACTTGAAAACCTAAAAAGAACTTCAACTCCCCCATCATGGACATCTCAAATCTCTCTGTCATTATCTTAGAAAACTCATCACAAAACACTTCGTTAGTAGAACCAAATATAATGTCATCGACATATATTTGGCACACAAAGAGATCATTATTAAAATGCTTTGTAAAGAGAGTGTAATCAGCTTTTCCTATCCTAAAATCATTTTGAACTAGAAAGTCTCTAAGACACTCATACCAAGCTCTAGGAGCTTGTTTAAGGCCATAGAGAGCCTTACGCAATTTGAAGACATGGTTTGGGAATTCTTGGTCTTCGAAGCCCGGTGGTTGTTCCACATAGAGTTCCTCCTTGATTGGGCCATTTAGGAACGCACTCTTGACGTCCATTCGGTAGAGCTTAAAATCATGGTGAGTAGCAAAAGAAAGTAATATACGAATTGACTCTAGCCTAGCTACGGGAGTAAAGGTTTCATCAAAATCCAAACCTTCAACTTGTGAGTACCCCTTGGCCACAAGTCGTGCCTTGTTCCTTGTTACAACACCATGTTCATCTTGCTTGTTGCGGAACACCCACTTGGTGCCCACAACATTTGCTTGTGGACGCTTGATAAGCTCCCAAACTTTGTTCCTTTCAAAGTTGTTAAGCTCCTCTTGCATGGCCACCACCCAATCCGGGTCTCTCAAGGAATCTTCAACCTTATGGGGTTCCAAAGAAGAAACAAAAGAGTAATGTTCACAAAAATTTGCAACGCGAGAACGAGTGGTTACCCCTTTGATGATATCTCCTAGTATGTTGTCAACGGGGTGATCCCGTTGAACGCTTTGATGCACACGAGGATGTGGAGGTTGAGCTCTTGAGTCATCTTCTTCTTCTTCTTCTTCTTGATCTCCCCCTTGATGAATGCCTCCCCCTTGACTTTTGTCTTCTTGATCGTTTTGAGGTGCCACTTGTTCATTTTCAACTTGATCGTGTGGGGAGTGGCTTGCATCATCTTGTTGTTGGTCACTTGAGCATTGAGGTTGTTCTTGTGGTCGAACATCTACAAGTGTCATTCTCCTAAGAACTTCTTGTGGAGAGTATTCTTGATCTAGTACACTTTGATCAACTTGCTCCACTTGGGAGCCATTAGTTTCATCAAACACCACGTCGCCTGCTATTTCAACAATACCGGAGGTTTTGTTGAAGACACGGTAGGCGTGGGTGTTTGAGTAATAACCAAGCAGGAAACCTTCATCGGACTTAGAAGCAAACTTCGAAGTCCTAGGCTTCTTGTTGAGAATATAACACTTGCTCCCAAAAACACGAAAGTAAGAGACATTGGGTTTCTTACCAACTAGAAGCTCATAGGGAGTCTTCTTGAGGAGGCGGTGGAGGTACAATCGGTTGACGGCGTGGCAAGCAGTGTTAACCGCCTCCGCCCAAAACCGATCTGATGTCTTGTACTCATCAAGCATTGTCCTTGACATCTCGATGAGTTTCCTATTCTTCTGTTCCGCCACCCCATTTTGTTGAGGGGAGTATGGAGCTGTAAATTCATGCTTGATGCCCTCCTCATCCAAGAATTCTTCCACTTGAGTGTTCTTGAATTCGGTGCCATTGTCACTTCTTATAGCTTTGATTCTTGAGGCAAACTCATTTTGATCTCTCCTCAAGAACCTCTTGAGGACACCGTGAGTTTCACCCTTATCATGCAAGAAGAACACCCAAGTGAAACGAGAAAAATCGTCAACAATAACAAGGCCATATTTGTTACCGCCAATGCTAATGTAGGTTATTGGGCCAAAAAGGTCCATATGTAGCAGCTCTAATGGCCTTGTTGTCGTCATGATGTTCTTTGAGGGGTGTTGAGCTCCCACTTGCTTCCCGCCTTGGCAAGCACTACATGGCCTATCCTTTTCAAAGACAACATTCTTTAAACCATGAATGTGCTCGCCCTTAAGAAGCTTTTGTAAATTCCTCATCCCAACAAGGGCAAGCCGTCTATGCCAAAGCCATCCCATGTTGGTTTTCGCCATTAAGCATGTGTCAAGTTGAGCTTTATCCGAGGCAAAGTCCACAAGATAAAGCTTTCACTTGAGCACACCCTTAAAGGCGATTGAGTTATCACTTATTCTAAGGACGCTCACACCCTCATTAGTGAAAACACAATTATAACCCTTGTCGCATAGTTGTGATATGGACAAAAGGTTATAGTCAAGAGAATCAATGTGTAAAACACTAGAAAGAGTATGTTGGGGAGAAATGACAATTTTACCGGAGCCAAGGATTTTCCCTCGGCTATTGTCCCCAAAGAGGATTCCTTCATTTGGATCATCATGTTCCTCATACTCCTTGAACATCTTCCTCTCTCCGGTCATGTGGTTTGTGCACCCACTATCGAGCACCGATTTGGATCCACCAGAGGAGTATGCCTACAAAACAAGATTATGCCTTCCTTTTAGGTACCCAAGCGGAGTTGGGTCCTTTGACGTTAGTAGTGAGGCATTTGGGCACCCACACGCAAGGCTTGGGGCTCTTGCGGAGTGGCCCAACATATCTAGCACATACCTTGCCATACTTGTTCCTCATCAAAACATATGGTGCATCAAAATCATGAAATAGAGGACGCAGTTCAGATTTAGGCAAGTAGGTGCTAGTTGAAGTGTTCTTCTCAATTTTAGTTGGGGATGAGCTTCCTTTGACAAAGACAATCAAGTCTTTGCCATACTTGGAGGTTTTGGCATTTTGCTTTCCACCTCTAGTATAACCAAGACCATCCTTGACATTGAGAGGTCTTGTGTTGGTGTATGCACTTCGTGCATATGCCACCTTCTCTTTGTCAAAGATGCCACTCTTAGGTGCTTGCTTGCCTTGAGTCAACTTAAGCCCATCCTTTAATTTAAGAATCAAGTTAGAACATTTGCAAGTTGATATTGCTTTGAATGCAACTTTTGAGGAGGATGAGCTTTTGGAGGAAGAGGCTACATTAGTCTTAAGGGACTCAACTTGAGTCTCAAGGATCTTGTTAACTTTTTCCAAGTTGCCAAGTTCGTCCTTGAGCGCAATGGTTGTCTCCTCAAGACTTGAGCATGTTTTCTTGCTTAGAGCAAGTCATGCTCTAATGCCTTGCTCTTCTCTCTCTCAAGCTCAAGGAGCTCAATGAGCTCTTTACATCTTTCCTTTTCTTGGATAAGCAAGTCCTCTTGCCTATCTATGAGCTCCTCCTTCTCAAAAATCTCATCCGAAAGCAATTTCATTCTTCGCAATGTGCTCTTACTTATGTCCTTAAACATGTGTTCATTTTCGCTAGCACTGTCAAAATCATCATGAGAGGATATGGAGGAGTATGAGTTAGAGTTAACCTTTCTCCTTCCTTGTTTTGCCATGAGGCAAGTTGGCTCGTGGTCGTAGAGATTTGGGAAGAGCTTGCTTCCCTTGGAGCTCCTCCTGATGGTTATGGTTTCCATCTTCTCTTCATCTTCGGACGAGGAGGACTCATCGTTAGAGTCTCACTCCTTGCCTAAGTGAGCATGACCGGAGGGCTTCTTCTTCTTGTAGAACTTCTTCTCTTGTGGCTTGCCCTCCTTCTTCTTCTTGCCATCTTCATGTGGGCAATCTACAATGAAGTGCCCGTACTCGCCACAATTGTAGCAAGCTCTCTTGGTTTTGGGCCTTGCCTTTTCCTTGCCTTTACTCTCACGCTTGTATCCTACTTTTCTTCTTCTCATCATCCTCTTGAAGTTGTTGATGGAGAAGGCCTTTGTCGGTACCCTGGAAACCGTACACCCCTTGAGGTTACAAAGATCTCAAAGGAAAGTCATCTACTTGATTTGAAGACCTTTGGAGGCCCACATGTCAGATATAACCGGACCCGCTTCTCCAACATGGTTAATCCCAGGGTCGCCACGTGTACTATCAAACCGGAGCTTCCGCCCACAAGGGGGAAGCTCCGGGCCATGTACCGAAATGGCACCTCCGGACTTAACCCCAAACCGAGAGAAGCTCCAGACCTGACACGTGTCAGGTAGCTCCAGAGCTGCCTGTTTCCCATAGTATGCTCCAGAGCTGCCACGTGTCCAATCGTCGGAGCTTCAGCCTCTGACCTCCGGAACACTCCACAACGGCTCCGGATCTTCAAAGGGGAATCAAGGACTTCAAGACCCGATTAAGTGTCATTAATACCATATTAATGACACACGGTCGGATGACCTTAATTACCAGTAACGGTGCTGTCAAAGCCCATTACCCGGTCATTAAGGGCAATTAAACGTGTTGAATGAGTATCAATACTAGTAACCGTCGGGGCCACATGTTGGGCCAGGCTAACTTGTAACGGCCTGCCCTTGTACTATAAAAGGACAGGCCGACGACGGACTCTAGGGGTTCAGTGACGCTGCACACGTGCCATAGACACTCGTCACAAGCTCATACAGCTAATACAACACCAGCACACCCGTGGAGTAGGCTATTACGCTCAGGCAGCCCGAACCACGTAAATCTCCGTGTCTCCTGTGCCATTTACAATTCACCTTCTTGAATCTCCGCGCGCCCACACCGAACATCAAACTCCTCTAACACTTTAGTAGTGTCGGGAGATCTGCCGGATCCAAACCACCGACAGTTGGCGCGCCAGGTAGGGGCGCCTGAGATTTTGAGAATGGTGAACTCAGCTGCTGGATCATCCAACAGTCACCCTGCTGCTCAAGCTGCTGTAGGCAATCCCTCCAATATGCAGCCACTAGCAGGGGCTTCAGCACCAGCATGAGTCACACTGCCACCACCGCCGCCTCCACCAGCAAATCAAGCTGGACAACGCGATGGTGCACCAGCGTCAGTCACTGCGTCGGGAAATCATGACAACCTGGAACACGCGCTACATGCAGCGCGTGCTCTTCTCCAACGCCCACCACCTCCGGATGCATCTCGGGATGCACTGGAGCAGTGGTGGGCGGATGTGGAACATTTGGTTGCAGTAGCAGCCGACCGCATCAGTAACCAGGGTCCTCCTCCTTCAAGACGGGCCCCGTCGCAGCGACGGACCTTGTCTGGTAGACTTGGTCCACACGTCTCCAACAACAGGAGACGAGCTGCATCACAGCAGGTGACGTCGTTGCCCTCCGGGGCACGACGCACCCACACGGTATCCAGGCTTTTGACTCATGACCTCCGGGCGGAGCTTGATCGCCGATACCGCCAATAGGACGGCCGAGTCCATATTGAGCGTGCTCGTGAAAGACGAGAAGCTCAGGACGTTCTTGCTCCTGAAGGAGTGGGAGGAGGCTGTTCAGCCCTGACCATGCATCTGCGTATGGTCAAGTGGCCACAGAAGTTCCGGCCTCACATGCAGCTGGAGGAAATGAGGCCGTGATGGCCAACTATTTCCCAGTGGCTTTAACAGGGACTGCCAGGTCCTGTTTTATGAGCCTTCCACCCAACTCTATCAACAGTTGGGAGGAGCTGTGCCAACAATTCACTGCCAACTTCGGGAGTTCATACACCCGGCCAGGCACTGAATTGGACCTTTTTGCAGTCGTGCAAAAAGGAGGAGAATCCCTGCGATCATTCATCCAGAGGTTCTCTCAGGTACGAAACACTATCCCTTCTATCTCTAGCACCTCTGTCATTGTGGCATTCAAACAGGGTGTACGGGATAAAAAGATGCTGGAGAAACTGGCGATCAAGGAGATCACCAGTGTCACGGAACTCTTCAGTTTGTCCGACAAATGTGCCAGAGCTGCGGAGGGCCGTGAAATGCACTCCAAACCAACTCCGGGGGATCACAAAAAATCCTCCAAAGAAGAAGCCGCTACCTCCGGGGGTGGCAAGAAGAAAAAGAAGACCAACGGCAAGAAGAAGCCGTCGGCCGGCACATCCAATGTTGCAGCTGCTGCAGCCCCGGGTGGCCGGGGGCCACGCCCCGAGAAGCAACCTCGACCGTCTTCTGAAGACGGTGGCAAACCCAAAGTGTGGTGTCCCATTCACAAAACGGGCAGCCACAGTTTGGAAGACTGCTGGGAGGTCCAAAACCTTGTCGAGCGCTACAGCAAGCGCCGAGAAGAAGCTCCTTTCCGACAGAGGGAAGGAAAACAAAAAGTCGACAAAACTCCGGCTGAGGAGGAGTTAGGTTTTCAGGATCCCAAAAAAGGTCATGAAGGCTGTCTACACCTCCGTCGACGACGATTCCGACGTCTCTGACAAGGAGCGTCGGAAGACCATGAACACCATCTTTGGTGGATCATGGGACATCACCTCCCGCCGCGTCATCAAGACTATGCGTCGGGACATGGCTGCTGTAGCCCCTACAGCCAGACCAGAGCCTCATCGGAAGTGGATGGACACAACCATCACTTTTGATGCTTCACACTGTCCTCGAAGCATGGTTGGAGCAGGTCAGCTGCCTTTGATGGTATCTCCTACCATCAATAACATCCAGCTCCACCATGTCATGGTATACGGAGGTTCGGGGCTTAACCTCATAAGCTTCGAAGCTTTCAACAAGCTTCAGCTCCGACCTTCGGATCTTCACCCCTCCCGAACTTTCTCCGGAGTAGGTCCGGGGGTCATTACCCCACTTGGAGCTATTACTCTCCCAGTTACCTTCGGGACACGGGAGAAGTATCACACCGAAAAGTTGGTCTTTGACGTCGCTCAGATCAACTTACCCTTCAACGCCATTTTGGGTAGGCCTGCGCTGTACAAATTCATGGCAGCTACTCATTATGGCTATCTGGTGTTAAAAATGCCAACACCAGTAGGCGTTCTCCGGATCCGCGGGGATCGTACTGCTGGAGTAACTGCTTTGGAAGAACTCCATGCACTTACCACGGCGCAAGAGGAGGACTCCAGGCAGGAGCAAGCTCCAAAACCCCCGAGCATTCGTCAACGAGGCTCGACATCTGCACCTCGTGTGCAGCCAAGCGGCGACACTGACATTCCCGTCAAAGTCATCCAAATCGGTTCTGATGTCGCTCAAACCACCCGTATATCGGGAGGATTGAACGACAAATAGGAACTCGCGCTCATCACTTTCCTCCGGCCTAATGTCGACGTGTTTGCCTGGCAACTGTCACAAATGCCTGGGATCCCCAGGGAAGTGATTGAGCACAATCTAAAGATCTACCCCGATGCCCGGCCTGTGCATCAGAAGCCTCGGAAGCAATCTGTGGAGCGACAGAACTTCATTCGACAAGAAGTGAAGAAGTTGCTCGAAGCTGGATTCATCCGAGAAGTCTTCCATCCAAAATGGCTGGCAAACCCAGTCGTTGTGCCCAAGGCCGGCGGGAAGCTTCGGATGTGTATCGACTACACCACAATAAATAAGGCATGTCCAAAAGATCCATTCCCACTACCTAGAATAGATCAGATAGTGGATTCCACCTCCAGGTGTGAATTATTGTGTTTCCTAGACGCATATTCTGGGTATCATCAAATCAGAATGTCTAGGGTAGATGAAGAGCATACCTCTTTCATCACAGTAGATGGATTGTATTGTTATACAGCCATGCCTTTTGGTCTCAAGAATGCATCTTCAACCTTTGTACGAGCTATGTACAAAACCTTTGAAGATGTCATTAGATACATAGTGGAATTGTACGTTGATGACATCATGGTCAAGGTCAAGAACAAGGAGTCACTTCTCGACACCTTGAAGGCTGTCTTCGATAAGCTGCGGGTTACCCGCACAAAGCTAAACCCAGACAAGTGTGTCTTCGGGGTTAGCTCCGGAAAACTTCTTGGTTTCCTGGTAAGTCACCGGGGCACAGAAGCTAATCCGCCGAAGATCAAGGCCATTGAAGACATGCGGCCACCAGCCCGCATCAAAGATGTCCAAAAGCTAATTGGATGTCTAGCAGCCCTCAGCCGGTTCATTTCAAGATTGGCGGAATGGGCACTCCCCTTCTTTAATTTATTGAGGAAGTCCGAACCATTCCAATGGTCTGAAGAAGCAGAAAAGGCATTCCAGGAGCTAAAATAGTTCCTCACCACCCTACCAACTCTGGTAGCTCCGAACCCTGGTGAGCCTTTGTTGCTTTATATTTCAGCTACTGACGAAGTCGTCAGTATGGTTCTAGTTGCGGAGAGACTAGAACTACCCCATACTCAGGAATCCAGACCCCTTCGGGAGGGTCCAGAGGTTCCAGAAAGCGAGTCTGAGTCCCATCTCCCAGATTCGAATCCACAAGAAACCACTCCAGAAGACCCAGACCCCTCCGGGAGGGTCCAGGTCACTTCTGAAGAAGCTCCGGGTTCTTCCAGCCAGAACCCGGAGGTCCCCGAAGAAACTCCAGATCCCTCTGGAAGGATCCGGGTCAGTGAAGAGGAAGCTTCGAGCCCCTCTAGGAGGGTCCGGACCATTCAGTGCCCAGTATTTCATCAGTGAAGTACTACATGATGTCAAGACTCGATACCTAGAGGTGCATAAGCTGCTCTATGCAGTTCTTATTGCCTCCAGGAAGCTTCGCCATTACTTCCAAGCTCACAAAATCTCAGTGGTGACCTCTTACCCACTTCAAGCAATTTTGCATAATCCCAATTCAACTGGGAATATTGCAAAGTGGGCAGCGGAATTGGCTAAATTCGATCTCGAATTCATTTCAAGGCAAGCAGTGAAGAGTCAAGCATTGGCAGACTTCGTGGCAGAATGGACTCCCTCTCCATCAAACCCTGGGGGCCCCAGTGAGCAGAAGCCGGAACACGAAGCTCCGGTCTTCACTGAGCTTCATTGGACCCTCTACTTCGACGGCTCCATGCAAAAGCAGTGGGCCGGAGCTGGAGTCCTTCTCCTCGCACCAATCGGGGAGAAGGTGAAATACATGGTACACCTTGACTTCAAGGCGACCAACAACATGGCGGAGTACGAAGCACTCATCTACGGACTAAAGGTGGCGCTGTCATACGGTGTCAAGCAACTGCTGGTCAAGGGAGATTCACAGCTCATCCTTAAGCAAGTGAAGGGTGAATGCTCCTGCAACAATCTCCAGCTAGCTGCTTACCTCTTTGAAGTCCAGAGGCTTCAGAAGGACTTGAAGTCCTAGATCTCCACCATGTCCAGCGTGCCCACAACGCTGAAGCCGACGAACTCTCGACGAAAGCGTCAACCGGAGCTCCGGCTCCTGACGGAACTTTTGTCCGGAGGTTGTCAAAACCCACAGCTCAGCCTGCCGAACTGAGCGAAGGGGGCGAGATCAGCATCCCGAAGCTGACGGTCCCGATGGCCCTGTTACCATGGCAGCCATCAAGGGTCGTAGGTGCTGCCGGAAGCTCCGAGCAACCCAGCACGCAAGACTTAAATGCTCAAGTTAGTTCCGATGCATGGATCTCGGAGATCCGGAACTACTTGAAAGACAACATCCTTCCTGACGATGATGTATCCGCTGACCGGGTAGTCAGATTGGCTAGAAGATACACGTTGGTAGAAGGGGATCTCTACCGGCGCGGTGCCAACGACATCCTAATGCGGTGCATCACAAGGGAAGAAGGTTGCGAGCTCCTCGCAGAAATCCATGGAGGCGAGTGTGGGAACCACGCGTCTTCCCGCACGCTGGTTGGTAAAGCCTTTCGGCATGGCTTCTATTGGCCTACAACACTCCAAGATGCAACTGAGCTGGTGAAGAAATGCGAAGCATGTCAATTTCATGCAAAGCAAATTCACACACCGGCTCAACCCGTACAAATGATACCTCCTACATGGCCCTTCGCTGTGTGGGGGATGGACATCTTGGGACCTTTCCCAAGAGCCGTCGGAGGTTATAAGTTCCTGTACGTCGCCATTGACAAGTTCACCAAGTGGCCAGAAGCAACTACAGTTGTGACAATCAACAAGCAATCAGCTATCAACTTTTTGCAGTCCATTGTATGCAGATTTGGAGTCCCAAACAAAATCATCACTGATAATCGGACCCAATTCACAAGCTCTGCATTTCAAGGATATTGCGAAGACCTCGGCATTCAAGTTTGCTATGCCTCCGTAGCTCATCCAGCCAGCAATGGCCAAGCCGAGAGAGCAAATGTTGAAATCCTTAAAGGACTCAAAACGCGCACCTATGAGCGCTTGAAAAAATATGGAGCCAACTGGGTTGAAGAGCTTCCGCCCACTTTATGGGCCAACAGGACATCTCAAAACCGGTCAACTGGAGAGACACCCTTCTTCCTGGTGTATGGAGCTGAAGCAATCCTTCCTCCAGAAATCACCTTGGGGTCACTCCGGGTCCGGACCTTCGATGAAGCCACGCAGGACCAGCTCCAGCGTGAAGACCTAGACCTCCTAGAGGAGGGAAGGTGCCAAGCAGCTGTTCGGAATGCCCGATACCGCCAAGCCCTTCGGCGCTATCATCAGCGGCATGTACACAACCGACAGCTCGAGGAAGGCGACCTGGTGCTACGGAAAATACAATCCAGAGAAGGGTTAAACAAACTCTCCCCCAGCTGGGAGGGACCCTTCCGAGTGATTAAAGTATCCCGTCCCGGGAGCGTTCGCTTGGCTACCGAGGATGGGACACCTCTCCCAAATCCTTGGAACATTGAGCACCTCCGTAAGTTATACGCTTAATATCACGGAGGTGAGTCTGTAGTAACTTGAGGTGTATGTTATAGAGTCATTGTACAGAGTCGGGTAGTTCCTCCGAGAGAACAGCCGGACCTTTCCCGAAAGGTCCGCAAAGTTCATGCAACACTTGACACAGTCTCAGGACTAAAAGTGTGGCTAGCTACCCTGGGTCAAACGAGAAATGAAACACGCTTAGCCTGGTTCCGTACCCTAAGAGTGTACTTGTTTCCCCTGTACCCCGGACCTATAATGAAAGACATCTTCATGTGAAACAGACTCCACGTGCATTTATTTTGTACAGGCTCAACATTTTTTATTTTTCTCTTTCTTGTCTATAACAAAGACCTGCAATTCTTAAGAAATTTTAGTTCGACCGGTTTATATACGATACGAGTTGTATTGTCAATTCTTTTGTATTCAAATATTGTTCATGGCCAACTCGCCTGAAAGCCACCAAGCCAATCTAGGGCTGGAGTGTGCTATCGACTTAGCCTGGTCAAGCACCCTAAGTACGCCACTCTACCTACACCCCGGCAGGCCGAAGTAAGGCGGGTCCATGTACAGTTGGATCTGGAAGAAAAGACAACGCATTCGGTTGTATTTAGAACCACGTTTGACTTAAAATCTTCTTGAGAATCGTAAGCCGCGACGAAGTTATAGACAAGAAACGAATTTTACTATTTTTCTTGGCTTAAGTGTGCAGGAAAAATAAAATCTACGTTGATGGAGAAAAGCCAGAGCTAACAAAGCTCCGACTCCCCTAGGTGGCTTGTAATCGATGTTACGCATTGAAAACGAGCATCACCGGAGTAATCAAGCTCCGGTAAAGCTACGGGGCCAGCCGTCGACGCTGAATAAAAGATGGTGAGAAGACCCCGCAAACGGAGTCTGCTGCCAACAAACTAAGTGTTGGCAAAGGTCACTGCCGGAGCTACTAAGCTCCGATACCCCGGAGGACTAACTATCGATGCTCTACGCGTTGATAGAGACTATTGCCGGAGCTACTAAGCTCCAACGATAGACAATGTCGGAGCTTCTAAGCTCCGACAACCTTAGGGGGCCTTCACTATCGAAGACTTCGGACCTAAATTCTACAAGTTCGGAGCAAATGAGTCTTCAACAAAACGCAATATCCTCTTGGTACATGTTCACAATCAAATTGTGTACATCTACCAGGGGGCCAAGTGAAGACAAAAGTGTTGAAGACAAAAAGTGAAATTCACAAAAATTTGGGGATTTCATATATCTAGAGACAAGGGATTACAAAATTGAGGAAGAAGATGAGAAAGTACATGTGAGAACTACAGAGATGGTCCTAGACCCTATGTAAGAATTGGGCGACCTTCTGGGCAACCTCCGATACGTTGGCTCGGCCAGCTTCGCCTTCTCCTTCAACCGGACCTTCAAGCACCGGGTCCAGAGGAAATTGGGAGTTCTGGCTGGTGTAGCACGTCAGCACATATTCTGCGACGTTCTTCGCCAGGGATTGCCCCTCAACCTCCAATTGGTCCGTGTAAGACCTATATGTGCTGAATACACTGGCTTGTAGTGAATACACTTGGCTTTGATAATAAAAGTTTTAAATATCACCAAAACACCTCTTTGTCAAGGTCCGACTCTAGCTCTGAGCTACAGCAAGGTCCGACGGTAGGTCCGGCTTGTTTTGGGTAGCTCCGGCTACGTTAGATGCTAGGTCCGGCTTCTTGGTAAGGTTCGACTAGATTTGGTTAGCTTCGGTGAGCTTTATCTTTAGCTCTGGCATGTCTTTGTTAGCTCCGGCATGTCTTTGTTAGCTCCGGCATGTCTTTGATAGCTCCGGCATATACTTGATAGCTCCGGCATGTTTTTGCTAAGCTCCGACGTACTTTGTCTAGCTCCAGTTTTGGGTTGACTAGGTTTGACTAGTTTTTTGGTAAGCTCCGGTGCTAGGATCTACTAGTTTTGGTAAGCTCCGGCGCTAGGTTCTACTAGCTTTTGATAGCTCCGGCTCAAGCTCCGGGTTGCTCTGGCAAGGTCCGGAACTTGACCACAGTGCTTCTGTTTTTCATTTGCAATATTTCGTACTTGCTTTACATTGTTGGAAAGTTTGCTTAGTATACTTTTACTAAGTTTTTGGTGCGTTTTGGTTGAATACGGTTGATTTCATTTCTACTGTGGTTTTGCAACATGCTTATGTGAGGTTCTCACATAAGGTGTTGTGTTCGGAACTAACTTGAGTCAAGTCGAGGAATTGGGCTCGTATGGATTGTTTGTTTGTTCATGTGCAGGTGTTGATTGAGTTCAAGTCATGGCTGGTGACAGGATCCATTGGACTAGTCTAAGGAGGAGATGAGGTTCCAACAACCAAGTTCGGGAGGAACTGTGGTTGAGCTGATCAGGAGGTCGCGCAGGATGATTGAATCAAGGGCAGTGCATATGAAGGTCAAAGGAAGATGTTCGCACGTATGCATGAGGTGCATGACGTGGCAATATGCTTCTAGAGACGGATTATGGAAGTAAGATCTGATCGGAAGGATTGGATCGTATCGGTTGAAGACTTAGGCTGCTAGGTGAGTCGGTTATGGCTCGGTATGGAAATATCGAGTTGGTTATATTAGGATTTCGTTTGGGTCACGAATTTGAGTTGTTTAGGAATGTGGGATACGTTCCTAAGATGTTTGGAAGTATTAAGATTGCTTCTATCTGCGTATAGAAGAGTCCTAAGCAGTTATGGAAAGTTCCGATTGTGATCGGATTAGGATTGGAGTCATAGTTGAGATTGGGATGGCCTAAGGACTGGTTATATAAGCAAGGGAAGGCCAAAGCTCGTGGTAGACGACTTTGGGGCTGTTCCTCTTGTGTTCTATTGAATAAAATTCATAGTTTGAAGGAACTTTTGTGCCTTGTTCGTCCGACTTGTTCCAGACAAGTTTTGCTCGTCGAGTTTCTGGACAGCACTACCTTTCGTCGGTGGTTTTAACATAACTCGAGTTTTACAGATCCAATTGACGTGATTCTTTTTGGGTTGTCTTCACAACTTGATTGTCTATCATCTGTAAAAATTTCACGGTCATTGGATTTGTGGTCTAAGATTTACACGAGTTTCTTTGCAGCGTTCCAGAACTGTTTTTCTCGGGTGGGACAGATTGACCTTTGTTTGATCTTTTGATCATAACTTGAGTTTTTCTCGACGGATTTGAGTAATTATTTTTGTGTTGTCTTCGTGACTTGATTCTCTCTGATATCTATCACTTTTGTCACGGTGAAACACGTTTAGATTAGTCTCATACACGATTTCTTTAACATATCGTTTTTCTACCGAAGGGATTAGGGTTTTATTGTTTACGCTGCGTAAGATTTTTAAATCTACCATTCACCCCCCCTCTGGTAGCTTTTCACGTTCTCTTCGATCCTACAATTGGTATCAGAGCCACGTTGCTCTAATCTTTGAGATTTGCACGTGTTTTTGACTAATCATCATGGAGAAGTACTCCGCCAAACCTTGTGTGTTTTCTGCTATTGATTTCCAGGTTTGGAAGGCACGCATAGAGGCGTTCATCTAGGCACAAGGCTTTGCAATATGGAAGAAGGTGTATAAGCCTTATGAAGTGCCACCCAATGATCAAGTCACGGCCACAAACCTACGGGACGTCGACAACAACAACAAAGCCCGAAACTTGATCATCCAAGGACTCACTCAAAGCGACTTTGATCGTGTCGCGCACCTCCGGTCAGCATACGATGTTTGGAGAGCTCTCTGTGATTATCATGAAGGCTCCAACACAATCAAGGAGGTAAAACAAGATATGTTCAAAAAGGAATATATGCGTTTTGAAATGCAACCAGGTGAGTCTATCGATGACCTCTTTGCTCGTTTCAATAAAATTCTCAGCAACTTACGTAGTGTCAATGTTAATTTTTCTGATGCTGAGAATGCTAGGCAACTTCTTAGTGCATTAGACATGTCAATTTGGGAGATGAAAGTAACATCTATTCGTGAATCAACTGTCATTAGTTCTCTTACATTAGATGTACTTTATTCTAAACTAAAAACTCATGAAATTGACATCCTAGCACGTAAGAACCCAAACAAGTCTATTGCATTTGTCTCACAACGTGATATGTCTAGCTCCGGCCAATCATCATCCTGCAATACTCTTGCTTTATTGTCCTCACTAACCTTGGAACAGATCGAAGAATTTCCAGAAGAGGAGTTGGTACTCATCTCTACTAGATTCTCAAAAGCATTGCAAAATGTGAGAACTAGAAGGAGAGGAAGCTCCGGACCTCAACGCTGTTTTGAATGTGGTAAAATAGGACACTTTCGTACAGAATGCCCTAAACTTTCAGGTACGACCACCCGGGAAGAAAAACAAAGCAAGGTCCGGACCTCCTCTGGAAATTCCAACAAGAAAAAGAAGGGTACCATAGGACGCAAGATGATTAACAGCTTCATCACCGCACTTCAAGAACTTAGTTCAAGTGATGTAGACTTTGAAAGTGATGAAGATGATGACGATCTGGACAACTTATGCTTCATGACAGGCAAAACAAGATCAAGATCAAGTCAGGAGGAAGCAGAACACAACAGTGACGATGATGAGGTATGTTCAACCTGTAATGAAATGTGTGATGTTATTTCTCGTGCCACTGTTATTGTGAAGAAAAAGGACAAAAAGCTTAGGGACAATGCTACTAAAATTGAGTCACTAGAATCTGAAATTAATCGTTTGAAATCCTTAATTCCTAGTGATGATTCTTGTTCCTCATGTGACTTAATATATGAACAATTGTCCTCCCTAAGAAGTGCACATTCCTCCACTCTAGACAGACTTGATGAAGAAATTGAAAAGAACAAAAAGCTTGCTGCACTTAATGATAAAAACTTGAAAGATGCTAGCTGTTCTACCATTGACTTGCATTGTTCTACTTGTGATGATCTTGATAAGAAACTGCAAGATGCTATGAATGAAATTTCTATATTGAACAATGCTTTACGTTCTCATGAAGTTAAATTTTGTTCCAATTGCAAACTAAAAGGAAAAACTTCATGTGAAAACTGCCTAGACTTGTCCAAGAAACTTGATGACATGAATAGGACACTGGGTCGGTTTTGTAATGGGAATAAGAATCTAAACTTGCTGCTGAATTCTTCCAAGTCTTGCAAAGATAAAACTGGTTTAGGTTTTGATTCTCATGTTCATGCTAAGGCACATCCACCTAAAATTGTAAAGTCATTAGGAAGTGGTTTGATTCAAATAGTTCCTAAACAAAAAGGAGTGGTTTTCAAATCTGCAGGAGTGTTGTCTCATTCGGTTTCAAATAAAAATGTTGATTGCTCATCTAGACATGAACACAAAGTTAAATTTCATTGTACCTACTGTGGTAGAGATGGTCATGTCATAAATTTTTGTTATAGACTAGCTAAACAACAGAAAAAGGAAAGGATGATTGCTAGATCTTATAATTTTCATGCAATTAGAAAAACACAACCTGATTTAATGAGTCAGAAATTTGAAAAGGTAGCTTCCGGAACTTTTGGCAAAAAATCTACAAAGGCAGCTATGGTAGTTCTGATAGCTCCGAGAGCTCCCGGATCTTCTGTTGTTCCCTCCAAAGCTTTAGTTTTTGCCTCCAGACCTTCTGCTTTTACCTCTAGAGCTACTGGTTTTCACTCTAAACAAGTAACAACTTCTAAATCAGTTGTTAAGAACATAAAACCTCAATCTTTGACTCATAAACCTGCTGTTTTATCTCAGCTTTCGCGTGTTTTTCCTACTGCACGTCGTGTGACTCAGTATTGGATACCTAAATGCCTTTTGACTAACCCCAATATTGAGTCATCGACGTATTGTGCTTCTATGTAGGTTACACGTTTGAGGAAGGAGAACATTTGGATTGTGGATTTAGGTTGCTCACGCCATATGACCGGTAACAAAGATTGGTTCTCCTCCCTCTCTTTTGTGTCACGTGTAGAGAATGTTACTTTTGCCGATAATTCTTCAACCCCTATAATTTCTAAGGGTTCGGTTAGAGTAAATGATCACTACACTTTGAAGGATGTGGCACTTGTCAAAAATTTGAAATACAACTTGCTTTCTGTTGCACAATTGCTAGATGAAAATCTAGAAATTACTTTCAATAAAAACTGCTGCAAAGTTGTAGGTTCAAATAGTGAGTTATTTTTAACATGTCTCGGTTTGGAAGAGTTTTTAAAGCTGATTTTGATATGTCTTCCTCTAAGCATAGGTGTCTAGTTGCTAATGATTCAAAGGACTTATATTTTTGGCATCGTAGACTTGGTCACGTAGGCTTTGATCACCTAACGCGTGTTAGTGCTCTTGATCGCATACGTGGGCTGCCTAAGCTTAAAGGGGACAAAGAAATTGTGTGCTCTTCTTGTAGACATGCTAAGATGGTTGCAGGTTCACATACTCCTCTCACAATGATCATGACAACTGAACCATGTCAACTTTTGCATCTTGACACCGTAGGACCTTCACGTGTTCAATCCTTCGGAGGTAAATGGTATGTTCTTGTTATTATTGATGATTATTCTAGATACTCTTGGGTTTACTTTATGGCGTCTAAGAATGAAGTTTTTAGTCACTTTAGAACTTTATTTCTTAGATTATCAATTGATCACCAAGGATCATTAAAAACAATTAGAAATGATAATGGAACTGAATTTAAAAATCAATCTTTTGATCACTTTTGTGCTGAAAATAGAATAGATCATCAATTCTCTTCACCATATGTACCTCAATAAAATGGTGTTGTAGAAATAAAGAACAGAACCTTAGTTGAGATGGCTAGGACTATGCTTGATGAATATCAAACTCCTAGGAAATTTTGGGCTGATGCGTTAGCAACCGCTTGTTATGTCTCAAATCGTGTTTTCTTGCGTGCTAAGCTAGGTAAAACACCATATGAGCTCTGGTTTGGACATAGGCCTAGTGTTACACATTTTTGGGTCTTTGGTTGTAAATGCTTTGTTAAGAAACATGGTAATCTTGATAAATTTGAACCTAGATCCATTGATGGCATGTTTCTTGGTTATCCATCTCATACTAGAGGCTATCGTGTGCTTTTACTTGACACTAACAAAATTGTGGAGACTTGTGAAGTGTCTTTTGATGAAGCTAGCCCAGGTACTAGCTCCGGTGTTGCAGGACCAGATCCGTATCCTCAGGGGAAGGGTATTTTCGAAGATGAAGAAGAGCCGGTGATACAACCTGGTAGTTCCGAAGTTGACACGTGTCCAGCTCCGGACATTGAACAAGCTCCGGCTATCACCTATGCTGGTCCTGATTGTCCACAAGTCACAAGCTCATCAATCTACGATGAACCTAATGAAGAAGAAGCCTGTGAGACATCTGTTCTCCTACGTTTTTACAAAGATCATCCCCCACAACAGATGATTGGAAGCTTGCACGAACGAGTCACACGGTCCAGGTTTTGCGATCCAAACTCTCATGCTCATTCTGCTTTTGTTGCTTCTTTTGAACCCAAAGATATATCACACGCACTCACTAATGAATCTTGGATTATTGCCATGCAAGAAGAGTTAGAAAATTTTGAAAGAAATAATGTTTGGAAACTTGTACCTCCACCTCAAGGTCACACTTTAATTGGAACTAAATGGGTATTTAAAAATAAACAAAGTGAGGATGGGGTTGTGGTTAGGAATAAGGCTAGGTTGGTTGCTCAAGGTTTCACTCAAGTTGAAGGTCTAGATTTTGATGAAACTTTTGCTCATGTCGCTAGATTAGAAGCCATAAGAATTTTGTTAGCTTTTGCAGTATCTAAAGGTTTTAAGCTATTTCAAATGGATGTTAAAAGTGCTTTTCTTAATGGCTACATAGATGAGGAGGTTTATGTCAAACAACCACCGGGTTTTGAAAATCCAGATTTTCCTAATCATGTTTACAAACTGTCCAAAGCCTTATACGGTCTCAAACAAGCCCCTAGAGCATGGTATGATAGGTTAAAAACATTCTTACTTGAAAAGGGGTTTACCATGGGCAAGGTTGATAAAACTCTTTTTGTGCTTAAGCATGGCAATGACTCATTATTTGTTCAAGTGTATGTGGATGATATTATCTTTGGTTGTGCTTCTCATGATCTTGTGTCCAAGTTTTCAGCAATGATGAGTTCCGAATTTGAAATGAGTATGATGGGTGAACTCACTTACTTTTTGGGGCTACAAATCAAGCAAACCAAGGAGGGTACCTTTGTGCATCAAACGAAGTATACCAAAGACCTCCTAAGGCGCTTCAACATGGACAAAAGCAAGCCTCTTCGGACACCAATGGGAACAGCAACAACACTTGAACTTGATGAAGATAGTGAATCCGTGGATCAAAAAGACTATAGAAGCATGATCGGATCACTTCTGTATCTCACGGCATCAAGACCGGACATACAATTCAGCGTATGTCTTTGTGCACGGTTTCAAGCTTCCCCACGTGTTTCACATCGTCAAGCCATCAAAAGGATTCTCAGGTACTTACATGGAACTCAAGAATTTGGCATTTTTCTTCCTTCTTCCTCAACCGTTACTTTGAAAGCTTTTTCGGATGCTGATTTTGGGGGTTGTAGGATTGATAGGAAAAGTACTTCCGGTGCTTGTCATTTTCTTGGTAATTCTCTTGTTGCTTGGTCCTCTAGAAAACAAAATTCAGTTGCACAATCCACAGCCGAATCTGAATATGTAGCTGCTGCTAGTGCTTGCTCACAAACTCTTTGGATTGTTCAAACACTTAAGTACTATGGGGTTGATCTAGATAGTGTTCCACTGTTCTGTGATAACACTAGTGCCATTTGCATTGCTAAAAACCCCGTGCAACATTCTAGAACTAAGCACATTGACATTAGGTATCACTTTCTCCGAGATAATGTTGAAAAAGGAAACATTGTGCTTCACCATGTAGATACCGAACATCAATTGGCTAACATTTTTACAAAACCTTTGGATTTCACTCGTTTTTGTTACATTCGTAGTGAAATAGGGGTTATGCATCCTCATGGCTTAAATTGAGGGGGAGTTTTTGAAACTTGGGAAGTCTATGTGTGAATCTGAAATTAAAATAATATGAGCATAGTATTTCATAGATATATGACTTTGTGATTCCTTTTACATGCTGAAAGTTCTTACTACATTACTCGTGTTATACATTTTGTAGTTTTTCCCATGTCTAGTAATTGGAATAATTACTTACACTAAATCTGGTCATGGTCGAACTTTCTTGCTGTTTTGAACTTGTTGCATGCTCACAAATGCTTTTAATTATTAAGAATACATCAAGTAATCAACTCACATGTTGAGTTTTTATGAACTAATATAAATTGAGAAAAGATCAAGAGAATATGCATGCATCGCACTTCTTCTTTTGAGATAGCTTGTCATTGCACTTAGATATGAACTTGGAAGAAGTTGTGTATGACTAAAACCATGTCCTTAAGCTTCTGATTGTCAAATGACATAGGCTTGGCTTGGTTGGTTAGAATAAGGCAGATGCACATATAATCTCTTGCAAATATCATATGATCTAAATTTATGCTTTGAAAAATAATAAAATGCAGCAACTAGTGTCATGCTTTCAGGTTTTTAAATAGTTAAGTTTGTGAGATCATGACTTGCTTAAATCGAAAAATTACATTTGATCTCTAGCATGGCTTACACTACCTTATGTATTTCATTGATGTGATAATGTAAGGTACTTGATAGTATGACTTGGATGAGCTTTGTTTATATGTATATGTTATAATATGCTCATAACAACTAAAGAGGGAGAGATAATTTGTTTATATGCTCATGACTTGCTGAATACATTGTCAAAGGGGGAGAGATAAGCATGAAAAGAAAGAGAATAAGGAGAGATAATAAAGGGGGAGAGATAATGACAGATAATATGGGATAATTTTTCTTCTCATTTTACTTTTGATTTACAAAGGGGGAGAAATTGCTTTCAAAACTTTTATGTGAATAAGCCAATGTTCGGATTTTAAATGGTGTTGCCAATGCATTCATCAATGGGGAGATTGTAAGACCTATATGTGCTGAATACATTGGCTTGTAGTGAATACACTTGGCTTTGATGATAAAAGTTTTAAATATCACCAAAACACCTCTTTGTCAAGGTCCGACTCTAGCTCTGAGCTACAACAAGGTCCGACGGTAGGTCCGACTTGTTTTGGGTAGCTCCGGCTACGTTAGATGCTAGGTCCGGCTTCTTGGTAAGGTCCGACTAGATTTGGTTAGCTCCGATGAGCTTTATCTTTAGCTCCGGCATGTCTTTGTTAGCTCCGGCGTGTCTTTGTTAGCTCCGGCATGTTTTTGCTAAGCTCCGACGTACTTTGTCTAGCTCTGGTTTTGGGTTGACTAGGTTTGACTAGTTTTTTGGTAAGCTCCGATGCTAGGATCTACTAATTTTGGTAAGCTCCGGCGCTAGGTTCTACTAGCTTTTGATAGCTCCGGCTCAAGCTCTGGGTTGCTCTGGCAAGGTCCGGAACTTGACCACAGTGCTTCTGTTTTTCATTTGCAATATTTCGTACTTGCTTTACATTGTTGGAAAGTTTGCTTAGTATACTTTTACTAAGTTTTTGGTGCGTTTTGGTTGAATACGGTTGATTTCGTTTCTACTGTGGTTTTGCAACATGCTTATGTGAGGTTCTCATGTAAGGTGTTGTGTTCGGAACTAACTTGAGTCAAGTCGAGGAATTGGGCTCGTATGGATTGTTTGTTTGTTCATGTGCAGGTGTTGCTTGAGTTCAAGTCATGGCTGGTGACAGGATCCATTGGACTAGTCTCAAGAGGAGATGAGGTTCTAACAACCAAGTTCTGGAGGAACTGTGGTTGAGCTGATCAGGAGGTCGCGCAGGATGATTGAATCAAGGGCAGTGCATATGAAGGTCAAAGGAAGATGTTCGCACGTATGCATGAGGTGCATGACGTGGCAATATGCTTCTAGAGACGGATTATGGAAGGAAGATCTGATCGGAAGGATTGGATCGTATCGGTTGAAGACTTAGGCTGCTAGCTGAGTCGGTTATGGCTCGGTATGGAAATATCGAGTTTGTTATGTTAGGATTTCGTGTGGGTCACAAATTTGAGTTGTTTAGGAATGTGAGATATGTTCCTAAGATGTTTGGAAGTCTTAAGATTGCTTCTATCTGCGTATAGAAGAGTCCTAAGCAGTTATGGAAAGTTCCGATTGTGATCGGATTAGGATTAGAGTCCTAGTTGAGATTGGGATGGCCTAAGGGCTGGTTATATAAGCAAGGGAAGGCCAAAGCTCGTGGTAGACGACTTTGGGGCTGTTCCTCTTGTATTCTATTGAGTAAAATTCATAGTTTGAAGGAACTTTTGTGCCTTGTTCGTCCGACTTGTTCCAGACAAGTTTTACTCGTCGAGTTTCTGGACATCACTACCTTTCGTCGGTGGTTTTATCACAAATCGAGTTTTACAGATCCAATTGACGTTATTCTTTTTGGGTTGTCTTCACAACTTGATTGGTAAAAATTTCACGGTCATTGGATTTGTGGTCTAAGATCTACACGAGTTTCTTTGAAGCGTTCCAGAACTGTTTTTCTCGGGTAGGACAGATTGACCTTTGTTTGATCTTTTGATCATAACTTGAGTTTTTCTCGACGGATTTGAGTAATTCTTTTTGTGTTGTCTTCGTGACTTGATTCTCTATGATATCTATCACTTTTGTCACGGTGAAACACGTTTAGATTAGTCTCATACACGATTTCTTTAACAGATCATTTTTCTACCGAAGGGATTAGGGTTTTATTGTTTCCGCTGCGTAAGATTTTTAAATCTACCATTCACCCCCCCCCCTCTGGTAGATTTTCACGTGCTCTTCGATCCTACAGTCCGCGATGACATCGCCCACCTTGGAGAGTTTGCTGCCTGCCGAGCTCAACGCCTGCAACGCCAGGTCCGGCTCCGGCTCCGGATCATCCGGGCGCACGGGGCTGAAGCCCATCGATGTCAGCGCGTCGTTGGCCTTGCCCAGGAACTCCCAAATCTGTAGGGAGTCCGCAGTCCGCAAGCCCTTTATTTCTTCCAGGGATCTTCTGGCCGCCACCAGTTCAGAATTCTCGCGGGCGAGGTGCTCAACTTCTTTGGCGTTTTGCTGAATCTTCTCAGCAACCCGCTTTTCGAGTTTTCCGAGCTCCTCCTCCCGGAGGTGGATCTTGTTCCGGCGGTCGACCAGGTCCTTCTCTCTACCCCTCACTTTCTTCTCCCTGGCAGTAAGGGCACACTCTTGCTCGTAGAGTTCCTGCCCTCGCACCCAGGCCTTCTCCTCTTCCTCATGGCAGCGCTCTTCCAATTTCTTGGTGCGCTCCTCAAGGCCCTTGTCAGCCAGAGCCACCTTCTTGGTGAGCTCCTCCTCCCTCCTCAGGACGTCATCCCGCAGCTCTAGGAGTTTCTGCTCTTCATCCTCGAGCCATTTCTCCCTCTCCTCAAGTGCCTCCCGGCGCTTGATGAGTGTAGTGTTAATAGCCTCAAGCCTTTCTTGGCGTTCATCGGTCGCACTGTTAGCTGCTTTGGTCTGCTCGTAGATCTCCCGGGATTGAGCATCGAGGGCACGAGTCATACTCTCCCTGTCATCCAGTAACTTGCCCCAGTACTCCAGGCGGATCTTCTCCTGCTTGATCCACTCTTTGTCATCCGCTAGCCTCGACTGCGCCAGCTTGGTCTCGAAGTAGAGCCGGTTATGCCACCGCCTAAGGGTTTGGCGCTCCTATTCAAGAGCCTTGCTGTCGCGGAAGAAGGCCAGTTGGACTTGACAAAGACTGGAACATGCGTTGTCAACAGACAGTGACAACGGGATAGGTTCCGGACCTGCTGGGGTCTTCTCCGCCGGTTCTAGCGGGTTTTCAGATACAAAAATTGGGTCCCACTCCACAAGAGTGGTCCCCTGAGTCTCCATGGCACTAGGGCCGTCCCCCGGGATGGCCTCAGTCGCCATCGAGGAAGGCCCCGCCGCCAGGTCTTCGTTCACCCCCTCAGGCAGGGGGCCAGCGACTTCGCTTGGGCACTCCGGCTTGGCCGCGGGTACCTCCGACGTCGTCACTTCCGGAGCAGGGTCGCTGCTGGCTCCGGTCTGGGCACCTCCTCTGATGGGGGCTCGGGCTCTGACACCTCTCCAACAACCGGCTCGGGAGCCGGAAGATCTTCAACATCGACCGGCCCTGCGGCCGGAGCTCCAACAATGACCGGCTCTGCGGCCGGTGCTTCAGAGGTAGCCGGCCCAACTTCTGGAACTTCCTCAGCTTCCAGCGTACACGCCAGGGTTTCAATCACCTCCGGCTCGACCGACGGGTCTTCGACAATTTCCGGCTCTGAGACCGCAATTACTGCTTCCTCCAGCTCAACAGTCGGAGCTTCCATCATCTCAGCACCGGGACCCAGAGCTTCAGCCTCCGAGACAGGTGCCACTGGCGCATCTTCTCTCCCGCGGTCCGGCGCTACCACGGGAGTCTCTGGGGATGAGTCGAGGTCCATGACCACGACAGCTGGCGCCGGAGCTGTCGCGGCTTCAGCCACCACTTTGGGCGGCACCGGGACAGGAGCAGAAGCTTCCGCCCCCACAGCTTCAGTTGTTGTGGCTGAGGGTGGAGCCTCACTCCTCTTCTTGGGAACGCTGCAGATGATGGACGAAGAAACTTAAAAAAGCAATCACTACAACAAAACAACTGTCCAAGGTAAAGATTAAAAATTACCTTGGGAGGCTTCCGCACCAGCTTGCGCGGAACCTCTTTCCCGGACGTTCTGGGCTGGTCATAGCCGGCGTGGAAGCTCCGGAAGGCCCCCCGGAACTCGTAGCAGCCATGGGCGTTTCCTTGGTCGAGGCTCCCCTCGACTAAGAAGAACTTCCGGACCTGGAGGCCTCAACCGGCCCCGGTGCTGGAGTCGCATGCCCGGAGCAAGCTCCCCGGGAGGATCCCACTGCGGGTACAGTCGCCGCGATCGAAGAAGACCTCCCCCTCCGGGGAGAAGGAGTCGATGCAGAGGTGGCAGGCCTGACGGACCTTCCGTCGGCATGCTGCAGCTTCCTCTTCCGGCTCAAGGGTTCGTCTGTCGGCTCCTTGCCCTTGCCGACGACTTCGACCCTCAGCTTCGGGGTAGGGCCACCTTCGGACACTCCAGGGATCGCCACCCTGGTGGTTGATCTTCTCTCAACGACACCAAGGTCGTCAAGTACGGGCATCTTCCGCTGGAGCTCCCTGCTGAACTCAACTTCCACGTTCAGAGGAAGATAAGCTGATGGCGGAGTCGGATCGTCACCCTCGACGTCAATGTCGTGCTTGAACTTCTTGAGATGAAACTCTAGGGTTGTCCCCAACATGTTGGACTTGAGCCCGGTCTCGACCCGGTCGTCGTCCATCACGCTGTTGAGGGCCTGAGCGAGTTTTTCTCTCCTCTTCAGTGGTGCCCACCTGTTGACCAGGAAGTTACAAAACACCGCTTGAGGGGTTAATCCCCCCTCCACGCACTGGTGAATCCGGGTCAGAACAGGGTCGAAGGCGTCCGCCAGCACCGGAGCTTCACTCCAGATCGTCGTGTCAATGTTGGGGAGGCCTTCGGGCAGCTCCAGCCTCTCGTGCTCCTCCACCCAGATGACTATCCAGTCCTTCTTCCAGTCATCCCACTTCCCAGAGGGAAACGACTGGAGGTTCTTGAATGGGCACTTCTTGCGCTTCACGAAGTAGTAGAAGTCAAGGTACTCATTACTCCTACCGGTGGTGTGGACGGTGAAGAAGGCCCGGAAGAGTTCAATGCAGGGGGGATGCCCACCCACATCTCACAGAAGTGGACAAAGATAGACACGAGGAGAAGGGAGTGAGGGCCAAGGTGGTATAGCTGCAGACCATAAAAGTGGGATCAACCCCACCATGGCGTACGAGGAGAAGTACACAATTTTGCCGGCGTGCTCCTTCTCAAACGGGAGCTCTCCCCCGGCGCGGACCGAGCGGTTGAAGAAGTCCGAGGACCATCCCATGAGGGTTCGGACCTTCTTCAGGTCACCGTCGGTCTTCAAACGGCTTTCGCGGAGACCTAACTCCATCGAGGCACAGCAAGGCAAGAGAGGAAAAGCGAAGCACAAGTTGGGAGTTTGACCTCAAGAACAGATGAGAGGCGTAAAGAACTCCCGACGGTGCGCGTTTTCCTTCTTAAGTAAGCCCTCGCAACGCTTGGATGGAAACCGCAAGGAAGTCAAAGATACCATTCAAAAATTCCACCCAGCCGATGACAAGAGGGCTGATAGGAGAATTGGATGATGAGGAAAATTGGTCCCGATCTTCCCATAGGTAATGGATAGGTCGATTGATGTGGAGATCTCGACGTTGATGATCCGAGGCTCTCGAGTAGAACACGAACAGCCCCTGCAATCACTACACCACCGCTCCGTTGGTTATCAACCGTGCTTCACACGATTGACCTCGCCAAGAAGGCTAATCCCTGCAAGTGCAACCGAGAACACAAGCAAGAACGTAGAAGAAGCAATCTGAAATTGCTGAATTGGGGTTTCACAAACCGAAAAACGGCGATATTATTGATCTAAGCAAAACCCAATTGTCTATGGCGGCTACCATGGAGTATATATAGGTTGGAGGACGTCCAAGGGGGTGTTAGGGTCGTGACCTAACCCTAAGACACGAAAATAATGGACTTAGACTTGATACAAGGCCCAATGGCCCAATACGGTGGCGCAGCACCCTGACAGATTCTGTACTTGATTTTGTTTCCACGATTCCCGGCGACTCCGAAGGAATTTTGACATGGGACCGGTGCCATTGGAAAGGTTATCCTCTCCCCTTTCCGTGCATATGTAGAACGTCCAAAACGGAGTTTGTATGCGTCCTGGGCGTCCGTTTTAGTGCATACTGCTCCTGGACTCCGAGTTGGATACGATTTGGAGTTTGGTTCGGTTTCCATCTTCTTTGAACGAATTCTCTAGTCTTCCACGTCCCTAATACTCCCTCCAAGTACTCCTTGAACCTCTCCATGGATCCTAATCACAAATAAATCATTAAGTAGCAATCTATGCTCAAAAACATATAAGAAAATATATAAGAACGAGTTCACCTCTGAAATTAATTGTTGTGTATGAACTCTATTGATTGCATCTTGTATATTCAGTAGAGTGTTGTTTGTATCCATATAAGTGATGTCCTCATCATCCTCCCCTCCTTGAATTGGAGTCGTCCTCGACTCAAGTTCGTCTCCTCTCATGTGTTGGTCCAAATGTGCAACGCCATCAAATTTTCTTGTATGCATGAATGGAGGAGGCCAAGGTGGTGGACGACATAGTACGCCATCTTGATCTTGTCCATCAAATAAGAGTGCACATTCACTTGAGCCAGGATCCCAAACAAATAAATATTGTGTCATGTTTGTAGGTGCAATAATAATGTGCATGATCTCATCATTCTCCCCTTCTTTATGACAAGCCGTCCTCGGCTTGCTCGTATGTCCAGCAAAGAGGCTTGCATTGGAGGTAGAGTAAGTGCTGTCCATAATGCACAACCACAGTGAATAATGCTTTTGTTGTCCCTGCTGCAAGGAAAACATACTAGAAAAACTTGACAAGACATTATTAGCGTTAGTACATTCATTTACTTGACCATGTTGTTGCAGCACAAAAGGAGCTTCCTCATTTGAACATATGTAAACTTTATGCACCATAAACATACCACTATGTTCATATTTACCTATAGCATGAAAAATATTTCTACTTAACAAAGGCAATTCAGATTGAGAAAATATTATCTTCTCTACGATATCTAGATCACAAAGAGTGTCAAATTCAATATAGCCCAAAGTATTTAGAGAAGATAACAATTTCAGCTCATCCCTTTCACATGTAGTTGGGATCAAATGCTTAATTTTAGCACAAGTGAGTGATAAAGTATCAAATTCATTTGGTTATTCTAGCATAGGTATAATATAATTATCAACACACAACTCATTTTTGTTATAAGAATCAGTGGGAAAATCAACTAATGGTAAAGTTGTATTATGTAAAGGTTCATCTTGTTGCCGCTCATCGATAGTATGATTGGTAGCAAGATTCAGCACATCTGAAAATGTCATACCGTGGTTAACTGTAGAGCATTGTCCATTAACACTACTCTCATTTTCAGCAAGAAATTCAAATGCATTATGAGTTGATTCATCAAAAAATTCAGAAGAGTTGTTCAACACCTCACTCTCATTTGCATCTCCATTTATTTGTTCATGTTCCTGCAAAAGGTTAGGCAAAGGAGGAGGTACAACAAGAAAATTCTTCTCAAGTTCATGTATTTCATCTTTACAATTAGATACGTTAGCAAAAGTTTCTCGCATAAGAATTTTCATATCTTTCCATGTTCGAGGTCTTTCTAAATCACTTAAGTTGTTCCACCAAGTCAATGCACAACCTACTAATGCACTTGCAACATTTCTAATCTTTCTTTTCTCACACATATGACATTGTCCAAAAAATTTATTCAACTCTATTTCCCAAGCAATATATTCATCTTAACCAAAACCATCATAAGAAGGAAGAGATGGGAGAATGTAATTACTTCTTGTGGAAGGTGTTGTAAAGGTGGTCTGAATGTCATGTGAATCCTTGGTTGATGTTTGATTTTTAGTGAGCAACTCTATTGCCGTCTTCATCATGTCCATCATCTCAGCATATAATGCATGATTCTTGCTTTAGTAGCAAACAGAAGACAACACAATAAAGTATGTTATCCCTATCAACTACAAAGAATAATAGAAAAGTGCAAGTGGAATTACACACTCTCAAGCGTCTTACCACGCTCTTACAAGTGTTCTTACCGACACTGCAGGTGGCAAACGGTGGCCGGTATGAAGAAACCAATGAAGCGTGGGATGATTGCAAAGGTGTATCGATTCTGCTCAAGAGTAAGGTGTAGCTTGGATGGCACTTTATTTGTAGCAAGGATTAGCAACAATGAAATCAGATAGTAAAGTTGAATAAGTGTCCAAAGTATTTGTCAAAGTTGCTGGCCTCAATGTGTTCCTAGTAGTTCAAGCTACCAAGACATGAGACAAAACTAGATGACGCAAAGAATGCAAGCACTTCTGTTTTTTTTTGTTGTTTTTTTCCTCTTTTTTTGTACGGCTTTTGTTTCTTGTTTTGCACTTGCCTTTTTCTTTTTTCTTCCTTTTTTTTCAGAATGTGCTGCAAGGGAAGAACACAATGAAAATCATCCCAAGATATCTCGTGTGTCTGTCGCAGATTTTCTGCTCAATTTTCCAAGGACAAGTAGGCACACTTTAGCTCTAAATTGGAAAACATAGAACAGAAATATTGTATATATATCTCTCCTCTTTAATTTCAATATATGGAAGACCTATTTTGGAAAAGAACAATAGGAGATACTGACCCCGAAATACAGACTGTTCAGAATTTTTAGGTCAATAACAGATTCGGATCTAATGCAATTTAGACATCGATAAATATAATTTCTGGGCAAATGATGAATACGAAAGTTATAGAGCACTTCTTAAGCTTTCCATAAAGTACAAGAACACCAAAATACGAGTTCGTATGTGCGAGATATGATGAAAATACCAAACTGGACAGAGGTGTATCTAATCTGGACGTGATGACGTGATTCAAAAGGATGAATCACACAATGCAAAACTCAAACTAAGACCAAAAACACTTTCTAAACCAGCAATATGACTCAACCACGGACACAAAATCAACAAAACCAAACTGAATAACAAAGTTGCAAAGGCTCAATGTGGTTTGGACAAAGTAATGAACAGATCTACTAAACTGCAAGTTTTTTTTGTGGCTTTTTTTGTGGACTCTAGGTATGAAAAACAAAACTAATGTAATGGATAGATGAATTACCTAACGGGCAACCTGGAAATCTGATACCAATTGATAGGAAAATTGGTCCCGATCTTCCGATAGGTAATGGATAGGTCAATTGATGTGGAGATCTCGACGTTGATGATCCGAGGCTCTCGAGTAGAACACGAACAGCCCCTGCAATCACTACACCACCGCTCTGTTGGTTATCAACCGTGCTTCACACGATTGACCTCGCCAAGAAGGCTAATCCCTGCAAGTGCAACCGAGAACACAAGCAAGAACGTAGAAGAAGCAATCTGAAATTGCTGAATTGGGGTTTCACAAACCGAAAAACGGCGATATTATTGATCTAAGCAAAACCCAATTGTCTATGGCGGCTACCATGGAGTATATATAGGTGGGAGGACGTCCAAGAGGGTGTTAGGGTCGTGACCTAACCCTAAGACACGAAAATAATGGACTTAGACTTGATACAAGGCCCAATGGCCCAATACGGTGGCGCAGCACCCTGACAGATTCTGTACTTGATTTTGTTTCGACGATTCCCGGCGACTCCGAAGGAATTTTGACATGGGACCGGTTGCGTTGGAAAGGTTATCCTCTCCCCTTTCCGTGCATATGTAGAACGTCCAAAACGGAGTTCGTATGCGTCCTGGGCGTCCGTTTTAGTGCATACTGCTCCTGGACTCCGAGTTGGATACGATTTGGAGTTTGGTTCGGTTTCCATCTTCTTTGAACGAATTCTCTGGTCTTCCACGTCCCTAATACTCCCTCCAAGTACTCCTTGAACCTCTCCATGGATCCTAATCACAAATAAATCATTAAGTAGCAATCTATGCTCAAAAACATATAAGGAAATATATAAGAACGAGTTCACCTCTGAAATTAATTGTTGTGTATGAACTCTATTGATTGCATCTTGTATATTCAGTAGAGTGTTGTTTGTATCCATATAAGTGATGTCCTCATCAAGGGCCCGGGACCACCCCGACGATCAAGCCGAGGTTCTTACCGAGGCGAACGGTTGTCACCATGAGGCGGGAAGCCCGAAGGTGGCGGCCTGACAAGGCGCGCAAAACCAATATGGTTTTCGTATCGGGAACTGGCGCCCTTCAATTGCGTGAGATCCGCACGCCAAAGATCTCATCTGCCGCACGCGGGATACGCCACACGGCGAGGATTTAACTCCAAACCCTCGCCAACAGCACATCCGAAGACCTTTGAAGACTCAGTTCAAAAGACGCGAGGATGGACCCACCTCCAGCGGAATGACTTCACCCCAGTGGTCTTCCCCAGAGGTAGGTCCAGGGGGCCACTGTTGGTACCCTGGAAACCATACACCCCTTGAGGTTACAAAGATCTCAAAGGAAAGTCATCTACTTGATTTGAAGACCTTCAGAGGCCCACATGTCAGATATAACCGGACCCGCTTCTCCAACATGGTTAATCCCAGGGTCACCACGTGTACTATCAAACCGGAGCTACCGCTTACAAGGGGGAATCTCCGGGCCATGTACCGAAATGGCACCTCCGGACTTAACCCCAGACCGAGAGAAGCTCCAGACCTGATGACGAGATCATGCACATTATCATTGCACCTACAAATATGGTACAAAGTTTATTTGTTTGGGATCCTGGCTCAAGTGAATGTGTGCTCTTGTTTGGACAAGATCAAGATGGTGCGCTATGTCGTCCGCCACCTTGGCCTCCTCCTTTCATGCTTACAAGAAGATTTGCTGGTGTTGCACATATGGACCCACACATGATAGAAGATGAACTTGAGTCGAAGACGACTCCAATTCAAGAAGGGGAGGATAATGAGGACATCACTTCTATGGATACAAACAACACTCCATTGAACATACAAGATGCAATCAATAGAGTTCATACACAACAATTAATTTCAGAGGTGAACTCGTTCTTATATATTTCCTTATATGTTTTTGAGCATAGATTGCTACTTAATGATTTATTTGTGATTAGGATCCATGGAGAGGTTCAAGGAGTACTTGGAGGGAGTATTAGGGACGTGGAAGACCAGAGAATTCGTTCAAAGAAGATGGAAACCGAACCAAACTCCAAATCGTATCCAACTCGGAGTCTAGGAGCAGTACGCACTAAAACGGACGCCCAGGACGCATACGAACTCCGTTTTGGACGTTCTACATATGCACGGAAAGGGGAGAGGATAACCTTTCGAATGGCACCGGTCCCATGTAAAAATTCCTTCGGAGTCGTCGGGAATCGCCGAAACAAAATCAAATACAGAATCTGTCAGGGTGCTGCGCCACCATATTGGGCCATTGGGCCTTGTATCAAGTCTAAATCCATTATTTTCGTGTGTTAAGGTTAGGTCACGACCCCAACACCCCCTTGGACGTCCTCCCACCTATATATACTCCATAGTAGCCGCCATGAACAATTGGGTTTTGCTTAGATCAATAAAATCGCCGTTCTACGGTTTGTGAGACCCCAATTTCGCGATTTCCGATCGTGTCTTCTACGTTCTTGCTCGTGTTCTCGATTGCACTTGCAGGGATTAGCCTTCTTGGCGAGGTCAAGCGTGTGCAGCACGGTTGATAACCAACGGAGCCGTGGTGTAGTGATTGCAGGGGTACTCGAACCGCTCGAGTGCCGCGGATCATCAACGTCGAGTTCTCCATCAATCGACTTACCCATTACCTTTCGGAAGATCGGGACTCATCATCAATTTTCCTATCAATTGGTATCAGATTTCCAGGTTGCCCGTTAGGTAATTCATCTATCCATTACATTAGTTTTGTTTTTCATACCTAGAGTCCACAAAAAAGCCACAAAAAACTTGCAGTTTAGTAGATCTGTTCATCACTTTGTCCAAACCACCATTGAGCCTTTGCAACTTTCGTTTTCAGTTTGGTTTTGTTGAGTTTGTGTCCGTTGTTGAGTCATATTGCTGGTTTAGAAAGTGTTTTTAGTCTTAGTTTGAGTTTTGTATTGTGTTGATTCATCCTTTTGAATCACGTTATCACGTCCAGATTAGATTCATCTCTGTCCAGTTCAGTATTTTTATCATATCTAACTCATACGAACTCGGATTTTCCTGTTCTTGTACTTTCTGGAAAGCTTAAGAAGTTTTCTATAAATTTCTTATTCATCACTCTCCCAGAAAATATAGTTATCGATGTCGAAATTGCATTAGATCTGAATCTGTTATTGATCTAGAAATTCTGAACAGTCTGTATTTCGGGGGCAATATCTCCCATTGTTCTTATCCAAAATAGATCTTCCATATACTGGATTTAAATAGGAGAGATAGATCTATAATATTTCTGTTCAAAGTTTTTAGATTTGGGGACTATAAAGGTGCTTAATTGTCCTTAGAACATTGAGCAGAAAATCTGTAATAGACATACGAGATATCTTTGAGTGTTTGCATTGTGTTCTTCTTTTGCAGCACATTCTGAAAAAAAAGGAAGAAAAAAGAAAAAGGCAAGTGCAAAAGAAGATACAAAAGCCGCACAAAAAAAGCAGAAAAAAACAACAAAAAAAACAGAAGTGCTTGCATTCTTTGTGTCATCTAGTTTTGTCTCATGTCTTGCTAGTTTGAACTACTAGGAACACATTTAGGCCAGCAACTTTGACAAATACTTTGGACACTTATTCAACTTTACTATCTGATTTCATTGTTGATAATCCTTGCTACATAGAAAGTGCCATCCAAGCTACACCTTACTCTTGAGCAGAATCGATACACCTTTGCAATCATCCCACGCTTCATTGGTTTCTTCATACCGGCCACCGTTTGCCACCTGCAGTGTCGGTAAGAACAGTTGTAAGAGCGTGGTAAGACGCTTGAGAGTGTGTGATTCCACTTCCACTTTGCCATTATCCTTTGTAGTTGATAGGGATAACATATTTTTTGTGTTGTCTTCTTTTTGCTACTAACAATGTCAGGTAAAAGCAAGAATCATGCATTATATGCTGAGATGATGGACATGATGAAGACGACGATGGAGTTGCTCACTAAAAATCAAACATCAACCAAGGATTCACATGACATTCGGACCACCTTTACAACACCTTCCACAAGAAGTAATTACATTCTCCCATCTCTTCCTTCTTATGATGGTTTTGGTTACGATGAATATATTGCTTGGGAAATAGAGTTGGATAAAATTTTTGGAAAATGTCATATGTGTGAGAGGAGGAAGATTAGAAATGTTGCAAGTGCATTAGTAGGTTGTGCATTAACTTGGTGGAACAATTTAAATGATTTAGAAAAACCTCGAACATGGAAAGATATGAAAATTCTTATGCGAGAAACATTTACTAGTGTATCCAATTGCAAAGATGAAATACATAAGCTTGAGAAGAATTTTCTTGTTGTACCTCCTCCTATGCCTAACCTTTTGCAGGAACAAGAACCAATAATTGTAGAAAATCCAAAAGCGAATGAGGTGTTCAACAACTCCTATGAAAATTCAGATCTATCAATTCATATTTCACCCACAATTACTGCTGAAAATGAGAATAAAGGTAACGAATATCACAACACACTTGTTGAAGGTGAGAAGTTTTTGGATGTTCTGAATTTTTTCACCAATCATGCTATTGTCGAGGAGCGACTAGTGGAATCTTTTATTGATACACCATTGCCACATGTTGATTTTCCTGCTGATCCTTCTGTTAAGAAAGAGTTGTGTGCTGATAACTCTATTATACCTATGCAAAAACAAGTTAATGTACAAGATGATTGTGTTTTGGATTCACCTACTTGTGCTGAAATTCATAATTTGATCACCGCTACTGCTGAAAATGATGAGCTGAAATTTTTGTCTTCTCTAAATACTTTGGGTTATATTGAATTTGACACTCTTTGTGATCTAAATATTGTAGAGAGGAGAATATTTTCACAATCTGAATTGCCTTTATTAAGTAGAAATATTTTTCATGCTATAGGCAACTATGAAGATAGTGGTGAATTTATGGTGCATAAAGTTTACATATGTTCAAATGTGCAAGCTCCTTTTGTGCTGCAACAACATGGTGAAATGAATGGATGCACTAACACTAATAATGTATTGTCAAGTTTTTCTAGCATTTTTTTATTGCAGCAAGGACAACAAATAAAAAAGAAGCATTGTTCATTGCGGTTGTGCAATATGGACAATGTTCATTCTACCCCCAAAGCAATCCTTTTTCCTGGACATACGAGCAAGCCGAGGACGGCTTGTCATAAAGAAGGGGAGAATGACGAGATCATGCACATTATCATTGCACCTACAAATATGGTACAAAGTTTATTTGTTTGGGATCCTGGCTCAAGTGAATGTGTGCTCTTGTTTGGACAAGATCAAGATGGTGCGCTATGTCGTCCGCCACCTTGGCCTCCTCCTTTCATGCTTACAAGAAGATTTGCTGGTGTTGCACATATGGACCCACACATGATAGAAGATGAACTTGAGTCGAAGACGACTCCAATTCAAGAAGGGGAGGATAATGAGGACATCACTTCTATGGATACAAACAACACTCCATTGAACATACAAGATGCAATCAATAGAGTTCATACACAACAATTAATTTCAGAGGTGAACTCGTTCTTATATATTTCCTTATATGTTTTTGAGCATAGATTGCTACTTAATGATTTATTTGTGATTAGGATCCATGGAGAGGTTCAAGGAGTACTTGGAGGGAGTATTAGGGACGTGGAAGACCAGAGAATTCGTTCAAAGAAGATGGAAACCGAACCAAACTCCAAATCGTATCCAACTCGGAGTCTAGGAGCAGTACGCACTAAAACGGACGCCCAGGACGCATACGAACTCCGTTTTGGACGTTCTACATATGCACGGAAAGGGGAGAGGATAACCTTTCGAATGGCACCGGTCCCATGTAAAAATTCCTTCGGAGTCGTCGGGAATCGCCGAAACAAAATCAAATACAGAATCTGTCAGGGTGCTGCGCCACCATATTGGGCCATTGGGCCTTGTATCAAGTCTAAATCCATTATTTTCGTGTGTTAGGGTTAGGTCACGACCCCAACACCCCATTGGACGTCCTCCCACCTATATATACTCCATAGTAGCCGCCATGAACAATTGGGTTTTGCTTAGATCAATAAAATCGCCGTTCTACGGTTTGTGAGACCCCAATTTCGCGATTTCCGATCGTGTCTTCTACGTTCTTGCTCGTGTTCTCGATTGCACTTGCAGGGATTAGCCTTCTTGGCGAGGTCAAGCGTGTGCAGCACGGTTGATAACCAACGGAGCCGTGGTGTAGTGATTGCAGGGGTACTCGAACCGCTCGAGTGCCGCGGATCATCAACGTCGAATTCTCCACCCCAATCGACATACCTTTCGTAAGATCGGGCCTAAACCTACTCATCACCTGACACGTGTCAGGTAGCTCCGGAGCTGCCTGTTTCCCACAGTATTCTCCAGAGCTGCCACGTGTCTAACCGTCGGAGCTTCAGCCTCTGACCTCCGGAAGACTCCACAACGGCTTCGGATCTTCAAAGGGGAATCAAGGACTTCAAGACCCGATTAAGTGTCATTAATACCATATTAATGACACACAGTCGGATGACCTTAATTACCAGTAACGGTGCTGTCAAAGCCCATTACCCAGTCATTAAGGGCAATTAAACGTGTTGAATGAGTATCAATACTAGTAACCGCCGGGGCCACATGTCGGGCCAGGCTAACTTGTAACGGCCTGCCCTTGTACTATAAAAGGACAGGCCGACGACGGACTCTAGGGGTTCAGTGATGCTACACACGTGCCATAGACACTCGTCACAAGCTCATACAGCTAATACAACACCAGCACACCTGTGGAGTAGGGTATTACGCTCAGGCGATCTGAACCACGTAAATCTTCGTGTCTCCTGTGCCATTTACAATTCACCTTCTTGAATCTCCGCGCGCCCACACCGAACATCAAACTCCTCTAACACTTTAGTAGTGTCGGGAGATCTGTCAGATCCAAACCACCGACAGCCTCTTCCTCATCGGTGTCAAGGCTCTCCTCATCATCTTTGTCTTGCTCTTTTGAGGAGGTTGTTGCTTTGAGTGCAACATCCTTCATCTTCGAGGCGGTGAACCTTTGGAGGTCATTGTAGAAGAGTGCCTCCTTCTCCATGATCTCATGGTTGATGATCCTTCCAAGGACCTCCTCCGGGGTCATTTTGGCAAACCCCAGACTTTCTAGGCATGAATGCCCAAATCATCCTCTTCACCACCTCGTGGTCCGTCCACTTGGTACAGCCATAAGATCTACTATTGTTGATGACTATCTTTAGGCGGTTGTACATCTCTTGGGGAGATTCACCATCCATAATGGCAAACCTGCCGAGCTCTCCTTCTATAAGCTCAATCTTAGCTTCTTTCACGACTCGGTTGCCTTCATGAGCCGTCTTGAGGGTGTCCCAAATGTCCTTGGACACCTCAAGTCCATCCACTCGGTTGAATTCATCTCTTGAGAGAGATGAGATGATCACTCCGGCCGCTTAAGCGTTGCGGTGAAGGAGCACAGCTTGCTCCAGAGTGATATCTTCTTCATTCTTAGGGATGTGCACCCCGGTCAACACAATTTGCCATAGTGAGGGGTTGAGTGACACAAGGTGGATCTTCATGTTGTGTTTCCACATCCCGTAGTCGGTTCCATCGAATTGGGGAGGCTTCCCCAATGGGATGGAAATATAGTGGTTGTTGGAGACAAGGCGTTCATAGTTGCAGCCTTGTTAGTTGCAGTTGATTGTGCCACTCGATGTGGAGGTTGAGGTGTCAACCTTGGGAATCTTCAACTTCTCTCGAAGTTTCGCTTTGAGCTGGCGAATCTCTTCGTCATCTGTGACTTGTCTTGATAGAAGAGAATCTCTTCTGGAGTTGCTTGAACCTCACTAGTTGAGACTTCTTCGTACCCCACTCCGGCCATCTTCTCTCTGAGTTGTTAGACTCTTTTGGGAGAGTCCTGCTCTGATACCAATTGAAAGTTGCCTAGAGGGGGGGTGAATAGACTAAACGACCTGAAATGACTTAATAAAACGAGATTAGAACTCAGGAGGCGGACTAGTCCGGTCCAGGGGCGGACTAGTCGGGTCCTCCTACAGGGAAAAGCCTAAAAAGGGTTTCTAACAAGTTTTAATCCAATTCTCGTGATGCAAGGTTTGTTAGAATGACTTAGTGAGCCTTGACAAGTTATATGACAAGTATGAAACTAAGGATCACGATGAAACAAGAGTGATGAACAAGACCAATAAAGTTAACTCTAGAAGTAATGAGCAATAAGTGAAAGTAAAGAACACAAGGGACACAAGGATTTTATCCCGAGGTTCGATCCCACGAAGGAACCTACGTCCCCGTTGAGGAGTCCATGAAGGACCGGGTTCAACAACCCTTCCCTCACCAAGTTTACCACACGGGCCTAACTTGGTTCTTCCACTATCACAAAGAGTGAATACAAGATTTGTTGGAGCTTCTCACAATCTGAGGCTCCCACCACAAATACAATCACAAATCACAAAGATTGACTCAAGCTACAGATCACAAAGATTCACAAAGTGCGAGAGATCAAACCGAGAGCCAAAGAGTGGTGTTCTTCCTCTTCTTCACCTCACTAAACCCTAATCCACACAAGAATTAGTTTTAGAGGGAATGTAGGCAAGAAGGAGGCTTTGGGAGGCTCAAGGTTGCTGTGGTGGCGCTAGGGTTTCAAATTGCTCAAAGGTTGGTTCAAATGAACCCAGGGGTCCTCTATTTATAGAGGTTCCAAGCCCATATTGCTGACTTCAGCAGATGGGCGGACTAGTCCGGCCTACAGCCCGGACTAGTCCGGCCTAGGGGACCACTGACGTCCCTGACAACTATCGCACTGCGCGGCAATTGTCACACTACCCGCCAAACTTCAAATTCAAACGGTCACTTCAACAACGGACTAGTCCGGCCCTCACTGGACTAGTCCGATCTCACACATAACCTTTTGTTCCATGTGAAAACGGACTAGTCTGAAGACCACGGACTAGTCCGGCCCCCAGGGCGGACTAGTCCGTCCTTCCCAGACTTAATCTCTGAAGCATCAACTTCTCTCATACCCGGACTAGTCCAGCCCCCGAGGCGGACTAGTCCGATCTCAGTCAGGACCTCTTGGTCCGGACCAAAATGGACAAGTCCGTGGTTTTGGGACTTAGACCCAAAAACCCACTCCTCGACTACCCGCACTGGTCCGTCCCACTACGGACTAGTCCAAACTCAATCAGACCCTTCTGGTCAGGCTAAAAACGGACTTGGCCAGAAAGGGGCGGACTAGTTCAGCCACTTGCACGGACTAGTCCGGCCCTACTGCCAGACTCCTTCCAACTCTTTTCTCTCAATGGGTTTGACCTCTAAACCGCTTTGAGCTCCCAACTTGATCTCAATGCACTTTACTCACACATCCTCACACTTATTTGGCTAGTCCAAACTCGACGCACTAGAAACCCTAGTTTCTCCTTTTCGAGTTGACATCGCCGTTTTCATCCTTTTCCTTTTTGAGGGATTGTGCTTCCATTTAAGTCCACACCTATGCTTAAGATCACTGAGCTCATTAGTCACTTAATTGTCGTCATCAATCATCCAAAACCCACGGGGATCCTAGATGCACTTTCAATTAGGGTTTTCTAGATCGATGTGAATTTGGAGATTAGGGGTTGAATTCACAAAGGAAAAGAGAATAGAAGGTATACCAGGTGTTTAGAACTCCAATGAATCAAGGATCTTGACGATCTAGGGTTGATGAAGGACTTGGAGATGAATTGGTGATGAAGAATGAAACTTGATGGAGATCTTGATCCTCTTTCGTTTCCTCCTCTTCTTCTTCTTGCTTGGGATCTCCTCCTCCCTCCTTGATGGTGGCTCTCCACGAACTAGGGTTTGGGTGGTTGGAAAAGTGGCAAATAGATGTCAAGCCAAGGGGTGGAGTTGTTTATATAGAGGTGGAGGCTAGGGTTAGATGGATTTCGAGTTTGAGATGAGTAGGGGTCCAACGCCCCAGGACATGTGGCAGCACTGGAGCCACCCTGTGGTGGGAGGCAGGTCCGGCACTGCGGGACACATGGCAGGGCCGGAGCCACCCTAAGGAAGGAGGTAGATCCAGCACTGCAGGATACGTGGTAGCACCGGAGCCACCCTAATGAGGGAGGCGGGTCCGGCACTGCAGGACACGTGTTGCCTTCGGAAGTCCACAACAGCGAAGGGTGGAACTAAGCGCATCTTCTCCTGGCGAGAGGGGATACCTGGTATGCAAGGTATCGACACTCATAATGTGGCATGTAACCGTTTTGACACAAGTGTATCGAAAATGTCATTTTATCCTAAAACTTTGTATTCTGACATTTCATACATGGGCACCGCACCTTATCGATCGTTGACAACAAAAAAGCTAGATCTATAAAATCATCTGTCTTGGTGAACCACTCATTTGAGTGACCACCGCCTTTGTTGTTCCAACCAGTATACATCCAACTGCGATCTTTGCCCATGTTTGACTCTGTAGTATAAAGCTAGAGAAATTATCGTCTCTTTATACTTTGTTTAATGTCACGATCCTACATCTATTGGAAAGAATAGGTCCTAAACCTATCCAAGAGTGACCGAGAGGAATGTGCTTATGCAAGACGTGGGGTGTGGATCCACATGAATTTTGGCAGCATAACCCCGCCGTTTTCCAATTGTACGCCCAAAAATGGTGCAACAGAAAATATTAGGGTTACGACATCGAAATCTCGTTTAGATCTAGAGCCCGCGTCTTGTCATAAGCACGCCCCCTAGGTCACTCCCAAGATGTCCAAAACGGGACAATTCCAAACCTACACGCCTCACATGCGTAACGCATATGAGACGGGCCAATTCGAAACGAGTGACACATATAGTATAGGTTACACTAATTTATCATTTTGAGTCATTTAAGAGGAAAGCACGAGAGACAGAGATATGGAAGTGGGTCAGCCGTTCTAAGTTATGCCCTGTTTGGGCTCGTGGTTAACTTATGATGACTTTAGGGTTAGTCGTCATACGTTAGCCCCGTCGGGGTCCACTGTTAACTTACAACAGATTTAGGGTTAGCCGCCGTAAGTGATCAGAGATCAAACTGCACCATTTACAACGGCCATCCACGCGCGGGTGACTGGAGTCCTCACCATCGTCGTTCGCTTCTGTGCCCGTCTAGACGCATACATTATCACTAAATGGGTCATGTCGGGCCCTAAATAAGAGTTGTGCCTGGCCGAGCCAGCTCGAAACTCGTTTATTTACATATAGTAATTAAACACTCAATCAATCAAAATAATAATTAAATAATATTTATTTAAACTACTAAACTAAACTCATATGCACTAATCATAACCAATTGATAATTAAAAAACAACCGTGCTAGGCTCGGTTGAGCCATGGCTGGCAATGGAGGTCGGCGTGGGGGGCGCCGGCGGCTGATGGCATCATCCGGCGAGGGGGGGAGGGAGGCGGCCTTACCTCTATGGCATGGCGGCACACGACGGGGTGAGGCGGCACACGGCTAGGCAGTGTGGCGAGGTGGCGCGCGGCGAGACGATTGGGGTGCGCGGCTAGGACACGGCGAGGCGAAGACGGCATGACAATGGGAGGCGAGGTGAGGCGGCTTGGGCGTGTGGGCAGGCGGCAACACGAGGAGGAAGACGCGCGTGTGGAGTGGGCCGAGCGCGCAGCCCGCGGGATGTAGGGTTAATCCCTTAACTTACGACGGTTCTGTAATTTACGACGGCTTTAGAGTTTGACCATCATAAATTAGTGATTAACTTACGACGGCTAAATATCTTACGGCGGTTAACGGTGCGGCTGTGGTAAGTAACACATTAATTTACGACAATTGTGTTGTTTACGACGGTCATAGCCTCGTGGGTCGTCATAAATTACCTTATCACCCCCTTCCCCCTCCTCATGAATCTCACCGGTCTCAGTGCCATGCGGCGCTGGCGGCGGGCGGCTGGTGCGACCGTTGCGCGGGCGAGGGGCGCGGCTGTCGAGCGATCGGCAGCGTGAAGAGCAGGCGATGTGTAAGTGCAATGATCGACGACGGCGAGAGGCGCGACCAGTGGCGCAGGCGAGGTGCACGGTGGCGCAATGGGCAGAGTGAGCGTGTGATGCAGTGGTGCGACGAGCGAGCGATCAGCGTGGCGGCGCAACAGGCAGTGCGGCGACGGCGCTGCCGGCGTCGAAAAAGAAAGGTAGGTGATTAATTTTGTTATTTTTAATTGTTTTTCTGTTAATTTATAAATGTTATGTCAGTTATAAAATAGTGAATTAAAATAATTATGTGATTGTATACCCTATAATTTTTTTGTTATTTTAGTATTAATTGATAAAATTAATGGTTAATTACGAGGATTCCTAAATTTCAGGCCTCCTAAGATATAGCGGACCCTATGATTTACTCGGTACACGACGCTGTGGTGATTCTCAAACGAACATCACCGTCATTTATTCACTTGAGCCACAACCGTTCAGGCATTCGGAGGTGGGATGGATTACGACCTCTGCAGAAAAAAAATTGGTTTAAAACACCGTACCAGTACAGTAGGGCTACTGTTTCTCTCAATGCAAGCTCCATGTATTGGGCATGCAAAGGAGATGACCGACGAGCGTGACCTCAGTCACTTTAAGGCTGGTAGAAGACGGAGCCGGCGCTGTTAACGTCTCACGTCCCCGCCGCGGAAGTCGAACTCGTAGGCCTTGGTCATGTCCTCCGGACGGAACAGGCCGAAGTTTTGCTCTACGTCGTCTGACCCCTGCCCCTTGAGGTTCTCGTTGAACAGGGCGAAGATGTATACGTCGATGTCGGCGTTGGGGCGGTGCGGGGTGCCCGTGTTGCCGGAGAGCACGCGGTTGATGAGGTAGTTGTTGTATGCCTTGGCGTTGGCTACGGTCGCCGGCTGGAATCCATCGCCGACCTCCAAAAGGCTCTCGCCGTCACGTAGCGAATGCATTCCGTTCCCGGGTTTGATTTTCCCCCTTTCCGGCCACCCAGTCTCCGTCCATTTTGCATCGGTACCACCCGGATTTGAGGCTTTTCCCTCAAATTGCCTGAAAAATAAGATCAACATTGTAATATTTCCGGTGGACTAAATACCGGCAAGAACCATATGGTTTGAGCCCGTGTCAGTGCAACTCACATGGTGTTCAGATGTCCCGTCAAGTTCTCCATTGCATAAAACGTGGCATCCATCATCGCATCCAGGAGGCTGTGGTAGACGAGGCCGGTGTTTGGGTCGACCACGCCGGGCTTGTAGTTCCCTAGCGCGTAGTCGAGGGAGATATTCTTTGGGTTTTCGGCGTACGCGAAGAACGGGTAGGGGTTCATCGAGAGGTACGATCCGGTCCGCTGCAGGAACTGGAGCATGGGCTTCATCACCGACTGCGCGATGTCGTCCCGGAACCTTGCCGACGACGGCGGGAACGTGTTTTTGTGGAGCGCGCCGAAGTGGATCGGCGTGGACACCTTCACTGCGTCCGCGAGGCCCAGCTTCACAAGCGCGAGCTGCACGTTGGTCATGGCCCGGACGAGCTTGGGTGCCAGGTCCGGTCTCGAGTAGAACACCTCGTTCCCGACGTCCACGCCGTTGATCTGAGTGTCCGGGTAGTAGTCCGATACGTTGCACTGCGCCCACTGGAGCGCGTACGAAGTGCTCGCGGCCGCGGCGGCCACTTCTTCGTTGGGCATCATCACGGTGACCTTGATGCCGGTGTTGGCTAGGGCGTTGAGCACGTCCGGGTTGGCGTCGTATATCCTCACCATGGTTACGCCGTTATCCTGGAGCAGCTCCACCACCGACTCCGGGTCCGGCAGGTCGTCCGCCACCCTGCCGTAGCTCACGCCCACCTCCCGCGCCTCTGCGCAATGCAGTGCATGCACATGCACGCCAGCAAAAATCAATCACCGTTCAAATACTCAGCAGTCCTAGGACAGACGACTGATGATATATGTATCCTAAAAACAGACAGTGCAAAATTCTTTCTGCGCGCGATGAGTATACCTGCGCAGGAGAAGCCGAGCAGGAGCATGACGAGGAAGCCAGCGAGCTCCATGGAATCTTGAGAGAGAGACAGAGAGAACGACCGGTGGCCGAATGTGTGCCGATCCCAATACTGTGCGTGAGAAATTATATTGCTACGGTCGACATCCCGCGGCGGGGCGGCGTGCGGCTACGCTTCATCGCCAGTAAGGTCCAAGCTTTGCGTCACGTGCCAGTCCAGCGCATCGTACATGGCTTTCTAGGCCTACCTTATGGCAGGACCTTACCAACAGGCCAAATTGTTCATCGATCACACCCCGCGGCTGCTATCGTCGGGGCAAACCGACGAAAACTCGTGTCAACAGATATGTTTTTTTTTCTTACGGAAAGGCTATTCTTTAGTCGTCTAATGCATCAAGCGCTCACTTGCGGACGTGCAGCGGATGGGAAAGAAGATGATTAACTTTTTATTTTGTTAATTATAAGTCATAATTTGTAATAATTATGTTAATTATAAAATAATAAGATAAATAATTATATGATTGCTTAATCTATAAAATTAATAATTAATGAATAATTAAAAATAGTGATTAATGATAGTAATTAGCTGTTAATTGTCATATGCCTGAAATTTTCTTCAATTTCAAGCACCTAAAATCTAAACAGTCCCTTTTTCTTATTGTCCTACTTTCCACACAGCTCGTCTGTTAGTTAATTGGCGGTACGCTACTCTAGCATCTCTACCGCATCACCCAGGAAACATGCGAGTACAGATGTCATGGATCGTTACCTCCAGACGCGCAGCGCAACGGAACAAAGACGCACGTCGGTGTAGGAGAAGTAGACGATCTCGTTCGTCTCCTCCTCGCGCTCTTCACATCAGCAGTAGAAGAACACGTTCGTCATAGTCGATCAACGCAGCAGTAGCAGCAGCGCCTCCATGGAATCCACACATGCGGAGAGGAACGTCGTGCGCCGGTGTGCTAGCACCGCGCGCGGTAAGGGTCTCGGCGTGAGGCCTTAGAGGGGTGGCGGCTAGGGCTGTCACGTGGTGGAGTGATTAGCCCCTAACCCTACCCCTCATATTTATAGGCATACTAATGGGCTTTTAGGTTGCAGGCTCATTAGTACCCTAATTGTTTATGGATCAAATATCCAATAGGCTTTAACCCGAATTGTTATGATTGCCTCTTGGGCACATCACCAACAATCTCCCACTTGCACTAGAGACAATCATCTAGCCAAGATTTTCGATATTCCAACTCCTTAAGTGTGTGACCCGTTAGGTTCATGTGCAGTCGGTTGTGTATGGAAACCGTTTCCAACCACAAATCAGTAGAGGTACCTAGCAGGACATACTGACTCCCGAATATACATAAAGGTCATATCAGCCGAACCTAGATATATTCAACATGCTAATCCCTTTGCCTCACGATACCAGTCAAGCTCAAGGTGAGATGTGTGCCATCCTTGTGATAGCTCGACCATTCACTCGATCAAATAGTGGATTTATTCCATGACTAACTTTTAGTCACTGTGATTAACCTTTAATCACTTTGGCATGACCATGGACTTTTAAATCCAACTATCTCGAGGGGCCCAGAGATATCTCTCTTGTTATTAAGGAGGGGCAAATCCCATCTTGATCCGCGCACATCCCATTCTATGTTTCATTATATATCCGAAGACCACTTTTATGACTACCAAGTTACAAAGTAGCGTTTGGTAGTCTCAAAGTACACAACTACACATAGTGAGAAACAATGGCGATCTCAGATCTAAGGATCTAGCATGTGTATCACTCAAGACCAACTGATGGCACATATGAAAATAACAATACCAGCAGTGTCTCGGAGTGGGTCAATCCAACACCATGTTCACTAATATGTGTTCACATTATTAATTCGATATCTGACCCGTGAAACGTGATCATCAATTAATACATGTGCTAGTTTGTATGCAATTATTATCTCATATAGTGATATAGACTAGGGATTATCTAGAGTAATATTATTATTAACAAAGAGTTTCATGAACAAGTCACATACTTGATGATCAATATAAATAATGATTACTCATTTAATAATTTATTTAATAGTACATAAACATAGCTATGACACAAGTCTCCTACTACACACTATGATCACTGATGTAAGTATCTAATACCCATAGATCTCGTGTGCGCCTCATGCTTTGATTGCGGAAGAGGCTTTGTCAACAGATCTGCAACATTCGAATCCGTGTGCACCTTGCATATCTTCACATCACCTCGGTCAATGATCTATTGAATGAGGTGATAGTGTCGTAGTATGTGTTTGGATCGTTTGTGTAATGTAGGCTCTTTTTCCTGTGCGATGGCTCCACTATTGTCACAATAGAGATCCACAAGACTGGACACGCTAGGAACAACACCCAACTCAAAAACAAATTTTCTGATCCAAACAGCTTCCTTTGCAGCTTCAGAAGTTGCAATATACTCCGCCTCTGTGGTTGAATCTGCTACTGTATCTTGCTTGGAACTTTTCCAGGTCACTGCCCCTCCATTGAGGCAGAATACAAAACCGGATTGCGATCCAGAATCATCCTTATCAGTTTGGAAGCTAGTATCGGTGTAATCTTTTACAAAAAGCTCTTCTTCACCTCCAAATACTAAGAATGCATCATTATTTCTTCTCAAGTACTTAAGGATGTTTTTGACAACGGTCCAATGAGCCTCACCATAATTTGACTGATACCTGCTCGTGATGCTTAGAGCATAAGATACATCTGGGCGTGTACACAGCATGTCATACATGATGGATCTAATAGCCGAAGCATAAGGAATCGCTCTCATCCTCTTTTGCTCATCAGGTGTCCAAGGACACTGACTCTTGCTTAGAGTAATGCCATGTGACATTGGCAAGAAACCTTTCTTGGAATCTTGCACATTGAACTGATTCAATATCTTGTCAATATATGTATCTTGGCTTAATCCAATTAGCCTTTTAGATCTATATCTATAGATCTTTATGCCCAAAATGTATGATGCCTCTCCTAAATTCTTCATTGAGAAACTTTTTTCTTAATGAGGATTTAACATCATCAAGCATTAGAATGTCATTTCCGATCAATAATATGTCATCTACAGATAGGACCAAAAATATATGTGCGCTCCAACTAAACTTCTTGTAAATACAAGGTTCTTCTATGTTCTTGATGAAACCAAACCCTTTGATTACTTCATAAAATGTAGATTCCAACTTTGAGATGTTTGCTTCAGTCCATAAATAGACTTTTGAAGCTTGGATATTTTATTAGCATTTTTAGGATCGACAAAACCCTCAGGTTGTGTTATGTACACATCCTCAGTCAGACTTCCATTAAGAAAGGTTGTTTTGACATCTATCTGCCATATTCATAATCAAAATATGCAACAATTGCCCGAAGAATCCGAACAGACTTAAGCATTGCAACGGGTGAGAAAGTTTCATCATAATCGACACCTTGAATTTGCGCTTTATAGATGTGAACATTTCCATCTATATCAGTCTTTTTCTTGAAAATCCATTTACAATCGATAGGTCTCACACCTTCGATTGGATCAACCAAGTTCCAGACTTGATTTTCATGCATGGATTCAATTTTGGATTCCATGGCTCCAAGTCACTTCTCAGAGTCGGGTCCCATCATTGCTTCGGTATAGGTCGTGGGCTCATTATTATCCAACAATACCATGTCATGTTGCTCCGTGGTTAGAAGCGTTAACTTTTCAGTCGCACGACGTACCCTCGTAGACCTTCGTGGGGCTGGTGTTTTATCAGCTGGTTGCACAACATCTTGTACATCTTGTATAGGATCAGTGGATGCTAAAACATTTTCTGGTATTTCTTGAATTTCTTCAAGATGCATCTTGCTCCCACTAACTCCTTTTGAGAGAAACTCTTTCTCCAAGAAGACAACATTGCGAGCGGTAAACGCATTACCCTCTGTTTTATTATAAAAATAATATCCTTTGATTTCCCTAGGATATCTACACAAAAGCATTTGTCTTATTTTGGAGTGAGTTTGTCTGACGTCAAATGTTTGACATAAACATCACATCCCCAAACTTTGAGGAAAGACAATTCGGAACGCTTCCCCATCCACATCTCATATGGTGTATTTTCAACAGACTTAGTTGAGACTCTGTTTAGTGTGAACGCAACAGTTTTAAGAGCGTAACCACAAAAGGATAGTGGAAGATTTGCTTGGCTCATCATCGACCTAACCATGTCCAACAAGGTTCGGTTCCTCCGCTTGGACACCCCATTCTATTGAGGCGTTCCAGGTGGAGTCAACTGTGGAACAATTCCACATTATTTTAAATGATCATAAAATTCATGGCTCAAATATTCACCCCTACGATCAGATCGTAGAAGTTTAATTGTCTTACCCAATTGATTTTTTACTTCATTTTGAAATTCTTTGAACTTTTCAAAGGATTTAGACTTGTGCCTCATTAGGTAGACATAACCATATCTACTAAAGTCATCGGTAAATGTGATGAAGTACTAAAAACCACCTCTAGCAATTGAATTCATTGGTCCACATACATCTGTATGTATAAGTCCCAACAAGTCAGTCGTCCTCTCACTTTGACCAGTGAAGGGTGTTTTGGTCATCTTCCCAAGCAAACAAGATTTGCATATGTCAAGTAATTCAAAATCAAATGAGCTTAGTAAACCATCTTTATAGAGTTTTTCAATGCGTTTCTCATTTATATGACCTAAGCGACAATGCCAAATAAAAGTGGGATTTAGATCATTACGTCGAGCCCTTTTGGTGTTAATGTTACAGACAGTTTTATCCTCAAGATCAAAAACATATAATCTATTCACCAATGGACATTGAGCATAGAAAATATTATTGTAATAAATAGAACAACATTTGTTCTTTATTACAATCTCACCATCAACTTCTTCTAAACACGAAGAAGAGATAATATTCTTGCTCAAAGTAGGAATGCAATAATAATTATTCAATTCCAAAACTAATCCTGAGGATAATTACAAGTGGTAAGTTCCGACAGCTATGACCGTAACATTTGCTCCATTGTCGACACGAACATCCAACTCGCCTTTTGCAAATCTTCTAGTCTCACTTAGACCCTGCAACGATTTGCAAGTGTGAATCATCGATCCGGTATCAAATACTTATGATTCACTAGAAGATAATGCAATGTTAATTTCTATAACATTTATACCTGAAGTGGAATCTCACTTCTCTTCTTCTTCTTATCCTCCAAGTACTTCTTGCAGTTCCTAGACCAGTGCCCCTTACCATGATAGTAAAAGCATTCATCATCAGGAGAAGGGCCATATTTGCCCTTTGATTTAGACTTTGAGCTTGAAGGCTCATCGGGAACCTTTCCCTTGCCTTTACCTTTAGGATGCGTCACACGCTTCCTCTTTTTATTCTCCTTTTGCACCGTCATCACATGAGTGGCGTTTTTCTTAATGCTTTCTTCGGCTATTTTAAGCATCCCGTGCAATTCAGCCAAAGTTTTCTCCATGCCATTCATTTGAAAATTCAATGTGAATGCCCCGTAGCTCGGTGGGAGCGACTGGAGAACAACGTCAATAGCAAGATCATCCTTGAGTTCAGAACCAAGTTTGCCCAAAGTTTCAATGTAAACAATCTCTTGATTACATGAGGGTTGATCGGGCTACCCTCTGCCAGCTTGCATGAGAACAAGGACTTTGAGATGTTGTATCTCTCAGCCCTTGCTTGATTCTCAAACATTCCATGCAGTCCCTCCATCATAGAATAAGCATATGTATGCTCATACTATTTTTGCAGATCAGGGGACATAGTGGCGAGCATGAGGCAGCTTATATTAAGCGCATCATCGCAGTGCTTCGTATAAGCTCTACGTGCTGCATTAGTTGCATCAGCTGAAAGGTCATCAGGGTAAGGCTGCAAAAGAACGTACTCGATTTTCTCTTGCCTAAGAACGATTCTTAGGTTGCAGTACCAATCGATAAAGTTAGCTCCATTGAGTTTTTCCTTTTCAAGCACAAATCGCAAATTGAAACCGAAATTATTACTAGTAGACATTATCTACAATATGAAAAAAAATATGCAAGATTTAGAACTATGTTATGTATCAACCTTCTATTAACAGCTTAATAAAAGATATCACTACTATATGATCATCGTCTTCCCTCTAATGATATATAGTGGTTCAAGATCCATATTCATTAATTTCTAGTGAGCTTTGGCTTCATTGCTAGGAAATTAGTGACATAGGTAAAAAACCATTGTTAATCATATCCCTATATGACTCTTGTTTGTTGGGTGACATCCAATGTCCTGGCTCCCAACTCTATGCTATAAAGCCCAAAACTGTTTTGATAGCTTTGTTGAGTAAACCAACACTATATGCATGTGAATATCCAACATTCACCCTATGCATTATGATAGATGATGATATTTTGCTTTGGCAAACCTACCACACAACGATCAAAATAACATAGGTGCAGTTATTGGTAAATGTCATCTAATACTCAACTTTTCCGAGGGAAGCTACTCTATCATGACAAAACATCCACCATGTGAAAAGCATGAAAAGAATAGTAATACGTAAACATCACAGGTATATAATCATATCACATTGTGAATAGTATGTCCCTTAGAATCATAATGCTCTCCATCGCCATGGTTCCATCATGATCTGAGTTGCCATGCCTTCCTTCTTGTTGTGATCTCCATCTCCACCATGCTTGAAGACATCTTATCCATGATCATAAAAGAAGCTAATACAACTAATAGCTACCAAATTACATGAGAGATCAAGCATCACAGGTCGACACGCAGGTCGTTATACAATTATGTGACAACCTCAACCCGGTTGTGTTAAATTTGCAATACACAGGCTGTACAAATTTACACACAGGTCATCACATCACATTAAGGTCATACCATTCACATCATTCTCTGAAAAAACGAGTTAAGCGTAGAACAATTTCTAGCGCGAAACTATGTTATATAATCGCTATAGCAGACAGCAAAATGGCGGTTCCGCTAACACCAAATAGAATTACATAGATCGCATCTATGAAATCACTATGAAAATCTCATCGGATTGATCAAAACAACCCGAATCTGAGCCATTCAGAATGACTCAATTTTCAATATGACTGATTATTCATGAGTAGATCGCGACTCATGACCGTGGTCTGTTGGCTCAATCTGTTAGCTATGTACGCGATTAGTCTCGATGGTGGTTCTAGCCGGTAGGGACAGGTTGCGCACACAGCAGAGAAGAAGCACGAACTGACCCTTTAGTAATATACGGTCGCAATCTATTCTGACCAATTCCAAACCCCAAAAACCGTGTGAAAAAATCATCGTATGAACATGTCTGCAGTAGATCCCATCTACTAAGAAGATCCTGACTAAAAACTACGCAAATCGGCTCTAATGCCGCTGTTAATTAATCGGCGGTACGCTACTCTAGCATCTCTACCGCATCACCCAGGAAACATGCGAGTACAGAGGTCATGTATCGTTATCTCTAGACGCGCAGCGCAGCGGAACAAAGACGCGCGTCAGTGTAGGAGAAGTAGACGATCTCGTTCGTCTCCTCCTCGCGCTCTTCACAGCAGCAGTAGACGAACACGTTCGTCGCAGCCGATCAGCGCAGCAGTAGCAGCAGCGCCTCTACGGAATCCACACGTGCGGAGAGGAATGCCGTGCGCCGATGTGTTAGCACCGCGCGCGTGGCAAGTATCTTGGCATAAGGCCTTCGAGGGGTGGCGGATAGAGCTGTCCTGTGGTAGGGTGATTAGCCCCTAACCCTACCCCTCATATTTATAAGCGTACTAATAAGTTTTTAAGTTGCAAGATCATTAGTAATATAATTTCTTATAGATCAAATATTCAATAGGGATTAACCTAGATTGTTATGGTTGTCTCTTGAGCACATCATCAACATCGTCAACTTGAGTATGGCGACCTAGAATCACGTTGCATAACTTGGTTTCTTCTCAAGATTAGGTTGCAGCAGTGCTGTTCGGTGGGGATGTTGCATCAATCGTTCTGTCACCTCGGCGAGTTGGAAAAACAGGTCTTGTTCAGTCCACTCGAGCTGCCGCCACAGCCACACTGCCAATACATGCCAACGGCCACAATATGTTCCCGTACGTCCGCGGGAAGATTTTTATCAGGGAACGACAACGCTCAGATTACTCGCTCAGTAAGCGACCAAGGATTTAAAGTTTCCCATATGGATCACCGTGTGTGTTTTCTGCAAACTAACCGTACTGGACACGAAGTGAACACACACTACAATCATAGTTCGGCCGTATTCACCAACCTCCTACTGCCGACGGTTGTGTTGCCTAGCAAAATTCCAAGTACATTTGACCCTATCAGACCATCCGCTTCAATATACCCTATAGCATACTGTAAAGCATACTAAAAATTTTTTGTGAGACGATATACTGGAAGTATAGAGTATATATAGAGTATGGTTTAGAGGATAGAGTATAGTTTAGAGTACATTGGTGTGGATGGTCTCAGGTCGGTCTTCCTATTTTTTTTTAAATGATGGGTAAAGTTCTGACTTTTTCTTCCGAGTAGGTTATATTACAGGTGAGTACAAATGCAGACACTCACAGCCTATTGTCTAGAACAAGGCGATGATAACTAAATGACTAAATACACGACTGTGAACCGGACTTCGTAAGCCAATATTACAGTATGTTTATCCGTTCACATTTCTCGCAAGTGTAATCCAAATCCAACACCTATGACTTTCTCTGTAGAGTATCTGCATTTAATACTGTGAAATTCAGTCTGAAATTCGCTCTCACATAGAATTGACCTCAGTACTTGAATAATACTATTGGGAGTACTTTTCACAGGTCGGTCTCCCTATGAATACACTAAGCATATATAGTTCGGCCGTATTCATCAACCTTGCGGCGTTGTACTGTTCCACGTTCCGGAGAATCTACTAGTCCCTGCCGATGACAGAGCAGCATCATCAGCTCGATTAGTGAGCTGGCCCGATGACGTGTCGCATTGCCGTGCTGTAGGCGGAAAAAGGGAGCGTCTAGCTAGCATGGGGAGGAATCATAAGCCATTCCAGGGCCAGGCTAGGCCACGCGCCACAGCTAGTTGGTGACTTCTTTTAATTTCTCAAAAGATCTGGAGCATGGGCTGAGCCGGCTTATTAATTGAACGTAGCACGGCATGACAACCAAGCAATTTCATCTTCGGTTCCTTGGTGTGTTTCTTTCCCATAATGTATGCTTTGCAGATAAAATGGGACAGGTCGGATCTATTCTACTTTTTAAAGACAGGATAATTCTATTTTTTTGTTTGAAAAGGATAGGACGGTCTCTGTTTTTTGTTTACTTTAGAGGATGATGTGTAATGGAATGATCTCGTCTCTTGTTTGTATTGTGGGATGAGACAGATGCTTGTGAGTATGATATGTGATATAGCAATGACCAGCGCACACGTAGCAGAGGTGGAATGGACTTGTCCCTATGTTTTTTGAAAGATGAGTCTGTCCCGCATCTGGAGGGAATATTTCTCATTAAAGGATGACTCTATCTTATCTGTCTCCGAACTAAACAATGGAAAAGTGAGATTGTTCCGTCCCGTCCCGTCCCACTATATTCCTCAAACCAAACACACTCTCATATCGCATGGGATGAGAGGAGCAATCGTGTGGGTTATTTGCAAAATGATGGGATCCAACGTGTCTTCTCTTTAGACAAACGTGTCAATGTGTTTTGGATTTGTAATGATATACTTAATTAGTTTAGTGACTTCTAAATATGTTGTAAGAGTTTATAAATCTATGTAGCACACCTGTCATGTTCATGGACCACCTATGCATGTTACTCTTCTTTTTAATAATAATTATGCTAACCATTAGTAACTATGACTTATTACTTTAGTATAAGATATTTTCCTAAGTAAATTCTCACTGCATTTTGCACGTCATGTAATCAAATAGTTTTTATTTTAATTCTATTTGCGGGCACAGTTTATTTTCAATTGCTCGCCTTTTGTTTTATTTAAAATCAAGAAAATAAATAGGAAAATCAATCAGAAAAAATTCCAAACCGGCCTTGGGTCGAAACCCACCTCAACTGATTCCCCCTTTCCGTCATACCAGCCCATGTTTTTTTTTCAACCCCGTGCAACTCCATTTATGTGTGTTTGGTTTGAAGTTAAAGATGAATTGGATAGAATCATCCATATTTTGTTGTATTGGATCATCCAAGTTAATGTTTGGTTAGACGGATTGGATGATCCAGTTTTTTGTTTGGTAGGTTAGATAATAGATGGATTGGATGATCTAAGTTCGTGTTTGTTTGCATAAATATAAATGACAAAGGTGGATATAATGACCACTTTTAAGCCAATTCATCTGCGTTACTTCAGCATGCAACCTATGAAATGTGATGGAAGGGACACGTTGATGGAAGCCAACCTATTCCTAAAGCCCAGACAGAGCGAATTACATACCATAAAAATGACAGGCGAACACACAATTGACATACCACTACAAACTGCATTCATCCAATTAGAAAGAATGTTAACTGGAAGGTCAGGCAACTGACCTAAGGGATTGAATCATTGTCAAAGAAGTCAAGTTATATTTTCTCTAGAAACAATCAAATTGGTTTCAGAATCCAAACCTAAGCTTCGAAAGTGTTTTTCAGTGGACAGTGATTCACCTACATCCTGACAATTGCAAACAACTTTGATTCTGTAATTGTAAAATCTACTTCTGGAGACAACGAACTAGCATACTGGGAACTTGATGCTTTGACGGTGGCCCCGAGGAGCGCCAGCGACAGACCAGTGAGCGTCGGGTCATCACGGAGTACTGTTGCTTCCCTGCGCTTCGTGCAGCGTGTCACGGTGTCGCACCCGCAGCAATGCGGCTGTGGAAACTGTCGCGGCGAGGAGGCCATACCTAGGTCTAGCGCGCAGGAGGTCAAGGGGTGGCTTGGAGAGCGGCGCAATACTGAGGTCTGAGGGGGTGGCTGCGGCAACCAACGCCATAGAGGATGGCGTGTGCGGAGCGCGTTTCCGCGGTCCGGCGGGGGCAGGTCTGTAAGGGCGATTTTTCTGGATGGGATCGTCCAGCATCTAAACGGAATATTTCGCATCCGGGATGAGTCTATACATGCTGATGGTAAACCAAACACTGAATTGTACTACTCAATCTAACCCTATCCAACTCAATTCAAGCAACCAAACAGACCCTAGGCTGCCTGTCCTTAGTAGTCGCTAGATGGACACGGTCGAAGAAGCCAGGCCACGCCCTGTGATGCATCTAGGGATGAAAACGGTACAATAAATTCCCAGATCATCCGACGCCGTTTTTGAAAATTTCCGATGTGATTATCATTTTCGACAATTTCCCAAAATTTCGATCCGATTACAGTTTTTATCGGACATTGAAATTTGGTAAACGGAATGAAAATGATTTGGACTAATTTTCGACCAAATTGTCAAAATATTGTATTTTAATGGAAAATTTTCGAACAATAACCGAATAATTTCTGAATAGTAGATTGCATCTAATGGGCTGACATGTAATAAGTTCAATTTTTTAATTTTTTTACTCAGACACCAGTTTAGATAAGAAGTTAAATTTAATTACACACAAATATATATTTACTTTAAAATGTGTTTCTAAAGTGATTTCGTTTCATATTAAAAAATTTTATAAAATGAAACTAAAAGTTGTTGTCTCATATTTTATACTTAAGTTGTTCATGTTAAAGATGAATAATATTTTGGTGCGTTGTTTCAGAATAAAATTTGGAACTGTTCCGATATCGACATACTTCTGATCCGATATACCCATTTTTGATATTCCCGATACTTTAACTGTTTCCGATGATACCGTTTCCGATTCTGTTTTCAAAAATTTTATATGAAAATGAAAACGATTTCATCCTTTTTCTATTCGTTTCCAACCGTTTTCATCCCAAGATGCATCGACGTTGGTCTATTGTGCGTCCAAGTGGACCCTGACGGCAGGCCTGACATATCAACCGTCGACCGTCGTGTCCATGTTAACCAGGAAACACATGGAGCTCCAGCCGCTGGAGGAGCCTGCACCCTTCTTCGCAAGAGGGTTATCTCCAGCCTCACAGTCACAGTCGGATGGGAAAAGCAGTTGTGTATATGACAGATCTAGTTTGATTTTGGAACAGACACATCTTTGTGAATGAGCTTACATTTACAGATTTGTACCTTCTAGACATTTCCGGCTCTGACCCTAGGCGGGAGGGGTCCCCAAAATTTGAATATATATAGGTAGAGATTGTGTTGGGTCCTCCCGACTTCACGTGATATTTGAAAAAACGATGTAAGTATTATTTTATTTTCTCGTGAATTCTCATCGTAATAGTCTGGTGTGCGGTATGTTGTCCAAGCTTCAGCTCCAACTTGGACCTCATCTAGCTTCGATATCACGGTGGCTACAAAGCCTACAACCATGCGTGTTCTTGATTCTTTTATCGTATATATCGGGAACTTAACAATTTTATAATCAGTTATGATGAAGTTGTTATTTTGTGTACTATACCTTATTCCACGCACAATCTCGATGAACCGACATTCATTGTTTCCTGGAGCGTGTAATTTGCTCAGCTCAAGATAGTTCGGTTGGAATATGAAGGCTCAGCGAAATGAACTCGTAGACTGTCAACGAGTCCGCAAGTTATTTTTGTTTTCCGTTTCGAGAACCCGAACAATTTACATTGCATAGGAGGTTGTCGGTACCCTGCGTACCGGGTACCCCACGGTACCGCAAGAAGTGCAAAAGAGTTCCACCTATCAAAGTTAAAGGTCTCCTCAGGCCCCACACGTCATACTACACCGGACCCGCATCCCTCATATTGGTAGCTCTGGGGATTGACACGTGTAATGTAAGTCCGAAGCTAAACTCCCAACACAGAGAAGATCCGCAATCAATACGCATATAACGACCCCGAACCTAACCCCCAGCAGAGGGAAGCTCTGGTGCCGACACGTGTATAGCGGTTCCGGAGCTACCTCCTCGCAAGGGGAAGCTCCGAAGCTGCCACGTGTGGATCCTCTGGACCTACACCACCAACGAGTACACTGGCGGATCTCCAACAGCACGGACATTCAAGGGACAGTTAAAATAGCGGTTACCAAACCTGATTACGTGTCCTTAATGCTGCGTTAATGACACACGATCAGAGCACTGTTAATAGGGGTAATGCAGCCATTAAGGCACGTTATCACACTATTAACCATGCTTAATACTCATAGACAGTGTATTAGGATATTAATACGCCAGGGTCACATGTCGGGCCAGGCAAGCGTTGTAACGGTCAGTCCTTAGATTATAAAAGGACTGACTGCACGATACAAAGAAAAGCTGAGCCAAGCACTACACATACGAGTGATACTCAATACAACAACAAAAACCCCATGGAGTAGGGTATTACGCTCTAGCGGCCCGAATCACGTAAATCACCTGTGTCACCATCTTGTTCTTGATTTCTGCGTGCCCAAACCAATACAAGAACCTCCGTGGGCTAAATTTGGTAGTACCGGGGAAAGTGTCATTTTCATACTTCGACATCTTGGCGCGCCAGGTAGGGGGGCCCGAGATCTCAAGATGGTGAATTCCGCTGCAGGATCTTCCAACGGCAATCGTGCTGAACAACCTGCTAGAGGCAATCCCTCCAATGTGCAGTAGCCAGCGGATGCCATTGTTCCAGCGGGCACTATGGCACCACAACCGCCATCTGTTCCGACAAACAATGCTGGGCGACAAGATGGAGCATCTGTGTCGATCACTGCATCGACAAACAACAACCCTGAGCACACACTCATTGCCGCGCGAGCTCTTCTACAACACCCACCGCCTCCAGGGGCACCCCAGGGTGTTATGGAACAGTGGGGAGCTGATGTTGACCATCTGGTTGCAGCCGCAGCCGATGCCATCAGCAACCAAGGTCCTCCCCCTTCGGGGCAGGCAGCAGCTCAACGTAGGACCTTGTCTAGAAGACTTGGTCCTCACGTGTCACAACACCGATGTCGTGCTGCTTCTTAGCAGGTGACCTCGTTGCCTTCTGGGGAACAACGCACCCACACCCTCACAAGGATTCTGACCCATGATCTACGTTGGAACTTGATCGCTGTTACCGGCAGTAGGACGGTCACGTCCATATCGAGCATGCTCACGAGAGGCGAGAGGCTCAGGACAACCCTGCTCCTCAGGGAGTAGGAGGAGGTTGTTCTGCCCTGGCCATGCACCTACGCATGGTCAGATGGCCACAAAAGTTCCAGCCTCATTTACTGGAGAAATTCAACTGGATTGTCAACCCCAATGAATTTCTTCATATTTACTCCACTGCTATACTTGCAGTGGGGGGCGATGAGGCCGTGATGGCCAACTACTTCCCAGTGGCCTTAACCGGAACCGCTAGGTCCTGGTTTATGAGCCTCCTGCCTGACTCCATCAACAGTTGGGCGGAGCTATACCAACAGTTCACTGCTAATTTTGGGAGTTCATATACTCGACCTGGCACTGAACTGGACCTTTTTGTTGTCCAGCAAAAAACGGGAGAGTCGTTGCGATCCTTCATCCAGCGATTCTCTCAGGTGCGCAATACCATCCCTTCCATCTCAAGCGCCTCTGTTATTGTTGCATTCAGACAGGGCGTTCGGGACAAAAATATGCTGGAGAAGCTGGCAATAAAAGAAGTTACCAGCGTTACGGAACTCTTCAGTCTAGCAGACAAATGTGCTAAAGCTACGGAGGGCCTTGAGATGCACTCCAAGCCAGCTCCGGAGGCCAACAAGAAGTCCTCCAAAACTGAAGCCACTACATCCGAAGATGGAAAAAGGAAAAGAAGCCCAACGGCAAGAAGAAACCGTCGGTCGACTCACCTACCGCTGCGGATGCTGCAACTCCGGGTGGATGGGGGCCATGCCCCAAGAAACGACCTCGACCTTCGTCAGAAGATGGCAACAACTCCAAGATGTGTTGTCCGATCCACAAGATGGACAAACACAGTCTAGAAGAATGTCGGGAGGTCTAGAACCTTGTCGAGCGCTACAACAAGCGCCGGGAAGAAGCTTTCTGCCAGCGGGAAGGGAAACAAAAAGTCGACGAAGCTCCGGCTGAGGAGGAGCTAGGTTTTTAGGACCCCAAGAAGATCCTGAAAGTTGTCTATAACATCGTCGACGATGACTCCGACGCCTCTGACAACGAGTGCCGGAAGACCCTGAACACCATTTATGGTGGTTCTTGGGACATCACCTCTCGCCGCATCCTCAAGACAATGCAGCAGGACATGGCCGTTGCAGCTCCCACCGCTAGGGCAGAGCCTCATCGGAAGTTGATGGACACTCCCATCATTTTTGATGCTTTGGACTGCCCCCGCAACATGATCGGAGCTGGACAACTCCCATTGATGGTGTCACCAACCATTAACAATATCCAACTCCACCATGTAATGGTGGACAGAGGTGCAGGGTTCAACCTCATAAGCTTCAAAGCCTTTGTCAAGCTCCAGCTCTGACCTTCGGACCTTCGCCCATTTCGACCTTTCTGTGGGGTAGGTACAGGGGCCATTACCCCTCTCGGCTCCATCACACTCCCAGTGACCTTCGAGACTCGGGTGAACTACAGAACCCAGAAGTTGGTCTTTGACATCGCGCAGATCAGTCTGCTGTTCAACGCCATTTTGGGCAAGCCAGCCTTGTACAGGTTCATGGCCGCCGCCCATTATGGTTACTTAGCGTTGAAGATACCAACACCTGCGAGCATTCTTCGGATCCGCGGAGATCGCACCGCAGGAATCACTGCATTGGAAGAACTCTATGTGCTTACTACAGCGCAGGAGGAAGCATCCGGTAAGGAGCCAACTCTAAAACCTCCGAGCATTCATCATCGAGGCTCTACCTCCGCACCTCGTGTGCAACCAAGCGGCGACACTGATATTCCTGTCAAAGTCGTCCAAATTGGTTCTGATGTTGCTCAGACTACCCGTATATCGGGAGGTTTGAACAACAAATAGGAACTCGCACTCATCACCTTCCTCCCGGCTAATGTCGATGTGTTTGTCTAGCAACCGTCGCAAATGTTTGGGATCCCTAGGGAGGTGATTGAGCACAATTTGAAGATTTATCTCGACGCACGGCCTATACACCAGAAGCCCCGAAAGCAATAAATCGAGCGGCAAAACTTCATCCGACAGGAGATCAAGAAGTTGCTCGAAGCTAGTTTCATCCGGGAGGTGTTTCACCCAAAATGGTTGGCACACCCAGTTGTGGTGCCCAAGGCTGACGGGAAGCTTCGGATGTGTATCGACTACACCACCTTAAATAAGACATGTCCAAATGATCCATTTCCACTACCTAGGATAGATCAGATAGTGGACTCCACCTTCGGGTGTGAGCTATTGTGTTTCTTAGATGCATATTCTGGATATCATCAAATCCAAATGTCTAAGGAAGATGAAGAGCATACTGCCTTCATAACAGTAGATGGATTGTACTGTTATACTGCCATGCCCTTTATTGTTAAAAATGCTGCTTCAACATTTGTGCGAACTATGTAAAAAACATTTGGAGAGTTAATTAGAGACTTGGTGGAGGTGTACGTCGATGAAATCATTGTGAATATCAAGAACAAGGAGTCACTCCTTGATAATTTACAAGTTGACTTCGACAAGCTGCGCATCACGCACACCAAGCTGAACCCGGACAAATGTGTCTTCGGGGTTAGCTCCGAGAAGCTTCTAGGTTTCTTGGTGACTCATCGAGGAATTGAAGCAAATCCGGCGAAGATCAAGGCCATAGAAGATATGCGTCCCTCGGCACGTATCAAGGATGTCCAGAAGTTAACTAGATGTCTAGCTGCGCTCAGCTGGTTAATCTCAAGACTGGCAGAACGAGCACTTCCCTTCTTAAAACTCTTGAGGAAGTCCGGACCATTTCATTAGTTTGAAGAAGCAAAAAAGGTGTTTCAAGAGCTGAAACAGCTCCTCACCACACTACCAATCTTGGTAGCTCCGAATCCTGGTGAGCCTTTACTGCTCTACATTTTTGCAACTACCGAAGTTGTCAGCATGGTCCTCGTCGCGGAAAGATCGGAGCCACATCCAGTCTAGGAGCCCAGACCCCTCCAGGAGGGTCCGGAGTTACCTGAAGGCGTGTCTGGGTCTCAGCCCCCAGACACAAAACCTCAAGGCAAAATGATAGGAGATCAACCTCATTCAACTCAGGGGGTTCACCTGGCCGACCAAAATGATTTAGACCCTTCTAACAAGGTCCGGGTCGAACAAGAAGAAGTTCTAGACCCCTCCTAGAGGATCCAAGAAGCTCATAAAAAAGGTCCGGACCCCTCAGGAAGGTCCGGGTCGATGGAGAAGAAGCTCTGGGCCCCTCTGAGGGGGTCTTGACCGTCCACCGCCTAGTGTACTTCATCAGCGAAGTACTCCGTGATGCCAAGACAAGATACATTGAGGTGCATAAGCTGCTTTATGCAGTTCTTATTTCCTCAAGGAAGCTTCATCACTACTTCCAAGCCCACAAAATATCAGTGGTAACTTCTTTTCCACTGCGTGCTATTTTGCATAACCCTAACTCTACTGGGAACATAGCAAAGTGGGCAGCGGAACTAGCCAACTTCAATCTCAAATTCGTGTCACGACAAGCAATCAAAAGTCAAGCCTTGGTCGACTTCGTGGCGGAATGGACTCCTTCTCCATCAAACCTTGGGGGCCCAGTTGAGCAGAAACCAGAACCCAAGGTTTCAGTATTCACCGAGCCTCACTGGACTCTCTACTTTGATGGCTCTGTGCAGAAGCAGGGGGCAGAGCTGGAATCCTTGTCCTTGCTCCGACTGGAGAGAAGGTTAAGTACATGGTTCACTTTGATTTCAAGGCGACAAACAATATGGCGGAGTATGAAGCTCTCTTCTATGGACTCAAGGTGACACTATCTTATGGTGTCAAACGGCTTTTGGTGAAGGGTGATTCACAACTCATCATCAAACAAGTCAAAGGTGAATGCTCCTGTAATACTCCCTAACTAGCTACTTATCTCCTTGAAGTCCAGAGGCTCCAGAAGGACTTCGAAGTCCTGGATCTCCACCATGTTCAACATCTTCATAACACTGAAGCTGACAAAGTCTCAACGAAGGCTTCAACCGGAGCTTTAACCCCCGACATAATCTTCATCCGGAGGTTGTCAAGACCAACAACTCAGCCTGCCGAACTGAGCGAAGGGGGCGAGACCAGCACATCAAAGCTGGCGATCCCGATGGCCCTGTTACCATGGCGTCCACCAAGGGTCGTAAGTCCTGTCGGAAGCTCCAAGCAACCCAGCACGCAAGACTCAGAAGCTCAAGTTAGAACCGATGCATGGATCTCGGAGATCCAAAGCTACTTGAAAGACAATATCCTTTCTGAAGACAGTGTATCCACTGACCGGATTGTCAGATTGGCTAAAAGATACACGTTGGTAGAAGGTGATCTCTACCGGCACGGTGACAGTGGCATCCTAATGCAGTGCATTGCTAGGGAAGAAGGCCGCGAGCTCCTCGCGAAAATCCATAGAGGCGAGTGTGGAAACCATGCTTCTTCTCGCACGTTGGTTGGTAAAGCCTTCCGGCATGGCTTTTACTGGCCTACAACACTTCAGGATGCGGTGAAGCTAGTGAAAAAATGTGAAGCATGCCAGTTCCACGCAAAACAGATTCATACACCGGCTCAATCACTACAAATGATACCTCCTACATGGCCATTTGCTGTGTGGGGCATGGAAATCTTGGGACCATTCCCAAAAGCCATCGGAGGTTACAAGTTCCTGTATGTCGCCATCGACAAGTTCACCAAATGGCCGGAAGCAACTCCAGTTGTAACAATCATCAAGCAATCAGCAATCAAGTTCTTGAAGTCCATTATATGCAGATTTGGAGTTCCAAACAAAATCATAACTGACAGCATAACCCAATTCACAAGTGCTGCATTTCAAGAATATTGCGAAGACCTCAGTATACAACTGAGCTACGCTTCAGTAGCTCACCCAACAAGCAATGTTCAAGCCGAGAGAGCAAATGCGGAAATTTTAAAGGGACTCAAGATGCACACATAAGAGCGCCTGAAAAAGCATGGATCCAATTGGATTGAGGAGCTTTCATCCACATTGTGGGCGAACAGGACAACTCGAAACTGGTCAACTGGGGAGACTCCCTTCTTCCTGGTGTACGAAGCTGAAGAAGTCCTTCCTCCAAAGATCACATTGGGGTCCCTCTAGGTTCGAACCTTCGACGAAGCCGCGCAGGACTAGCTTTGGCGTGAAGACCTTGACCTCGTCGACGAGGGGAGATACCAAGCAGCTGTTCGGAATGCACGTTATCGCCAAGCCCTCTGGTGCTATCATCAAAGGCATGTGAACAATCGACAACTTGAAGAAGGTGATCTGGTGCTTTGGAAGATACTAACTCGTGAAGGAATAAACAAATTTTCTCCCAGCTAGGAAGGTCCCTTCCGAGTGATCAAAGTATCCTGGCCCGGATGCGTTCGCTTGGCAACTCAGGATGGGACTTCACTTCATAATCCTTGGAACATCGAGCACCTCTGTAAGTTTATGCTTAGAATCATGTAGGTGAGTCTGTAAGGATCGAATGCCCAAGAGGGGGGGTGAATTGGGCATCTTTAAAAAATCTAAGCAATAAAACTTAACTCCTAAAAGCCCAATTCCCTACGCAAACTATCTATGCATTCAAGTAAATAGGAACTTTGCGGAATGTAAAATGCATAAACGTAAGGGAAAGGAGGAGGATGCAAACTCCCGAGGAGACACGAGGATTTATCCCGTGGTTTGGCAAGATCATCAAGATATTCCTACATCCACGTTGTGGCACCCACCAAAGGGTTTTGCCACACCCAAGTCACCGAGATGAGGTATCTTCACTATTCCTCTCCGTTTGCCAACTTCGGCAAGGTGGAGCTCAAGCCTTGTACAACTTCGACCCTCCGGGCTTCCACAAACGCCTTGGCAAGCTCCGGAAGTCTCCTCACAGTTACAAACACCAAGGGCACTCCCTTGAGGCTCTCACTATCCTATAGAGTCCACTCACCCAGAATGGAGGCACACAAGCTCTCTCTCTAGCTAGTTCTAGCCTAACTCTTGGTGTATAGGTGATCGAAATGATGTGGAAGTGATTGCTCTTGGTCTTGAACGCTTGTGGATGTGTTGATAGTGTCTGGTGATCAAGACTTATTGAAATGACCGGTTTAGGGGGTATTTATAGCCAGCCTCCCCGAAATAGCCGTTGGAAAAGTAGGCTGACAGAACTTTTCTGCGAACATCAGATGATCCGATGTCAGCGGTCAAGTTTACTTTAGCTGACGTCAGTGTGTCAGATATGACCGTTGTTAGACCGATGTTGCACTTGTCTTCTCATCGGATGATCCGGTGGCTCTTCCTCCAGAATTGGCTCAAACTTGATGCTTACTGGAGTGATTGACCGATGTGTATACTTTTGTACATCGGATGATCCGGTGCTACACTTGGTCCAAGGATATTACAAACTGTACTGATGGACCGATGTAGCCTAGCCCTTAACATCGGATGATCCGGTGAGTGCTTTGTTCTGAGGTCTTCTTCTGCTGAACCAACTCGACCGATGTGTTGTTCTCAGAAATCATCGGTTGATCCGGTGAGTTGATTTTGTTTGCTTCGAGTTGTTTCTAAGTGATTCTTTTGTGTCTTGCTCGATTGACCTATTAGACTTTTGTTGGAATTGTACTTCTGATGGTTGTCAAGCATTAAGTGTCATCAATTGTGGTTGAATGACTTTGACATAAGAGCTTTCACTTCTTGTCTTTATATCATTGATTTGATCTCATAAATTGATTGTATATGGGTCTCCAATGACATATTGATTTCATTTGATTGAGTGATTATGGGGACCTTGCATTCACAAATTCATTAGTAAAATCCAATGGTTGTCATTAATCACCGAAACCATACCTCATGGGGGCCTAGATGCTTTCAATCTCCCCCTTTTTGGTGATTTATGACAACACAACAATTTAAAGCACAATAGTAATGAATTTGATAGTACGAAGCTTAAGAGGATATGCAATGAATACAAGATTATTACACTTAAAATTTGAAAGCTCAATCAAAGAATAACTCAAGTGAATAAGTGATCATAAGATAGGCACCAAATAAGCTCAATCGATTAATAACTTAAGAGTACTCAATAAACACCAAATGAGTAGCACAAGTATCGAATTACAAACGATAAGCACCAAAAAAAAGGATAGAGACACAGACTCCCCCTGAGACTAAGCAGCCCTCTAAACAACCCTCCCCCTGACTCTCTAACTCTTCTCCCCCTTTGGCATCAAAACACCAAAAAGGGATCCGAGTGCCTAAGGACCCTGAGTACTAGGCGCGATGACGAACTTGTCACCGTCGGGAGACGGTGGTGGCGCAGGCGAGTGGAACGGCGACGGAGGGAAGACTGGATCGAGGAGAGAGAAGAGGGAGACGAGCGACTGTTTAAATAGTGGGTCCCAAACCCTAGCCGAAATTTAACACCGAATGGACCGATGTTGAACGTGAGAAGCATCGGCCGAATGGCACAGTAAGGTTATACAAAAAATGTACTGTTGACGCCGGATGGACCGACGTGGAAGGGAATATCATCGGTGGAATTCAGCATAGTTCCAGAATTTTGAACACCGGATGGACCGATGTTTTTCAAAAAGAACTCATCGGATGATTTGAGATACTGACTGAACTGGCCCTTGGCTTTTGAACACCAACTAATCCGATGAGCTTCTGGCCTATGCATCGGATAATCCGATGACTACAAAACAGCAACATCCCATATATGTCCTTTGACCAAACAAACAAACACTGAGAAACACATGTCTTAGGACTTTTTGGGCACCCCCTCACCCCTCAAAAAGCTAATATGCCAATAACTTGGCTAGTCCTTAAAGCAAATGGAACACCGAGAAAAATAGGGAGGAAAACATCCAAATAAAATGTAAGGCCCATGCTTTGTGAGCTAGAGTATGAAGACTTCTATTTCTTTAAAGCACGTTCCTCTAGGCATTAATGCACCTAACATTTTGTTCTTTCCACCACATATGAGTTGAGATATTGCATTTCAAACAAGTCTCTTTCTCATGAGGTGGGTTCCCCTTTGTGACAATCTACAGTATGCAATGCCAAACAATTTATAATGCAAGAAATTTAAATATGAGTGCAAGTCTATATGGCAGGCACCATGCAAGACATAAAGTAAATCTATCTTGCCAAGTTTGAACCTTTCAAAGGCTTCTTCAGGGAGAGCCACTCTCCAAACCTTGGGAAAACCCAAAAGAACCTCCATCCCAAGCTAACCCTTGCTCACCCCTATCCTTTGAGAGTTAGGCAAGACCTATATGAGATGCATTCTTACATGACGTTCGTTGCATCTACCACATTTAACTCACTTCTTAGCATAGAAAAAGTTTTCTCATCAAGTGGTTTAGTGAAGATATCCGCCAATTGTTCTTCGGACCTAACACCTCGCAATGAGATGTCTCCCTTAGCTTCATGGTCCCTCAAGAAATGATGGCGAATATCAATGTGCTTAGTGCGGGAGTGTTGAACAGGATTTTTAGCTATCTTAACCGCACTTTCATTGTCACAAAGGAGAGGCACACAACCAAGTTTAATACCAAAGTCCAAAAGGTTTTGCTTCATATAAAGAATTTGGGCACAACATGCACCGGCCGTTATATATTCCGCTTCCGCCGTGGACAAGGCGACAGAATTTTGCTTCTTGCTAGACCAAGATACTAGGGAACGCCCAAGCAAATGGCACCCACCGGAGGTACTCTTGCGATCCACGCGGCATCCGACAAAGTCCGAATCCGAGTATCCCAAGAGGTGGAATTTTGCACCTTTAGGGTACCACAAGCCCATACTAGGGGTATGCTTAAGATACCTAATTATCCTAAAGACCGCCTTCCGATGCGATTCTTTAGGTGCCGCTTGAAAGCGAGCACACAAGCATACACTAAACATGATATTGGGCCTAGATGCATTAAGATAAAGCAATGAACCAATCATAGAGCGGTAGTGAGATTGATCAATAGGTTTACCGTCCTTATCCGCGTCGAGATGACAATTTGTTGCCATTGGAGTGCTTCTTGAGTTACAATCTCCCATCTCAAATTTCTTCAAGAGGTCCTTGGTGTACTTCTCTTGATAGACGAAGGTCCCCTCTTGAAGTTGCTTGATTTGAAATCCAAGGAAGAAGTTGAGCTCTCCAATCATTGACATCTCAAATTCCCTAGACATCAATTTGCCAAACTCATGGCTAAGAGCTTCGTTAGTTGAACCAAAAATAATATCATCAACATAAATTTGACAAATAAACAAATCTCCGTTGATGTCTTTGGTGAAGAGTGTGGTGTCCACCCTCCCGATCTTGAATCCTTGCATGATCAAGAAATCCCGTAGTCGTTCATACCACGCCCTAGGTTCTTGCTTGAGCCCGTAGAGCGCCTTGTGCAACCTATACACATGATTAGGATTCCTCGGATCTTCAAACCCGGGAGGTTGTTCAACATAAACAAGCTCGTTAATGTAACCATTAAGAAAGGCACTTTTCACATCCATTTGATAAAGTCTAATATTATGATGTGAAGCAAAAGCAAGGAGTATATGGATGGCTTCTAGCCGGGCGACCGAGGCAAATGTCTCCCCAAAGTCTAGTCCTTCAACTTGCGAGAACCGTTTGGCCACAAGTCTTGCCTTGTTGCGGACCACAACACCATTCTCGTCTTGTTTGTTGCGGTACACCCACTTTGTTCCGATGACGTTCTTGTCCTTGGGTCGCTCCTCCAACACCCAAACTTCATTGCAGATGAAGTTGTTGAGTTCTTCTTGCATGGCCATCACCCAATTTGGGTCTTGGAGTGCTTCCTCAATATGAGTGGGTTCTACACATGAAACAAACGAGTAGTGCTCACAAAATGAAGCGAAATGGCGAGAACGTGTACTTACACCCCTTGACGGACTTCCAATGATTTGGTCCATCGGATGCGCCTTGGAGATGCGTCCATGCCTCATAAGTGGTTGTGAAGCACTTGGCGAAGGTGATGCGTGTTGCTCCTCTTGTGGTTGGACTTGATCATGGACTTCTTTTTCTTCTTGATGTTGTTGTGCTTGTGAGTCTTGAGTCGGCAATGGATCATCCTTCTCTTCTTCATCAACTTGAGGCGCCATGGAGGTGTTGTTGTTGGAACTTGAAGCCCCCCCTTGATCATGGCTCTCCTCAACTTCAGGCTTGATGTCTCCAATGGTCATGTTCTTCATGGCTTCTCACAGAGGCTCATCATCTATTTCATCATGACCAAAACTCTCCTCTTAGGAGCCATTAGATTCATCAAACTCAACATCACAACTTTCCTCAACTAAACCGGAGGTTTGGTTGAATACTCGATATGCTTTTGAGTTTGATGCATAACCAAGAAATATACCAACATCACATCTTCTTTCAAACTTACCGAGCCTTTTCTTGTGGTAGATGTAGCACTTGCATCCAAAGACTCGAAAGTAGGAGATGTTGAGCTTTCTCCCAATGAGAAGCTCGTACGGGGTCTTTTGAAGTAGTCGATGGAGATAGACCCTATTTGCGGCATGGCACGCCGTGTTGATTGCTTCAGCCCAAAACTTCTCCGACGTGCCGTAGTCATCAAGCATTGCTCTCCCAAGAGTTATGAGTGTCTTGTTCTTCCTTTCAACGACACCATTTTGTTGAGGGGTGTATGTGGCCGAAAACTCATGCTTCACGCCTTCACGGTCACACCACTCCCCAATGTTGTAGTTCTTGAATTCGGTGCCGTTGTCACTCCAGACCTTGATGATGGGAAGTTGAAATTCCCTTTGAGTGCGGTTGGCGAAGGACTTGAACACTTCCGGAGTTTCACTCTTGTCACCTAGAAATAGAGTCCAAGCATAGCGAGAGTAGTCATCAACTATAACAAGACAATAGAGGTTACCACCAGGCTTTGATATGTGGACGGTCCGAAGAGGTCCATGTGGAGTAGCTCAAGTGGCTTGGAGGTTGACACCATTGTCTTCATCGGGTGGTGTGAAGCAACTTGCTTCCCGGCTTGACAAGCGCTACAAAGCTTGTTCTTCTCAAATGTAACATCCTTCACGCCGGTCACCATCCCAAGCTTGAATGACTTCTTGAGTTTGCTCATCCCAATGTGCGCTATGCGTCGGTTCCATAGCCATCCCAAACTTGTCTTAGTGAAAAGGCAAGTGGTCAAGCTAGCATTCTTGTTGGAGAAGTCTACTAGGTAGAGATGTCCATGCCGAAATCCTTTGAAGACTATGTCTTAGCTTGTTTCACTACTCACAACAACATCATTTTTGCTAAATGTGCACGTTAGTCCAAGATCACATAGTTGTTCAATAGAAAGTAAATTAAAACTAAGTGACTTAACGTACAAAACATTGGAAATGGATAAATCATTTGAAATAGCAATTTTACCTAACCCAATTACCTTTCCCTTAGAGTTATAATCAAAGGTGACTTATTCATGATTGTCGGGGTTTTCTATGGTGGTGAACATACCATCATTGCCGGTCATATGTTGGGTGCACCCGCTATCGAGTACCCAATGCTTTCCTCCGGCTTTGTAGTTCACCTACACACATGAATTTAATTTTTAACTTTAGGCACCCAAGCCAACTTAGGTCCTTGTATGTGTGATACAAGTGTCTTTGGGACCCAAAGTTGCTTGGGGAGCTTCCCCTTCATGTCCTTCATGTATTTGCCGATGAAACTAGCCTTCACCTTGCCATCTACTTTACTTAAGAGATAATAGCGATCATTGAAAGTAGATTTGTAATTAATAGGCAACTTTGGAAAAGGTCGGTTAGGAAGAGGACACTCCCTTGTGTGGTGACCGGTGACCTCACAATGTTGGCAATAAGAACCAACTTCCTTGATGAAGCTTGTTCTAAGCTCCGGTGAGGGCACCTTTCCTTTGTTAGGCACCGGGAAGGATCCAAGTCCTCTCTTGTTGAAGGCCTTTGCTTGTTGGAAGAGAATTTCCTTGTGCTTGACTTCTCCTTTTGAAAGTCTAGCCACACTAGTGTGGAGACTTGAATGTAGGCCTAGAGGGGGGGGGGTGAATAGGCCTTCTTGAATTTCTCGGTTCCTGTAGCACTTCAACAAAAAGGTCAAATCCAGATATATCGGACTAGTCCGGTAAAGTGCGGACTAGTCCGGATTTCACGGGCTAGGTTGATCAAGTTAGATCAATTTGATTGTTTCGTTGTCGTTTGCAGCGGAAATATAAACTTTAATGACAGTTCAATAGTTGTGTGTTAAGTTTTATTGCAAGTATGATTCTTGTTCAACTATTTAACTTCAATTCAACAAAATGAATCAAACCCTAGATAATGTTGATCAACTAGAATGATGAACACAAACAAACAAGACACAAGATTTATCCCGTGGTTCGGTTACCACGAAGGCAGCCTACGTCCACGTTGAGGAGCCCACAAAAGGACCGGGTCTACAACAACCCTTCCCTCGTCGGATCGCCACGAAGGCCAATCCTCTTCCACTAATCACACAGGGGTAAATCACCAAGTTGAAGGGGCGATCTCACAAGTTGAGAGCTCCCTTGATTACAAGTTTTAAAAACCACCAATAACACACTTCGAGATATACAAATTGAGATGCAAGAGTGTGTTAGAGATTCAAACCAAGAGCTCAATCGTGTGCAAAGTGCCTCTCCAATGATCTACAAGTGATCTTCAAAGGATTGATCGATTTTGCACTTAATTTCGTGGAGAGAGATGGTTTTTGAGTCTCTTGGGAGGTGTGACGGCGCTAGGGTTCGAGAGAGTTTAAAAGTGGGCCGTGCACCTCTATTTATATGGGGTTTCTAGAAATTACCGTTAGGGTTCAGAAAGATCGGACTAGTCCGTGGTGGAGACCGGACTAGTCCGGTGTGCTGTGTGAGGCAAACCCTAAGTGTCCAGGAATATCGGACTAGTCCGATTGAAAAACGGACTTGTCCGATTTCGCTGCTGGAAAACTTCGGACTTGTCCGGTTGCTATCGGACTTGTCCGGTCCTGTGAAACCCTAAGTGTTTAGAACGACAAGTCCGCACTTGGAGGACTTGTCCGATTTAGATCAGAGTGTAAATCGGACTAGTCCGTGTAGTCACCGGACTTGTCCGAAGTGGATCAGAAAGGGAATCGGACTAGTCCGGTGGTGACCGGACTTGTCCGATCTGGTGACTTGTGCATTGTGTTGAGGACTAGTCCGCACTGGGGAGGACTAGTCTGAAGTGGAACAGAAAGATATCGGACTAGTCCGGTGGGGACCGGACTTGTCCGATCTTGTGCAGAATGTGATATCGGACTAGTCTGGCTGATATCGGACTAGTCCGGTCCTGTATGGTTTTGTGCATTGTGTGTGTGTGTGATTAAGTGAGATTGAGCTCTTGGGTGTGTTTCCTTAACACACTCCATACATACTAATCTACTAATTTCTTCTTCTTGAGCTCAAATTCATTCTCCTTCTTAATTTCCCTCTTTTTGGCATTTTACTCATTTTTCATCATTTTCCTGCATTCATCTCAACAAAAGGATTAGGATCCCAATTGCTTGTCAGAAATCATCCAAAACCCACAAGGGAGTCCTAGATGCACTTTCAATCTCCCCCTTTTTGGTGATTGATGACAACCAATTGAGATTTCACAAAATGAGGTATAAAATGAGATTTTCATAAAGTATGCACATATGACTCAAAAATGCATCAGGCAACAAGATAATTATTCATATGTGCATTCTTTATGGTGGGATGCATACTAAGAGCATGATTGCATTAAGAATGACAAAATTTTCATTTACCAACTAATATCAAGTGAATATGGCACTTCAGGAGCAAAAGCTCAGATTTCATCACACACTTGCAAATTAATTGAGCAATTCATCACAGGACCAAACATGATATGAAAAGAGAGTTAAGCAAATACAATCACAATTAAAAAACATAGAGAGCTCTCTCCTCGCATCCTATTCAGCTAAAGCTTAGACTAGAGACTCCCCCTCAATCTCTCCCCTTTTGGCATCAAGACACCAAAAAGAGAGAGAGAGGAAGATCATAGGGCTTCACTCTTCGCTGTCAGTCCTCTCGTCATCTTCATCATCTTCATCGCTTTCGGCTTGACGAGGTTGAGAGGTAGGAGGAGGGGCGGAGCTGCTCGAGCCCCCAATGCCAAAATAGGCAAGCTCGGAAGGAGTCAAGGGGCTGAGCTCGGTGATGTTTGGATCAGAATCTTCAGAAAGTACTGGAGATCCAATTGGATTGATCTCCAGCTTCTCACTCAGCTGCTTCACATTGGCTTTTATGTATCTCATGTCCTCCTTCCTCTTCTGATTTAGCTTGTGAAGCTTCACTTCAGTTTTCTTGCAGGAGGAGAAGATTGCAGCCAAGTACTTGAGGATCCCACTGGCGGATCCTTTCTGAGGGGCTTCCCTGGAGGGAGGAGTAGCCCTAGCAGCTTCTCCTTGCCTTGCCGGCACCTCGGGGCTTGAGGCCGGCGATGGAGCAGCCTGGACACTCACGGACTGAGGCTTCTGAGGCCTCAGTGGAGTGTGCTCCACATCCTTCACAAACTCGATTCCTGTGACCTTCTCAATCATGAACATCAAGTAAGGGGCATAGCCACAGGATCGGTTGGGGGTACTTGAGATATTGACCATATCATTCCAGATATAGTCTGCAACATCAAATTGCCTTTTCTTGCTGATGACCTTCATCAGGGTCCGGAGGTAGCCTTGCACACTCCCTGCATCACCATCCTTGGGAGCAATCGTCTTCCTGAGGACTCTGTTGAGGACCACAAAGAAAGGCTTCATGTTCTTTGTGGAGGGAGGGACAAACTTGGAGGAGGGCTCATACATGAACTGCATTCCATCCCTCTCAATGACCCCAATGTTGTGGATAATGAGGTGGTCATCTCCCTCAGAGTCAAGATGCAGCAGGCGGGCAAACTCTTCTTGAGTGATGGAATACTTGGATCCATGAGTCATCCAAGTCACACTTTCTTCGTCTTCACCTGAGAAGTGGCACGTTGCATAGAATTGTGCAATCACTTCATCATTCCAATTATATCTGAAGGCAAACAAATCCTTCAGCCCATGTCTCTCTGCAGCTTGTATCACTTCATCAAAAGCTGCACATTCCTCTTCTCAAGGTGGGCCCAGTCAATCCATTGACTGCGCACCACCGGGGTCTTCATCGGCAAGTAGACCAGCTTGTAGAAGTCAGCATGGAAATTTGACCAGAATCTGCCATCAGCTGCTTGCTTGGGCCTTGCATAGTAGTCAACACTTCTTAGCTTCATGGCCACTTCGCTGCCCTTGCCATTGAATCTTTCCTCATTGGGGTCCCGGACCCCTTCTCTGGGAGTATGCAGCTTTAGAGGCCCAACAGGCCCTGTGGCAACCCCCTTGCCCTTCCCTTTAGCTTGGCGAGGGCCACTTGACGGAGGAGCAGCCTTCGAGGCGACCTTCTTGACACACACCTTCCTCCGAACCTGGGGAGGTGAGGGAGCAGGCTCGGAGGGTCTCTCTTGGCGTTTCTTGCCAAGACCCGTCGAGGACCGAGGTGCCACCTCGTGGTCCAACTCGGCCTCGAAATCGAAGATTTCATTGTCGGAGCTCGACATGATCTGAGAATGAGTGATCAAGAGAAAAGACAAGTTATACAAGGTATTGTTGAGGTAAGATGGCAATAGAAGGCAGTAGGGAATGAAAGAATTAGGTTTTGGTTCAGAAACAACGGACTTGTCCGGTGCTCAGGCACGGACTAGTCCGGGGGACCGGACTTGTCCGTACCTGGACCGGACTAGTCCGGTGTTCATCTGCAAAAACCTAGCAAACTGGATAAAAATTGATCCCTAATGAAATAGCTAGTCTAGCATACACATAGAACATCAACTGGACATGCAACTAGTGTAGAATGCTAGGCCAAACGATAAGCAATGAAGAAATTTGAGATTTCTTAGGGTTTGAGGAAAATTTACCAAGAAATCCAAGGAAGCTTGAAAATGTGGGGGTTGGAGGCCGGACTTGTCCGCTAACTTCAATCCCCGAGTCTTCAAGCTTAATCTCCGCCCAAGATTGAGGCTTTTCGACGGAGGAATCAAGGATTCGCCTTGGGAGCTCGAGCGCAAGAGAGAGAAAGCTTGGAGGAGAGTGTGGGGTGAAGGGATTAGGGTTTGGTGGCGGCTAGGGTTATGGACACGAAAAATCGGACAAGTCCGGACATGACCGGACTAGTCCGAAGTCCTTCAGAAACCTAAATCGGACTAGTCCGTGGTCTGTCGGACTAGTCCGGCCTAACCGGCACACTGCGGACTAGTCTGCAATTGCGGACTAGTCCGGGTAACCACGGACTTGTCCGTGGTCACCAGGAGAGAATTGCATAGCCCATTCATATATATTTGAAGGTCCAATAATTGAGGGTAGAGAGGCAAAACAATTCAAATAATCCTGATGAATTTGATCAGTAAGCAACCAACAATCATACTATGATCAAAAATTCATCAAGATCTAATAATTGACATAGTTTTTCGAGAGAAAAAAATGGGGAGGAAAAATTTTCACAATTCAATCAATATTTTGAAGCAATCATACAGGTATGCAACTTTTCAAGCCACACTCCGAGAATCAAGGATGTTTAGCTCATTTCGGAGTTCGCAAAAACGTTTTTCATCAAGTGGCTTGGTGAATATGTCGGCCAATTGTTTTTGGGTGTTGACATGAGAGATGGATATGTCTCCTTTCATGGAATGGTCTCTCAGGAAATGGTGTCTTATGTCAATGTGTTTAGTTCTAGAGTGCTCAACTGGATTGTGGGCTATTTTAATGGCACTCTCATTGTCGCAAAGAAGAGGAATACGGTTCATATTGTAACCGTAATCCCTTAGAGTTTGTCGCATCCAAAGGAGTTGTGCACAACAACTCCCGGCTGCAACATACTCCGCTTCGGCTGTGGATAATGCAATGGAATTCTGTTTCTTGGATGACCAAGAAACTAAGGATCTTCCTAGGAATTGGCAAGTGCCAGAAGTGCTTTTTCTATCAACTTTGCACCCGGCATAATCTGCATCGGAATACCCAATGAGATTGAATTTTGAACCTTTTGGGTACCAAAGACCAAGGTTGGGTGTATGAACTAAATATCTTAGGATTCTCTTTACGGCTGTCAAATGACATTCCTTAGGGTTGGCTTGAAATCTTGCACACAAACATACACTCAACATAATATCTGGCCTAGATGCACATAAGTAAAGTAAAGATCCAATCATGGAGCGATATACCTTTTGGTCGACGCTCGGTCCATCTTCATTGAGATCCAAGTGACCATTCGTTGCCATGGGAGTCTTAATGGGCTTTGCCTTGTCCATGCCAAACTTCTTGAGGATGTCCTGTGTGTACTTGGTTTGGCTTATGAATGTTCCTTCCCTTTGTTGCCGCACTTGGAATCCCAAGAAGTACTTCAATTCTCCCATCATTGACATTTCAAATCTGTCTGTCATAATTTTACTAAACTCTTCACAGAAAGATTGATTAGTTGATCCAAAAATTATATCATCAACATAGATTTGGCAAATGAAAAGATCATTATTCAGATTTTTCGTGAATAGTGTATAATCTACTTTGCCAATTTGAAAGCCATTATCAATTAAAAAATCTCTAAGACACTCATACCAAGCTCTGGGAGCTTGTTTGAGGCCATAGAGAGCCTTACGCAGTTTATACACGTGGTCGGGGAACTCTTCGTCTTCAAATCCGGGTGGTTGCTCCACGTACACCTCTTCCTTGATCGGTCCGTTGAGGAAGGCGCTTTTTACGTCCATTTGGTACAGCTTGAAATCATGGTGAGTAGCATATGCAAGTAATATTCTAATTGATTCAAGCCTAGCTACTGGGGCAAAAGTTTCATCGAAATCCAAACCTTCGACTTGTGAGTAACCTTTGGCCACAAGTCGTGCCTTGTTTCTTGTCACCACCCCGTGTTCATCTTGTTTGTTGCGGAAGACCCACTTGGTGCCGACTATGTTTGCATTGGGTCTTTCCACTAGTTCCCAAACCTCGTTTCTCTTGAAATTGTTCAACTCTTCTTGCATTGCCACCACCCAGTCCGAATCCTTTAATGCATCCTCAGTCCTGCGGGGTTCCAAAAAGGAGACAAACGAGTAATGTTCACAAAAATTTGCTATACGAGATCTAGTGGTTACTCCTTTTTGGATGTCGCCGATGATGTTGTCGATTGGATGATCCCTTTGAATGCATTGGTGTACTCTTGGGTGTGGCACTTGGGGGGTCGTATGTTGGTGATCATCTTCTTCTCCCTCTGAGTTGTTGTCCTCATTGATTTGTTGATCGTGTTCATATTCTTGTGATTGATCTTGTATCGAGGCTCCCCCTTGATTGTTGATCTCCTCTTGTGGTTCACTTTCCTCTTGTATTTGTGCCGGTGACTCTTGTGGTCGTACTTCGCCTAGAGCCATCCTCTTTATTGCTTGATAGGGGGCTTCCTCATTACCTAATTCACATTGATCAACTTGCTCCTTTTGGGAGCCATTAGTTTCATCGAACACTACGTCACGTGCCACTTCAACAAGTCCGGAGGCCTTGTTGAAAACACGATAGGCGTAAGTGTTCGAATCATAACCAAGCAAGAAACCTTCATCGGACTTCGAAGCGAACTTTGAAGTCCTGGGCTTCTTGTTCAAAATATAGCAAGGAGAACCGAAAACTCGAAAATATGAAATGTTCGGTTTGTTACCGGTGAGTAGCTCATAGGGGGTCTTCTTTAGTAGTCGATGAAGATAGAGTCGATTTGTGGCATGGCAGGCGGTGTTGATTGCTTCCGCCCAAAATCGATCCGAAGTCTTGTATTCATCGAGCATTGTTCTTGCCATCTCTATGAGCGTTCGGTTCTTCCTTTCGGCAACTCCGTTTTGTTGTGGAGAGTATGGCGCTGAGAATTCGTGCTTGATTCCTTCCTCATCAAGGTACTCCTCCACTTGTATGTTCTTGAACTCCGTGCCATTGTCGCTCCGAATACTCTTGATTGATAGTGAGAACTCGTTTTGCGCTCGCTTGAAGAATTTCTTGAGTGTTCCTTGTGTTTCTGACTTGTCATGCAAAAAGAACACCCAAGTGAAGCGGGAAAAATCATCAATAATGACTAAACCGTATTTGTTACCGCCTATGCTTATGTAAGCAATTGGACCGAAGAGGTCCATATGAAGTAGTTCGAGCGGTCTTGTCGTGGTCATGATGTTCTTTGCGGGATGTTGTGCTCCAACTTGCTTTCCTGCTTGGCACGCGCTACAAGGCCTGTCTTTCTCAAACACAACATCTTTCAAACCTCGGATGTGATCGCCCTTGAGGAGTTTTTGAAGGTTCCTCATACCAACATGTGCTAGCCGTCTATGCCACAGCCAACCCATGTTGGTTTTTGCAATCAAGCATGTGTCGAGTTCGGCTTTATCCTTGTTGAAGTCAACAAGATAAAGCTTTCCCTTTAACATACCCTTGAATGCAATGGAACCATCACTTCTCCTTGAGACGGTCACACCCTCGTTAGTAAACAGACAATTATAACCTTTGTCACATAACTGAGATATGGACAGCAGGTTATAATCTAAAGATTCAACGTGTAAAACATGCGAAAGAGTATGTTCAGAGGATATTGCAATTTTACCGGTACCGAGGACCTTTCCTTGACTGTTATCCCCAAAGTAGATGCCTTCGTTTGGGTCCTGGTTCACTTCATACTCCACAAACATCCTCCTTTCTCCGGTCATATGGTTGGTGCATCCACTGTCTAGCACCCATTTGGATCCACCGGAGGAGTAGGCCTGCAAAAACAAATTACGCCTTGGTTTTAGGTACCCAAGCTTGCTTGGGTCCTTGGAGGTTAGTAACAATACATTTGGGCACCCACACATGGGTTTTTGTGTTCCCATGGCGCGGCCCAGCATAATAAGCATACACTTTACCAACATTATTTTTTATTAAAACATAGGATGCATTAAATGTTTTAAACAGAAGTTGCTGTTGATTATGGGTCGGACTAGTCTGTGTGACCGGACTTATCCGGATGACCGGACTTGTCCGGACCGCAACCGGACTAGTCCGATTTTCATGAGAGTTCAGATTTTTAGTTTTCGAGTTACCAGGTTGTGAGGGTCCTCCCTTCACAAAGGTGATCCTACCCTTGTTATTCTTATGATTTCCAGCTCTTTGCTTTCCATCACAAGAGTAACCAGTGCCATACTTGACATTTGGAGGTCTTTGGACCAAATATGCACTACGTGCATAGTTGATCCTCTCCTTGTCAAATATTACACATTGGGTAGGATTTTTGTCCTTCGTGGAGGTAGGGTTTTCCTTCAACCTGGTGTTAGTTTTATCACATTTGCAAACATGAGCGATATTAGTTAAAGTGGGTTGAGAAGGTAGGGTTGAAGAGGAGGAAGGTTCACTAAGCTTGAGTGACTCAACCTGCACTTCAAGGATCTTGTTGACCTTGATTTGGTCATCAAGTTGATTCTTGATTGCAACATTTGAGTTGGTTAACTCCAAGCAAGTTTTCTTGCTTGAAGCTAGCTCAAGCTCTAGTGTGTGATTTTTCTCCTTTTCAAGAACTAGAAGATTGTCAAGTTCGACATGCTTCTCCTTTTGGGAGATAATCATGTCTTCTTGACGATCAATTAGCTCTTCCTTCTCAATAAGTTGGTTAAGCAAGAATTTCATTTTTGCAGCAGTTTTTCTATCTAAACCAATTAGCATATCTTCATCATCACTATCTAGATCATCATCACTTGAGTAAGAATGCGAGGAAGGAGTTTTGATGTTTACCTTGCGTTTACCTTCCTTAGCCATGAGGCAAGTTCCATTTGCCTTCTTTGCACCGAGCGTGGGGAAGAGTGTGAGTTTCTTGGGCATGCTTTCAATGGCTATGCTAGCCATTTCTTCTTCATCGGACGATGAGGACTCATCGTTTGAGTCCCACTCCTTTCCGATGTGTGCTTGTTCAGCTTGTTTCTTCTTCTTGAAGAACCTTTTCGGTTGAGGCTTGAATTCTTTACTCTTCTTCTTGTTGTCCTCATATGGGCAATCAACTATGAAGTGATTGTACTCACCACAATTATAGCATGCCCGCCTCATCTTCGGTTTTGTCTTCTCCTTGTATTTTCCTTCACTCGATTTTGCTCCTTGTCTTTTCTTCATAATTCTTTTGAATTTCTTCATGAACAGAATCATATCTTCTTCGTCCAGCTCGCTGTTTTCATCATCGCTGTCCTCCTCAAACTGAGCTTCTCTTGCTTCTTTGGATAGAGGTTTGAGTGTGGATTTTAAGGCAACTCCCTTCTTCTTGGCCGATGTGAGGTCAGCTATTTCTTTGACGTGCTTGGCTTGCTTCTCCATCATCTCAAAGTTGATGATTTTGCCAAGCAGTTCATCCGGAGTCATTTTCTTGTACCCAGGACTTTCTCGGATCATAGAACAGAGTGTGACGTTGCGAGGCATAAAGGCTCTCAGGATGAGCTTTACAACCTCGTGGTCATTCCACTTTTTGCTACCATACGATCGAACCTTGTTCACAAGAGTCTTTAGTCTGTTGTACATGTCCTGGGGAGATTCATCTTCCTCAATCGCGAACCTTCCTAGTTCGCCTTCAATCATTTCAATCTTTGCCTCCCGCACATGCCGGTCACCTTCATGTGCTGTCTGTAGCGTGTCCCAGATTTCTTTGGCAATTTCCAATCCGTCCACCTTTGTGAATTCATCTCTACTTAGAGATGAGGTGATAACGGCTGCGGCTTGGGCATTCCTGTGGATGGCTTGCTCTTGACTTGGCGTGAGTTCTTCATCGTCATCAGGGATGTTTATTCCTGTGCACACAATATGCCATAAACTTGGGTTAAGGGAAATCAAGTGCATCTTCATGTTTTGCCTCCACATGGAGTAATCACTCCCATCGAAGTGTGGGGCTTTTCCGAGAGGAATAGATAGATAATGACTGCTGTTAGAATTTAAACGGTCATAATTAAAAGGATATCGGGAGTAGTCGGTGTGACTACTCCCCCTCTTCTTTTCTTCAACTTTAGCTTTCCCTTTGGAAAGTGCTTTCTTTCGGAGCAGTGCTTTCAGCTCCAATGTCTCCTCATCATCATCATCGAAGTCTTGAATGGCTTCGAGATACCTTTCGAGCTTTTGGTGCTTGTCATTGTTCATTTCTTCCTGGTTGTTGATTTTCTGGACTTCCTTCATGTCCGACATGATCTCTTCGAGTGGTTGCACTCTTTCTTGAAGAACCTGCTCTGATACCAATTGAATGTAGGCCTAGAGGGGGGGTGAATAGGCCTTCTTGAATTTCTCGGTTCCTGTAGCACTTCAACAAAAAGGTCAAATCCAGATATATCGGACTAGTCCGGTAAAGTGCGGACTAGTCCGGATTTCACGGGCTAGGTTGATCAAGTTAGATCAATTTGATTGTTTCGTTGTCGTTTGCAGCGGAAATATAAACTTTAATGACAGTTCAATAGTTGTGTGTTAAGTTTTATTGCAAGTATGATTCTTGTTCAACTATTTAACTTCAATTCAACAAAATGAATCAAACCCTAGATAATGTTGATCAACTAGAATGATGAACACAAACAAACAAGACACAAGATTTATCCCGTGGTTCGGTTACCACGAAGGCAGCCTACGTCCACGTTGAGGAGCCCACAAAAGGACCGGGTCTACAACAACCCTTCCCTCGTCGGATCGCCACGAAGGCCAATCCTCTTCCACTAATCACACAGGGGTAAATCACCAAGTTGAAGGGGCGATCTCACAAGTTGAGAGCTCCCTTGATTACAAGTTTTAAAAACCACCAATAACACACTTCGAGATATACAAATTGAGATGCAAGAGTGTGTTAGAGATTCAAACCAAGAGCTCAATCGTGTGCAAAGTGCCTCTCCAATGATCTACAAGTGATCTTCAAAGGATTGATCGATTTTGCACTTAATTTCGTGGAGAGAGATGGTTTTTGAGTCTCTTGGGAGGTGTGACAGCGCTAGGGTTCGAGAGAGTTTAAAAGTGGGCCGTGCACCTCTATTTATATGGGGTTTCTAGAAATTACCGTTAGGGTTCAGAAAGATCGGACTAGTCCGTGGTGGAGACCGGACTAGTCCGGTGTGCTGTGTGAGGCAAACCCTAAGTGTCCAGGAATATCGGACTAGTCCGATTGAAAAACGGACTTGTCCGATTTCGCTGCTGGAAAACTTCGGACTTGTCCGGTTGCTATCGGACTTGTCCGGTCCTGTGAAACCCTAAGTGTTTAGAACGACAAGTCCGCACTTGGAGGACTTGTCCGATTTAGATCAGAGTGTAAATCGGACTAGTCCGTGTAGTCACCGGACTTGTCCGAAGTGGATCAGAAAGGGAATCGGACTAGTTCGGTGGTGACCGGACTTGTCCGATCTGGTGACTTGTGCATTGTGTTGAGGACTAGTCCGCACTGGGGAGGACTAGTCCGAAGTGGAACAGAAAGATATCGGACTAGTCCGGTGGGGACCGGACTTGTCCGATCTTGTGCAGAATGTGATATCGGACTAGTCTGGCTGATATCGGACTAGTCCGGTCCTGTATGGTTTTGTGCATTGTGTGTGTGTGTGATTAAGTGAGATTGAGCTCTTGGGTGTGTTTCCTTAACACACTCCATACATACTAATCTACTAATTTCTTCTTCTTGAGCTCAAATTCATTCTCCTTCTTAATTTCCCTCTTTTTGGCATTTTACTCATTTTTCATCATTTTCCTGCATTCATCTCAACAAAAGGATTAGGATCCCAATTGCTTGTCAGAAATCATCCAAAACCCACAAGGGAGTCCTAGATGCACTTTCAAGACTCTCAATTTCTTCCAACAAGTCCTTCTCCCTAGCATTTGCTTTCAAAGGCAAAGACTTGTTCAAGGCATTAGTGACATGAGAAGTAATGGATATCCTATCATTAAGAGTTTGTTTCTTTGAATTTTTCAACTCTTGATCAAGCACGTCATGAGCAAGGTTAAGTGTTTGATGTTCTTGTATTAGCTTGTTGTGCTCTTCCAAGAGTGTTTGGTGTGCTAAGTTAAGCTCATGATTATCTAACTTGATTTTAGCCTTTTCTTCCTCAATTTGCTTGACATGAGATTTGAGCGTTTCATGCTCTTTGAGTATGCTTTCATACTTGTCAAGCAAATCATGGTTAGCACTCTCAAGTCTAGCACGAGTTTCTTCAAGAGCTTTAACCTTACTCTTTTCCATCTTAATGATAGCATGATATTCATTTATCAAAGAAGTTAAATCATCGGGGGAAAGCTCATCATCGCTAGAGTCGTCACATACCTTGGTGTTACCTTTCGCCATGAGGCACATGGGCGGTGGATGAAGAGGTGAGTCATAATTGTTGGCAATGGCGAGGCCGACCAAACTTTCTTCTTCCACTTCACTCTCTTCATCACTTGTTTCTTCGTCGGTGACCCATTCATTTGCCTCACACATGAACACCTTTTGTGGGCCATTTCTCTTCTTTGGGAAGAGTCTTGCCCTCTTTCCCTTATCATGTTTCTTCTTCCCAAAGCCTCTTGGTTTGGGTTTGGCCTCTTCTTCATCATCATCACCTTCTTCAAGCTTGCGATGCTTGCTCTTGTGGTTCTCTCTTCTTTTGTCCGGTTTTGGACAATCATAGGAGATGTGGCCTTGATCACCAAAATTGTAACAAGTCTTGTGATCATCTCTCCTTGGTAGAAACGCTTTCTTCTTGGGATCAAAGGTGTATCCCTTCTTGGTAATCTTGGAGTTCAAGCGTGAGAACTTCCTCATCATCAATGCAAGCTCATCATCTTCATCTTCACTTGATGCTTGCTCCTCTTCACTTGAGATAGGCTCAACCACCTTCTTCTTCTTGAGTCTTGTTTTCTTGGTGGAGGCTTTTAGAGCAATTGTTTTGAAGATGATTGCTCCATCATCCCAAGCACACTCATCTCATGAGCATGAATTTCTCCAATGAGCTCCGAAACTTCAATGTGGTCAAGTGACTCTTTTTGGAGCATGGAGTTGATGATGTTGTACTTTGGCTTGGGAAGGAGCATGAGGATCTTGCGGTTGATGAGTCCCTTGCCAAGAGAAGCAATGTCAAGAGCATTAATTTCTTCAATAAGTACATTCAAGCGAGAGAACATCTCATTGACATTTTCATGAGGTAGCATCTTAAATTCATCATATTTTGCTTTAAGCATGTGATATTTAAGTTCCTTCACATGAGAAGAACTCTCATGAATTTCTATCAAGCAAGCCCAAATTTCACATGCCTTTTCCTTGCTAGCAATCCTAGAAAAAACATCTTGACTAATGCACTCATAGATTGCATTCCTAGGTTTAGCATCCCATTTAAGTTGATCACCAACATAGTTGTGTTCTCCAAACCCCGGGTGGGTCGCTTCCCATACTTCGGGAGCAATAGCCTCTAGATAAGCGCACATGCGTGCTTTCCAATAGGCAAAGTTCTTGCCCTCGAAGATAGAAACCGAACCCCAACCTTGGCCATTTTAGCTCTCTAGCGGTGAAGCTAGAATGATCCTATGAGCAACCTTGCTCTGATACCAATTGTAAGGATCGAATGCCCAAGAGGGGGGTGAATTGGGCTTCTTTAAAAAATCTAAGCAATAAAACTTAATTCCTAAAAGCCCAATTCCCTACGCAAACTATCTATGCATTCAAGTAAATAGGAACTTTGTGGAATGTAAAATGCATAAACGTAAGGGAAAGGAGGAGGATGCAAACTCCCGAGGAGACACGAGGATTTATCCCATGGTTCGGCAAGATCATCAAGATCTTCCTACATCCACGTTGTGGCACCCACCAAAGGGTTTTGCCACACCCAAGTCACCGAGACGAGGGATCTTCACTATTCCTCTCCGTTTGCCAACTTTGGCAAGGTGGAGCTCAAGCCTTGTACAACTTCAACCCTCCAGGCTTCCACAAACACCTTGGCAAGCTCCGGAAGTCTCCTCACAGTTACAAACACCAAGGGCACTCCCTTGAGGCTCTCACTATCCTAGAGAGTCCACTCACCCAGAATGGAGGCACACAATCTCTCTCTCTAGCTTGTTCTAGCCTAACTCTTGGTGCATAGGTGATCGAAATGATGTGGAAGTGATTGCTCTTGGTCTTGAACGCTTGTGGATGTGTTGATAGTGTTTGGTGATCAACACTTATCGAAATGACCGGTTTAGGGGGTATTTATTGCCAGCCTCCCCGAAATAGCTGTTGGAAAAGTAGGCTGACAGAACTTTTCTGCGAACATCGGATGATCCGATGTCTCCCCTTTAGTTATCATCAGTCAAGTTTACTTTAGCTGACGTCAGTGTGTCAGATATGACCGTTGTTAGACCGATGTTGCACTTGTCTTCTCACCGGATGATCCGGTGGCTCTTCCTCCAGAATTGGCTCAAACTTGATGCTTACTGGAGTGATTGACCGATGTGTATACTTTTGTACATCGGATGATCCAGTGCTACACTTGGTCCAAGTATATTACAAACTGTACTGATAGACCGATGTAGCCTAGCCCTTAACATCGGACGATCCGGTGAGTGCTTTGTTCTGATGTCTTCTTCTTCTGCTGAACCAACTCGACCGATGTGTTGTTCTCAGAAATCATCGGTTGATCCGGTGAGTTGATTTTGTTTGCTTCGAGTTGTTTCTAAGTGATTCTTTTGTGTCTTGCTCGATTGACCTCTTAGACTTTTGTTGGAATTATACTTCTGATGGTTGTCAAGCATTAAGTGTCATCAATTGTGGTTGAATGACTTTGACATAAGAGCTTTCACTTCTTGTCTTCATATCATTGATTTGATCTCATAAATTGATTGTATATGGGTCTCTAATGACATATTGATTTCATTTGATTGAGTGATTATGGGGACCTTGCATTCACAAATTCATAAGTAAAATCCAATGATTGTCATTAATCACCGAAACCATACCTCATGGGGGCCTAGATGCTTTCAGAGTGTAATTACGCGCAATGTATGTTATAGAGTCGCTACACAAAAATGGGTAGGTCCTCCGAGAGAACATCCGGACCCCTCCAAGAGGGTCTGGGAAGTTCAAGTACACTTCATACAGTCATAGCACTAAAAGTGTAGCTATGTAAGATCAAAGAGCACGTGAAAAGCTACCAGAGGGGGGGGGTGAATGGTAGATTTAAAAATCTTACGCAGCGGAAACAATTAAACCCCAACCCCTTTGGTAGAAAAACGATATGTTAAAGAAATCATATGTGAGACTAATCTAAATGTGTTTCACCGTGACAAAAGTGATAGATATCAGATACAATCAAGTCATGAAGAAAACACAAGAAGAATCACTCAATTTTGTCGAGAGAAACTCAAGTTATGATCGAAAGATCGAACAAAGGTCAATCTGACCTACCCGAGAAAAACAGTTTCTGGAATGCTGCAAAGAAACTTGTGTAGATCAAAAACCACAAATCAAATGACCGTGAAATTTTGAAATATGATAGATAATCAAGTTGTGAAGACAACCCAAAAAGAATCACGTCAATTGGATTTGTAAAACTCGAGTTATGATAAAACAACCGACGAAAGGTAGTGTTGTCCAGAAACTCGACGAGTAAAACTTGTCTGGAACAAGTCTGACGAACAAGGCACAAAAGTTCCTTCAAACTACGAATTTTATTCAATAGAACACAATAGGAACAGCCCCAAAGTAGTGCACCATGAGCACTGGGCTCCCTTGCTTATATAACCAGCTCGAAAGCCAACTCAACTCAGATCAAGAACATAATCCTACTCTGTTCACGAATCGTAACTTTCCATAACTGCTTAGGATTCTTCTATACGCAGATAGAAGAAATCTTAAGACTTCCAAACACCTTAGGACCGTATCCCACATTCCTAAACAACTCAAATTCGTGATCCACATGAAATCCTATCATAACCAACTCAAACCATTACATATTTGAGTCAAACCTGACTCAGCCGTAGCCTACGTCCATAACCTAGTCGGTTGGACCTTTCCGACCAACTCTTTACGTCCACATCTCTTCATCATGTCTCGGAACCATGTAGACATGTCCATACTGTCCTTGCACACGTGCAAACATCTTCCAATGACGTCCACGATACCTTCACATGCATTGTTCTTGATTCAATCATGCTGCGCAACCTCCTGATCAGCTCAACCACAATTCCTCCTGAATTTGGTTGTTGGAACCTCATCTCCTCCCTGAGACTAGTCCAATGGATCCCATCACCAGCCATGTATTGAACTCAAGCAACACCTGCACATGAATAAACAACCAATCCATACGAGCCCAAGTCCTCGACTTGACTCAAGTCAGTTCCGAACACAACACCTTACGTGAGAACCTCACATAAGCATGTTGCAAAACCACAGTAACACGATATCATCCATATCAAAAATGCACCAAAGAATTAGCAAACGAATACTAAGCAATCTTTCCAAAGATGTAAAGCAAGTACGAAACATTGCAAATGAAAAACAGAAGCATTGCGGTCAAGTTCCAGACCTTGCCAGAGCAACCCGGACCTTGAGCCGGAGCTAACAAAAGCTAGTAGAACCTAGCGCCGGAACTTAATAAAAAGGTGTTTTGGTGATATTCAAAACTTTTATTGTCAAAGCAAGTGTATTCACTACAAGCCAATGTATTCAGCACACATAGGTTTACAATCTCCCCCTTGATGAATGCATTGGCAACACCATTTAAAATCCGAACATTGGCTTATTCACATAAAAGTTTTGAAGGCAATTTCTCTCCCTTTGTAAATCAAAAGTAAAATGAGAAGAAAATCCAAAAAATATCCCATATTATCTCTCCTTATGCACATATTCTCTTTCTCTTCATGCTTATCTCTCCCCCTTTGACAATGTATTCAGCAAGTCATGAGCATATAAACAAATTATCCCTCCCCCTTTAGTTGTTATGAGCATATTATAACATATACATATAAACAAAGCTCATCCAAGTCATACTATCAAGTACCTTACATTATCACATCAATGAAATACATAAGGTAGTGTAAGCCATGCTAGAGATCAAATGTAATTTTCAATTTAAGTAAGTCATGATCTCACAAACTTAACTATTTCAAAACCTGAAATCATGACACTAGTTGCTGCATTTTATTATTTTTCAAAGCATAAATTTAGATCATATAATATTTGCAAGAGATTATATGTGCATCTGCCTTATTCTAACCAACCAAGTCAAGCCTATGTCATTTGACAATCAGAAGCTTAAGGACATGGTTTTAGTCATACATGACTTCTTCCAAGTTCATATCTAAGTGCAATGATAAGCCATCTCAAAAGAAGAAGTGCAATGCGTGCATATTCTCTTTTCTCAATTATATTTGTTCATAAAAACTCAACATGTGAGTTGATTACTTGATTAATTCTTAATGATTAAAAGCACTTGTGAACATGTAACAAGTTCAAAACAGCAAGAAAGTTCGACCATGACCAGTTTTAGTGTAAGTAGTTATTCCAATTACTAGACATGGCAAAAACTACAAAATGTATAACACGAGTAATGTAGTAAGAACTTTCAACATGTAAAAGGAATCACAAAGTCATATATGTATGAAATACTATGCTCATATTATTTTAATTTCAGATTCACAGATAGACTTCCCAAGTTTCAAAACTCCCCTTCAATTTAAGCCATGAGGATGCATAACCCCTATTTCACTACGAATGTAACAAAAACGATGAAATCCAAAGGTTTTGTAAAAATGTCAGCCAATTGTTGTTCGGTATCTACATGGTGAAGCACAATGTTTCCTTTTTCAACATTATCTCGGAGAAAGTGATACCTAATGTCAATGTGCTTAGTTCTAGAATGTTGCACGAGGTTTTTAGCAATGCAAATGGCACTAGTGTTATCACAGAACAGTGGAACACTATCTAGATCAAACCCATAGTCCTTAAGTGTTTGAACAATCCAAAGAATTTGTGAGCAAGCACTAGCAGCAGCTACATATTCAGATTCGGCTGTAGATTGTGCAACTGAATTTTGTTTTCTTGAGGACCAAGCAACAAGAGAATTACCAAGAAAATGACAAGCACCGGAAGTACTTTTCCTATCAATCCTACAACCCCCAAAATCAGCATCCGAAAAAGCTTTCAAAGTAACGGTTGGGGAAGAAGGAAGAAAAATGCCAAATTCTCGAGTTCCATGTAAGTACCTGAGAATCCTTTTGATGGCTTGACGATGTGAAGCACGTGGGGAAGCTTGAAACCGTGCACAAAAACATACGCTGAATTGTATGTCTGGTCTTGATGCCGTGAGGTATAAAAGTGATCCGATCATCCTTCTATATTCTTTTTGATCCACGGGTTCACCATCTTCATCAAGTCCAAGTGTTGTTGCTGTTCCCATTGGTGTCCGAAGAGGCTTGCTTTTGTCCATGTTGAAGCGCCTTAGGAGATCTTTTGTATACTTCATTTGATGCACAAAGGTACCCTCCTTTGTTTGCTTGATTTGCAGCCCCAAAAAGTAAGTGAGTTCACCCATCATACTCATTTCAAATTCGGAACTCATCATTGCTAAAAACTTGGACACAAGATCATGAGAAACACAACCATAGATAATATCATCCACATACACTTGAACGAATAATGAGTCATTGCCATGTTTAAGCACAAAAAGAGTTTTATCAACCTTGCCCATGGTAAACCCCTTTTCAAGTAAGAATGTGTTTAACCTATCATACCATGCTCTAGATCTTGTTTGAGACCGTATAAGGCTTTGGACAATTTGTAAACATGATTAGGAAAATCTAGATTTTCAAAACCCGGTGGTTGTTTGACATAAACCTCCTCATCTATGTAGCCATTAAGAAAAGCACTTTTAACATCCATTTGATATAGCTTAAAACCTTTAGATGCTGCAAAAGCTAACAAAATTCTTATGGCTTCTAATCTAGCAACGGGAGCAAAAGTTTCATCAAAATCTAGACCTTCAACTTGAGTGAAACCTTGAGCAACCAACCTAGCCTTATTCCTAACCACAACTCCATCCTCACTTTGTTTATTTTTAAATACCCATTTAGTTCCAATTAAAGTGTGACCTTGAGGTGGAGGTACAAGTTTCCAAACATTATTTCTTTCAAAATTTTCTAACTCTTCTTGCATGGCAATAATCCAAGGTTCATTAGTGAGTGCGTGTGCTATATCTTTGGGTACAAAAGAAGCAACAAAAGCAGAATGAGCATAAGAGTTTGGATCGCAAAACCTGGACCGTGTAACTTGTTCGTGCAAGCTTCCAATCATCTGTTGTGGGGGATGATCTTTGTAAAACCGTAGGGGAACAGATGTCTCACAAGCTTCTTCTTCTTCATGTTCATCACAAATCAATGAGCTTGTGACTTGAGGATGATTTGAATCAGCATTTATGGTTGTCAGTGCTAGTTGAGAATTAACATCCGGAGCTGAACCAAAGTCTTCAGCTGCTGAATTTTCGGGCAGCAGCTCCAATTCTTCCTCATCTTCAATGAAAATGCTCCCCCCCTGCGGATATGGATCTGGACCTGCAATGTTTGAGCTAGTACCTGGGCTAGCTTCATCAAAAGACACTTCACAAGTCTCCACAATTTTGTTAGTGTCATGTAAAAACACACGGTAGCCTCTAGTATGAGATGGATAACCAAGAAACATGCCATCAATGGATCTAGGTTCAAATTTATCAAGATTACCATGTTTCTTAACAAAGCATTTGCAACCAAAGACCCGAAAGTGTGTAACACTAGGCCTATGTCCAAACCGGAGCTCATATGGTGTTTTACCTAGCTTAGCACGTAAGAAAACACGATTTGAGACATAACAAGCGGTTGCAATCGCATCAGCCCAAAATTTCCTAGGAGTTTGATATTCATCAAGCATAGTCCTAGCCATCTCAACTAAGGTTATGTTCTTTCTTTCTACAACACCATTTTGTTGAGGTACATATGGTGAAGAAAATTGATGATCTATTCTATTTTCAGCACAAAAGTGATCAAAAGATTGATTTTTAAATTCAGTTCCATTATCACTTCTAATTGCTTTTAAAGATCCTGGGTAATCAATTGATAATTTAAGAAATAAAGTTCTAAAGTGACTAAAAACTTCATTCTTAGACACCATAAAGTAAACCCAAGAGTATCTAGAAAAATCATCAACAATCACAAGAACATACCATTTACCTCCGAAGGATTGAACACGAGAAGGTCATACGGTGTCAAGGTGCAAAAGTTGACACGGTTCAGTTGTCATGATCATTGTGAGAGGAGTATGTCAACCTGCAACCATCTTAGCACGTCTACAAGAAGAGCACACAATTTCTTTGTCCCCTTTAAGCTTAGGAAGCCCAAGTATGCGATCAAGAGCACTAACACACGTTAGGTGATCAAAACCTACGTGGCCAAGTCTACGATGCCAAAGAAATAAGTCCTTTGAATCGTTAGCAACTAGACACCTATGCTTAGAGGAAGACATATCAAAATCAGCTTTAAAAACTCTTCCAAAGCGAGATATGTTAAAAATAAGCTCACTATTTGAACATACAACTTTGTAGCAGAAATTATTGAAAATAATTTCTAGATTTTCATCTAGCAATTGTGAAACAGAAAGTTGTATTTCAAATTTTTGACAAGTGCCACATCCTTCAAAGCGTAGTGATCACTTACTCTAACCGAACCCTTAGCAATAATAGGAGTTGAAGAATTATCGACAAAAGTAACATTCTCTACATGTGACACAAAAGAGAGGGAGGAGAACCAATCTTTGTTATCGGTCATGTGGCGTGAGCAACCTGAATCCACAATCCAAATGTTCTCCTTCCTCAAACGTGTAACCTACATAGAAGCACAATACGTCGATGACTCAATACTGGGGTTAGTCAAAAGGCATTTAGGAATCCAATACTGAGTCACGCGACGTGCAGCAGGAAAAACACGTGAAAGCTGAGACAAAACAGCAGGTTTATGAGTCAAAGTTTGAGATTTTTTATTCTTAACTACTGACCTATAAGGTGTTACTTGTGTAGCACAAAAATCAGTAGCTCCGGAGGCAAAACCATAAGGTCCGAAGGTAAACTTTGAATGTTTTTGACTCAAAACAGCAGGTTGTACATTCGGTTCAATATGTGCAACAAATTTTGCATGAAAGCTATGAGATATAGCAACCATTCTTTCCCTTTTCTGTTGTTTAGCTAGTCTATAACAAAAATCAATGACATGACCATCTCTACCACAGTAGGTACAATGAAATTTAACTTTGTGTTCATGTCTAGATGAGCAAACAACATTTTTATTTGAAACCGTATGAGACAATACTCCTGCAGATTTGAAAACCACTTCTTTTTGTTTAGGAACTGTTTGAATCAAACCATTTCCAAATGACTTTTCACTTTTAGGTGGATGTGCCTTAGCATGAGCATGAGAATCAAAACCTAAACCGGTTTTATCATTGCAAGACTTGGATGAATTCAGCAGCAAGTTTAGGTTATTATTCCCATTACAAAACTGATCAAATGTCTTATGCATGTTATCAAGTTTATTGGACAGATCAAGGCAATTTTCACATGAAGTTTTTCCTATTAATTTGCAATTGGAACAATATTTAACTTCATGACAATGTAAAGCATTGTTCAATATAGAGATTTCATTTATAGCATCTTGCAGTTTCTTACTAAGATCATCAACTAGAACAATGCAAATCAATTGTAGAACAAGAAGCATCTTTTAAGTTTCCAATATTAAGTGCAGCAACCTTTTTGTTCTTTTCAATTTCAAGTTCAAGTTTATCAAGTGTGGAGGTATGTGCACTTCTCAGGGAGGACAATTGTTCATATATTAAGTCACATGAGGAACAAGAATCATCACTAGGAATCAAGGATTTCAAACGATTAATTTCAGATTCTAGTGACTCAATTTTAATAGCATTGTCCCTAAGATTTTTGTCCTTTTTCTTAACAATAACAGTGGCACGAGAAATAGCATCACACATTTCTTCGCAAGTAGGACAGGAAATAGCATCACACATTTCTTCGCAAGTAGGACATACCTCTTCATTGTTGCTGTTGTGTTCTGCCTCCTCCATACTTGATCTTGACTTGCCCGCCATGAAGCACAAGTTTGCCAAATCATCTTCATCTTCATCACTTCCAATGTCAACGTCGCTTGAGCCAAGTTCCTGGAGTGCTGAGATAAAACTGCTCACCAATTGACGTCCTATAAAACCCTTCTTTTTCTTCGTATCTTTTGCAGAGGAGTGCTTCGTTCTTGTTTTCTTTTCATCCCGGGAAGTAGGACCTGAAAGGTTAGGGCAATCTGAACGAAAATGTCCTATCTTACCACATTCAAAGCATCATTGAGGTCTGGAGCTTCCTCTCCTTCTAGTTCTCACATTTTGCAATGCTTTTGAGAACTGGGTAGAGATGAGCGCTAGCTCCTCCTCTAGAAACTCCTCAATCTGTTCAAGGGTTAGAGAGGACAGCAAAGCAAGTGTACCATAAGATGATGTTTGACCGGAACTAGGCATGTCACATTGAGAAACAAAAGCAATAGACTTGTTGGGCTTCTTACGTGAGATTATGTCAATTTCATGAGTTTTTTACTTGGAATATAGCACATATAAAGTAAGTGAACTCATGACAGTAGATTCACGAATAGATGTGACTTTCATCTCCCGAATTGACATATCTAATGCACTTAGCAATTGCCTAGCATTTTCAGCATCTGAAAAATTAACATTGACACTACGCAAGTTGCTGAGAATCTTATTAAAGCGGGCAAAAAGGTCATCAATAGACTCACCTGGTTGCATCTCGAAGCACATGTATTCTTTCTTAAACATGTCTTGCCTTACCTCTTTGATCGTGTTGGATCCTTCGTGATAGTCACAAAGTTCTTTCCACACATCGTATGCAGATCGGAGGTGTGCAACACGGTCGAAGTCGCTTTGTGTTAATCCGTGTATGATCAAGTCTCGAGCCTTGTTGTTGTTGTCGACATCTCTCAGATTTGTAACTGTAACTTGATCGTTTGATGGCACTTTGTAAGGCTTGTATACCTTCTCCCATATTGCAAAGCCTTGTGCCTGGATGAAAGCCTCCATGCGTGCCTTCCAAACCTGAAAATCAATACCAGCAAACACACAAGGTTTGGCAGAGTATTTCTCCATGATGATTAGTCAAAAACATGCTCAAATCACAAAGATTAGAGCAATGTGGCTCTAATACCAATTGTAGGATCGAAGAGCACGTGAAAATCTACCACAGGGGGGTGAATGGTAGATTTAAAAATCTTACGCAGCGGAAACAATTAAACCCCAACCCCTTTGGCAGAAAAACAATCTGTTAAAGAAATCATGTGTGAGACTAATCTAAACGTGTTTCACCGTGACAAAAGTGATATATATCAGATAGAATCAAGTCACGAAGAAAACACAAGAAGAATCACTCAATTTTGTCGAGAGAAACTCAAATTATGATCGAAAGATCGAACAAAGGTCAATCTGACCTACCCAAGAAAAACAGTTTCTGGAATGCTGCAAAGAAACTCGTGTAGATCAAAAAACACAAATCCAATGAACGTGAAATTTTGATAGATGATATATAATCAAGTTGTGAAGACAACCCAAAAAGAATCACATCAATTGGATCTGTAAAACTCGAGTTATGATAAAACCACCGACGAAAGGTAGTGCTGTCCAGAAACTCGACGAGTAAAACTTGTCTGGAACAAGTCTGACGAACAAGGCACAAAAGTTCCTTCAAACCACGAATTTTATTCAATAGAACACAAGAGGAACATACCAAAAGTCGTGCACCACGAGCTCTGGGCTCCCTTTCTTATATAACCAGCTCGAAAGCCAACTCAACTCAGATCAGGAACCTAATCCTACTCTGTTCACGAATCGTAACTTTCCATAACTGCTTAGGATTCTTCTATACGCAGATAGAAGCAATCTTAGGACTTTAAAACACCTTAGGAACATATCCCACATTCCTAAACAACTCAAATTCGTGACCCACACGAAATCTTATCATAACCAACTCAAAACTTTCCATATTTGAGTCAAACCCGACTCAGCCGTAGCTTACGTCCATAACCTAGTCGGTTGGACCTTTTCGACCAACTCTTTACGTCCACATCTCTTCATCATGTCTCGAAACCATGTAGCCACGTCCATGCACTCCTTGCACACGTGCAAACATCTTCCAATGACGTCCACGATACCTTCACATGCATTGTTCTTGATTCAATCATGCTGCGCAACCTCCTAATCAGCTCAACCACAATTCCTCCTGAATTTGGTTGTTGGAACCTCATCTCCTCCCTGAGACTGGTCCAATGGATCCCATCACCAGCCATGTCTTGAACTCAAGCAACACCTGCACATGAATAAACAACCAATCCATACGAGCCCAAGTCCTCGACTTGACTCAAGTCAGTTTCAAACACAACACCTTACGTGAGAACCTCACATAAGCATGTTGCAAAACCACAGTAACACGATATCATCCATATAAAAAATGCACCAAAGACTTAGCAAACGAATACTAAGCAATCTTTCCAAAGATGTAAAGCAAGTACGAAACATTACAAATGAAAAACAGAAGCATTGTGGTCAAGTTCCAGACCTTACCAGAGCAACCCGGACCTTGAGCCGGAGCTAACAAAAGCTAGTAGAACCTAGCGCCGGAACTTACCAAAACTAGTCGGAACTTAATAAAAAGGTGTTTTGGTGATATTCAAAACTTTTATCGTCAAAGCAAGTGTATTCACTACAAGCCAATGTATTCAGCACACATAGGTCTTACAAGCTAACTGCCCGGGGTCGGTACAAGATGTATGATGCACTTAGTCTGGTCCTGTACCCTAAGTGTGTCCTTGTCTCCCATGTAATCCGGACCTATAATAAAAGACATTGTTGTGTGAAAACAGACTCCAAGTGCATTTATTTGTAGAAGACTTCCATGAAGTTGTGCAATTCTTTTTGAGTTTTAGTCCAAGTAATTCACATGTACAAGTTTTATCGATGGTCTCTTTGGATCTCAACATTGTTGCATAGTCTACTTGCCTGAACGCCAAGCCAACATAGGTTCGGAGTGTGCTATCGACTTAGCTTGGTCCTGCACTCTAAGTATGCCACTCTACCTATATCCCGGCAGGCCTCAGTAGGGTGAGTACTAAAAAAGGCATGTGGGTACAGAAAGATTATACCAATATGCTTGTTATCATGTCGAGTTTCTTCGGATCTAGAACTCAAATAAGAATGATAAGTCACAAACAATTTATAGACAACAGGACAAATTTTACTATTTCCTTGTCTCAAATGCGCAGGAAAGACAGAAACATATAGGGATGGTGGACGACGTCAGCTACTAAGTTCTGACATCTTCCAAGGGGGCCTGCCGTCGACGTGTCATATGTTGATAGAGGGTACCGTCGAAGCTACCAAGCTCAGACAATCCTAGGGGGCCTGCCGTAGATGTGTCGGAAATAAAGACTTCGGACCTAAAATCTACAAGTTCAAAGCGTTCAAGTCATCAACATACCGTCAAATCCTTTTGGTACATGTACACACTTGAATTGTGCACATATACCAGGGGGGCAACAAGACAGAGCACAATATATTGAAGACAAAACAACAATAAAGTGAAATTCATGGCAAAGTGGATTTCATTAATTCAAAGCACTGGATTACAAAATTGGGATTACAGCAGAAGGCAAAAGGAAAAAGTCCTAGCTACTGGAGGATCTAAGTCCTGCGGAAGAATGAGGCGACTTCCTTGGCAACTCCTTGGACGCTGGCCCTGGCGGCGCCCTCCTCTTCAGCAACGGGACCTTGGAGCACTGGGTCCAGAGAGAATCGGGGATCTCGGCTCATATAACACATCAGCACATACTCAACAACGTTCGTAGCCAGAGATTTCCCCTCTGTCTCTAGCTGGTCCGCAATGACGTCATCCATCGCGTCGAGTTTGCCGCTAGCAGTATTGAGGGCCACTAGTGTTCGGTCCAAGTCTAGCTCCGGATTGTCTGGACGTACAGGACTGAAGCCTAGTGGTGTCAGCGCATCGTTGGCTCGCCCCAAGAAGTCCCACACTTGAATGGACTTCGTCTCTGTCGGTACCCTGCATACCGGATACCCCTTGGGATTGCAAAGATCACAAGGAAACTCCATCTACCAGATTTGAAGACCTCCGAAGTCCCCACTTGTCAGCCGTAACCGGACCTGCTTCCCCGACATGGTTAGTCCCAGGGCCTCCACGTGTATCATAAGACCGGAGCTATCGCCCACACATGGAAAAGCTCCAGACTAGATACTGATATGGCACCCCCGGACCTAACCCTAGGCAGAGGGAAGCTCCGGTACCGACATGTGTCCAACAGCACCGGACCTACCCGTCCAAGACGGCAAGCTCCGGAGCTGCCACGTGTCCGAACCGCCGGACCTTCAACCTCAACAATCAGGCTGGTTGACCCCCAACGACTCGTACCTTCAAGGGGCAATCTAAGACTTCAAGACCCAATTAAGTATCATTAATACCATATCAGTGACACTTAATAGGAAGGCCCTTAATACCAGTAACGGCACTGTTAAGGCCCGTTACCATGCTATTAAGGATAATTAACCTCATTTATTGTGTATTAAACATTAGTAACCGCCAGGGCCACATGTCGGGCCAGGCTAATGGTGTAACGACCAGTCCTTGTACTATAAAAGGACTCGTCGATGATACACATGGGTACATATGCTAGACATGCTCTCAGACACACTCAGACACTCTTAGACGCTCAATACAATAGCAACACACCCCGTGGAGTAGGGTATTACGCTCAGGCGGCCCGAACCACGTAAACCTCTGTGTCAATTTGCCACCATCTCTTAAATCTCTGCGTGCCCATTACCAAACTATAAACTCCACGGACTACTAACAGTAGTGTTAGGAGATCTGCTAGATTCAACCATCGACAGTTGGCGCGCCAGGTAGGGGGTGCTCGAGATTTCAAGCATGGTGAACTCAGCTGCTGGATTGTCCAACGGCAACCTCACTGCGCAACCTGCTGGAGGCAATCCCTCCAACATGCAACAACCAGCAGGTGCTACGGCTCCAGCAGGAGTCATGCCTCCGCCGCCACCGTCTGCACTAGCAAATCAAGCTGGACAACGGGACGGAGCATCTACGTCAGTCACCACATCGGCGAATAACTACAACCCCGAACACGTGCTCCATGCAGCGCGTGCTCTTCTCCAACGCCCACCGCCTCCAGGTGCATCCCAGGGTGCAATGGAGTAGTGGAGGGCTGATGTGGAACATCTGGTTGTAGCAGCAGCCGATTGCATCAGCAACCAAGGTCCTCCCCCCTTGGGGCAGGCCCCATCGCAGCATCGGACTTTGTCGGGCAGGCTTGGTCTGCACGCTTCCCAGAATAGGAGGTGTGCTGCGTCTCAGCAAGTTACATCGCTGCCTGCTGGGGTGCGACGCACCCATACAGTAACCAGGCTTTCAACTCACAACCTCCGGGCGGAGCTTGATCGCCATTACTGTCAGCAGGACGGCCGCATCCACATTGAGCGTGCTCGCGAAAGGCGAGAAGCTCGAGACAATCCTGTTCCTGAGGGAATAGGAGGAGGTTGTCCTGCCCTGGCCATGCACTTGCGCATGGTCAGATGGCCACAAAAGTTTTGGCCTCACCTTCTGGAGAAATTTGACGGGACTGTCAATCCTGCTGAGTTTCTCCAGATTTACTCCACTGCAATCCTTGCAGCCGGAGGTAACAAGGCCGTAATGGCCAACTACTTCCCCGTGGCTTTAACTGGGACAGCCAAGTCCTGGTTCATGAGCCTCCCGCCCAACTCCATCAACAGCTGGGCAGCATTGTGCCAACAGTTCACCGCCAATTTTGAGAGTTCATACACCCGACCAGGCACTGAACTGGACCTTTTTGCTGTAACGCAGAAGGGGGGAGAATCCTTGCGTTCCTTCATCCAGAGGTTCTCCCAGGTACGAAACACTATTCCTTCTATCTCTAGTGCCTCTGTTATTGTGGCATTTAGATAGGGCGTACGAGACAAGAAGATGCTGGAGAAGCTGGTGAGATCACCAGCGTCGCGGAGCTCTTCTGCTTGGCAGACAAGTGTGCTAAAGCTGCGGAGGACCATGAAATGCACTCCAAACCACCTCTGGAGGATAACAAAAAATCCTCCAAGGGCGAAGCCACTACTTCCGGGAGTGGCAAAAAGAAGAAAAAGTCCAACGGCAAGAAAAAGTCGTCGGCTGGCACACCTACTGCTGCAGCTACTGCAGCTCCGGGTGGCCGGGGGCCACGCCCCAAGAAACAACCTCGACCTTCATTTGAAGATGGCGGCAACTCCAAAATGTGGTGTCCTATTCATAAGTCGAACAACCACAATCTAGAAGACTGCCGAGAGGTCCAGAACCTTGCTTGAGCGCTACAACAAGCGCTGGGAAGAAGTTCCTTTCCGACAAAGGGAAGGAAAACAGAAAGTCAACAAAGCTCCGCCTGAAGAGGAGTTATGTTTTCAGGACCCTAAAAAGGTCTTGAAGGTTGTATACACCTCTGTTGACGATGACTCCGACGTCTCTGACAATGAACGTCGGAAGACCATGAACACCATCTTTGGTGGTTCGTGGGACATCACTTCCCGCCATGTCCTAAAGACCATGCGGCGGGACATGGCTTCGGTAGCTCCCACCGCCAGGGCGGAGCCGCACCGGAAGTGGATGGATACCGCCATCACTTTCGACGCGTTGGACTGCCCTCGGAATATGATTGGAGCTGGCCAACTCCCATTGATGGTATCTCCGACCATCAACAACATCCAACTCCACCATGTAATGGTGGACGGAGGTTCGAGGCTAAACCTCATAAGCTTCAAAGCTTTCATCAAGCTTCAGCTCTGACCTTTGGACCTTTGCCCCTCCCGACCTTTCTCTGGAGTAGGTCCGGGGGCCATAACCCCAATTGGTGCCATTACTCTCCCCGTGACCTTCGGGACTCGGGACAATTATCGCACTGAAAAGTTGGTCTTTGACGTTGCTCAGATCAACTTACCCTTTAACGCCATTCTGGGCAGGCCAGCCTTGTACAAGTTCATGGTTGCTGCTCATTATAGCTACCTGGTGTTGAAAATGCCAACACCAGCTGGTGTTCTCCGGATCCGCGGAGACCGCACTGCCGGAGTGACTGCTCTGGAAGAACTTCATGCGCTTGCTACATCACAGGAGGAAGAGTCCAGGCAGGAGCAAGCTCTGAAACCCCCGAGCATTTGTCAACGAGGATCAACCTCTGCACCCCATGTGCAACCAAGCGGCGACACCGACATTCCCGTCAAAGTTGTCCAAATCAGTTCCGATGCCGCTCAGACCACCCGTATATCAGGAGGTTTGAATGACAAATAGGAACTTGCGCTCATCACTTTCCTCCGGGCTAACGTTGACGTGTTTGCCTGACAACCGTCGCAAATGCCTGGGATCCCTAGGGAAGTGATCGAGCATAATCTGAAGATCTATCCTGACGCTCGGCCTGTACATCAGAAGCCTCAGAAGCAATCAGTAGAGCGACAGAACTTCATACGACAAGAAGTGAAGAAGTTGCTCGAAGCTGGATTCATCCGAGAAGTCTTCCACCCAAAATGGCTGGCAAACCCAGTTGTTGTACCCAAGGCCGGTGGGAAGCTTCGGATGTAGATCGACTACACAACACTAAATAAGGCATGTCCAAAAGATCCATTCCCACTACCTAGAATAGATCAGATAGTGGATTCCACCTTCGGGTGTGAATTACTGTGTTTCCTAGATGCATATTCTGGGTACCATCAAATCAGAATGTCTAGGGAAGATGAAGACCACACTTCTTTTATTACAGTAGATGAATTGTATTGTTATACTGCCATGCCATTTGGTCTCAAGAATGCAGCTGTAACACCCTAAATTTCCGCATCATGCATCGCATATATGATCATGCATTAAACATTAGTAAAATAAAAGAAAAATGATAAAACATAAAATATACATATACAAATATGTGTAGCAAAAGAAGAAAAAGAAAATAATAGCGTAAAACATGTATTAGGGAATAATTATAAAAATAATAATAATAATATATAATAATAAATATATATAAATAAATAAATAAAATAAGATAAATAAAATAAAAAATATATATATAAATAACAATATATAATAGCAGTATATAAAAAATAAAAAGAAAAAAAGAAAAAAAAAAGGGTCAACCCGCCGCTGGCCAGGCCGAGCGGCCCAGCCAGCGGGCGCCCGACCGACGCCAGCTCGCGTGCCGTGCCGCGCTGGGCCCGACACCGCCGCCAGCACCGCTGCCTCGCCTGGGCCCCGCCTGCCCCGCGCCGCACGCCCACCCGCGTCGCCCGACCCCAGCACCGCGACTCCCGCCGCCCGGCCACCCAACGCAATCCCGCTGCTTGGCCCCACCCACGCGCGCCCGCGCCTTGGGCCCCATCCCGCACGCGCCTTGGGCCCCATCCCGCACGCGCCTCCCGGCCGACCCCATCCCGCACGACCCTGCTTGCCCCAGCGCCCCGACCGACCGCACAGCGCCTCGCCCAAGCACGCGACCGACGCCGCTGGGCCCTGCTCCCACGCCGCCCCCCCGCGCCTCCCGGCCGAGTCGCCTGCAGCGCCCGCCCCGGCCTCGCCCGACCCGCCGCCTGGGCCCCGCCTGTCCCCCACCCCGCACCGCAGCCCCCCCTGGCCTCTCGCGCCACGCGGCCCCGCTCCCGCGCGCGTAACACACCCCCGCCGCAAGCGCCCCCGCGCGATACGCGCTCCCGCCCACGCGGCCCCGCCCCACAGCGACTGGCCCCGCCTGTCCCCGACCCCAGCGCCGCACTCCCACGCGGTCCCGCGCGCTGATCCGCGCCGGCCCTAGCTCCCACGGTACGCTCACCCTAGCCGCTGCCTATAAAAGGACCGTAGGGCTTCATAATTCCCAGCGCCCGGAACCATAGCCGCCAGAAACGCCGCCGGTACAGAGGGAAAAAACACCAGAGGTTGCGCCGCCAGGGGAAGAAAAGGAAGAGAAAAAAGAGGGGAAGAAGAGGAAGAAAAAGAGGAGAGCGCCGCCATCCGCCGGAGCTCGTCGTCGCCGTCGTCGTGCCGCCGGAGGACCTTGCGCATCCACTTCGTCTACGCGCCGTCTTCGTCCCTCGATCTTCGAAGCCATCGCATCTATGGTAGGATTCGTTTTTCCGATGCGAATTTTAGCGACGTATTAGATCTAATAGACGTAAATTGATTTTAGTTGCATCGTCTTTTATTTTCAGCAGCATTAATCCACTCTAAAACCCCCGTAAACACATATGAACACGTATGAACTAGTTGCATCTAATTAATAAACAACCGTAGTTAATTAATAATTGATCTTTGCATGCATGCATATCATCGCATGTTGATTAATGTGTGTGCATCATGTTGATTGTATATGTTTTCTTGTATGTGTGATCACGAGTAGAGGGAAGTGCTCAAGAGGTCGTGTACGAGGATTTTCAGAATCAAGATTTCGAAGCGCTTGAGCAACCCTATCCGCCGGAGCAAGGCAAGAGTCCTTGAAGCATATTGATCCTATTTTTAAAATAAATGTTTTGTTTGCAAACTGTATGCTTGTGTCAATTTGATGGGAATCCTATGGTAGGAAGTTTACTAGATTTGTTTAACCACCCTTGTCACCTGGAATATATGGTAGAGAGTCGGGAAGGGACTTTTTACCTTTTTGCTTTGCTTAATTAATTGGGGTGGAAAACAACACTACACATTTAATTATGCATCAATGATATTCTGGTTAATGTGAACTGGTCAATACGATGGGTGATCTAAGCAAGCCTGGTATGTGGATGGGTTGGATGTTATGGTGGTTTGCTTGCTTTAGATCTAAGGACTGGTTCATGCGAGAATAGGCCAGGACTACAGTGCCACCACGAGGCCAAGTATGGGTGCGGCGTAGCTGATTAATTAGGGCTTTGCTAGTGCTGTTTGGACCATTGTGGATGCTCGGGGAAGGGCTAGTCGGATTGGGTTTGTTGATGATTGGTGGGACTACCCTGGGATTCGAATGGCTCAAGAGGGGGCCCTTGGTTGAAGATGTGCTCAGTTGGAGGCATCGCCACCAGTGAAACCTCAGTGGGGTCTGAATAGGCTAGTAATCCCTTTGTAAAGGCTATTTTGTGATCTCTTGGCCACACACCAACGGAAGTGTGTAATATGACCGACAGGTCATGGGCATAAGGGAGATCCTTAGTCGCCGAAAGGTGATGAAATCACGAACACGTGGGTAAAGAGGTACAAACTCTGCAGAGTTAACTAAAACTATCATGATAGCCGTGCTCCCGGTTATGAGCACCTGGACAACTTCCATGATTAGAGGGAAAATGGAATTTGGAATGGTTATGGTTTGGTAATGGTTATGGTTGGTTATGGATTTATTTCTGGTATTGAATATGGTTATTGGAAATGGTGAAATCTGGACTTATTGATGATGGTAATGAATTCAGTTTGGTATTATGGTATTACTCGTGATTATGATGGGATTACTTCACATACATATATATATATATTGCTTTTCAAATGTTTTACTGTACTTTTCTGCACTTAGCCATTATTATTGTCGTCATTTGAATCAGCCACATGTCATACTTTCCACACTTGCTGAGTACGACATGTACTCACTCTTGCAATCCCCCCCAACAGTTGTAGGTCAGGATTGTGAGTTTAATGGTGATAATGCGGAGTTCTAGGCCGTGTCTACCGTCAGCTTTGCCTGTGGTGTTGCATGGAGCTGCACTATCCCTTTTGCTTAGTTTGCTTAGTTGCTTAATTAGTTTATTTCCGCTGCATTAGTTGAACTTGTCATTAATATTCATTAGAGCTTGTATTCGAGGATAATATGGTTTGTATAATAAAATTTGATAATTAATCTTGTTCTGTGGTAATTTTCTGTATACTCTTTTGTGATTGCACTCGTGTATGTATGTTGAACATCCTGGGCACACATATGCATTAGCTTGGTTCAGTTTTCGGAACCGGGCATCACAGATTGGTATCAGAGCCACAGGTTGACCGTAGGATGCATCCTAGATAGAATGGACACTTTAGAGCACATAGGAGCACTCAGGAATCGATGTGTTTTTGCTTGAAGTGTTGTTTGCTATATATATTGGTTGCTTGTGTGCTTAATAGAGGATTTTGGGATGCTTTAGCATTGCCATGTCCACCTAGGCTAGTATAGCTAGTTGGTTAGCTTCATATCCCTTGATGCATATAGTTGGGGACGTTTTCTAATTCTTACCTATTGCTCTCCTTCAGATGGTGAGGACTCGCAACCAGAGGGATGGCAATGATGAGGAGGAGAACCATGGAGTACCTCAGAACAACGTTGGACAAGGATCTGCTCATGAAACTATCAACATTGAGCAGCTATTAGCTATGCAGAACCAGCTCATGCAGACCATGATACAAACTATGGGACAGCTGCAGGCTGGCAACATCAACAATCAGCCCCACATGCCTCCACCGCCACCCCCGCCTCCTCATAACCGGTTGGAAGAGTTCATGAGGACTAGGCCACCAACCTTTGCTCAAGCTGTCGACCCTATGGATGCTGATGATTGGCTCAAGCCTGTGGAGAAGAAACTTGCTATTGTCCAATGCAGTGATCGAGAGAAGGTCCTATTTGCCTCTCATCAACTCGTTGGAGCAGCTGCCGATTGGTGGGATTCACTATGCAATGCTCATGAGGATCAAGAGAGGATCACCTGGGCGGAATTCAAGGAGAGTTTCCGTTCTTATTATGTGTCGGAAGGTGTTATGATCTTGAAGAGGCAAGAAATTTGAGAACTTGAGACAAGGAAAATCAAGCGTGAGTGAATATCTCAACAAGTTCACTCAACTCTCAAGATATGCGCCTGAGGATGTTAGTCGGGACAGCCGGAAGCAATATTTGTTCATGAGAGGCTTGAACAATGAGATCCAAGTGCAATTGCTCAACTGCGATTATGCCAATTTTCAGAAGCTTGTGGACAAAGCAATTGTGGTAGAGAACAAGGTCCGCGAGATGGAACAAGACAACAAGAGGAAGGCGCCATATCAAGGACAGCAACAAGGAAGTAATGTGCGCCCTCGCCTTGCACCACCCAATGCACCCTATTACAGCTCCTCTATTCCTGCTCAGCGCCCTAGTTATGCACCGCGCCCAGCTCAGTTCGTGCAACAACGCCCTGTCATGCAAGCACCTAGGCCTCCAATGCCTTATGCACCTCGTGCTGATTTTCCTGGAGCCAATGCTCAAAACCAAGCTCGTCCCAATAATTCTGGTGGAGTTAAGAAGTGTTATTCTTGTGGAGAAGCTGGACACTTTGCGCATCAATGTCCTAAGTTAGGCCTTGGTCAAGGAAGCAATGCACCGAGGCAAAACCCAAGACCCAATGGAGGACAGCTACAAGGAAGCCGGGGACAGCAGAATTTTGCTCGTGGCAATGTGAACCATGTCTCTACGGAGGATGCTCAACAAGCTGATGACGTGGTCAATTGTATGTTTCTCGCCAACTCCAACCCCGCGACTATGTTATTTGATTCTGGAGCATCGCATTCATTCATTGCATCGAAGTATGTTGCCAAATATAGTTTGCCTATCTCTCATATGAAGTTTACTCTATTGGTTAAGTCTCCTGGAGGAGAGATGAGGACAAATATAGTATGTCCAAAAATAAGCCTTAGAATAAGGGGGTAGACTTCTCCGCCAACCTCATCGTTTTGGATTCTCAAGGATTGGACATTATACTTGGTATGGACTGGTTGAGGAAGCACAATGGAGTTATTGAGTGTGCCACAAAGACGGTGAAGTTGACTAATGAGGAAGGGATCACCGTAGAATTTGAAGCATCTCAAACCGCACCGAAGCAATTGGAGCTGAATCATATGGACGGTGCCGCAATTGAGGAGATTCCGGTAGTGTGTGAATTTTTGGATGTGTTTCCGGATGAATTGCCAGGTATGCCACCCGATCGAGACATTGAGTTTGTGATTGATTTAATATCTGGAACTGCACCTATAGCTAAGAGGCCGTATAGGATGCCTCATATGGAATTAGCGGAGCTCAAGAAGCAAATTCAAGAGCAATTAGAGAAGGGTTTTATTCGCCCAAGCTCTTCACCTTGGGGAGCGCCCGTTCTATTTGTGGACAAGAAGGATGGAACGCAAAGGATGTGTGTGGATTACCGAGCTCTCAACGAGGTGACCATCAAGAACAAGTACACCTTGCCCCGTATAGAGGAATTGTTTGATCAGATGAAAGGTTCCTGTGTATTTTCCAAGATTGATTTGAGGTCAGGATACTTTCAAATGAAGATTAGACCGTCGGACATACCCAAGACAGCTTTTAGGACACGGTATGGATCTTATGAGTACACCGTGATGTCTTTTGGATTGACAAATGCACCTGCTTACTTTATGTACCTCATGAATAAAGTCGTCATGGAGTACTTGGATAAGTTTGTCGTGGTGTTCATTGATGATATTATGATCTACTCGAAGGATGAGAAGGAACATGAGGAACACTTGAGGCTTACGTTGCAGAAATTGAGGGAGCATCAATTGTATACCAAGTTCAGCAAGTGCCAGTTTTGGTTGAAAGAGGTGCCATTTTTGGGTCATATAATCTTAGGAGGAGGAGTATCGGTTGACCCCGGAAAGGTGAGAGACGTGTTGAAGTGGGAACCACCGCAAACCGTCAAGGAAATAAGGAGTTTTCTTGGGATGGCTAGATATTACCGTCGGTTTATCAAGGACTTTTCCAAGATAGCCAAGCCTATGATGGAGTTGCTAATGAAGGGAAAGGCGTTCCAATGGACTGAAGCTTGTCAAAAAAGTTTTGAGGAGTTGAAGAAGAGGCTGACAACAGCCCCAGTTTTGATATTGCCCGATGTAAGCAAGAGTTTCGACATCTATTGTGATGCATCAAGACAAGGACTTGGGTGTGTATTGATGCAAGAAGGTCAAGTGGTCGCCTATGCGTCAAGACAATTGAAGAAACATGAGCAGAATTACCCCACACATGATCTTGAACTAGCAGCCGTGGTACACGCATTGAAGATTTGGAGACACTATATTCTGGGACATAGGTGTGAAATTTACACGGATCATAAGAGTTTGAAGTATATTTTCACACAAACGGATCTGAACTTGAGGCAACGAAGATGGTTGGAGCTCATCAAAGATTATGATTTGGGGATCAACTATCATCCGGAAAAAGCCAATGTAGTGGCCGATGCCTTGAGTCGGAAAGGAGTAAGTAATCGACTCACGGTTCGGGAATTGCCATCCGATCTATGTAAAGAATTCGAACGGTTGAACCTCGGATTCGTGAATGAGATGGGAATAATGGAGTTAAATTCAACCTTGGAGCAAGAAATTCGAGAAGCACAAACCACGGATGAAGAGATCAAGGAAATCAAGGAAAGGATCGAGGAAGGGAGAGAATTCAGATTTGATGAAGACGAACATGGTACCTTATGGCTTGGAAAGAGGATCATTGTGCCTAATGTAAAACATATTCGGGAGACAATATTAAAGGAGGCACATGACTCGCCTTACTCAATTCATCCTGGTTGTACAAAGATGTACAAATACTTGAAGACTTGCTATTGATGGGATAGCATGAAGAAGGACATAGCTGAATACGTAGCATTGTGTGGTGTGTGCCAACGAGTCAAGGCGGAACATCAAAGGCTAGCCAGATTATTGCAACAGTTGAAGATTCCGGAATGGAAGTGGGAAGAAATTGGAATGGACTTCATAGTTGGTTACCACGTACCCAGTCTGGGTATGACTCAATTTGGGTAATTGTGGATCGCTTAACCAAGTCAGCTCATTTTGTCCCTGTGAAGACCAAGTATACCGCTGCACGATTGGCCGAAATATACATGGAGCATATTGTGTGTCGACATGGAGTCCCTAAGATGATAGTCTCGGATAGAGGTTCTCAATTTACCTCCAGATTTTGGCAAAAATTGCATGAAGCTTTGGGAACGAGGTTGAATTTTAGTTCAGCATATCATCCTCAAACGAACGGACAAACCGAGAGGACAAATCAGATTTTAGAGGACATGTTAAGAGCTTGTGCTTTAAAGCATGGGAAAAGTTGGGACAAAAGCTTGCCATACGCGGAATTTTCATACAACAATAGTTACCAAGCAAGCTTGAAAATGTCACCATATGAAGCGCTTTATGGGAGGAAGTGTAGGACACCTTTAGTCTGGAATGAGGCAGGAGAAACTCAAGTATTTGGTCCGGATGTGTTGCAAGAAGCCGAAAAGCAAGTCCAGATAATTTGTGAAAACTTGAGGGCTGCCCAATCAAGACAAAAAGACTATGCGGACAATAGGAGAAGGAAATTAGCCTTTGAAATAAGAGATTTTGTTTACCTCAAGGTGTCACCTATGAGAGGTCATAAGAGGTTTAACATAAGAGGCAAGCTCGCACCACGTTATATTGGACCATTCAAGATTTTGGACAAAAGAGGAGAAGTAGCGTATAAGTTAGAGATGCCAGCTCATCTTTCAGATGTACATGATGTCTTTCATGTTTCCCAACTCAAGAAGTGTCTCAGGGTGCCGGAAGAACAAGTGCCGATGGACGAGTTAGGACTTCAAGAGGATTTGTCTTATGTCGAGCAACCTATCAAGATCTTGGACGTGAAGGAAAGGGTCACGAGAAATAAGAGGATCTGTTGGTGCAAAGTGCAATGGAAACACCATACGGAAGCCGAAGCTATGTGGGAACGTGAAGAAGACCTGAAGGCAGAATTCCCACATCTTTTCTCCACGCTATCGAATCTCGAGGGCGAGATTCACTTTAAGGGGGGTAGGTTTGTAACACCCTAAATTTTCGCATCATGCATCGCATATATGATCATGCATTAAACATTAGTAAAATAAAAGAAAAATGATAAAACATAAAATATACATATACAAATATGTGTAGCAAAAAAAGAAAAAGAAAATAATAGCGTAAAACATGTATTAGGGAATAAATATAAAAATAATAATAATAATATATAATAATAATAAATATATATATAAATAAATAAATAAAATAAGATAAATAAAATAAAAAATATATATAAATAACAATATATAATAGCAGTATATAAAAAAAGAAAAAGAAAAAAAGAAAAAAAAAGGTCAACCCGCCGCTGGCCAGGCCGAGCGGCCCACCCAGCGGGCGCCCGACCGACGCCAGCTCGCGCGCCGTGCCGCGCTGGGCCCCACCCCGCCGCCAGCCCCGCTGCCTCGCCTGGGCCCCGCCTGCTCCGCGCTGCACGCCCGCCCGCGTCGCCCGACCCCAGCACCGCGACTCCCGCCGCTCGGCCACCCAGCGCAATCCCGCCGCTTGGCCCCACCCACGCGCGCCCGCGCCTTGGGCCCCATCCCGCACGCGCCTCCCGGCCGATCCCATCCCGCGCGACCCCGCTTGCCCCAGCGCCCTGACCGACCGCCCAGCGCCAGCCCAAGCGCGCGACCGACGCCGCTGGGCCCCGCTCCCACGCCGCCCTCCCGCGCCTCCCGGCCGAGTCGCCTGCCGCGCCCGCCCCGGCCTCGCCCGACCCCGCACCGCAGCCCCCCTGGCCTCTCACGCCACGCGGCCCCGCTCCTGCGCGCGTAACACACCCCCGCCGCCAGCGCCCCCGCACGATACGCGCTCCCGCCCACGCGGCCCCGCCCCGCAGCGCCTGGCCCCGCCTGTCCCCGACCCCAGCGCCGCACTCCCACGCGGTCCCGCGCGCAGATCCGCGCCGGCCCTAGCTCCCACGATACGCTCACCCTAGCCTCCGCCTATAAAAGGACCGTAGGGCTTCATAATTCCCAGCACCCGGAACCACAACCGCCAGAAACGCCGCCGGTACAGAGGAAAAAAAACACCAGAGGCTGCGCCGCCAGGGGAAGAAAAGGAAGAAAAAAAAGAGGGGAAGAAGAGGAAGAAAAAGAGGAGAGCACCGCCATCCGCCGGAGATCATCGTCGCCGTCGTCGTGCCGCCGGAGGACCTTGCGCATCCACTTCGTCTACGCGCCGTCTTCGTCCCTCGATCTTTGAAGCCATCGCATCTATGGTAGGATTCGTTTTGCCGATGCGAATTTTAGCGACGTATTAGATCTAATAGACGTAAATTGATTTTAGTTGCATCGTCTTTTTATTTTCAGCAGCATTAATCCACTCTAAAACCCCCGCAAACTCATATGAACACGTATGAACTAGTTGCATCTAATTAATAAACAACCGTAGTTAATTAATAATTGATCTTTGCATGCATGCATATCATCGCATGTTGATTAATGTGTGTGCATCATGTTGTTTGTAAATGTTTTCTTGTATGTGTGATCACGAGTAGAGGGAAGTGCTCAAGAGATCGTGTACGAGGATTTTCAGAATCAAGATTTCGAAGCGCTTGAGCAACCCTATCCGTCGGAGCAAGGCAAGTGTCCTTGAAGCATATTGATCCTATTTTTAAAATAAATGTTTTGTTTGCAAACTGCATGCTTGTGTCAATTTGATGGGAATCCTATGGTAGGAAGTTTACTAGATTTGTTTAACCACCCTTGTCACCTGGAATATATGGTAGAGAGTCGGGAAGGGACTTTTTACCTTTTTGCTTCGCTTAATTAATTGGGATGGGAAACAACACTACACATTTAATTATGCATCAATGATATTTTGGTTAATGTGAACTGGTCAATACGATGGGTGATCTAAGCAAGCCTGGTATGTGGATGGGTTGGATGTTATGGTGGTTTGCTTGCTTTAGATCTAAGGACCGGTTCATGCGAGAATAGGCTAGGACTACAGTGCCACCACGAGGCCAAGTATGGGTGCGGCGTAGCTGATTAATTAGGGCTTTGCTAGTGCTGTTTGGACCATTGTGGATGCTCGGGGAAGGGGTAGTCGGATTGGGTTTGTTGATGATTGGTGGGACTACCCTGGGATCCGAATGGCTCAAGAGGGGGCCCTTGGTTGAAGATGTGCTCAGTTGGAGGCATCACCACTGGTGAAACCTCAGTGGGGTCTGAATAGGCTAGTAATCCCTTTGTAAAGGCTATTTTGTGATCTCTTGGCCACACACCAACGGAAGTGTGTAATATGACCGACGGGTCATGGGCATAAGGGAGATTCTTAGTCGCCGAAAGGTGATGAAATCACGAACACGTGGGTAAAGAGGTACAAACTCTGCAGAGTTAACTAAAACTATCATGATAGTCGTGCTCCCGGTTATGAGCACCTGGACAACTTCCATGATTAGAGGGAAATTGGAATTTGGAATGGTTATGGTTTGGTAATGGTTATGGTTGGTTATGGATTTATTTCTGGTATTGAATATGGTTATTGGAAATGGTGAAATCTGGACTTATTGATGATGGTAATGAATTCAGTTTGGTATTATGGTATTACTCGTGATTATGATGGGATTACTTCACATACATATATATATTGCTTTTCAAATGTTTTACTGTACTTTTCTGCACTTAGCCATTATTATTGTCATCATTTGAATCAGCCACATGTCATACTTTCCACACTTGCTGGGTACGACATGTACTCACTCTTGCAATCCCCCCCCCAACAGTTGCAGGTCAGGATTGTGAGTTTAATGGTGATAATGCGGAGTTCTAGGCCGTGTCTACCGTCAGCTTTGCTTGTGGTGTTGCATGGAGCTACGCTATCCCTTTTGCTTAGTTTGCTTAGTTGCTTAATTAGTTTATTTCCGCTACATTAGTTGAACTTGTCATTAATATTCATTAGAGCTTGTATTCGAGGATAATATGGTTTGTATAATAAAATTTGATAATTAATCTTGTTCTGTGGTAATTTTCTGTATACTCTTTTGTGATTGCACTCGTGTATGTGTGTTGAAGGGCACACATATGCGTTAGCTTGGTTCAGTTTTCGGAACCGGGCGTCACAGCAGCGTCAACATTTGTACGAGCTATGTACAAAACCTTTGGAGAGCTCATCAGAGACGTAGTGGAAGTGTATGTTGATGAAATCGTCGTCAAGATTAAGGACAAGGAGTCACTTCTTGACACCTTGCAAGCTGTCTTTGACAAGCTGCGGATCACCCGCACAAAGCTGAACCCAGACAAGTGTGTCTTCGGGGTTATCTCTGGAAAGCTTCCTGGATTCTTAGTAAACCACCGAGGCATAGAGGCAAATCTGTCAAAGATTAAAGCCATTGAAGATATGCGACCACCAGCCCGCATCAAGGACGTCCAGAAGCTGACTGGATGTCTAGCCGCCCTCAACTGGTTCATCTCAAGACTGGCGGAACGAGCACTTCCCTTCTTCAAGCTGTTAAGGAAGTCCGGACCATTCCAATGATCTGAAGAAGTAGAAAAGGCGTTCCAGGAGATGAAGTAGCTCCTCACCACCCTACCAACCTTGGTAGCTCCGAACCCTGGTGAGCCTCTACTGCTTTACATTTCGGCAACTGACGAAGTTGTTAGCATGGTCCTGGTTGCGGAGAGACCAGAACCCTCACAAGCTCAGGAATCTAGACCCCTCCGGGAGGGTAAGGAGGTTCCTCAAGGTGAGTCTGGGTCCCAGTCCCTAGTATTGGATCTACAAGGAGTTACTCTTGTTGAACAAGAGGATCCGGACCCCTCCGGGAGGGTTTGGGTCACTCCAGAAGAAGCTCTGGGTTCCTTCAGCAAGGACCTGGAGGTCCCCGAAGAAGGTCCGGACCCCTCCGAGAGGGTCCGGGTCGATGAGGAGGAAGCTCCGGGCCCCTCCAGGAGGGTCCGAACAGTCCAACGCCCAGTGTACTTCATCAGCGAAGTACTCCATGACGCCAAGACTTGATACCTAGATGTGCATAAGCTGCTCTATGCAGTTCTTATCGCCTCCAGGAAGCTTCGCCATTACTTCCAAGCTCATAAGATATCAGTGGTAACTTCATATCCACTGAGAAAATCTTGCATAATCCCAACTCTACTGGGAACATTGCAAAGTGGGCAGCGGATTTGGCCGAATTCGATCTTGAATTCGTCCCAAGACAAGCGATCAAGAGTCAAGCACTGGCGGACTTTTTGGCAGAATGGACCCCCTCCCCATCAAACCCTGGGAGCCCTAGTGAGCAGAAGCCGGAACTCAAGGCTCCGGTCTTCACCGAGCCTCACTAGACTCTCTACTTCGACGGCTCAATGCAAAAGCAGGGGGCTGGAGCTGGAGTCCTTCTGCTCGCTCCAACCGGGGAGAAGGTAAAATGCATGGTCCACTTTGACTTCAAGGTGACCAACAACATGGCAGAGTATGAAGCACTCATTTACGGACTAAAGGTGGCACTATCATATGGTGTCAAGCAGCTATTGGTCAAGGGAGATTCGTAGCTCATCATTAAACAGATGAAGGGTGAATGCTCCTGCAACAATCCCCAACTAGTTGCTTATCTCCTTGAAGTCCAGAGACTTCAGAAGGACTTCAAAGTCCTGGACCTCCACCATGTCTAGCATCTCCATAACGCTCAAGCTGACGAACTCTCGACGAAAGCGTCAACTGGAGCTTCGGCTCCCGACGGAACCTTTGTCCGGAGGTTGTCAAAACCCACAGGTCAGCCCGTCGAACTGAGCGAACGGGGCGAGACCAGCATCCCAAAGCTGGCGGTCCCGATGGCCCTGTTACCATGGTAGCCGTCAAGGGTCGTAGGTGCTGCTGGAAGCTCCGAGCAACCCAGCATGCAAGACTCAAATGCTCAAGCTAGCTCCGATGCATGGATCTTGGAGATCTGGAGCTACTTGAAAGACAATATCCTTCCTAACGATGATGTATTGGCTGACCGGATAGTCAGATTGTCTAAAAGATACACGTTGGTAGAAGGGGATTTCTACCGGCGCGGTGCCAACGACGTCCTAATGTGGTGCATCACAAAGGAAGAAGGTTGCGAGCTCCTCGCAGAAATCCATGGAGGCGAGTGTGGGAACCACATGTCTTTCCGCACGCTGGTCGGTAAAGCCTTTCGGCATGGCTTTTACTGGCCTATAGCGCTCTAGGATGCAACTGAGCTGGTGAAGAAATGTGAAGCATGACAGTTTCATGCAAAACTAATTCTTACACCGGCTCAGACTCTACAAATGATACCTCCTACATGGCCTTTCGCTGTGTGGGGGATGGATATCTTGGGACCTTTCCGAAGAGCCGTCGGAGGTTACAAGTTCCTGTATGTTGCCATTGACAAATTCACCAAATGGCCGGAAGCAACTCCAGTTGTGATAATAAACAAGCAATCAGCTATCAACTTCTTGCAGTCCATCGTATGCAGATTTGGAGTCCCAAACAAAATCATAACTGATAATGGGACCCAGTTCACAAGCTCTGCTTTCCAATGATACTGCAAAGACCTCGGCATCCAAGTCAGCTACGCTTCCGTAGCTCACCCGGCAAGCAATGGCCAAGCCGAGAGAGCAAATGCAGAAATCCTAAAAGGATTCAAGACGCGCACTTATGAGCGCCTGAAAAAACATGGAGCCAACTGGATCGACGAGCTTCCGCCCACTCTATGGGCCAACAGGACAACTCCAAACCGGTCAACTGGAGAGACACCTTTCTTCCTGGTGTATGGAGCTGAAGCAGCTCTTCCTCCGGAAATCACCTTGGGGTCGCTCTGGGTCCGGACCTTCGACGAAGCCACGCAGGACCAGCTCCGGCGTGAAGACCTTGACCTCCTTGAAGAGGGAAGGTGCCGAGCAGCTGTTCGGAATGCTCGATACCGCCAAGCTCTTCGGCGCTATCACCAACGGCATGTTCATAGCCGACAGCTTGAGAAAGGCGATCTGGTGCTACGGAGAATACAATCCAGAGAAGGGTTAAACAAACTTTCCCCCAGCTGGGAAGGACCCTTCCGAATGATCAAAGTATCCCATCCTAGATGCGTTCGCTTGGCAACCGAGGATGGGACACCTCTCCCTAATCCTTGGAACATTGAGCAACCCCGTAAGTTCTACGCATAATATCACGGAGGTGAGTCTATAATTACATGTGATGTATGTTATAGAGTCATTATACAGAGTCGGGTAGCTCCTCCGGGAGGACAGCCAGACCTACCCCGTAAGGTCCGCAACATCCATGCAACACTTGTCACAGTCTAAGAACTAAAAGTGAAGCTAGCTACCTTGGTCAAATGAGAAACGAAACACACTTAGTCTGGTTCCGTACCCTAAGAGTGTACTTGTTTCCCCTGTACCCCGGACCTATAATGAAAGACGTCGTTGTGCAAAAACAGACTCCACGTGCATTTATTTTGTACAGGCTCAACATTTTTTATTTTTCTCTTTCTTGTCTATAACAAATTTGTGCAGTTCTTAAAAAACTTTAGCTCAACCAGTTCACGTACAATTCGAGTTGCATTGTCTATTCTTCTGGGTCCAAACATTGTTGATGGTCTACTCGTCTGAATGTCGCCAAGCCAATCTAGGGCCGGAGTGTGCTATCAACTTAGCCTGGTCATGCACCTTAAGTACACCACTCTACCTACACCCTGGCAGGCCAAAGTAAGGTGAGTCCAGAAACGATCGGATTTGAAGGAAACAAGGCAGTGCACTTGATTGTATTTAGAATTGTGTTCGACCTAAAAATTTCTCGGGAATAGTAAGTCACAATGAAGTTATAGATAGGAAAATGGATTTTACTGTTTTTCTTGACTTCAGTGTGCAGGAAAAATAAATATTTCATGATGATGGTGAATGAAGCCGGAGCTGCCAAAGCTCCGACATCCTCTAGGCGGCTTGTGGTCGATGTTCAAACATTGAAGCGAGCGTCGCTGGAGCTACTCAGCTCCGGTAAAACTAGGAGGCCAGCTGTCAACATGAAGAAAAGATGGTGGGAAGACTCTATAGTAGAGTCTGCTGTCGACACACCACGTGTTGACAGAGGTCACTGCCGGAGCCACCAAGCTCCGACACCCCAGAGGACTAACCGTCGATGCTTTACGCATTGATGAAGACTACTGTTGGAGCTACTAAGCTCTGACGATGGTCAATGTCGGAGCCACTAAGCTCCGACAACCTCAGGGGGTGAAAGCATCTAGGCCCCCATGAGGTATGGTTTCGGTGATTAATGACAACCATTGGATTTTACTAATGAATTTGTGGATGCAAGGTCTCCCATATCACTCAATCAAATGAAATCTATATGAATATGAACATCAACTACTGATCATTGGAGACCCCTAAACAATCACTTTATGAGATCAATCAATGTTATGAAGATTAGAAGTAAAAGCTCATATGTCAAAGTTATTCAACCATAATTGACAACACTCAATGCTTGAAAATCATCAGAAGAATATTTCCATCAAATGTCTAAGAGGTCAATCGAGCAAAATACAAAAGAATCACTTATAACAACTCGAAGCAAACCAAAATCACTCACCGGATCAACCGATGTTTCCAGAGAACAACACATCGGTCGAGTTGGTTCGGCAGAAAAATAAGACCTCAGAACCAAGTACTCACCTGATCATCCGATGATAAAAGACAATGTTACATCGGTCCATCAGTACAGTAAGCTATATCCCTGGACCAAGTGTAACATCGGATCATCCGATGTACAACTTTGAACACATCGGTCAATCACTCCAGTAAGCATCAAGTTTGAACCAATTCTGGAGGAAGTGCCACCGGATCATCCGATGAGAAGACAAGTGCAACATCAGTCTAATAACGGTCATATCTGACACAATGACATCAGCTAATTTGGATTTGACCGATGATAACTGAAGGGGAGACATCGGATCATCCGGTGTTCAAAGAACAGTGATGTCAGCCTACTTTTCAACGGCTATTTCGTGGAGGCTGGCTATTTATACCCCTTCAACCAGTCTATTTGATTAGTCTTGACTACCAGACATACTCTACACATTCTAAAGCATTCAAGACGTTGAGCCACCACTTCTAGATCATCTACACCACTTACCCACCAAGAGATAGGCTATAACTAGCTAGAGATAGTGCTTGTGTGCTTCCATTCTTGGTGAGTGGAGTCTCTAGTGTAGTGAGAGCTGTAAGGGAGTGTTCCTTGGTGATTGTAATTGAGAGAGACTTCCGGAGCTTGCCAAGACGGTTGTGGAAGCCCAGAGGATCCAAGTTGTACAAGGCTTGAGCTCCACCTTGCCTCGGTTGGCAAACGGAGAAGAATAGTGAAGATCCCTAGTCTTGGTGACTTGGGTGTGGCTATACCCTTCGGTGGGTGCCACAACGTGGATGTAGGAAGATCTTGACGATCTTGTCGAACCACAGGATAAATCCTCGTGTCTCCTCGAGAGTTTGCATTCTCTTCCTCTCACCTTACACTTATGCATTTCATATACCGCAAAGTTACTATTCACTTGAATGCATAGGTTGTTCGCATAGGGAATTGGGCTTTTAGTAATTAAGTTTTATTGCTTTAAATTTTTGAAAAGAAGTCCAATTCATCCCCCCTCTTGGGCATTCGATCCTTACAATTGGTATCAGGGCAAGGTTGCTCATTGGATCATTCTAGCTTCACCGCTAGAGAGCTAAAATGGCCAAGATTCGGGGTTCGGTTCCTATCTTCGAGGGCAAGAACTTTGCCTATTGGAAAGCACGCATGCGTCTAGAGGCTATTGCTCCCGAAGTATGGGAAGCGACCCACGCGGGGTTTGGTGAGCACAATTATGTTGGTGATCAAATTAAGTGGGATGCTAAAGCTAGGAATGCAATTTATGAATGCATTAGTCAAGATGTGTTTGCTAGGATTGCTAGTAAAGAAAAGGCTTGTTAAATTTGGGCTTGCTTGATAGAAATTCATGAGGGTTTGTCTTGTGTCAAAGAACTAAAATATCACATGCTTAAAGTCAAATATGATGAGTTTAAAATGCTACCTCATGAAAATGTCAATGAAATGTTCTCTCGCTTGAATGTGCTTATTGAAGAAATTAATGCTCTTGACATTGCTTCTCTTGGCAAAGGACTCATCAACCGCAAGATTCTTATGCTCCTTCCCAAGCCAAAGTACAACATCATCAACTCCATGCTTCAAAAAGAATCTCTTGACCACATTGAAGTTTTGGAACTCATTGGAGAGATTCACGCTCATGAGATGAGTGTACTTGGGATGATGGAGCAATCACCTTCAAAGACAATTGCCCTAAAGGTCTCCACCAAGAAAACAAGTCTCAAGAAAAAGAAGGTGGTTGAGCCTAGCTCAAGTGAAGAAGAGCAAGCATCAAGTGAAGATGACGATGATGAGCTTGCATTGATGATGAGAAAGTTCTCTCGCTTGAACTCCAAGATTGCCAAGAAGGGATACACCTTTGATCCCAAGAAGAAAGCGTTTCTACCAAGGAGAGACGACCACAAGACTTGCTTCAATTGTGGTGATCAAGGCCACATCTCCGATGATTGTCCAAAACCGGACAAAAGAAGAGAGAACCACAAGAGCAAGCATCGCAAGCTTGAAGATAGTGAAGATGATGAAGAAGAGGTCAAACCCAAACCAATATCCTTTGGGAAGAAGAAACATGACAAGGGAAAGAAGGCAAAGCTCTTCCCAAAGAAGAGAAATGGTCCACAAAAGGTGTTCATGTGTGAGGCAAATGAATGGTTCACCGACGAAGAATCAAGTGATGAAGAGAGTGAAGCGGAAGAAGAAAGTTTGTCCGGCCTTGCCATTGCCAACAATGATGACTCACCTCTTCATCCACCACCCATGTGCCTCATGGCTAAAGGTAACACCAAGGTATGTGATGATTCTAGCGATGATGAGCTTTCCCCCGATGATTTAACTTCATTAATAAATGAATATCACACTATAATTAAGAGGGAAAAGAGTAAGGTTAAGGCTCTTGAAGAAACTCGTGCTAAGCTTGAGAGTGCTAACCTTGATTTGCTTGACAAGTATGAAAGCATACTTAAAGATCATGACACGCTCAAATCCCATGTCAAGCAAGTTGAGGAGGATAAGGCTCAAATCAAGCTAGATCATCATGAGCTTGACTTAGCCCACCAAGCACTCTTGGGAAAGCACAATGAGTTGATCCAAGAGCATCAAATACTTAACCTTGCTCATGAAGCGCTTGATCAAGAATTGAAAAATATAAAGAAACAAACTCTTAATGATAAGGTATCCATTACTTCTCATGCCACTAATGTCTTGCACAAGTCTTTGCCTTTGAAAGAGAACACTAGGGAGAAGGACTTGTTGGAAGAAATTGAGAGTCTCTGCACTAGTGTGGCTAGACTATCAAAAGGAGAAGTCAAGCACAAGGAAATCCTCTTCCAACAAGCAATGGCCTTCAACAAGAGAGGACTTGGATCCTTCCCGGTGCCTAACAAAGGAAAGGTGCCCTCACCGGAGCTTAGAACAAGCTTCATCAAGGAAGTTGGTTCTTATTGCCAACATTGTGAGGTCACCGGTCACCATACAAGGGAGTGTCCTCTTCCTAACCGGCCTTCTCCAAAATTTCCCATTAACTACAAATCTACTTTCAATGATCATTATTATCTATTGAGTAAAGTAGATGGCAAGGTGAAGGAAAGATTCATTGGCAAGGATATGAAGGGCATGAAGGGGAAGCTCAAGCAACTTTGGGTCCCAAAAACACTTGTATCACACATACAAGGACCTAAGTTGGCTTGGGTGCCTAAAGTTAAAAATTGAATTCATGTGTGTAGGTGAACTACAAAGACGGAGGAAAGCATTGAGTACTCAATAGCGGGTGCACTCAACATATGACCGACAATGATGGTATGTTCACCACGATAGAAAACCCCGGCAATCATGAACAAGTCACCTTTGGTGATAACTCTAAGGGCAAGGTAATTGGGTTAGATAAGATTGCTATTTCAAATGACTTATCTATTTCTAATGTATTGTACGTTAAGTCACTTAGTTTTAATTTACTTTCTATTGCACAATTATGTGATCTTGGACTAACGTGCACCTTTAGCAAAAATGATGTTGTTGTGAGTAGTGAAACAAGCCAAGAACTAATCTTCAAAGGATTTTGGCATGGACATCTCTACCTAGTAGACTTCTCCAACAAGGATGCTAGCTTGACCACTTGTCTTTTCACCAAGACAAGTTTGGGTTGGCTATGGCATCGACGCATAGCACACATTGGGATGAGCAAGCTCAAGAAGTCATTCAAGCTTGGGATGGTGACCGGCGTGAAGGATGTCACATTTGAGAAGAACAAGCTTTGTAGCGCTTGTCAAGTCGGGAAGCAAGTTGCTTCACACCACCCAATGAAGACAATGGTGTCAACCTCCAAGCCACTTGAGCTACTCCACATGGACCTCTTCGGACCGTCCACATATCAAAGTCTTGGCGGTAACCTCTATTGTCTTATTATAGTTGATGACTACTCTCGCTATGCTTAGACTTTGTTTCTAGGTGACAAGAGTGAAACTCCGGAAGTGTTCAAGACCTTCGCTAACTGCGCTCAAAGGGAATTTCAACTTCCCATCATCAAGGTCCGGAGTGACAACGGCACCGAATTCAAGAACTACAACATTGGGGAGTGGTGTGACCGTGAAGGCGTGAAGCATGAGTTTTCGGCCACATACACTCCTCAACAAAATGGTGTTGTTGAAAGAAAGAACAAGACTCTCATCACTCTTGCGCGAGCAATGCTTGCTGACTATGGCACGTCGGAGAAGTTTTGGGCCAAAGCAATCAACACGGCGTGCTATGCCGCAAATAGGGTCTACCTACATCGACTACTTCAAAGGACCCCGTACGAACTTCTCATTGGGAGAAAGCCCAACATCTCCTACTTTCGAGTCTTTGGGTGCAAGTGCTACATCTACCGCAAGAAAAGGCTCGGTAAGTTTGAAAGAAGATGTGATGTTGGTATATTTCTTGGTTATGCATCAAACTCAAAAGCATATCGAGTATTCAACCAAACCTACGGTTTAGTTGAGGAAAGTTGTGATGTTGAGTTTGATGAAACTAATGGCTCCCAAGAGGAGAGTTTTGGTCATGATGAAATAGATGATGAGCCCTTACGAGAGGCTATGAAGAACATGACCATTGGAGACATCAAGCCTAAAGTTGAGGAGAGCCATGATTAAAGGGGAGCTTCAAGTTTCAACATCAACACTTCTATGGTGCCTCAAGTTGATGAAGAAGAGAAGGATGATCCATTGCCGACTCAAGACTCACAAGCCACACAACATCAAGAAGAAGAAGAAGTCCATGATCAAGTCCAACCACATGAAGAGCAACACGCATCACCACCGCCAAGTGCTTCACAACCACTTATGAGGCATGGACGCATCTCCAAGGCGCATCCGATGGACCAAATCATCGGAAGTCCGTCAAAGGGAGTAAGTACACGTTCTCATCATTTCGCTTTGTTTTGTGAGCACTACTCATTTGTTTCATGTATAGAACCCACTCACATTGAGGAAGCACTCCAAGATCCAAAATGGGTGATGGCCATGCAAGAAGAACTTAAGAACTTCATCCGCAATGAAGTTTGGGTGTTGGAGGAGCGACCCAAGGACAAGAACGTCGTCGGAACAAAGTGAGTGTACCGCAACAAACAAGATGAGAACGGCGTTGTGTCCCTCAATAAGGCAAGACTTGTGGCCAAGGGGTTCTCGCAAGTTGAAGGACTAGACTTTGGGGAGACATTTGCTCTGGTCGCCCGGCTAGAAGCCATCCGTATACTTCTTGCCTTTGCATCACATCATAATATTAGAATTTATCAAATGGATGTGAAAAGTGACTTTATTAATGGTTACATTAACGAGTTTGTTTATGTTGAACAACCTCCCGGGTTTGAAGATCCGAGGAATCCTAATCATGTGTATAGGTTGCACAAGGCGCTCTACGGGCTCAAGCAAGCACCTAGGGCATGGTATGAACGACTACGGGATTTCTTGATCATGCAAGGATTCAAGATCAGAAGGGTGGACACTACACTCTTCACCAAAGACATCAACGGAGAATTATTTATTTGTCAAATTTATGTTGATGATATTATTTTTGGTTCAACTAACGAAGCTCTTAGCCATGAGTTTGGCAAAATGATGTTTAGGGAATTCGAGATGTCGATGATTGGAGAGCTCAACTTATTCCTTGGATTTCAAATCAAGCAACTTCAAGAGGGGACCTTCATCTATCAAGAAAAGTATACCAAGGACCTCTTGAAGAATTTTGAGATGGGATATTGTAGCTCAAGAAGCACTCCAATGGCAACAAATTGTCATCTCGACGCGGATAAGGACGGTAAACCTATTGATCAATCTAACTACCGTTCTGTGATTGGTTCATTGCTTTATCTTACCGCATCTAGGCCCGATATCATGTTTAGTGTATGCTTGTGTGCTCGCTTTCAAGCGGCACCTAAAGAATTGCATCGGAAGACGGTCTTTAGGATACTTAGGTATCTTAAGCATACCCCTAGTGTTTGCTTGTGGTACCCTAAAGGTGCAAAATTCCATCTCTTGGGATACTCGGATTCAGACTTTGCCGGATGCCGCATGGATCGCAAGAGTACCTCCGGTGGGTGCCACTTGCTTGGGCGTTCCCTAGTATCTTGGTCTAGCAAGAAGCAAAATTCCGTCGCCTTGTCCACGGTGGAAGCGGAATATATCGCGGCCGGTGCATGTTGTGCCCAAATTCTTTATATGAAGCAAACCCTTTTGTACTTTGGTATTAAACTTGGTTGTGTGCCTCTCCTTTGTGACAATAAAAGTGCGGTTAAGATAGCTAAAAACCCCGTTCAACACTCCCACACTAAGCACATTGATATTCACCATCATTTCTTGAGGGACCATGAAGCTAAGGGAGACATCTCATTGCGAGGTGTTAGGTCCGAAGAACAATTGGCGGATATCTTCACTAAACCACTTGATGAGAAAACTTTTTCTAGGCTAAGAAGTGGGTTAAATGTGCTAGATGCATCGAATGTCATGTAAGTTGCCATAATCATGTAAGAATGCATCTCATATAGGTCTTGTCTAACTTTCAAAGGATAGGGGTGAGCAAGGGTCAGCTTGGGATGGAGGTTCTTTTGGGTTTTCCCAAGGCTTGGAGAGTGGCTCTCCCTGAAGAAGCCTTTGAAAGGTTCAAATTTGGCAAGATAGACTTACTTTATGTCTTACATGATGCCTGCCATATAGATTTGCACTCATATTTAAATTTCCTGCACTATAAATTGTTTGGCATTGCATACGGTAGATTGTCACAAAGGGCAACCCACCTCATGAGAAAGAGACTTGTTTGAAATGCAATATCTCAACTCATATGATGTGGGAAGAACAAAATGTTAGGTGCGTTAATGCCTAAAGGAACATGCTTTTAAGAGATAGAAGGATTCATCCTATAGCTCACAAAGCGTGGGCCTTACATTTTATTTTGGATAATTTCCTCCCTATTTTCTTCGGTGTTCTATTTGCTTTAAGGCTTAGCCAAGTTATTGGCAACTAGTATTTTTGAGGGGTAAGGGGTTGCCCAAAAAAGTCCTGAGACATGTGTTTCTAATTGTTTGTTTGTTTGGTCAAAGGACATATATGGGATGTTGCTGTTTTGTAGTCATCGGATTATCCGATGCTTAGGCCAGACTATCATCGGATCAATTGGTGTTCAAATACCAAGAGTCAGTTCAGTCAGTGTGACAAATCAATCGACGAGTTCATTCTGAGAAACATCGGTGCATCCGATGCTCACATTTCTGGAACTGTGCTGAATTCCACCGACGCTAATCCCTTCCACGTCGGACCATCCGGTGTCAACGGTACCTTTTTTTAATACCCTTAATGTGCCATTCGACCGATGCTCCTATCTTTTATTGTCGGTTCATCCGGTGTTAAATTTTGAGCTAGGGTTTGGGCTTCACTTTTTAAACGTGCCGCTCCACCTTCCTTTCTCTCTCCCTGACCCCGACTCCACCTCGCCCATGCCTCACCTCCGCCGCCGTCGCTCCTCTCGCCCTGCCGCCACCGCCGTCCTCCGGCCACCACCGCCTCCGGCCGCCGCCGCCCTCCGGCCTCAGCGCCGCCGCCGTCGCACCGCCGCAGCTGCGTCGCCGCCGCCTCTGCTCCACCCTAGCGCCACCGTCGTCGCCTTCCGTGCACCACCGCCATCGCCCCAAGCTCTGCCACCGTCCACACCACCGGACCGCCACCCTCTGCGCTGCCGTGGTGCCTCCCTCTACGGTCGCCACCACTACTCTGCTAGGGTTCCCGGCCCCAACGATTGTTGTGTCGCCGTTCCGTGCGCCCGACATCATCGATCCACGACCTCAACCTCTCACTTGTCTCATCGCAATGGGTCGTGACAAGAAAGGAAAGGGCAGGGCCATTGCGGAGCCGGCCGCAAAGAAGCAAAAGCTGTCGAAAGAAGAAAAGAAGGCTTTGATGGCCGCTCGCGCCGCCGAGGAGCGAGAGCGTGGCCGAGGAGGGTCATTGAGGATCCGCGAGGCTCGTCAGAGGCAGCCTCCCATGCCGGATGAGTCCAAGGAAGAAGAAGAGCCGGAAGTGCCGCTTGTTCGCCGGCGCTCAGCCAGGACCCATGGGGGTCATTCTGTTGCAGTACCACGTTTGAGACCATCAGCTGCCGATCTTCGAGAGGATAGGGCGGCCCAGAGAGCCGTCTATAAGATGGACACCAACGTCCGTGTTGGTGAAGGTGTCTGGCTGACGGATAACAGAAAATTGAAGGTCAAGCAGCTCAGAAGACTCAGATGGAGCATCTTGCTTGAGGAGTGGTTCCTGCAGCCCAGAGAGGCCCTTGTGGATAGCTGCTTTTGGACCTTGACACAGGCGTCGCTGTACGAGACGTACAGACGTAGGGGCCATAAGCTCTTCCAGCACAACCTTTTGGACTGGGATCAGCTTGCACTGGCAGTCGAGACGGAGATACGACCCTACTTTGAGAGATATAGAGGGCTGGTAGAGCTGATGTCCTACGAGAGGAGTGCATATGTGGAGGACTGGGTCTGTGTTTTCTACACCACACTCTACGTCTCTTAGGGCCGCAGATCCATAGACTTCATGTTCATGGGCCAGCACCATCACTTGACGAGACAGACTTTGGGACAGCTGCTAGGAGTGGATCTCCATGACACTTGTCTACACGAGAGGGTGTATGGGCAGGCTGACCCGCCGAGGAGGCCGCTCACTGGAGGAGTGGCACCACCACTGGAGGAGATACGCACACTGTTTGCTTAGCCCTTCTCTCCAGACCAGCCGAGGGTACCAGCATTGCTCACTCCAGCTGCGTGCACTGTGCACCTCGCTTTGCGCCGCACACTTCTGCCGAGGTCCGGATACCTTGAGGGGTTCACCAGCTTGCAGCAGACTCTCCTGTTCTACATCATGAACAGGATGGAGTTCGATATTGTGGACATTCTCCTATGTGAGATGGAGGACGTGATCACTGATGGAGTTGGGGTGATGAGACAACTCATATTTGGTCACTGGATCAGCTACTTGCTTTACATGGTTGCTCCTGAGGGGACGGTCGTGCGTGACAGTCTCACCGACGAGAATGTCAAATGGTTCAGCCACAACCGTGCTCCAGCTCCTGGAGACCGCCGCCTTGGCCGTCCAGTTGAGCATCAGGTTCGTGCTCGTCTGCCCGAGGAAGACTAGTCTGACCTAGAGAAGGAAGACGAGATGCTAGCACAGGCAGAGGCTCAGGGTGAGGTGAATGTTGGCCTAGAGGGGGGGTGAATAGGCCTTCTTGAATTTTATCGGTTCCTGTAACACTTCAACAACAAGATCAAACAACAGATATAACGGACTAGTCCGGTAAAGTGCGGACTAGTCCGGATTTTACGGGCTAGGTTGATCAAGTTAGGTCAATTTGATTGTTTGTTGACTTTTGCAGCGGAAATATAAACTTTGTGATCAGTTCAATAGTTGTGTAACAGATTCTATTAAGAATATGACTTTATTTCAACTATTAACTTTGTATTCAACAAATCTAATCAAACCCTAGATAATGTTGATCAACTAGAATAAAGAACACAAATGAAAGACACAAGATTTATCCCGTGGTTCGGTTACCACGAAGGCAGCCTACGTCCACGTTGAGGAGCCCACAAAAGGGCCGGGTCTTCACTAACCCTTCCCTCGTTCGGATCGCCACGAAGGCCAATCCTCTTCCACTAATCACACAGGGGTAAATCACCGAGTTTAAGGGGCGATCTCACAAGTTGAGCGCTCCCTTGATTACAAGATTCAAGACCACCAATAACACACTTCAAAATATACAAACTGAGATGCAAGAGTGTGTTAGAGATTCAAACCAAGAGCTCAATCGCGAATCAAGTGCCCTCTCCAATGATCTACAAGTGATCTTCAATGTAGTGATCAATTTAGCACTTGGTTTTGTGGAGAGAGGTAGTTTTTGAGGCTCTTGGGAGGTGTGACGGCGCTAGGGTTCGAGAGAGTTTGAAAGTGGGCCGTGCACCTCTATTTATAAGGGGTTTCTGGAAGTTACCGTTAGGGTTCAGAAAATTCGGACTAGTCCGTGGTGGTGACCGGACTAGTCCGGTGTGCTGTGAGAAGCAAACCCTAAGTGTCCAGGAATATCGGACTAGTCCGTTTGAAAACGGACTTGTCCGATTTCACTGCTGGAAAACTTCGGACTAGTCCGATTGTCATCGGACTGGTCCGGACCTGTGAAACCTTTAGTGTTTAGGATGACAAGTCCGCACTTGGAGGACTTGTCCGATTTAGATCAGTGTGTATATCGGACTAGTCCGTGTAAACACCGGACTTGTCCGAAGTGGATCAGAAAGGATATCGGACTAGTCCGGTGGAGACCGGACTTGTCCGATCTAGTGACTTGTGCATTGTGTTGAGGACTAGTCCGCACTGGGGGGGACTAGTCCGAAGTGGAACAGAAGAATTATCGGACTAGTCCGGTGATGACCGGACTTGTCCGATCTTGTGCAGAATGTGATATCGGACTAGTCCGGTGGACATCGGACTAGTCCGGTCCTGTATAGCTTTGTGCATGTGTGTGTGTGATTAAATGAGATTGAGCTCTTGGGTGTGTTTCCTTAACACACTCCACACATACTAAACTACTAGTTTCTTCTCCTTGAGCTCAAATCCATTTTCCTTCTCAATTTCCTCTTTTTGGCACTTTGCTCATCTTTCATCATTTTTCTGCATTCATCTCAACAAAAGAGTTAGGATCCCAATTGCTTGTCATAAATCATCCAAAACCCACAAGGGAGTCCTAGATGCACTTTCAATCTCCCCCTTTTTGGTGATTGATGACAACCAATTGAGATTTCACAAAATGAGGTATAAAATGAGATTTTTCATAAAGTATGCACATATGACTCAAAAGTGCATCAAGCAACAAGAGAATCATTCATATGTGCATTCTTTATGGTGGGATGCATACTAAGAGCATGAATGCATTAAGAATGACAGAATTTGCATTGATCAACTAATATCAAGTGAATATAGCATTTCAGGAGCAAAAATTCAGATTTCATCACACACTTGCAAATTAACTGAGCAATTTAACATAGGACCAAACATGATATGAAAATAGCGTTAAACAATTACAATCACAAATAGAAGATACATGGAGACTCTCTCCTCGCATTCTACGCAGCTAAAGCTAAGTCTAGAAGCTCCCCCTCAATCTCTCCCCCTTTGGCATCAAGACACCAAAAAGAGAGAGAGGGAGGTCCTAGGGCTTCACTCTTCGCTGTCAGTCCTCTCATCGTCTTCATCATCTTCATCGCTTTCTTCTTGGCGAGGTTGAGAGGGAGGAGGAGGAACGGAGCTGCTCGAGCCCCCAATGCCAAAATAGGCAAGCTCGGATGTAGTCAAGGGGCTGAGTTCAGTGACGTCCAGATCAGAGTCTTCAGAAATGACTGGAGACCCTATTGGGTTGATCTCCAGTTTCTCACTCAGCTGCTTCACATTTGCTTTTATGTACCTCATGTCTTCTTTCCTCTTCTGGTTGAGCTTATGAAGCTTCACTTCAGTTTTCTTGCAGGAGGAGAGAAGAGACACCAAGTACTTCAGGATCCCACTGGCGGATCCTTTCTTAGGGGCTTCCCTAGCAGCTTCTTCTTGTCTTGCCGGTGCCTCGGGGCTTGAGGCCGGCGATGGAGGAGCTTGGACAATTACTGGCTGAGGCTTCTGAGGCCTCAGTGGAGTGTGCTCCACATCCTTCACGAACTCGATCCCTGTGACCTTCTCGATCATAAACATCAAGTAGGGGGCATAGCCACAGGATCGGTTGGGGGTGCTTGAGATATTGACCATATCATTCCAGATATAGTCAGCCACATCAAACTTTCTGTCCTTGCTTATGACCCTCATCAGGGTCCGGAGGTAGCCTTGTACACTCCCTGCATCCCCATCCTTGGGGGCTATTGTCTTCCGGAGGACTCTATTGAGCACAACAAAGAAAGGCTTCATATTCTTGGTAGAGGGAGGGACATACTTGGAGTTGGACTCATACATGAACTTCATCCTGTCCCTCTCAATGACCCCTATGTTGTGGATAATGAGGTGGTCATGTCCTCCAGACTCAAGGTGCAGCAAACTGGCAAACTCTTCTTGAGTAATTGAGTACTTGGATCCATGAGTCATCCAAGTCACACTTTCCTCGTCTTCACTGGAGAAGTGGCACGTTGCATAAAACTGTGCAATCACTTCATCATTCCAGTTATATCTGAAGGCAAACAAGTCCTTCAGTCCGTGTTTCTCAGCAGCTGCAATAACCTCATCAAAGGCTGCACACTTCTTCTTCTCCAGGTGGGCCCAGTCAATCCATTGACTGCGCACCACTGGGGTCTTCATAGGCAAATAGACCAATTTGTAGAAGTCCGAGTGGAAATTGGACCAAAATCTGCCATCTGCTGCTTGCTTGGATCTTGCATAGCAGTCTACCCCTCTCAGCTTAGCAGCCACCTCGCTGCCTTTGCCAGTGAACTTCTCTTCATTTGGGTCCCGGGCCCCTTCTCTGGGGGCATGCAGCTTGAGGGGCCCAACTGGCCCTGTGGCAATTCCTTTGCCCTTTCCTTTGGTTTGTCGAGGGCCACTTGAGGAGGTGCCGGCCTTCGATGCAGCTTTCTTCACACACACTTTCCTTCTGACTTGGGGAGGTGAGGGAGCTGGCTCGGAGGGTTTCTCTTGGCGTTTCTTGCCAAGACCCGCCGAGGGCCGAGGTGCCACCTCGGACTCAAAATCGGACATTTCGTAGTCAGAGCTCGACATGATCTGAGAATGAGTGATCAAGGTAAAATACAGGTTATACAAGGTATTGGTGAGATAATATGGCAATGGAAGGCATTAGGGAATGAAGGAATTAGGTTTTGGTTCAGAAACAACGGACTTGTCCGGTGCACAGGCACGGACTAGTCCGGTGGACCGGACTTGTCCGTACCTGGACCGGACTAGTCCGGTGTTCATCCGCAAAAACCTAACAGATTGGGTAAAATTTGATCCCTAAGCCAAAAATAGTCTAGCATACACGTAGTACATCTATTGGACATGTAACTAGTGAAGAATGCTAGGCCAAACGATAAGCAATGGAGAAATTTGCGATTTCTTAGGGTTTGAAGAAAATTTACCAAGAAATCGAAGGAGGCTTGAGATTTTGGGGGTTGGAGGCCGGACTTGTCCGCTAACTTCAATCCCCGAGTCTTCAAGCTTGATCTCCGCCCAAGTTTGAGGCTTTTCGACGGAGGAATCGAGTATTTGCCTTGGGAGCTCGAGCGCAAGAGAGAGAATGCTTGGGGCGAGTGTGAGAGTGAATGAATTAGGGTTTGGTGGCGGCTAGGGTTAAGGACACGAAAAATCGGACAAGTCCGGACAAGACCGGACTAGTCCGAAGTCGTCCAGAGACTTATATCGGACTAGTCCGTGGTCTGTCGGACTAGTCCGGCCTAACCGGCACTCTGCGGACAAGTCTGCAATGGGCGGACTAGTCCGGGTAACCACGGACTTGTCCGTGGTCACCAGGAGAGAAATGCATAGCCCATTCATATATATTTGAAGGTTCAATATAAGAGATTAGAGAGACAAAACAATTCAAATAATCTTGATGAATTTGACCAGTAAGCAAACAACAATCATACTATGATCAAAATTCATCAAGATCTAATAATTGACATAGTTTTCGAGAGAAAAGTGAAGAGGGATGATTTTCACAATTCAATCAAAATTTTGAAGAAACATACAGGTATGCAACTTTTCAAGCCACACTCCGAGAATCAAGAACATTTAGCTCATTTCGGAGTTCACAAAAGCGTTTTTCATCAAGTGGCTTGGTGAATATGTCGGCTAATTGTTTTTGGGTGTTGACATGAGAGATGGATATGTCTCCTTTCATGGAATGGTCTCTCAAGAAGTGGTGTCTTATGTCTATATGTTTTGTTCTAGAGTGCTCAACTGGATTGTGTGCTATTTTAATGGCACTCTCATTATCACAAAGGAGAGGAATATGGTTCATATTGTAACCATAATCCCTTAGAGTTTGTCGCATCCAAAGAAGTTGTGCACAACAACTCCCGGCTGCAACATACTCCGCTTCGGCTGTGGATAATGCAATGGAATTCTGTTTCTTGGATGACCAAGAAACTAAGGATCTTCCTAGAAATTGGCAAGTGCCGGAAGTACTTTTTCTATCTACTTTGCACCCGGCATAATCTGCATCGGAATACCCAATGAGATTGAATTTTGAGCCTTTTGGGTACCAAAGACCAAGGTTGGGTGTATGAACTAAATATCTTAAGATTCTCTTAACGGCTGTCAAATGACATTCCTTGGGGTTGGCTTGAAATCTTGCACACAAGCAAACACTCAACATGATGTCTGGCCTAGATGCACATAAATATAGTAAAGATCCAATCATGGAGCGATATACCTTTTGGTCGACGCTCGTTCCATCTTCATTGAGGTCCAAGTGCCCATTCGTTGCCATGGGAGTCTTTATCGGCTTTGCTTTGTCCATGCCAAACTTCTTGAGGATGTCCTGCGTGTACTTGGTTTGGCTTATAAAAGTTCCTTCCCTTTGTTGTCGCACTTGGAATCCCAAGAAGTACTTCAATTCTCCCATCATCGACATTTCGAATCTCTCTGTCATAATTTTGCTAAACTCTTCACAGAAGGATTGGTTAGTTGACCCAAAAATTATATCATCAACATATATTTGGCAAATAAAAAGATCATTATCCAGATTTTTTGTGAATAACGTATAGTCTACTTTGCCAATTTGAAAACCATTATCTATTAAAAAATCTCTAAGGCACTCATACCAAGCTCTAGGAGCTTGTTTGAGGCCATAGAGAGCCTTACGCAGTTTATACACGTGATCGGGGAACTCTTCGTCTTCAAACCCGGGTGGTTGCTCCACGTACACCTCCTCCTTGATCGGTCCGTTGAGGAAGGCGCTTTTCACGTCCATTTGATACAGCTTGAAATCATGGTGAGTAGCATATGCAAGTAATATTCTAATTGATTCAAGCCTAGCTACTGGAGCAAAAGTTTCATCGAAATCCAAACCTTCGACTTGTGAGTAACCTTTGGCCACAAGTCGTGCCTTGTTTCTTGTTACCACACCGTGTTCGTCTTGCTTGTTGCGGAAGACCCACTTGGTGCCTACAACATTTGCATTGGGTCTTGCCACAAGTTCCCAGACCTCGTTTCTCTTGAAATTGTTCAATTCTTCTTGCATCGCCACTACCCAGTCCGGATCCTTCAATGCATCCTCAGTCCTGCGGGGTTCCAAAAAGGAGACAAACGAGTAATGTTCACAAAAATTTGCTATGCGAGATCTAGTGGTTACTCCCTTTTGGATGTCGCCGATGATGTTGTCGATCGGGTGATCCCTTTGAATGCATTGGTGTACTCTTGGGTGTGGTACTTGGGGAGTCGTGTGTTGGTGATCATCTTCTTCTCCCCCTGAGTTGTTGTCCTCGTTGATTTGTTCATTACGTTCGTACTCCTGTGGTTGATCTTGTATTGAGGCTCCCCCTTGATGGTTGATTTCATCTTGTGGTTCACTTTCATCTTGTATTTGTGACGTTGACTCTTGTGGTCGTACTTCGCCTAGAGCCATTCTCTTCAATGCTTGATAGGGGGCTTCTTCTTTACCTAATTCACATTGATCAACTTGCTCCTTTTGGGAGCCATTAGTTTCATCGAACACTACGTCACGTGCCACTTCAACAAGTCCGGAGGACTTGTTGAAGACACGATAGGCGTAAGTGTTCGAATCATAGCCAAGCAAGAAACCTTCATCGGACTTCGAAGCGAACTTTGAAGTCCTGGGCTTCTTGTTTAAAATATAGCAAGGAGAACCAAAAACTCGAAAATATGAAATGTTCGGTTTGTTACCGGTGAGTAGCTCATAGGGGGTCTTCTTTAGTAGTCGATGAATATAGAGGCGATTTGTGGCGTGGCAAGCTGTGTTGATTGCTTCCGCCCAAAATCGGTCCGAAGTCTTGTATTCATCGAGCATAGTTCTTGCCATTTCTATGAGCGTGCGGTTCTTCCTTTCGGCAACTCCATTTTGTTGTGGGGAGTATGGTGCTGAAAATTCGTGCTTGATTCCTTCTTCATCAAGGTACTCCTCCACTTGTATGTTTTTGAACTCCGTGCCATTGTCACTCCGAATACTCTTGATTTGTAATGAAAATTCGTTTTGTGCTCGCTTGAAGAACTTCTTGAGTGTCCCTTGTGTTTCTGATTTTTCATGCAAAAAGAACACCCAAGTGAAGCGGGAAAAATCATCAACAACAACTAAACCATACTTGTTACCGCCGATGCTTATGTAAGCAATTGGACCAAACAAGTCCATATGAAGTAGTTCGAGCGGTCTTGTTGTGGTCATGATGTTCTTCGCAGGATGCCGTGCTCCAACTTGTTTCCCTGCTTGGCACGCGCTACATGGCCTGTTTTTCTCAAACACAACATCTTTCAAACCTCGGATGTGATCGCCCTTGAGGAGTTTTTGAAGGTTCCTCATACCAACATGTGCCAGCCGTCTATGCCACAGCCAACCCATGTTGGTCTTTGCAATCAAGCATGTGTCGAGTTCGGCTTTATCCTTGTTGAAGTCAACAAGGTAAAGCTTTCCCTTCAACATACCCTTGAATGCAATAGAACCATCGCTCCTTCTTGAGACTATCACACCCTCGTTAGTAAACAGGCAATTATAACCCTTGTCGCACAATTGAGATATGGACAGCAGGTTATAATCTAAAGATTCAACGTGCAAAACATGTGAAAGAGTATGTTCAGAGGATATGGCTATTTTACCGGTACCGAGGACCCTCCCTTGACTGTTGTCTCCAAAGTAGATCCCTTCATTCGGGTCCTCGTTCACTTCATACTCCACAAACATCCTCCTTTCTCCGGTCATGTGGTTTGTGCATCCACTGTCTAGCACCCATTTGGATCCACCGGAGGAGTAGGCCTGCAGAAACAAGTTACGCCTTGGTTTTAGGTACCCAAGCTTGCTTGGGTCCTTGGAGGTTAGTGACAATACATTTGGGCACCCACACATGGGATTTTGTGTTCCCATGGCGTGGCCCAGCATAATAAGCATACACTTTACCAATATTGTTTCTCATTAATACATATGAAGCATCGAAGGTTTTAAACAGGAGTTGTTGCTGATTATTGGTCGGACTAGTCTGTGTGACCGGACTTGTCCGGATGACCGGACTTGTCCGAGCCACAACCGGACTAGTCCGGTTTTCATGAGAGTTCAGATTTTTAGTTTTCGTGCTGCCGGGTTGTGAGGGTCCTCCTTTCACAAAGGTAATCTTTCCCTTGTTATTCTTATGATTTCCAGCTCTTTGCTTTCCATCATAGGAATAACCAATGCCATACTTGACATTTGGAGGTCTTTGGACCAAATATGCACTACGTGCATAGTTGATCCTTTTCTTGTCAAATATTACACATTGGGTAGGGTTTTTGTCCTTTGTGGAGGTGGACTTTTCTTTCAACCTGGTGTTTATCTTTTCACATTTGCAGATATGAGTATTATTACTTGAAGTGGATTGAGAAGGTAGGCTTGAAGAGGAGGAGGGTTCACTAAGCTTGAGTGACTCAATTTGCACTTCAAGGATCTTGTTGACCTTGATCAGGTCATCAAGTTGGTCCTTGATTGCTACATTTGAGTTGGTTAGCTCCAAGCAAGTTTTCTTGCTTGAAGCTAGCTCAAGCTCTAGTGAGTGGCTTCTTTCCTTTTCATGAACTAGAAGATTGTCAAGTTCCACATGCTTCTCCTTTTGGGAGATAATCATGTCTTCTTGACGATCGATTAGCTCTTCCTTCTCAACAAGTTGGTTAAGCAAGAATTTCATTTTTGCAGCAGTTTTTCTATCTAAGCCAGCTAGCATATCTTCATCACTATCTAAATCATCATCACTTGAATAAGAATGTAAGGAAGGAGTTTTGATATTTACCTTGCGTTTACCTTCCTTAGCCATGAGGCAAGTCCCATTTGCCTTCTTTGCACCGAGTGTGGGAAAGAGTGTGGGTTTCTTGGACACGCTCTCGATGGCTATGCTAGCCAATTCTTCTTCATCGGACGATGAAGACTCATCGTTTGAGTCCCATTCCTTTCCAATGTGTGCTTGTTCAGCTTGTTTCTTCTTCTTGAAGAACTTCTTTGCTTGAGGCTTGGACTCTTTGTTCTTCTTCTTATTGTCCTCATACGGGCAGTCGACTATAAAGTGGTTGTATTCACCACAGTTATAGCACGCCCGCCTCATCTTTGGCTTCGTCCTTTCTTTGTATTTTGCTTCATTTGATTTTGTTCCTTGTCTTTTCTTCATAATTCTCTTAAACTTCTTCATGAATAAAATCATATCTTCTTCATCTAGCTCGCTGCTTTCATCATCGCTGTCCTCCTCAAGCTGTGCTTCTCTTGCTTCTTTGGATAAAGGCTTGAGTGAGGACTTTAGGGCAACTCCCTTCTTCTTGGCCGATGTGAGGTCGGCTATTTCTTTTACGTGCTTGGCTTGCTTCTCCATCATCTCAAAGTTAATGATCTTGCCAAGCAGTTCATCAGGAGTCATTTTCTTGTACCCCGGACTCTCTCGGATCATAGAGCAAAGTGTAACATTGCGAGGCATGAAAGCTCTAAGGATGAGCTTTACAACCTCGTGATCATTCCACTTTCTGCTCCCATATGATCGAACTTTGTTCACGAGAGTCTTCAGTCTGTTGTACATGTCCTGGGGTGACTCATCTTCCTCAATCGCGAACCTTCCTAGTTCGCCCTCAATCATTTCAATCTTGGCTTCCCTCACATGTCTGTCACCTTCATGCGCTGTTTGTAGGGTATCCCAGATTTCTTTGGCAATTTCTAATCCGTCCACCTTTGTGAATTCATCTCGACTTAGAGATGAGGTGATGACGGCTGCGGCTTGTGCATTCCTGTGGATGGCTTGCTCTTGACTTGGCGTGAGCTCTTCGTCGTCATCTGGGATATTGATTCCTGTGCACACAATATGCCATAAACTTGGGTTAAGGGAAATCAAGTGCATCTTCATGTTTTGCCTCCACATAGAGTAGTCACTCCCATCGAAGTGTGGGGCTTTTCCAAGGGGAATGGATAGATAGTGATTGCTGTTAGAATTTAAACGGTCATAATTAAAAGGATATCGGGAGTAGTCGGTGTGACTACTCCCCTTCTTCTTTTCTTCAACTTTGGCTTTCCCTTTGGAAAGCGCTTTCTTTCTAAGGAGAGCTTTCAGCTCCAATGTCTCCTCATCATCATCGTCAAAGTCTTGAATGGCTTCGAGATACTTCTCAAGCTTTTGATGCTTGTCATTGTTCATCTCTTCCTGGTTGTTGATCTTTTGGACTTCCTTCATGTCCGACATGATCTCTTCGAGCGGTTGCACTCTTTCTTGAAGAACCTTGCTCTGATACCAATTGAATGTTGGCCTAGAGGGGGGGTGAATAGGCCTTCTTGAATTTTATCGGTTCCTGTAACACTTCAACAACAAGATCAAACAACAGATATAACGGACTAGTCCGGTAAAGTGCGGACTAGTCCGGATTTTACGGGCTAGGTTGATCAAGTTAGGTCAATTTGATTGTTTGTTGACTTTTGCAGCGGAAATATAAACTTTGTGATCAGTTCAATAGTTGTGTAACAGATTCTATTAAGAATATGACTTTATTTCAACTATTAACTTTGTATTCAACAAATCTAATCAAACCCTAGATAATGTTGATCAACTAGAATAAAGAACACAAATGAAAGACACAAGATTTATCCCGTGGTTCGGTTACCACGAAGGCAGCCTACGTCCACGTTGAGGAGCCCACAAAAGGGCCGGGTCTTCACTAACCCTTCCCTCGTTCGGATCGCCACGAAGGCCAATCCTCTTCCACTAATCACACAGGGGTAAATCACCGAGTTTAAGGGGCGATCTCACAAGTTGAGCGCTCCCTTGATTACAAGATTCAAGACCACCAATAACACACTTCAAAATATACAAACTGAGATGCAAGAGTGTGTTAGAGATTCAAACCAAGAGCTCAATCGCGAATCAAGTGCCCTCTCCAATGATCTACAAGTGATCTTCAATGTAGTGATCAATTTAGCACTTGGTTTTGTGGAGAGAGGTAGTTTTTGAGGCTCTTGGGAGGTGTGACGGCGCTAGGGTTCGAGAGAGTTTGAAAGTGGGCCGTGCACCTCTATTTATAAGGGGTTTCTGGAAGTTACCGTTAGGGTTCAGAAAATTCGGACTAGTCCGTGGTGGTGACCGGACTAGTCCGGTGTGCTGTGAGAAGCAAACCCTAAGTGTCCAGGAATATCGGACTAGTCCGTTTGAAAACGGACTTGTCCGATTTCACTGCTGGAAAACTTCGGACTAGTCCGATTGTCATCGGACTGGTCCGGACCTGTGAAACCTTTAGTGTTTAGGATGACAAGTCCGCACTTGGAGGACTTGTCCGATTTAGATCAGTGTGTATATCGGACTAGTCCGTGTAAACACCGGACTTGTCCGAAGTGGATCAGAAAGGATATCGGACTAGTCCGGTGGAGACCGGACTTGTCCGATCTAGTGACTTGTGCATTGTGTTGAGGACTAGTCCGCACTGGGGGGGACTAGTCCGAAGTGGAACAGAAGAATTATCGGACTAGTCCGGTGATGACCGGACTTGTCCGATCTTGTGCAGAATGTGATATCGGACTAGTCCGGTGGACATCGGACTAGTCCGGTCCTGTATAGCTTTGTGCATGTGTGTGTGTGATTAAATGAGATTGAGCTCTTGGGTGTGTTTCCTTAACACACTCCACACATACTAAACTACTAGTTTCTTCTCCTTGAGCTCAAATCCATTTTCCTTCTCAATTTCCTCTTTTTGGCACTTTGCTCATCTTTCATCATTTTTCTGCATTCATCTCAACAAAAGAGTTAGGATCCCAATTGCTTGTCATAAATCATCCAAAACCCACAAGGGAGTCCTAGATGCACTTTCATGATGACCTTCAGCACATTTGGTCCGAAAGTGACACGGATGACAGTGTTGAGGAGTACTTCCCACCTCCTCCCTCACCCAGGCAGCACGACGCGGAGGTTGGAGGCTCAACTGTGCCACCTCCTACTCCACCTCCGGTGTCAGAGGAACAGGTCTCTCAGCCGTCCGAGCTTACCTCTCTTCTACAGCAGATGGTTGAGCAGCAGCGCCTGGACCGGCTTGCAGCTGAGCAGGCCTGAGCTGAGCAGGCTGCACGTCTCTTAGAGCTCCAGCAGCAGCAGCAGCAGGAGATGCAGCGTCAGATCGCCCGCGAGAGGTGAGAGGACACTGACTGACTGACAGGGCTAATTGATCAAATGCACCAGCGCTCCCTCGACCAGCAGCAGCAGACGTAGCAGGCGTTGATGGGAATCTTGGGGTTTATCACCAACCTCTACACACAAACTGGGATTGCCCTGCCGTCGCAGCTTCCGGGCTTTGCTCCAGCCCCGCCTGTCCTGGCTCCAGCTTCAGCGCCAGTGCCGACCATGCTGATCCCGACGATCAGCATGTCCCCACTGCTAGCTAGAGGCGCCCCTATCCACTCTCCGCTGTCGGCCACGACGCTTTTCCAGCAGGCGCCAGCGTTCGTTGTCAGTGCCCCTCTTCCTGTAGTCCAGACTCAGCACGCACCGACAGCGGCTCCTACAGCTCCCTCCACCTCTACTCCAGCCTCCGCCACAGCAGCAGGCAGCAGCTCCGACGACAGCACCCCCGACGGTGACCAGTTCATCATCGCTCCGAGCACTCAGGGTTCTTAGGCACTCGGATTCCTTTTTGGTTTCTTGATGCCAAAGGGGGAGAAGAGTTAGAGAAGAGTCAGGGGAAGGATAGCTCAGTCTCAGGGGGAGTCCTAGCTGTAGGGGGAGTCAGAGTCTCTATCTATATCTTTTGTAATTTGGTGTTTTTGCTACTCATTTGCTATTCATTGAGTATTTATGTGCCACTTATTCTCTTGAGTTATTGATTGATTGAGCTTTTGCGTTATTAATCTCTTTTGAGTCTTCAAGTTTAACGTGCCATATCTTGAACTCATTGCATATCTTCTTAAGTATCATACTATCAAATTCATTACTATTATGCTTCACTTGTTGTGTTGTCATCAATCGCCAAAAAGGGGGAGATTGAAAGCATCTAGGCCCCCATGAGGTATGGTTTCGGTGATTAATGACAACCATTGGATTTTACTAATGAATTTGTGGATGCAAGGTCTCCCATATCACTCAATCAAATGAAATCTATATGAATATGAACATCAACTACTGATCATTGGAGACCCCTAAACAATCACTTTATGAGATCAATCAATGTTATGAAGATTAGAAGTAAAAGCTCATATGTCAAAGTTATTCAACCATAATTGACAACACTCAATGCTTGAAAATCATCAGAAGAATATTTCCATCAAATGTCTAAGAGGTCAATCGAGCAAAATACAAAAGAATCACTTATAACAACTCGAAGCAAACCAAAATCAACTCACCGGATCAACCGATGTTTCCAGAGAACAACACATCGGTCGAGTTGGTTCAGCAGAAAAAGAAGACCTCAGAACCAAGTACTCACCGGATCATCTGATGATAAAAGACAATGTTACATCGGTCCATCAGTACAGTAAGCTATATCCCTGGACCAAGTGTAACACCGGATCATCCGATGTACAACTTTGAACACATCGGTCAATCACTCCAGTAAGCATCAAGTTTGAACCAATTCTGGAGGAAGTGCCACCGGATCATCCGATGAGAAGACAAGTGCAACATCGGTCTAACAACGGTCATATCTGACACAATGACATCAGCTAATTTGGATTTGACCGATGATAACTGAAGGGGAGACATCGGATCATCCGGTGTTCGCAGAACAGTGATGTCAGCCTACTTTTCCAACGGCTATTTCGTTGAGGCTGGCTATTTATACCCCTTCAACCAGTCTATTCGATTAGTCTTGACTACCAGACATACTCTACACATTCTCAAGCATTCAAGACGTTGAGCCACCACTTCTAGATCATCTACACCACTTACCCACCAAGAGATAGGATAGAACTAGCTAGAGATAGTGCTTGTGTGCTTCCATTCTTGGTGAGTGGAGTCTCTAGTGTAGTGAGAGCTGTAAGGGAGTGTCCCTTGGTGATTGTAATTGAGAGAGACTTCCGGAGCTTGCCAAGATGGTTGTGGAAGCCCGGAGGATCCAAGTTGTACAAGGCTTGAGCTCCACCTTGCCGAGGTTGGCAAACAGAGAAGAATAGTGAAGATCCCTAGTCTCGGTGACTTGGGTGTGGCTATACCCTTCGGTGGGTGCCACAACGTGGATGTAGGAAGATCTTGACGATCTTGCGAACCACGGGATAAATCCTCGTGTCTCCTCGGGAGTTTGCATTCTCTTCCTCTCACCTTACACTTATGCATTTCATATACCGCAAAGTTACTATTCACTTGAATGCATAGGTTGTTCGCATAGGGAATTGGGCTTTTAGTAATTAAGTTTTATTGCTTTAAATTTTTGAAAAGAAGCCCAATTCACTCCCCCCCCTCTTGGGTATTCGATCCTTACAGGGGGCCTTCACTATCGAAGACTTCAAACCTACGTTCTACAACTGTTACATCCTCTTAGTACATGTTCACAATCAAATTGTGTACATCTACTAGGGGGCCAAGTGGGACAAAGGTGTTGAAGACAAAAAATGAAATTCACAAAAAACTTGGATTTCATTTATCTGGAGACAAGAGATTACAAAATTGGAGAAAGAGAAGAGAGGATATAAGTGGGAGCTACAAAGAGATGGTCCTAGACCCTATGGAAGAACGAGGCGACCTTCTGGGCAGCCTCCGATACGCTGGCTTGGGCAACTTCTCCCTCTCCTTCGATGGGGCCTTCAAGCACCGGGTCCAGGGGGAATTGAGGGTCCAAGCTTGTGTAGCACGTCAGCACGAATTTTGCGACGTCCTTCGCCAGGGATTGTCCCTCGGTCTCTAGCTGGTTCGCAATAACATCACCCATCTTGGTGAGTTTGTTGCCTGCCGAACTCAACGCGTGCAACGCCAGGTCCAGCTCCGGCTCCAGATCATCTAGACGCATGGGACTAAAACCCATTGGCATCAGTGTGTCGTTGGCTTTGCCCAGGAAGTCCCAAACTTTATGGGACTCCACAGTCCTCGAGCCTCACATCTCCTCCAAGGATCTTCTGGTCGCCGCAAGCTCCGAATTCTCACGGGCAAGGCGCTCAACCTCTTTGGCGTTCTGTTGAATCTTTTCAGCAACTTGCCTTTCGAGTTTTCCGAGCTCTTCCTCCCGGAGGTGGATCTTGTTCCAACGGTCGACCAGTTCCTTCTCCCAGCCCCGCACTTTCTTCTCCCTGGTAGGAACGGCATTCTCCATCCTGTGGAGTTCCTGCCCTCACTCCCAGGCCTTCTTCTCCTCTCTCTCGCAGCACTCCTCCAATTTCTTGGTGCGCTCCTCGAGACTCTTGTCACCCAGAGTTAGCCTCTGAGTAAGCTCTTCTTCCCTCTTCACGATGTCATCCCGCAGCTCCAGGAGTTTTCGCTCTTCATTCTCGAGCTTTCTCTCCCGCTCCTCAAGAGCCTCCTGGCGCTTTACGAGACTAGCGTGGATGGCGTCGAGCCTCTCCTGGCGATCATCCGCTGCGCTATTAGCAGCTTTGGCCTGCTCGTAGATGGCCCGGGACTGGTTGTCAAGGGATCTCGTCATGCATTCCCTCTCAATTAGCATCTTACCCCAGTATTCTAGACGGACCTTCTCCCTCTGCACCCACTCCTTGTCGTCAGCCAGCCTCGACTATGCCAACTTGGTCTCGAAATGGAGCCGGTTGCGCCACCTCCTAAGAGTTTGGCACTCCTCCTCGAGGGCCTTGCTGTCATGGTAGAAAGCCAGCTGGACCTGACAAAGACTGGAGCAGGCGTTGTCAATAGACAACGACAGGGGGATCGGGTCAGGACCTGCTGGGGTCATCTCCGCCGGTTCCAGCGGGTTCTCCGTGACAAAAATTAGGTCCCACTCTACAAGAGCGGTCCCCTGAGCTTCCACGGTACTATGGTCATCCTCCAGGATAGCCTCGGCCACCGCCGAGGAAGGTCTTGCAGTAGAAGTTTCGACCTCTGGAATTGGCTTTGAAGGTCCCACCGCCAGGTCATCAACAACTGGCCCCTCAGGCGGGGGGCCGGCAGCTTCATCTTGGCACCCTGGCTCATGTGCGGGCACCTCCGGGACCACTGCTTCCGCGGCAGGCATAGAAGATTCTAACGGAGATGAAGCCATGTTCGGCTCCAATGTTGGTGCCTCCACCACCGCCGGTTCCGGTGCTGACGCTTCGACCACCATGGGCTCGAGCGCCGGCACCTCTACAGCAACTGGCTCAGGCGCCAGTACTTCTTCGACGACCGGCTCTACCGCCGGAACTTCTGCCACAACCGACTCTACCGTCAGAGCTTCCTCGACAACCGACTCAAGCGTCGGAACTTCATTAATACCCGGCTCTACCGCCGGGGCCTCATCAACCACCGGCTCGACTGTCAGAGCTTCAACAACATCCGGCTCTAGGGACGGAATTGCAGCTACCTCCGGCTCTGAGGCTGGAGCATCCATCATTTCAGCATCCAAGCCTGGAGCTTCAACCTCTGGGGCTGGTGCCACTGGTACATCTTCATTCTCGTGGTCCGGCGCTACCACGGGAGCTTCTGGGGATGAGTCGAGGTCCAAGACCACGACAGCCGGCGCCGGAGCTGCCGCAGCCTCAGCCACCTCTTGGGGCGGCGCTAGATCGGAGCCGGAGCTTCCGCCTGCACAGCCTCAGTTGCTGCTGCAGGAACCGGAGCTTCATCCTTTTCTTGGGCACTCTGTGGATGAAGGACGAAGAAACTCAAAACACAGTTAAAAAAAAAGCAATCAACTAAAGTAAAAAATCAACTTGCCTTGGAAGGCTTCTGCTCCATCTAGCGCGAAACCTCTTTTCCAGACGCTCGGCGTCAGACCCTATCACCCCTGGTGTGCCAGCTCCGGAAGGTTCCCCGGACCTTGCTGCTGCTATCGGCGTTGCCTCGGTTGAGGACCCCTTCGACTGGGAAGGACCTCCGGACCCATAGCCTTCAGCTGGCCTGGTACTGGAGATGCATGGCCGGAGCTAGCACCCCGGGAAGATGTCGATGCTGGAGTAGTTGCCGTCGATGAAGACCTTCCCCTCCGGGGAGAAGGAGCCACCGTGGAAGGAGCAGGTCTGACGGACCTCCCGTCAGAGTGCTTCAGCTTCCTTTTACGACTCGAGGGCTCGGCCAACTCTTTGCCCTTGCCCACGACTTCAACTCTCTGTTCCGGGACGGAAGGGGGACCACCCTTAGAAGCTCCGGAGATCGCCAACCCGGTAATCGAACGCCTCTCAACGACACTAAGGTCGTCAAGCACTGGCATCTTCCGCCGGAGCTCTCTGCTGAACTCTGCCTCCATGTTTAGAGGGAGGAAAGCCGCTGGCGGAGTCAAGTCGTCACCCTCGACGTCAATGCCATACTGGAACTTCTTGAGGTGAAACTCCAAAGTTGTGCCCTCCATGTTGGACTTCAAACCGGTCTCGATCTGGTCGTTGTCCAGCACACTGTTGAGGGCCCAAGCAAGCTTCTCCCTCTTCCTCAGCGGAGCCCACCCGTTGGTCAGGAAGTTGCAAAATACCGCATATGGAGTCACCCCTCCTTCCACGCATTGGCGTATCCTGGTCAGAGCAGGGTTGAAGGCGTCCGATAACACCGGAGCTTTGCTCCAAACTGCAGTGTCAGTGTTGGGGAGGCCCTCGGGCAGCTCCAGCTTCTCATGCTCCTCCACCCTGATGACGATCCAATCCTTCTTCCAGTCGTCCCACTTCCCAGAAGGGAACGGCCGCAAGTACTTGTACGGGCACTTCTTGCGCTTCACAAATTAATAGAAGCCAAGGTACTCGTCACTCTTGCCGGTGGTCTGGATGGTGAAGAAGGTGCGGAAGAGCTCAATGCAGGGAGGAATGCCCACCCACATCTCGTAGAAGTGGACAAAGATCGACACCAGAAGAATGGAGTGGGGACCAAGGTGGTACAACTGCAGACCATAGAAGTCGAGCAGCATCAAGAAAAAAGTGGAGAAAGGTGGGATCAGTCCCACCATGGCGTACGCGGAGAAGTACACCATGTCGTCGGCTTGCTCCTTCACGAAAGGAAGCTTGTCGGTGCGGACCAGGTGGTTGAAGAAGTCAAGGGACCACCCCATGAGGGCCCGGACCTTCTTCAAATCACCGTCAGTCTTTAGGCGGCTCTGGCGAAGACCCAACTCCATCGCAACACAGCGGGGCGAGAGATGAAAAGCAAGCAAAAGTTTGGACGATTTGAGTGCAAGTTTGAATGAAAGGCGTAAAGAACCCCCAAACGGTGCGTGCTTTCCTTCTTAAGTAAGCCCCCACAATGCTTGGATGGAAACCGCAGAGGAGCCGACGATACCATTCAAAAACTTTACCCTGCAAATGAGAAGGGGGCCGGGGGCCACCCCGACGATCAAGTCGAGGTCCTTACCCCAGGCGAACGGTTGTCATCATGAATGACGGGAAACCCGAAGGCGGCGACCTGACAGGGCGCGTGGAACTAATACAATTTTTGTATTGGGCACCGACGACCTTCAATTGTGTGAGATCCGCACGCTAAGATCTCACTTGCCGCATCGAGGATATGCCACGCGGTGTTAGTTTAACTACGAACTACCGCCAACGGCACATCCGAAGACCCTTGAAGACACAGCTCAAAAACCGAAGAATGGACCCACCTCCGGCAGAATGACTTCATCCAAAAGGTCTCTCCCAGAGGTGGGCCCAGGGGGCCACTGTTGGTACCCTGTGTATCGGATACCCCTTGGGATTGCAAAGATCACAAGGAAACTCCATCTACCAGATTTGAAGACCTCTGAAGTCCCCACTTGTCAGTCGTAACCGGACATGCTTCTCCGACATGGTTAGTCCCAGGGCCGCCACGTGTATCATAAGACCGGAGCTATCGCCCACACATGGGAAAGCTCCGGACTAGATACCGATATGGCACCCCCGGACGTAACCCCAGACAGAGGGAAGCTCCGGTACCGACATGTGTCCAATACCACCGGACCTACCTGTCCATGACGGTAAGCTCTAGAGCTGCTACGTGTCTGAACCGCCGCACCTTCAATCTCAACAATCAGGCGGGTGGACCCCCAATGGCTCGGACCTTCAAGGGGCGATCAAAGACTTCAAGATCCGATTAAGTGTCATTAATACCATATTAATGACACTTAATCGGAAGGCCCTTAATACCAATAACGGCACTGTTAAGGACCGTTACCACGCTATTAAGGGTAATTAACCTCATTTATTGTGTATTAAACATTAGTAATCGCCAGGGCCACATGTTGGGCCAGGCTAACGGTGTAACGACCAGTCCTTGTACTATAAAAGAACTGGTCGATGATACACATGGGGACATACGCTAGACACGCTCTCGGACACACTCAGACACTCTTAGACGCTCAATACAACAGCAACACACCCCGTGGAGTAGGGTATTACGCTCAGGCGGCCCGAACCACGTAAACCTCTGTGTCAATTTGCCACCATCTCTTAAATCTCTGTGCGCCCATTACCGAACTATAAACTCCACGGGCTACTAACAGTAGTGTCGGGAGATCTGCTGGATTCAACCACTGACAGTCTCCATCAAGCTCTGCAGCTCCTCTAGTGACCTCTGGGCAGCCGCAAGCTCCGAACCTTCCCGAGTGAGGTGCTCGACCACTTTGGCATGTTGCTGCATATTCTCATCAACTTGCTTTTTGCAATCGGTCAGCTCCATCTCCCGGAGGTGGATGCAGTTTTGCCGTTCCGCCATGTCTTTTTCCCCGCCTCTTACTTTCCCTTCCCTGGTGGCAACATCAGCTTCTCTTTTTGAGAGCTCCTGCCCCAGTTTCCAGTACTTCTCCTTTTCCTCTTTACTCCACTGATCAAACTTTTTTGAGCGATCCACCAAATTTTGCTCTCCCAGAGTTAGCTTCTGGGTGAGCTCCTCCTCCCTCTTCAAAAGATCCTCTTGATGTTCCCGGAGTTTTGCTTCCCTTGCCTCAAGGTCCGCTCAGCGCTCCAGGAGGACCTCGTTTAACTCATTAAGGTTTTTGTGACGCTCATCAGCAGCATCACGCCACTCCTTGGCTTGCTCAAGGATCTCCCTAGAGTTAGCATCGAGCGCCCTGATGGTAGCTTCCTTCTCCTCCAGCAGCTTGTCCCAGTATTCCATCTGAGCCTTTTCCCTCTTGACCCACTCCTTCTTGTCAACAAGTCCTATCTGAGCAAGCCTGGTCTCAAATGGAGCATGTTACGCCAACGCCTTAAGGTGTTGTGCTCCTCCTCCAGGGCTTTGCTCTCATGATCGAAGACGAGCTGAACTTGTTGGAGGCTCGACGCCAGAGGGATAGGCTCTGGGCCTGCAAGGGTCAATTCCGCTGACTCTAGAGGGTTTTCCATAACAAAAATAGGGTCCCACTCTACAAGTGTGGTCCCCTGAGCTTCTGCAGTACTAGGGCCGCTCTCTGGAAGCCCTTCAGCAGCCACAGAGGAACAACCCACTGGGGGAACTCCCACCTCCGGAGCGGAAGTCGAAGGCGCTGCTTCCGGGTCTTTAGTTACCAGCTCCGAGGGTGGAGGACATGTCGCCATTTCTTCATGCTGCTCCAGCTCTGGCCCAGCTACCTCCGGGGCAACAGTTGGAGCTTCATCTGGTGCCTCTACCACCGCTGGCTCAGAAGCCGACACGTCAGCCACCTCGGGTTCAGCAACCGAAGCTTCAAGCCTTTCCGGCTCAACAGCCGGACCTTCAATAATTTCTGGCCCAAGGGCCGGAGCTTCAACCATCTCCAGCTCGATGGTCGGGGCTTCAATTGTCTCTGGCTCAGCGGCCAGTGCTTCGATGACTTCCATCTCAAACATCGCAGCTTTAGACATCTCCGGCTCCAGCACTGGAGCATCAGCCTCCGGCAATGTTGCCAGAGGTACATATTCAACTTCTCCCCCGTGGTCTGGCGCTAGGATGGGAGCTTCCGGTGAGGACTCTGGATCCAAATCCACGACAGCTGGCACCAGAGCTGTCGTGACTTCTGCCACCACTTGAGGAGGAGGCTCGGTGGTCGAAGCCGGAGCTTCAGCATGTGCATCCACAGTCACTGCAACAGATGCAGAAGTCCATGACTCCTTTCTCGACACCCTGAAAATAAAGGGATGAGAAGATTAAAGACACAACAAAAACAAGATTAGCATTTTAAGGCGAGCACATGATGCTTACCTAGGGATGCTACCGCCCAGTCGCCTCAGAACCTCTTCTTATGAGGTACGGAGCCAGAGCCCACCAAGTATGGTGAGAAAATGACTTTGGACCTTAGCTGGGGACCACTTGCAGCAGCTGGAGTCCTCTCGACTGGAACTTCTCTTGGTCGGGAAGAACTCCCAGGCCTGGAGCTCTTAGCCGACACTGAGGCCGGTGTTAACTGTTCGGAGTTAGTGCCTCTCGGAGACGCCTACGCCGGAGAAGGTGTATCCACAGAAGACCTCCCTCGCCGGGGAGAAGGAGCCGTTGTAGAAGGAGCAGGACTGGCGGACCTCCCATCAACGTGCTTCAGTTTCCTCTTCCGGCTGGGAGGTTCGGCCAGTTCCTTGCCTTTGCCCTTGCCGATGTCTTCAACCCTCTGGCTCGGGGCAGAGGCAGTCCTTCCTTCTGAAGCTCTGGGGATTACAACCCTGGAGGTTCGGCGTTGTTCTACCTCGCCAAGGTCGTCTAGCACAGGCATCTTCCCCTGGAGCTCCCTGCTGATCTCTGGAATCATGTTCAAGGGCAGGAAAGCAGTCGGTGGAGCCAAGTCATCGCTGTCGACTAGCCCATGCTGAAATTTATTGAGATGAAGCTTCAGAGCTTCATCATCCAAGTTGGACTTTAGACCAGTTTCAATCAGGTCATCATTCATCACGCTGTTCAGAGCAGAGGCGAGCTTCTCCCTCTTCCTCAGCGGAGCCCACCTATTGACCAAGAAATTTCCGAAGGCAATCTGAGGGGCCACTCCACCCTCCACGCATTCTCGGATCTTGGTCAGGATAGGGTTAAATGCATCCGACAGCTTCGGAACTACACTCCAGGTGTCGGTATCAACATTGAGGAGTCCTTGGGGTAGCTCTAACCTTTCGTGCTCCTCCACTGCAATGATGACCCAATCCTTCTTCCAGTCATCCTATTTGCCAGAAGGGAATGACTTCATGTAATTGATGGGGCAGTTCTTGCGCTTCACGAAATAGTAGAAGCCAAGAATCTCAGTCCCCTTGCCGGTGGTGTGGACCGTGAAGAAGGTATGGAACAGCTCGATGCAGGGGGGAACACCCACCCACATCTCACAGAAGTGGATGAAGGTTGCCACTAGCAGGAGAGAATGGGGGCCAAGATGATACAGCTGGAAACCGTAGAAGTCCAACAAAATTAAGAGAAAACTTGAAAAAGGTGAGATCAATCCCACCATGGTGTACTCTGAGAAGTACACCATGTCGCCGTTACACTCCTTCTTGAATGGGAGCTTGCCAGCGCGGATCAAGTGGTTGAAGGAGTCACTGGACCACCCCATATAGGTTCGAACCTTTATCAGGTCATCCTTGCTCTTGAGGCGGCTCTTGGGAAGACCCAACTCCATCGTGGCAAAGTGGAGCGAAGGAAGGGAAAGCTAGGCGGAGTTTGGGAGGCTCTAAGCGTGAGTTTGATCGAAAGCGTAAAGAGTCCTCAAACCGTGCATACTTTCCTTCTTAAGTAAGCCTCTGCAACGCTTGGATGGAAACCGCAACGAGAGCAGGGTCACATTTCAAAAATCTACCCCGTCAATGACGAATGGGACCGGGGCCACCCTGAAGAAGAGATCGAGGTTATTACCCTAGGCGAACCATTGTCATGATGGGCGGCGAGAAAACCAAAGGCGACACCCTGACAAGGCGCTCGGAACCGATACAGTTTTCGCATTGGAAACTAGCGACCTTCAATTGCGTGAGATCCGCACTCAAAGATCTCATCTGCCGCATTCATAACAAGCCACGCGTCGATGGTTTAATCACGGACTATCGCCCCAACGGCATATCAGAAGACTTTTGAAGTTGAAGCGCGGGAATCGAGGATGGTACCACCTCCGGTAGAATAACTTAACCCAAAGGGTTTCTCCCAGAGGTGGGCCCGGGGGCCACTGTCGGTACCTTGCGTACCGGGTATCCCATGGTACCGCAAGAAGTGCAAAAGAGTTCCACCTGTCAAAGTTAAAGGTCTCCTCAGGCCCCATACGTCAAACTACACCGAACTCGCATCCCTCATATGGGTAGCTCCGGGGATTGACACGTGTAATGTAAGTCCGGAGCTAAACTCCCAACACAGGGAAGCTCTGCAATCAATACGCGTATAACGACCCCGGACCTAACCTCCAGCAGAGGGAAGCTCCGATGCCAACACGTGTATAGCGGTTCCGGAGCTACCTCCTCGCAAGGGGAAGCTTCAAAGCTGCCACGTGTGGAGCCTTCGGACCTACACCACCAACAAGTACACTGGCGGATCTCCAACAGCACAGACATTCAAGGGACAGTTAAAGCAGCGGTTACCAAACCTGATTACGTGTCATTAATGTTGCGTTAATGACACACGATCAGAGTACTGTTAATAGGGGTAACGCAGCCTTTAAGGCATGTTATAACACTATTAACCACGCTTAATACTCATAGACAGTGTATTAGGCTATTAATACGCCAGGACCACATGTCTGGCCAGGCAAGCGTTGTAACGGTCAGTCCTTGGATTATAAAAGGACTGACCGCACGATACAGAGACAAGCTGAGCCAAGCACTACACATACGAGTGATACTCAATACAACAACACAAACCCCGTGGAGTAGGGTATTAGGCTCAAGCGGCCCGAACCACGTAAATCACATGTGTCACCATCTTGTTCTTGATCTTTGCGTGCCTAAACCAATACAAAAACCTCTGCGGGCTACGTTTGGTAGTATCGGGGGAAGTGTCGTTTTCATACTTCGATAGAGGCAGTTGCCATTGATGGGGTTTTAGTGTTTACTTTTATTGGAGGGGTAACGATTTTTCCTCTATTGATCTATAAAAATTTTCATTATTTGCTAAAAATAAAATCTTGGTAGAACTTAATCTTGTTAACTTTTTTATGTTTAGTACTTTTTTTGTTATTTTTAAAATAAATTATATTCTAATTTAGTATAAATTGAACTAGAATTTGTTATTATAAACGTGATTATTCTAAAAAAAGAGAGTATATGCATTATAACTGAAGTACATAATATTGGTATAGACTCAAGGGCCCCGACTTCAAGCTCGCCCTAGGGCCCTAAAAGTGTAGAGAGGGCCTTGATCCTAGATAGATCCCACAAGTTGTGAATACTGCCGAGTCTATAGAATGCGGCTAAGGATTAGTGGTCAAATTCCTCTAAAATGGTTAGAATGCAACCAACACTATCATGTAATCATGTAAAATCTCTTTTGATCTATACGATTTGTATCTAATGGTGTTAAGTGAGAGATTTTAAGTGTAAAAATACAGTAACCACTAAATTGATATTGTGTATCTCAGAAGATACTTCTGCATGATTGCACCGGAGTGCTTATCGCATTTTAGCCATTTCCTATTCCTCTGGTCCAAAATTAATGTTCTACTGGAATGCATGCATTGTTGAAATGCATCCTGATTGTGAATACCCAGATTGAGCATGCAAAAAATGGTTTCAATACAAATATTTTTGGAGCCTCCATGTTAATCCTAGAAATGTCTAAAAGGAACATTCAAATGTCGAGTTTGAATTTAAAAACCATAACCCATGGATGTCATTCGGAAAGAAAAAGGAATACCTAGATGCACATCCAAAATTATATCCCTCCCGATTCAAATTATTTGTGGATCCGAAAGCGATGACTAGTTTTTTTTAATTCATTTGGTTGGTTGGAAGCGACAACCAATATTAAACAGGAGGGAGTAATTTCATAGATCTAAATAAAGTTGGAACTAAAATTTAGGACCATTGAACAAAGTTAATGCTAAATACGGCACACTTTTTGACCAAGGGAGAAGAGATACATTAACGGTGTGTTCACATGTAGATTCCTGAAAATCCATTTTAGATGTGAGATGTGAAAAAATTGTTGGGATTCGGGAAAAAGAAAAAAATGTATTTGGTGCGTAACCAGTGACAAGTTAGTATTTTTTTCAATAGGTGGATAAATCTGGAGTGCGAGGAGAATCTGCTTATGAATCTACTCCATGAAATTGAAAAAAATGAACCTTAGTTAGATCAAGACAGTCGGTTTGATGGTCTGAGAAACCCAGTTGCCCTCAGACAGCGGGGATTCCATCCCCACCCCGCACCATTCCCTCTAATACCAGCAGCAGTTCGGATCACCGAAAGTAGGGACCGGGTGCCCATCTTAAAAAAAAAACCTTAATTGCGTCAGGGAAGATGCTTGTTGCGCATAGCCATTTTTATTTTAAATATTCCACTCGATCAGACACCTTAATTCGGATGCATTCATGCATCCCATTTCCTCTGTGCTACTATCATCTGACAGCTGTTCCGGACTCCCGTGGCTAACCCTGCAGCGACACCGTCGAGACGGTCGTGTTGGCACCGCCTTTCCTTGCGAAGAACGCCGGCTTGGACGGGGCCTGCAGGGCCACTGTGTCGCTGCCCAGCATCATCACGACTGACGACATCACCGGCCGGGCTGCCGGATCTCCCTGGACGCAGAGCAGCCCAATGTGGATGCACCTCAACATGTCGCCCTCGAGGAAACTGCCGTTCATGGACGGGTCTGCCAACTCCATCACCGTCCCTGCCTCCCAATGCTTCCACACCTGCACGATGTACGTATTATGATGGGCCATGAGCTAAACCGCGCATCCGGCAACAACGGCGATCAAAAGACATATAAGTTCAGTTTGTGCTTACTGTGGTCAAGAGATCTCCAGGCTGTTTGGAGTCGTAGGGGTCGTTGTTCTTCCTCCCACTGACGATTTCCAGCACCATGACGCCGAAGCTGAAGGAGTCCGACTTCACCGAGTAGTTCCCCCGCATCACGTACTCCGGCGCCATGTAGCCACTAAAACGAGCAAATTCAGGAAAATTTCAGTCAGTTTTGCCTCCTCTCACAATAAGTTGAACCTGAAACAGAGGGGTAGTTACTAGGTGCCCATGACGCGGCTGGTGACGGCCTGCGTCTGATCCCGCTCGAAGATTCTTGCAAGGCCGAAGTCCGAGATCTTGGGGTTCATGTTGGCGTCGAGCAAGATGTTACTGGCCTTGAGGTCACGGTGGACGACTTTGAATTGCGAGTCCTCGTGAAGGTACTGCAGGCCACGAGCGATGCCGTTGATGATCCTGTACCTCTGCTCCCAGTCCAGCTGCTCACGTCCTTCCTCGTTCTGATCACTACCGAAGAGGACGAGGTCGAGGCTCCGGTTGGGAACGTACTCATAGACGAGCAGCCTCTCCTGCTGCTCAAGGCAGACGCCGACGAGCCTGACCAGGTTCTTGTGCTTTAGCTTGGCCACCAGCGCCAGCTCGTTCTTCAGCTCGTCCACCCCCTGCGTCGAGCTCTGCGACAGCCGCTTCACCGCTATCTCCTCACCGTCTGGGAGGACACCCTTGTACACGGCACCAAACCCGCCTTCTCCGAGCTTGTTGCTGTCGTCGAAATCCCCGGTCGCCGCTCGCAGGGTGGATACGTCCATCAATATCGAGTCCACCATTTCGCCGTCCTCTGCTTCAGTTGAATACTTGGGATCTGTTCAATTAAGAACTGGACTTTTCAGGTCACTCGGATCCGAGAAGCGTTTGGCGCTGTGAAATCAGAGAAATTTTCAGGAACTTACATGGCTTATTCTTCGCTTCTGCAATTGTTCTTGTTCGCCGCCGCCGCCGCCTCCAGAGACAGAGGCAGATGACAAAGTTCAAGGCTGCTAGAACAGGCAGCAAAACAGCAGGAACCACGACCGGCACGTTGAACTTCCTTCGCCTTAGGTCACCTCCTCCGGCGAGCGGACGCGGCTTAACCGTTGGCTGCACAGCCGGCGCTGGCGCCGGCGCTGGCACGGCAGGGAACGGTGATGGCAGCTGCACCATCGCCGGTCCGTTGAAGAAGGGCACGATCTCGTACCTGAAGGTGCAATTGACCCAAAAGAGCCTGCCTCCGACAGCGTTCTCGTAACTCGCCAGGTTCACCGCGATTATCCGGGAGAGGCAACTCCGGCACCGCGCCGGCCTCTGGTCCGGCGTGCACTGCGCCACGGCGTACACCCTAGGGACCTCCTGGTCGAAGGCGGCCTCCCCGGTCGCGAACCGCCGCGTGGAGTTGAGCGCCGCGTAATCGGCGGTGGCGTTGAGGAGGGTGGCCACGACGCGGTTGAACTGGACCGGGTTGGAGGTGACGTTGAGGCTGGACGGGTAGACGTAGGTGCCGCCGGACGAGTCGTTGTCGGCGGCGGAGAGGACGCGGGCGCTGGAGTAGCGGAGGACGCACGGGTCGTAGTAGATGGTGGCGTCCGTGTTGTAAGAGCAGTCGTTGGGCAGGTCCTGGAAGGCCTGGGCCAGGCAGTCGAAGCAGTTGCTGGCGTTGACGTCGCCACGGCAGAGCCCCGCGGCCCAGACCCGGTCCGGGGCGGCGACGCCGGCGACGGCGGTGGCGAAGAGCTTGCTTGGGGAGGTGGAGGCGTTCCTCGGCAGCGTGGCGGCGAGGAGGTTGAGGTTGACCTGGTACCTGCTGTTGGCCGTGAAGTTGTCCGTGCCGCAAAATGGCCATGGATAGCTGACGGCGCCCGGCACGAGTAGCGCGACGGCGACGATGGCGGCGGCCACGGTCAGGAGGCGGTGGTGACCCATCGTGCGCGCAGTGGGAATGGGAAGCAGAGGATTCAGGTAACGAGGAGTCAGCATATGTGGACGCGGCAATGCTATCCACTGACAGGAGCCGCTGGCAGGGCAAGTTGTATGCTGCCCAGTTTGTCCATCTTGTTCCCCACTAGTAGTGGATTTTTTTCAGACTACTAGGCTGGATTCAATGTTTTTTTTTTTTGAGAGAGAGGCTGGATTCAATGTTATGTTACAGAAATTGAAAACAATTTAGTTTTCCCAAAAGAATGATCAGCATGTGCTGCCCATTTCGGCTTTGATCAGTCCATACAGCGAGAGTACCATCAAAGGCAGTGTCTTAAAAGATGACATAAAAAGATCATCACGCAAAGGTTTGGTTTGGCCACGGTTAATAACGCGTGGGTAGCGGCAGATGAAATTCTCTATGGTTCTCATTCTTGTCAAGATCTCGAGAATTCAACAAGTCAACCGGTCAACCGGTCCAGACCACTCCCGGATTAAGAGGGCTGAACTGTGGAAGGTCGGAAGGTGGCTCGCAGCTTCGCTCGCCGTGCGTGGTTCGGTTGTCCGTTGTGGTGGCCATCAGCACAGCCCAGAAAAACTATTGGCGCCCCATTTTCAGCAACATGACGCTCGAGGGTCGGAAGAGTCGTGAAGAAAAATTCAAATAGTAAATCCGGTCCATCAATTTTCGCAAGAAGTTCATCGTCCTTCAAATTTTAAAGAGGTGGATTTAACCCCGTACTTTCAGTTTACACTCAATTTCATCTCTCGTTTGAATTGGATGTACACGTCAGCACGTTCAATCAGCTTTCTCTCATATTGTGATCATAATTACGTGTATAATACCTTATACGCCCTAAAAAGGTTTTCATAAGCAATTGTGAAACGCTTACCTCTGTAGCTTGCTCTAACCATCACTTCTACTATTTTATTTGCATGATCAAATTACATTCTAGTTGCAGCCAAATGCTAATATTATAGATGTCAGATTAAATCATAGATATAAATTGCAAAATAGTAGACTTGATATTTGCCATCGGAACTCTTTGACATCTACAGAAAGCTCAAAACATCTCATATCACAACAAGAAAACATTGAATTTATGACAAACAAAATTATTTGCAATGGCAAAAAGAAAAAGCCAGCGTAAATAATATTAATAAATGTGTTATTTACGACGGTTGCTCTGGATCGTCGTAAATAAATGTGTTATTTACACGGTTGACTTGGACCGTCGTAAACAAAACTTTTATTTACGACACCACGTTCGGCGGCGTCGTAACTTTGACCTCTATACCTGCCCCACGGCCCACCTCTCTCCTCTCTCATATGTTCGCTCCTCGCGTCCGGTCGCCCTCAACGCCAGTGTCGTCCCGCCACCAGTTGTCGTCACCGTTGACCTCGCCGTCGCTAGGTATTTCGCTGTCACTTCCCTCCCCCCCCCCCCCCCCCCTCCGATGCCGCAGAGACAGCCCCGTCCCCGATCGGCCCGCCGCCTCCCTCCTCTCCATGCGCGCCGCCGCTGTCTCCCTCCCCGGCCACCGCAGCCGTAGGCTGGATTCATTGTTACAGTAATTGAAAACTATTCATTTTTTCAAAAAAAAAAGATCAGCATGTGCTGCCCTTTTCGGCTTTGATCACTCCATACAGCGAGAGTACCATCAGAGGCAGTGTTATAAAAGATGAATAAAAAATCATCACGCAAAGTTTGGTCTGGCCACAGGTTAAAAGCGCGTGGGTAGAGGCAGATGAAATTCGCCATGGCCCTCATTCTTGTCAAGATCTCAAGAATCCAACAAGTCAACTGGTCAACCGGTCCGGACCACTCGAAGATTAGGCGGGCTCACGAGCCCAACTGTGGAAGTCTTGGAAGGTGGCTGGGAGCTTCGCTCGCCCTGTGTGGTTCGGTTGTCTGTTGTGGCCATCAGCATCAGCCCTGGCGTCCAAATTGCAGCAACATGACCTAAGAGAATCAAAATTAGCATTGTCAATGAAGTTCGAGACTCGTAAGATATTCAAATTTAGCTCGTTAAAAAACTCGATTCGAGCTCCGCTCAATAAATAAACGATCTGAATTCGAGCTTCATCTCAAGCTCGTAAGTCTGACGAGCTCAAGCTCGTAAGTCTGACGAGCTCAAGCTCGATAATGCTCGTTTAGATAAATCATGTTTTATTAATATTATTTGTTAATATTTTTTCTTTTAAATATTATTTAATCTTATTATTTAAACGAGCATCTCGAGCTTGAACTCGAGTTTTTAAGCGTTTCAACCGAGACTAACTATTTAAACGATATTATCGAGCAAGCTACAGAGGTCGACTCTAATTATTACCGAGCTCGAGCCTCAGAGAGCAAGTTTCGCTCGAGCTCGGCTCGTTGACAACCCTAATCGAATCCTCTGCATTTCTTCAGGCAACGCAGATGAGTCTTTTTTAGCATTAGCTTGCATCTAAGCTGTTAATGTTCAAGACAAGGCATCTGATTCGTTTGTTACTGTGTAGTAAGGCGAGCGAAATTTGTTTCCCCATCCCACCCCTCCCTTCGCTATGACAAAGGGGCTCCTCTCGCCCTCGCCGCTCCAGTGGCGCTGCTTCTACTGCCGCTAGAGCTGGGAGCTTACTGGCAGGTGCACCACGTGCGGATTATTGGGATTGGTTAAAACCATACTCTACCCCAGTCTAAAGGTTGATTATAAATAGAGGTGTACAGAGGGGCGGTGCCTATTGATCACATGCACCAATTGATCACATGCGGTCACGACAACCAATATTTTTAGATGATGGAAAGTTCCGACTTTCCCCTCTAAAGGGGTTATGGCCAATTTATTACAAGCGAGTACAAATGTAGACACTCACAATCTATTGTCTAGAACAAGATAACGATAACTGTATGACTAAGCACACGACTGTGGACCGGACTTCATAGACTAATATTGCGGCACGTTCACTCATTCATATTTTCTGTAAGTGCACCTCAGATCTAACACTCATAACTTCTTCTGTAGAGTACCTGAATTTAGTGTTGTGAAATTCAGCCCGAAATTCGCTCCTACCGAGAATCGAACTCAAGACCTGAATAATGCTACTCAGAGTAATTAGTTACTAGATTAACCAATATAAGCTAACAGGTAGAATCCTAATCGATTTGGTTGCGATGTTTAGATTACAATATCTTAGTTCTAGTCTATCTAACTACTCTATCTTCTTGACTGAACTGCGCCGGACTTCTGTTAGCAATACGTCTGACATATCTTCATCTTTATCTTCAACACGGACACCACCATAATTTCCCATGATACGCAGTAGGAAGTGGCAGGAGGCAGGTGGTGCCAGTAACAAGTGGCACTTTCTTCTACTACTAGACTACCGTCACCGCCGCAGGAACGAAATCCTCTGCAGTAACTGCACTGCAATTACTGCAGCTGACTGGTGGGGCCACAAGGCGTGTGGCCCATATGTCAGCTGCAGTAACTGCAGTGTAGTTACTGCAGAGGATTTGAGTCCCACCGCCGCATGCCTTCCTGTCATCCTCCATTTCCCTTGCTTCTCAGTTCTCACACATACTTCGTGACGGGGCCTGCACTTCGAGTATAAGGCTATCTGCAGAGACATTCTTTAAATCATCCTTAAAAACATATCTTTCTCTATTTTTCCAGTATTTTTTTAAATCTTCTAAATTTACACCAATTCAGTAGACTTTACAATATGCCTCTGCGGATAGTCTAAGGAATGCAAGATCGTACCATGGCCATGGTAGGACCCTAGGCCTGTGCCTGACTACCGGCACGGAAAAGTACGTGGCGCTCAAGTCCTAACCATTGAGGTCGGAGACGAAGTTCACCCGAGCCCAAGCCCGGGAGCACAAAGCACAAAACATGTGGCGGCATTCAATGAAGGCATGGATTAAAGGCGAGCACCATCATCATAGAAAGGACGGCCACGCGCAGCACAATGCACCTTCTGTCCCCATGGCCATGGTAGGACCCTAGGCCTGTGCCTGACTACCGGCATGGAAAAGTACGTGGCGCTCAAGTCCTGACCATTGAGGTCGGAGACGAAGTTCACCCGAGCCCAAGCCCGAGAGCACAAAGCACATAACACGTGGCAGCATTCAATGAAGGCATGGATTAAAGGCGAGCACCATCATCATAGAAAGGACGGCCACGCGCAGCACAATGCACCTTCTGTCCCCATGGCCATGGTAGGACCCTAGGCCTGTGCCTGACTACCGGCACGGAAAAGTACGTGGCGCTCAAGTCCTGACCATTGAGGTCGGAGACGAAGTTCACCCGAGCCCAAGCCCGGGAGCACAAAGCACAAAACACGTGGCAGCATTCAATGAAGGCATGGATTAAAGGCGAGCACCATCATCATAGAAAGGACGGCCACGCGCAGCACAATGCACCTTCTGTCCCATCTCGCTCGGCGCGGAGGCATGCGTGGCCAGCCGTACAGAGATAATATCATAGTAGATATGCGGCCACAACTTTGGAGTCCTTGGGCAGACCCGCATGCGTAATTTGAAGTATGACTCAGCTCTAAGACTATCCACATTAATGTACTCTAAAATATACATATATTATTCTCCTTCTATTTTTTTAGTATCTTACTTTAAATCTTCTAAATATACACTATGCAATATGCTTTCTAGTATCCCTCCGCGGACAGTCTAAGAAAAGATCGAAGCAGATGTACGACCTTGACCTTAGCGACCTCATGTAGGCTCGGGACATCCGCAGAAGAGATGTCAAACACTGTAACAACCACTACATTTATGAGGTGTCGGAGTAAATAGGGACACATGGCCCAGCTATAAAAGGAACACAGAACCACCTTGTAGAGGGTATCGAACACACAAGGCAGCACATGTATTCGAGCACTTGTAAGGCTGATTCCAACCATAGTTTGCATTTCTTGATACCCATTCTTGCATTTGCGTGGTGCACAGGTCTAAAGGTACAGACCCAACAACAATCATCTCCAACAGCCATACTGAAAATGCATATGAGTGCTCGTAGGCTGTTGCTTCCCGGGAAAATCGGCCGCATTCTTCCTCTTCGTGCACAGCATAGGAAAAATCTCCTGTCTCCGCTCACTCGCCTCCTTTGTGGGCCACCTCTCCCTGCCGCCAGCGTCTTCCTCCCCGCGCGCTGCCTCCTTCCGTCGCGTTTCTTTCATGTACGCAGCCTCCTCCTCCCATGGCCGCGGTAGCCGCCACCGCGATTCCATCCCGCCATCAGCGATTCCTCCCTGCGTGCCCCCTCTTCGCGTGACCGCGACCGCCGCCAACATGACACCTTCTCGTCCCTCAGCGATTCCTCCCAGTACGCTACCTCCTCGTTCGGTGTCGTGCGCCGTCTCCTCCCGTGGTCGCGGCAGCCGCCACCGCAATTCCATCCTGCCCCGCCGTGATTCCTCCTTGTGCGCCTCCTCCTCCTCGCGTGGCCGCGACAGCCGCCGGCGCGACTCCTTCCCACCCCTCTGTGATTCATCCCTGTGCGCCTCCTCCTCCTCGCGTGGCCGCGACAGCCGCCAGCGCGACTCATTCCCGCCCCTCCGTGATTCCTCTCCGTGCGCCCTCTCCTCCTCCCGTGGCCGCAGCAGCCACCACCGTGATCCCTTCTCGCATCGGCGCAACTCCTTCTCGCCCCTCCTCTCGTGGCCACGACAGACGCCGACACGACTCGGCGAGCGAGTCACTGTGTTGTCGGCGAGCACAAATCCGACGGGGGCGCCGGTCTACAAGCCGGAGTCGCGTCTCCAGATTCAACTCCGCCATCGCCTTCCAGTTCGCCGATGGTGTCAGCTCCACTCGGTCGAAGGAGATGGGGCATGTGGCGGCGAGGGGCGGAGGAGAGGCGGGTGGAGATGGGAACCGAGAGGAACAGGGAGCTCGGGTCCTTGAAAAACAGTAGTTGGTGGCGTCGAGAGGGGACACATATTTGCGTCTCGATCGACCGCAGGCAGCTAAATGCGTGTGCTCTTACCTATTCCGTTAGAGGGTAGTTTTTGCTGCTACAGTGTTGATGTAAGACGCATTTCATGTATGCGTTGCCGTTTGCCAATGCCGTTGGACTCAGCCTAACCCCACATCCACCTCTGAGCTAACAAAGAGCAGAAACCACCAGAATAAACGCAAGGTACTAGCTCGAACTAGTATAAATTCCTGTGTTTTGGTAGCTACGTTATCTCGAAGATGAACGCACAGTAAAAATTCACTAATCGATGGAAAAAAACATCAACATTTGGCATGCTAGGTAGGGAGACTGTTGCATGTTCTTCTTCTTTCCTAGATGGCCTCATCATCAAGCTCGACCCACGTCGCTGGCGAGAAGTTACGCTTCTAGAACCTTGAGTTCACTGCCACCACCTATGGCGGGTTTGAGGCCGTTTCCATCTTCACCTCACGCAAGGACTTCCGCTATCGGAGCTTGGACTTCATCACTTACAATGTCGACATCCCAGGACTCAAAACGAGAAGTCCACCGCTAAGCCCTCATCATTCCACTCGATCGATGATGCCACAAGTGGCACGCTGGGACCAAAGCTGCGCCTGCGTCCCGATGCAGGCGGAGTGCATGTGCAGCCATGTCATGCCCGTGCCAACACCATCACTGGCAGGAACTGCCCCCCACGCCTCGAATGAGCCAGCCACAACATGGTAGAATCCCATATGCTTCGGCTATTGTACTACTATAAAAAACATTTTCATAGGCTCTTTGATTTTTCAAATACTGACGGTCTGTAAAAAAATACAACTGTGATGACGAATGATACAATAACCGCCTGTGATGACCGAACATCATAGGTGAATTTTAAAAATAACCGCCTGGGTAAATACATGATTTTCTCAGCCGGCTATTAATAAAGAACTGTCTGTACACTAACAAACTTCATAGGCGACTTTTAATTAACCATCGCCTGGGTAAATACATGATTTTCATGAGCAGAATCGTATGTACTGCTTCAAACATCACAAGAGATTTTTATTGAAGAACCACCTGGGCAAAGTCATTGTTTTCACGGACTGCTTTTTAATTAAGAACCACATGTGATACTGATAAGCTCCCGTCAAGCTAATCCCTGCACAACAAGCTCTTGTAGATGCAAGTAACACGTGACTCATCATTTGAATTGTTGAAAGCCTCTATTGAAGCCCGACGATCCCTTGGAAAATTTTTTCCATCCATTTGAAGGATTTCTGTCCCACCTGCCCATTTGAAAACCTAGGAAGATGTTCCTTTATCATTTTTAGTGCCTGAATATATTGACTAAAAATCAGTACCTTCTCTCTTAGTGCTTCACACAAGCGAGAAAGCGAACAACTTCAATCACAAATCTTGTTTCTACCCTTTCATAGAGATTTGACCTTAATCTTTCAAGCAAATATAGATTTATTAATAAGTGAAACTTCCTCATCAGACATGTTAATGGCAGTTACAAGCGAAAGGTGTGTCGAAGCTAACAAAATCTCAACGGGACTGGAGACAAAGAGATCTTGCATATGAGTGGCAATGTTCAGATTAGACAGCGTGAAGCTATGATAGCAACCTTCAACAACATGAAAAGTGATGCCAAGGTTATGCTTGCATCAACCAAGGCATGTTGTGAGGGCATAACACTTGTTGGAGCAAGCATAATCGTGATGCCCCAACAAGTGTTATGCACTCACAACATGCCTTGGTTGATGCAAGGATAACATTAGCATCACTTTTCATGTTGTTGAAAGCTGCCATCATAGCTTCATGCTGTCTAACCTGGATATTGCCACTCATATGCAACATCTCTTTGTATTCAGTCCCATTGAGATTTCGTTAGCTTTGACACACCCTTCGCTTGTAACTGTCATTAACATGTCTCATGAGGAAGCTTCACTTATTGATAAATCTATATCTGCTTGAAAGATTAATGTCAAATTCCTATGAAAAGGGTAAAAACAAGATTTGCGATTGAACTTGTTCACTTTGTTGCTTGTGTGAAGCACTAAGAGAGATGCTACTGATTTTTAGTCAATATATTCAACAATTAGAACTGATAAAGTAGCATCTTTGTAAATTTTTAAATGGAGAGAAGAGAAAGAAATCCTTCAGAGCTTTTTTGGGTGTACTCAATCTAATTGTATTGAAGTGGATTGGAGTGGAAAATGAACTAATTTTCTCCTCAATCCACCTCAATCCACTTATATTGAAGTGGATCCACTCCTATCCAAACAAGCCCTCAAATGGATGAGAAATATCGTCAGAATTAATTGAAGCTTTTAACAATCCAAATGATGAGTCCCGGGTGTTACTTGCATCTATAAGAGCTTGCTGTGAAGGGATTAGCTTGACAGGAGCTTCAAGAGTTGTGCTTCTAGATGTTGTTTGGAGCCAAGCTGTTGGAAGGCAAACCTGATCATCATAGGTCCAAAGAAATTTATATACACATACAATTTGGTAACTTATGGAACAGGTAAAGGTGATAAATATAATAGTCAACAAGCCGAAAAGAATCACTTGTCTAAATTAGTCTTCTCTATAGAAGATGAATTTAATAATGTTCGAAACATGCTATTTAAAGCTGAAATGGAGCATTGTTCTAAATTGATTTCAGAGGATACAAATATATACACTTTGTTGCATCACCAGGGTGTCGAATATGTTTTTCATTCTTCTTGCACTGCTCGGAATGCCAACGTATAAGTTCACCCCCCTAGGGTTTGAGAACATATATTTCAAGCGATCAATTACTGGAAGGTATCACATCACCAAGGCAGGAATTTTTCTCTTATGATTCTCGTCTACATCGTCAGAAGTATCGTCATTATCGGAGTCTAATTCCGGCAATTCTCCTGGCACTACTGTTAGTAGACCGCGGAGTTTCTTAGTTCGGTTGGGGCGCGCGGAGATTCAGAGCAAGATGGCGATTTGACACGAGGATTTACGTGGTTCGGGCTGCCTGAGAATAATACCCTACTCCACGAGTGTGTGTTGTTGTTGTATTGAGCGTATGAGTGCTAGTGTCGGAGAGAGGCCTGAAAAGTCTCTCTGTGTATCGCTCGGCCAGTCCTTTTATTGTATAAGGGCTGGCCATTACATCATTAGCCTGACCCGACATGTGGCCTTGGCGGTTACTGATGCCTAATACATAGTTAAATGTGCTTAATTCCCCTTAATAGTGTGGTAATGCCCTTAATGGTGGCGTTATTGGTATTAAGAGTCATCCGATCGTGTGTCATTAAGATAGCATTAATGACAGATAATCAAGTCTTGAAGTCTTTAATGTACCTTGAAGGTCCGAGCCGTTGGAGGTCCACCAATCTGCCTGTTGAGGTTGAAGGTCCGACGGTTGGACGCGTGGCAGCTCTGGAGCTTACCGTCTTGGACGAGTAGGTCCGATGCTGTTGTACACGTGTCGGTACCGGAGCTTCCCTCTGTCGGGGGTTAGGTCCGGTGGTGCCACACAGGTATCTAGCTGGAGCATTCCCACGTAGGGATTATAGCTCCGATTTTATGATACACGTGGCGGCACTGGGACTAACCATAGGAGGGATGCAGGTCCGGTTACGAGTGACACATGGGGCCTTCAGAGGTCTTAACTCAGATAGGTGGAGTTCCTTTACACTGTTTGCAGTTCCAAGGGGTATCTGGTACAAAGGGTACCGACAGTGCCCTCCTGGGCCCACCTCTGGGAGAGACCTTTTGGATTAAGTCATTCTGCCGGAGGTGGGTCCATCTTTCGATTTCTGCGCCGTGTCTTCAAGGGTTTTTGGATGTGTCATTGAGGTGGTGGTTCGAAGTTAAACCATCGTCGCGTGGCATCTTCAGGACGTGGCAGGTGAGATCTGCGTGTGCGGATCTCACGCAATTGAAGGTCGCCGGTTCCCAATACGAAAACCGTATCGGTTCCGCTCGCTCTGTCAGGCCGCCGCCCTCGGGTTTTCCCGCCTCTCATCATGACAACTATTCACCTGGGGTAAGGACCTCGACTTGATCGTCTGGGTGGCCCTAGGCCCCCTTGTCATTGGCAGGGTAAAGTTTTTGAACTGTATCCTTGGCCCTTCTGCGGTTTCCATCCAAGCGTTGCGAGGGCTTACTTAAGAAGGAAAGCGCGCACGATTTGAGGATTCCCTACGCCTTCATTTGAACTTGCGCTCAAATCCTCCAAACTTTCGCTTGCTTTTTCTCTCTCGCCCCACCGTGTTGCGATGGAGTTGGGTCTCCACAAGAGCCGTCTCATGACCGATGACGATTTGAAGAAGGTCCGAACCTACATGGGGTGGTCCAGCGACTCCTTCAACCACCTGGTCCACGCCAAGGAGCTCCCGTTCAAGAAGAAGTGCGGCGGCGACATGGTGTACTTTTCTGCGTACGCCACGGTGGGACTGATCCCACCTTTCTCAACTTTTCTCTTGATGCTGTTAGACTTCTATGGTCTGTAGTTGTACCATCTTGGCCCCCACTTCATTCTTCTTGTGTCAACATTTGTCCACTTCTGCGAGATGTGGGTGGGTATTCCCCCCTGTGTCGAGCTTTTCCGTACCTACTTCACCATCCACACTACCGGCAAGAGTTCCAAGTACCTTGGCTTCTACTATTTTGTGAAGTGCAAGAAATGCCCCTACAAGTACTTGAGGTCGTTCCCTTCCGGCAAGTGGGAAGACTGGAAGAAGGACTGGATTATCGTCACGGCAGAGGGGCACGAGAAGCTGGAGCTGCCTGGAGGTCTTCCCAATGTTGACATTGACGCCTGGAGTGAGGTTCCGGTGCTGTGAGAGGCCTTCAACCCTGCCCTGACCAGGATATGCCAATGTGTGGAAGGAGGGGTGACCCCCCAGACGGTCTTCTGCAACTTCCTGGTCAACAGGTGGGCTTCGCTGAAGAAGAGGCAAAAGCTCGTCTGGGCCCTCAATAGCGTGATGGACGATGACCGGATTGAAACCGGTCTAAAGTCCAATTTGGGTGGCTCTGCTTTGGAGCTTCATCTTAAGAAGTTCCAGCATGACATCGATATCGAGGGCGATGACATAACTCCATTGGCGGCTTTCCTCCCTTTGAACATGGAGGCAGAGTTTAGCAGGGAGCTTCGGAGGAAGATGCCGGTGCTTGACGACATCGGCGAGGTAGAGAGGCGTCCGACCACTGGATTGGTGATCTCCGGAGCTTCCGAGGGTGGCCCTGCTTGAGACAAAGAGCTGAAGTCATTGGCAAGGGCAAAGTGTTGGCTGAGCCCTCCAGCCGAAAGAGGAAGTTGAAGCACTCTGACGGGAGGCCCGTCAGACATGCTCCTTCCACAACAGCTCCTTCTCCTCGGCGGGGGAGGTCTTCGATGGTGAAGGTACGTCAGCTACGCCCAGGTGACTCCAGCACCAGAGCCAGCTAAGGGCTCTAGGTCTGAGGGTCCTTCTCAGTCGAGGAAGGCCCCAACCAAGACGTTGCTGACGGCGACAGTAAGCTCCGAAGAGCCTTCTGGAGCTACTACCCCAGTTGCGACTGGGTCGGGCTCTGAGCATCCGGCGAAGAGGTTCCGCGCTAGCTGGAGCGGAATCCTCCCAAGGTAAATTTGCCTTTTACCTCAGTTGATTGTTTTTGTTGTAACCATATTTTGAGTTTCTTTGTCCTTCATCCACAAGGTCTCCAAAAAAGGGGTTGAAGCTCCGGTTCCTGCGACAGCGATTGATGTTGTACAGACGGTGGCTCCGGCTCCAACTCCAGCACTGCCCAAGGTGGTAGCTGAGGTCACGACAGCTCCGGCGCCAGCTGTCGTGGTTCTCGACTCATCTCCCGAAGCTCCCGTGGTAGCGTCGGACCACGGGAATGAAGATGTACCAGCGGCACTAGCTCTGGAGGCTGAAGCTCCGGTTTTGGATGTTGTGATGATGGACACTCCGACCATAGAGCCAGAGGTAGCTACAGTTTCGGCCTTCGAGCCGGATGTTATTGAAGCCCCGGCGGCGGAGCCGGTGGTTCATGAAGTTCTGGCGCCTGAGCCGGTTGTCGCGGAGGTGCCGGCACCCGAACTAGTGGAGGCTGAAGCACCGGCGCCTGAACTGGCAGTGGAGGAGGAACGTGCATCAGAGCCGGAAGTGGCCTCATCTCCGGCCGAATCTTAAATGCCTGCCCCGGAGGTCGTAGTTCTGGAGGTACCCGCGCTTGAGCCAGGGTGTCAAGACAAAGCGACCGGTCCTCTGCCTGAGGGACCAATTGCTTATGACCTGGCAGCGGGACCTTCAGAGCTGACTCCGGAGGTAGAAGCTCCCGTTGTCGGACCTTCCTCGGCGACGACTGAGGCACTCCCAGAGGGCGGCCCTAGTACTGCGGAAGCTCAGGGGACCACTCTTGCAGAGTGGGACCCAATTTTTGTTATGGAGAACCCGCTGGAGTCGGCGGAGAGGACCCCCGCAGGTCCGGAGCCGACCCCCGTGTCATTATCCATCAACAATGCCTGCTCCGGCCTTCGTCAGGTCCAACTTGCCTTTTATCACGACAGCAAGGCCCTCTAGGAGGAGCGCCGAACCCTTAGGAGGTGGCGCAACCGGCTCCAATTCGAGACCAAGCTGGTGCAAACAAGGCTGGCCGACAATAAGGAGTGGGTCAAGAGGGAGAATGTCTGGATGGAGTACTGGGGCTAGCTGCTGGATGAGAGGGAAAGCATGGTGCAATCCCTCGACAATCAGTCCTGGACTATACACGAACAAGCCGTGGCTGCTAATGAAGTAGCGAATGATCGCCAGGAGAAGCTCCGTACCATCCACGAAAGCCTCGTCAAGCGCCGGGAGGATCTTGAAGAGTGAGAGAAAAAGCTCAAAGATGAAGAGAAAAAACTCCTGGAGCTGAGGGATGACCTCGTGAAGAGGGAGGAAGAGCTTGCCCATAGGCTGGCTCTAGGTCACAAGGGCCTTGCGGAGCGCACCCAAAAGTTGGAGGAGCTCTGCAAGAGCGAGGAGGAGAAGGCCTGGCAATGGGGACAGGACCTTACGCAAAGGGAGGTCGAAGTCTCTGCTAGGGAGAAGAAAGTGTGGGGCTGGGAGAAAGACCTGGTTGACCGCCGGAATAAGATCCACGTCCAGGAGAAGGAGCTTGCCAACCTTGAAAAGCAAGTTGCTGAGGGTATTCAGCAGCACGCCAAGGAGGTTGAGCGCCTTGCTCGGGAGGGTTCGGAGCTTGCGGCGGCCAAAAGGTCCTTGGAAGAGATTCGAGGCTCAAGGGCCGCAGAGTCCCAACAAGTATGGGACTTCTTGGGCAAAGCTAATGACACGCTGACACCACTGGGCTTTAGTCCCGTGCGTCTGGACGATCCAGAGCTGGAGCTGGACCATGCATTGAAGGCGCTGAGCTTGGCTGGAAACAAACTCAACAAGATGGGCGATGTCATTGCGGATCAGTTGGAAACTAAAGGAAAATCCCTTGTGCAGAACGTCGCAGAATACATGCTGACGTGCTACACAAGTCGGGATCCTCATTTCCCACTAGATCCGGTGCTTGAGGGTCCCATCGACGGAGAGGGAGACGCCGCCAAGACCAGCGTGTCGGAGGTTGCCCAGAAGGTCGCCTGGTTCTTATGTAGAATTTAGGACTCTCTCCTTGTAGCTCCCATTTGTATCTTCTCTTCTTTTCCTCAATTTTGTAATCTCTTGTCTTCAAATGAATGAAATCCAAGAAGTTTATGAATTTCATTTTTTTGTCTTCAACCTTTGTCTCACTTGGCCCCCTGGTAGATGTACACAATTTGATTGCGAACATGTACCAAAAGGATGTAGCATTTTGTTGAAGACTTGAGTGCTTCGAACTTGTAGAGTATAGGTCCTAAGTCGTCGACAGCAGGGGTCCCCTGAGGTTGTTGGAGCTTAGTAGCTTCGGCAGCGACCATTGTCAACACGTAGAGCGTCGATAGTTGGACCTCTAGGGTTGTCGGATCTTAGTAGCTCCGGCAGCGACCACTGTCAGCACGTAGAGCGTCAACAACAGACCCCATTGGGGTGTCCTTCTACCATCTTTTCTTCATGTTGCGGCTGGCTCCCTAGATTTGTCGGAACTTGATAGCTCCGGCGATGCCTACTATCAATGTATAAAACATAGACAGTGGGCAACCTTAGGGGATGTCAAAGCTTTGATAGCTCCGGCATCATCCACCATCATCATGAGATTTTTATTTTTCCTGCACACTGAAGTCAAGAAAAACAGTAAAATCCATTTCTTATCTATAACTCGTTTGCGGCTTACTATTCTCGAAAGAAATTTTTAGGTCGACCGCAATTCTATATACAATAAAGTGCATTTGCTTATTTTCTCCGGGTCCGATTGTTTTCTAGACTCACCTTACTCAGACCTGCTGGGGTGTAGGTAGAGTGGCGTACTTAGGGTGCAGGACCAGGCTAAGTCGATAGCACACTCCGGACCTAGATTGGCTTGGCGTTCTGGCGAGTAGGCCATTCAACAATGTTAAGACCCGAAAGAATTAACAATGCAACTTTAATTATACATTAATTGTTTGAGCTAAAGTTTCTTGAGAATTGCACAACTTTGTTATAGACAAGAAAGAGAAAAATAAAAAAGAATGAGCGTGTACAAAATAAATGCACGTGGAGTCTGTTTTCACATAATGATGTCTTTTATTATAGGTCCGGTGTACAGGGGAGACAAGTACACTCTTAGGGTATGAAACCAGACTAAGTGTGTTGCATTTCTTGTTTGACCCAGGGTAACTAGCTACACTTTTAGTTCTGAGACTGTGTCAAGTGTTGCTTGAACTTTGCGGACCTTCCGGGAAAGGTCTAGCTGTCCTCCCGGAGGAGTTACCCGACTCTGTACAATGCCGCTATAACATACATCATATGTAATTACAGAATCACCTCCGTGATATTAAGCGTAGAACTTACGGAGGTGCTCAATGTTCCAAGGATTAGGGAGCGACGTCCCATGCTCGGTTGCCAAGCGAACGCATCCGGGACGAGATACTTTGATCACTCGAAAGGGTCCTTCCCAGCTGGGGTAAAGTTTGTTTAACCCTTCTCGAGTTTGTATTCTCCGTAGCACCAGATCGCCTTCCTTGAGCTGTCGGTTATGCACATGCCTTCGGTGATAGCGCCAGAGCGCTTGGTGGTATCGTGCATTTCGAACAGCTGCTCGGCACCTTCCCTCTTCAACGAGGTCAAGGTCTTCATGCTGGAGCTGGTCCTGCATGGCTTCGTTGAAGGTACGGACCCGGAGCGACCCCAAGGTGATTTTCGGAGGAAGGACTACTTCAGCTCTGTACACCAGGAAGAAGGGTGTTTCTCCAGTTACTAGTTTGGAGTTGTCCTGTTTGCCCACAAGGTGGGCAGAAACTCTTCGATCCAGTTGGCTCCATGTTTTTTCAAGCGCTCATATGTGCACGTCTTGAGTCCCTTTAGGATTTCTGCATTCGCTCTCTCAGCTTGGCCATTGCTTGCCGAGTGAGCTACGGAAGCGTAGCCGACTTGAATGCCGAGGTCTTCGCAATATCCTTGGAATGTAGAACTTGTGTGGGTCCCATTGTCAGTTATGATCTTGTTTGAGACTCCAAATCTGCATACTATGGACTGCAAGAAATTGATAGCTGATTGCTTGTTTATTGTCACAACTGGAGTTGCTTCCGGCCACTGGGTGAACTTGTCGATGGTGACATACAGGAACTTGTAACCTCCGACGGCTTTTGGGAAAGGTCCCAAAATATCCATACCCCACACGGCGAATGGCCATGATGGAGGTATCATTTGTAGTGGTTGAGCTGGTGTGTGAATTTGCTTCGCATGGAACTGGCATGGTTCACATTTCTTCACTAGCTCGGTTGCATCATGGAGTGATGTAGGCCAGTAAAAACCATGCCGGAAGGCTTTACCGACCAACGTGCGGGAAGACGTGTGGTTCCCACACCCGCCTCCTTGGATTTCCGTGAGGAGCTCGCGGCTTTCTTCCCTTGTAATGCACCGCATTAGGATGCCGTTGGCACCACGCCGATAGAGATCCCCTTCTACTAGTGTGTACCTTTTAGCCAATCTGACTATCCGGTCAGTAGATACATTGTCTTCAGGAAGGATGTTGTTTTTCAAGTATCTCCAGATCTCTAATATCCATGCATCGGAGCTAACTTGAGCTTTTGAGTCTTGCGTGCTGGGTTGCTCGGAGCTTCCTACAACACCTACGACCCTTGATGGACGCCATGGTAATAGGGCCATCGGGACCGCCAACTTCGAGGTACTGGTCTTGCCCCCTTTGCTTAGTTCGGCAGGCTGATCTGTTGGTCTTGACAATCTCCGGACGAAGGTTCCGTCAGGAGTCAGAGCTCCGGTTGAAGCTTCCGTCGAGAGTTTGTCAGATTCAGCGTTGTTGAGACGCTGGACATGGCAAAGATCCAGGACTTCGAAATCCTTCTGAAGCTTCTGGACTTCAAGTAGATATGCAGCTAGTTGAGGGTTGTTGCAACAGCATTCACCTTTGACTTGTTTTATAACGAGCTGCAAATCACCCTTTACCAACAGCTACTTGACATCATATGACAGTGCCACCTTGAGCCCATAGATTAATGCTTCATACTCCGCCATGTTGTTGGTCGCCTTGAAGTCAAGGTAAACCATGTATTTGACCTTCTCCCCAGTCGGAGTGAGGAGAAGTATTCCATCTCCGGTCCCCTGCTTCTACACGGAGTTGTCGAAGTAGAGAGTCCAGTGAGGCTCAGTGAAGACCGAAACCTTAGGTTTCAGTTTCTGCTCACTAGGGCCCCCAGGATTTGATGGAGAGGGGGTCCATTCCGCCACAAAGTCTGCCAATGCTTGACTCTTGATCGCTTGTCTTGGGACGAACTCAAGATTGAACTTGACCAATTCTGCTACCCACTTTGCAATTTTCCTAGTGGAGTTGGGGTTATGCAATATTGCACGCAGTGGATAAGAGGTTACCACTGAAATCTTGTGAGTTGGAAGTAGTGACGAAGCTTCCTAGAGGCGATAAGAACTACGTAAAGCAGCTTATGCACCTCTAGGTACCGAGTCTTGGCATCATGGAGTACTTCACTTATAAAGTATACTGGGCGCTGGACTGTCTGGACCCTCCCGGAGGGGCCCAGAGCTTCCTCCTCATCAACCCAGACCCTCCCGAAGGGGTGCGGACCTTTTTCGGGGACCTCCCAGTTCTAACTTGAAGAACTCGAAGTTTCTTCTGAAGTGACCCAAACCCTCCCAGAAGGATCCGGATCTTTTTGTTCAGCAACAATAACTCTTTCATTTGAAGGAGGTTGATCCTCTTGCATCTCACCTCGAGGATCCGGGTCTGGGGGCTGGGATCCAGACTCGCCTTCAGGTAGCTCCGGACCTTCCTGTAGGGGTCTGGATTCCTGAACTGGAGATGGTTCTGGTCTTTTCGCAACCAGGACCATGCTGACAACTTCGTCAGTTGCTGAAATGTAAAGCAGAAGTGGCTCACCAGGATTTGCAGCTACCAAAGTTGGTAGAGTGGTGAGGAGCTGCTTCAGCTCTTGGAATGGCTTTTCTGCTTCTTCAGACCATTGGAATGGTCCGGACTTCCTCAATAATTTGAAGAAGGGTAGCGCTCGTTCCGCCAGTCTTGAGATGAACTGGCTGAGGGCAGCTAGACATCCAGTTAGCTTCTGGACATCCTTGATGCGAGCTGGTGGCCGTATATCTTCAATAGCTTTAATCTTCATCGGATTCGCCTCTATTCCTCGGTGGTTCACCAAGAATCCAAGAAGCTTTCCAGAGCTAACCCCAAAGACACACTTGTCTGGGTTCAACTTTGTGCGTGTGATTCGCAACTTGTCGAAGACAGCTTGCAAGGTGTTAAGAAATGACACCTTGTTCTTGATCTTGACGACGATGTCATCGATGTACACTTCCACTGCATCTTTAATGAACTCTCCAAAAGTTTTGTACATAGCTCATACAAACATTGAAGCAGCGTTTTTGAGACCGAATGGCATGGTAGTGTAACAATACAATCCATCTACCGTGATGAAGGTAGTATGCTCTTCATCTTCCTTAGACATTCTGATTTGATGATACCCAGAATATGCGTCTAGGAAACGCAGTAATTCACACCCAGAGGTGGAATCCACTATTTGATCTATTCTAGGTAGTGGAAATGGATCCTTTGGGCATGCCTTATTTAGTGTTGTGTAGTCGATACACATCCGAAGTTTTCTGCCGGCCTTAGGTACAATGACTGAGTTTGCCAGCCATTTTTGGTGGAATACTTCTCGGATGAATCCAGCTTCGAGCAACTTCTTGACGTATGAAGTTCTGTCGCTCTACTGATTGCTTCCGAGGCTTCTGATGTACAGGTCGAGCGTCGGGGTAAATCTTCAGATTGTGCTCAATCACTTCCCTAGGGATGCCAGGCATATGTGACGGTTTCTAGGCAAACACGCCAACATTAGCCCGGAGGAAAGTGATGAGCACGAGTTCCTATTTGTCGTCCAAAACTCCCGATATATGGGTGGTCTGAGCAGCTTCGGAACCAATTTGGATGACTTTGATAGGGATGTTGGTGTCACCGCTTGGTTGCACACGAGGTGCGAAAATAGAGCCTCGATGACGAATGCTCGGGGGCTTCGGAGCTTGCTCCTTTCTGGATTCTTCCTCCTCCATTGTAGCAAGCGCATTGAGTTCTTCTAGAGCAGTAACTCCGGAGGTGCAGTCTCCACGGATCTAGAAAATGCCTGAGGGTGTTGGCATCTTCAACACCAAGTAGCCATAATGAGCAGCGGCTATGAATTTGTATAAAGCTGGCCTGCCCAAGATGGCGTTGAATGGCAAGTTGATCTGTGCCACGTCGAAGACCAACTTCCCAGTCCTGTAATTCTCCCGAGTTCCAAAGGTCACCGGGAGAGTAATAGCACCAAGTGGGGTTATGGCCCCCAGACCCACTCCTGAGGAAGGTCGGGAGGGACAAAGATCCGAAGATCGGAGCTGAAGCTTGACGAAAGCTTTGAAGGTTATGAGGTTCAGCCCCGAACCTCCGTCCACCATTACGTGGTGGAGGTGGATGTTATTGATGGTCGGAGATACCATCAGCGGAAGTTGACCAACCCCGATCATGTTCTGAGGGTAGATCGAAGCATCGAAGGTGATGGCAGTGTCCATCCACTTCCGATGAGGCTCCGCCCTGGCGGTGGGAGCTAAAGAGGCCATGTACCGCCACATTGTCTTGAGGACACGACGGGAAGTGATGTCCTTCGAACAGCCAAAGATGGTGTTCAGGGTCTTCTGACGCTTGTTGTCAGAGACGTCGGAGTCATCGTCAATGGAGGTGTAAATAGACTTCAAGACCTTTTTGAGGTCCTGAAATCCTAACTCCTCTTCAGCCGGAGCTTCGTCGACTTTTTGTTTTCCTTCCCTTTGGCAGAAAGGAGCTTCTTTCCGGTGCTTGTTGTAGCGCTCGGCAAGGTTCTGGACCTCTCGCCAGTCTTCCAGGTTGTGGCTGTTCGTCTTGTGTATGGGACACCACATCTTGGAGTTGCCACCATCTTCAGATGACGTCCGAGTTTGTTTCTCGGGGCGTGGCCCCCGGCCACCCGGAGCTGCGGCAGCAGCGGCAGTAGGTGTGCCGACCGACGACTTCTTCTTGCCGTTGGACTTTTTCTTCTTTTTGCCACTCCCGGAGGTAATGGCTTCACTCTTGGAGGACTTTTTGTTGTCCTCCGGAGATGGTTTAGAGTGCATTTCACGACCCTTCGCAGCCTTGGCACACTTGTCTGCCAAGCTCAAGAGTTCCGTGATGCTGGTGACTTCCTTGGTCGCTAGCTTCTCCACCATTTTCTTGTCTCAAATGCCCTGTCTGAATGCTACAATAATAGAAGCGCTTGAGATAGAAGGAATGGTATTTCGTACCTGGAAGAACCTCTGGATGAAAGATCGCAAGGACTCCCCCCTTTTTGCTTGACAGCAAAAAGATACAGTTATGTGCCTGGTCGGGTGTATGAGCTCCCAAAATTGGCGGTGAACTGTTGGCACAACTCCACCCAACCGTTGATGGAGTCAGGCGGAAGGCTCATGAACCAAGACCTGGCGGTCCCAGTTAAATCCACAGGGAAATAATTGGCCATCACGGCCCCATTTCCTCCAGTCGCAAGGATAGCGATGGAGTAGATTTGGAGAAATTCAGCGGGGTTAACAATCCCGTCAAAATTCTCTGGCAAATGAGGTCGAAACTTCTGTGGCCATCTTACCATGAGTAGGTGCATGGCCAAGGCAGAACAACCTCCTCCTACTCCCTCAGGAGCAGGACTGTGTCGAGCCTCTCGCCTCTCGCGAGCATGCTCGATGTGGACGCGGCCGTCCTGTTGCTGGTAACGACAATCAAGCTCCACCCGGAGGTCGTCAGTCGAAAGCCTTGTTACTGTGTGGGTACATCGCGCCCCGGAAGGCAGTGACGTTGCCTGTTGAGATGCAGCACGTCTCCTGTGCTGCGAAGCTTGCGGACTGATTCTACCCGACAAAGTCCGATGCTGTGATGGGGCCCACCCCGAGGGGGGAGGACCTTGATTACTGATGCCATCGGCTGCTGCTGCAACCAGATGATCCACATCAGCTCTCCACTGCTCCATCGCACCCTGGGGTGCTCCTGGAGGCGGTGGACGTTGGAGAAGAGCACGCGGAGCATTAAGCGCGTGTTCGGGGTTGTTGTTCGCCGATGCAGTGATCGACGCGGATGCCCCATCTCGCTGTCCAGCTTGATTCGCTGGAGCAGACGGTGGCAGTGGTGGCATGACTCCTGCTGGAGCCACAACACCTGCTAGCTGCTGCATGTTGGAGGGATTGCCTCCAGCAGGTTGCTCAGCGTGGTTACCGTTGGATGATCCAGCAGCAGAATTCACCATCTTTGAATCTCAGGCGCCCCCCTACCTGGCGCGCCAACTGTCGGAGTCTGATTCCGGCAATTCTCCTGGCACCACTGTTAGTAGACCGCGGAGTTTCTTAGTTCGATTGAGGCGCGCGTAGATTTAGAGCAAGATGGCGATTTGACACGAGGATTTACGTGGTTCGGGCCGCCTGAGCGTAATAACCTACTCCACGAGTGTGTGTTGTTGTTGTATTGAGCGTATGAGCGCTAGTGTGAGAGAGAGGCCTGGAAAGTCTCTCTGTGTATCGCTCGACCAATCCTTTTATAGTATAAGGGCTGGACATTACATCATTAGCCTGACCCGACATGTGGCCCTGGCAGTTACTGATGCCTAATACACAGTTAAATGTGCTTAATTCCCCTTAATAGCATGGTAATGCCCCTTAATAGTAGCGTTATTGGTATTAAGAGTCCTCTGATCGTGTGTCATTAAGATAGCATTAATGACACATAATCAAGTCTTGAAGTGTTTAATGTCCCTTGAAGGTCCGAGCTATTGGAGGTCCACCAATCTGCCTGTCGAGGTTGAAGGTCTGGTGGTTGGACGCGTGGCAGCTCCGGAGCTTACCGTCTTGGACGAGTAGGTCCGGTGCTGTTATACACGTGTCGGTACCAGAGCTTCCCTCTGTCGGGGGTTAGGTCCGGGGGTGCCACACAGGTATCTAGCCGAAGCATTCCCATGTAGGGATTATAGCTCCGATTTTATGATACACGTGGTGGCACTGGGACTAACCATAGTTGGGATGCAGGTCCGGTTACAAGTGACATGTGGGGCCTTCGTAGGTCTTGACTCAGATAGGTGGAGTTCCATTGCACTCTTTGCAATTCCAAGGGGTATCTGGTACGCAGGGTACCGACAGTCATCATCACCTTCAGGGCCAATAATAAACTTCTTATTCTTCTGAGACTTTTTCATTTCGGTAACATACTGGTGATTGTGGTCCTTCTTATATCTACTGACACCACATATGAGGCATTTAGTTGCAAGCTCATGCTCTTTGCGATACAGAATACAATGGTTCACACAAGGGTGTATTTTTGTCACACCTAGTGCCATTGGGCAAAGAAGTTTCTTGCTTTATAAGTGCTTCTGGGCAGTTTATTTGGATTTGGAGGAATTTCTGCCAAAAGATTCAAAAGATCAGAGAAACTACAATCGGACCATTCATGTGTGGCTTTCAACTTTAGTAGTTCTAGGACTGCACGCAATGTAGTAACTCTTTATCACAACCGTTTGATTCATTATATAAAAGCTCCGTCGCTGCATTTTGTAATGTCTCCATTTTACTTAAACTTTTATTTGCTCCCATAGAAGTCAATACATATGGTTCAATGTGACGTAACATCTCCTCAAAATCAAACTCATATTATCATCACCATCTTGATTGTCACTACCATCATTGATATGAACATTATCGTCATCTGAACCTCTGTCATCATCTTTATCCACTTCATGTGTATCTAACTCACCATGCTCTGTCCATATTGTGTAATTTTTTTTTTGAAACCTCTTTTCACCAAATGAGATTGGATTACTATAGTATCTATCCAAGCAATCTTATTTTCGCAGTCGATACATGGACATAATATGTCATCTATCTTTTGCAACTTAGCATGTCTTTTGGATGCTTCAATAAAATTTGCAATGTTATGCATGTACATAGGATCAGGTCTTGGCATGTTATACATCAACGCTCGACGGTCCCTGCTTAAATAACATAATTTTTGTAAGATTTACAAAAATTGGCCACAAATATTCTCTAAAGGTCTTTTTTTAAATGAATTTACAGAGACATAACCAACTTGTATCATATGAGTGAATACTGGTATCATGTAGGTCGGTTCATAAGGGTTCCAAAAAATTTGTTTCATAATTTTCTCAGCTTCCTAGTGGCCATAATGGATTTTTGAAGTTAGGCTTATTCATTAAAACATTTCATCGAACACGTGATGTGCTTGTATTCATCTTCAACCTTTAATCCTACAAATATACTTCTTTTTCTACAAAATTCATCGGTGAGCTCATGAGGAGACTCAACTACATCTTTTAACCTTTAATCCTTCAAATCTACTACAAATCTCAAGTGGAGGGGGGAGGGGCTGGAGGCATCCAAACTCTACAAAACGAAACTGAAAAGAGGACAACAAATTGAAAATATGATAGTGAAAAAGAAGTCTCTTCTACTAATATTTTCTCTGTTCGAAGCTTGATCAACTGATGAATACAGGACCGACCTGCGCACGGTCGAAAATTTTGGTAGCCTGGCGGCGTCGATGGGAAATCTCCCGGGTTAGGTTTCTGTGGTGCCTGAGAGGCCTTATATAGGCGTCTGTTTTCACAGGCGTGTTTTAACGAAAAAACCGCTTGTGATAAAAATTAATTAAGTTTAGACAGTTTTTTCAGTTGGTTTTTAATAGTTGCACAGGCAGTTGTTCCTAAACAACCACCCGCGATAATGGCTCGAGCATGTTCTTCAGTTTTCTTTTCCCTTGCTTCTTTTTTTATTTAGATTCCAATATAAATACTCAAACATGTATAAATTCTGCATATTGAGTCTAAATTCGATGATTCTTTCTTCTATATTTTTCAAAAATTAATATCTACCACCTGGACCAAATATTTTAAAACTTGTATAGCTAACGTTGTAATGTTTTGGTAAATATCAAATTAATTTATACTCACATATTATTCACATTTCTGTATCTCCTAAAAAAATGGGACCCTTCACCGAAATTGGTTTGTATGAACATATTTGTCTTATTTATACATGTATGTATTTTGATAATTTTTTAAATCATTCCAACATGTCAAAATTCAAAAATGTCCATCATTCTAATCGAATGCTCATATACATATAAGACATTCATCTAATTTTGAACACACATTGATTCAAAAAATATAAAAAAATCTGAAAAAATTCATAGAGGTTGGTATGATGTGACGCCCGGTTCCGAAAAACTGAACCAAGCTAACGCATATGTGTGCCCAGGATGTTCATCACACATATACGAGTGCAATCACAAAAGAGTATACAGAAAATTACCACAGAACAAGATTAATTAACCAAATTTTATTACACAACCAGATTATCCTCGAATACAAGCTCTAATGAATATTAACGACAGGTTCAACTAATGCAGCGGAAATAAACTAATTAAGCAACTAAGCAAACTAAGCAAAAGGGATAGCGCAGCTCCATGCAACACCACAGGCAAAGCTGACGGTAGACACGGCCTAGAACTCCGCATTATCACCATTAAACTCACAATTCTGACCTGCAACTGTTGGGGGGGGGGGGTTGCAAGAGTGAGTACATGTCGTACTCAGCAAGTGTGGAAAGTATGACATGTGGCTGATTCAAATGACGACAATAATAATGGTTAAGTGCTGAAAAGTACAGTAAAACATTTGAAAAGCAATATATTATATGTATGTGAAGTAATCCCATCATAAACCATGTAAACATAATAATACCAGTCCGTAATCCACCATTACCAATAACCATAATCAATGTCATAAACCATAATTCCATCCCATAACCATAACCATAATCATAATATCGACCATAACCATTACCAAACCATAACCATTACCAAACCATAACCATCCCAAATCCCAATTTCCCTCTAATCATGGAAGTTGTCCAGGTGCTCATAACCGGGAGCACGGCTATCATGATAGTTTTATTTAACTCTGCAGAGTTTGTACCTCTTTACCCACGTGTTCGTGATTTCATCACCTTTCAGCGACTAAGGATCTCCCTTATGCCCATGACCCGTCAGTCATATTACACACTTCTGTTGGTGTGTGGCTAAGAGATCACAAAATAGCCTTTACAAAGGGATTACTAGCCTATTTAGACCCCACTGAGGTTTCACCGGTGGCGATGCCTCCAACTGAGCACATCTTCAACCAAGGGCCCCCTCTTGAGCCATTCGGATCCCAGGGTAGTCCCACCAATCATCAACAAACCCAATCCGACTACCCCTTCCCAGAGCATCCACAATGGTCCAAACAGCACTAGCAAAGCCCTAATTAATCAGCTACGCCGCACCCATACTTGGCCTCGTGGTGGCACTGTAGTCCTGGCTTATTCTCGCATGAACCAGTCCTTAGATCTAAAGCAAGCAAACCACCATAACATCCAACCCATCCACATACCAGGCTTGCTTAGATCATCCATTACCATACCATATTTAACCAGTTCATGTTAACCATAATCTCATCCATGCATAATTAAATTGAATGATATAGTTGTTTTCCATCCCAGTTGATTAAGCGAAGCAAAAAAAGTAAAACCCTTCCCGACTCTCTACCATAAATTCCAGGTGACAAGGGTGGTCAAACAAAACTAGTAAACTTCCTACCATAGGGTTCCCATCAAATTGACACAGCATGCAGTTTTGCAAACAAAACATTTATTTTAAAACAGGATCAATATGCTTCAAGGACACTTGCCTTGCTCTGGCGGATGGGGTTGCTCAAGCGCTTCAAAGTCTTGATTTTGGAAATCCTCGTATGCGGCCTCTTGAGCACGTTCCTCTACGCGTGATCATACATACAAGAGAACATATACAATCAACATGATGCACACACATTAATCAACATGCGATGATATGCATGCATGCAAAGTACAATAATTAATTAACTACGGTTGTCTATTAATTAGATGCAACTAGTTCATACGTGTTCATACGAGTTTACGGGGGTTTTAGAGTGGATTAATGCTGCTGAAAATAAAATTGTGGTGCAATTAAAATCAATTTATGTCTATTAGATCTAATGTGTCGCCAAAATTCGCATCGGGAACGAATCCTACCGTAGATCTGACGGCTTGACGGTCGCGGGATGGGGACAATGCGTAGATGAAGTGGATGGCACAACAGTCCTTCAGCGGCACGACGACGGCGACGATCTCCGGCGGACGGTGGCACCCTCCTCTTTTTCTTCCTCTTCTTCCCCTCTTTTTTTCTTCCTTTTCTTCCCTGGCGCAGCCTCCTGGTGCCCCTTTTTTTCTCTGTACCGGCGGCGTTCTTGGGAAGGCGGCGGCGTTTTCTGGGGTATCGGGAAAACCTACGTGTTTTTTTTATAGGCGCGGGACCGCGTGGGCGAGCGGGAATATCGGGCGAGAATCGCGGGCGCTACGCGAGACGGCTCCGCGCTGGAGGCGGCGGGGGTGTCGGTGCTGGCGGCTCGGCCGGGTGGGGCCCAGGCGCAGTCGGCGCGGGATCGCGCGCGCAGGCGCGGGCGTGGCCAGCGGGCGAGCGGGGTGGGGCCGGGCGCAGGCGGCAGCGCACATCGGGCGGGCGTGGCTGCGGGCGCGGGGGCCAAGGCAGCAGGGTGTGGCGCGTGGAGGCGGGGGGGGGGGGGGGGGGAGTGGGGCCGGGGCGCAGGCGTCGGAGGGAGTCTGCGCCTCGGGCGGGGAACCGGGAGGCGGGAGGCGGGGTTTTCGGCGGGGGGCGGGAACCGGGAGGCGTTCGGGGCTCGCGCTGGGGAGCGGGGCCCAGGCGGCGGCCGGATCGGCGCGCATCGCGCGCGGGAGGGCGGGCGGTCGCTGGGCTGCGGGGTTTTTCTTTTCTTTTTTTCCCTTTTTTATATTATTTATTTATTATTTATATTATTTTTTTATATATTTTCTTTTTATTTGATTTTTTATTTTTATATTATTATATATTTTAATATTTATATTTTATTTATTTTATTTATCTTATTCATTATTATATATATATTTATTTATTATTACATGATTTATTTATATATATATTTTTTATCTATTATTATTATTATTTTTCTTCTTTTGCTACATACATATATGTATGTTTTATCTTTTCTTTTATTCTTTTATCCCACTAATGTTTAATGCATGATCATGTATGCAATTGCAGGATGCAAAAATTTAGGGTGTTACAAACCTACCCCCTTAAAGTGAATCTCGCCCTCGAGATTCGACTGCGTGGAGAAAAGATGCGGGAATTATGCCTTCAGTTCTTCTTCACGTTCCCACGTAGCTTCGGCTTCTGTATGGTGTTTCCATTGCACTTTGCACCAACGGATCCTCTTATTTCTCGTGACCCTTTCCTTCACGTCCAAGATCTTGAAAGGTTGCTCGACATAAGACAAATCCTCCTGAAGTTCTAATTCGTCCATCGGCACTTGTTCTTCCGGTACCCTGAGACACTTCTTGAGTTGAGACACGTGAAACACATCATGTACGTCTGAAAGATGAGCTGGCATCTCCAACTTATATGCTACTTCTCCTCTTTTGTCCAGAATCTTGAATGGTCCAATATAACGAGGTGCGAGCTTGGCCCTTATATTAAACCTTTTATGACCTCTCATAGGTGACACCTTGAGGTAAACAAAATCTCCTATTTTAAAAGTCAAACTCCTTTGCCTATTATCAGCATAACCTTTTTGTCTTGATTGGGCAGCCCTCAAGTTTTCACGAATTATTTGGACTTGTTTTTCGGCTTCTTGCAACACATCCGGACCAAATACTTGAGTTTCTCCTGCCTCATTCCAGAATAAAGGTGTCCTACACTTCCTCCCATAAAGTGCTTCATATGGTGACATTTTCAAGCTTGCTTGGTAACTATTGTTGTATGAAAATTCTGCGTATGGCAAGCTTTTATCCCAACTTTTCCCATGCTTTAATGCAGAAGCTCTTAACATGTCCTCTAAAATCTTATTTGTCCTCTCGGTTTGTCCGTCCGTTTGAGGATGATATGCTGAACTAAAATTCAACCTCGTTCCCAAAGCTTCATGCAATTTTTGCCAGAATCTGGAGGTAAATTGAGAACCTCTATCTGAGACTATCTTCTTAGGGACTCCATGTCGACACACAATATGCTCCATGTATATTTCGGCCAAACGTGCAGCTGTATATTTGGTCTTTACAGGGACAAAATGAGCTGACTTGGTTAAGCGATCCATAATTACCCAAATTGAGTCATACCCAGACTGAGTACGTGGTAACCCAACTATGAAGTCCATACCAATCTCTTCCCACTTCCATTCTGGAATGTTCAACGGTTGCAATAATCCGGCTGGTCTTTGATGTTCCGCCTTGACTCGTTGGCACACATCACATAGTGCTACGTATTCAGCTATGTCCTTCTTCATGCTATCCCACCAATAGCAAGTCTTCAAGTCTTTGTACATCTTCGTACAACCGGGGTGAATTGAGTAAGGCGAGTCGTGTGCCTCCTTTAATATTGTCTCCCGAATATGTTTTACATTAGGCACAACGATCCTCTTTCCAAGCCATAAGGTACCATGTTCGTCTTCATCAAATCTGAATTCTCTCCCTTCTTCGATTCTTTCCTTGATTTCCTTGATCTCCTTATCTGCGGTTTGTGCCTCTCGAATTTCTTGCTCCAAGGTTGGGTTTAACTCCATCATCTCCATCTCATTTACAAACCCGAGGTTCAACCTTTCAAACTCCTTACATAACTCGGACGGTAACTCTCGAACTGTAAGTTGATGGCTTACTCCCTTTCTACTCAAAGCGTCGGCCACTACATTGGCTTTTCTCGGATGATAGTTGATTCCCAAATCATAATCTTTGATGAGCTCTAACCATCTTCGTTGCCTCAAGTTCAGATCCGTTTGTGTGAAAATATACTTCAAACTCTTATGATCCGTGTAAATTTCACACCTATGTCCCAAAATATAGTGTCTCCAAATCTTCAATGCGTGTACCACGGCTGCTAGTTCAAGATCATGCGTGGGGTAATTCTGCTCATGTTTCTTCAATTGTCTTGATGCATAGGCGACCACTTGACCTTCTTGCATCAATACACACCCAAGTCCTTGTCTCGATGCATCACAATAGATGTCGAAACTCTTGCTTACATCTGGCAATACCAAAACTGGGGCTGTTGTCAACCTTTTCTTTAACTCCTCAAAACTATTCTGACAAGCTTCAGTCCATTGGAACGCCTTCCCCTTCATTAGAAATTCCGTCATGGGCTTGGCTATCTTGGAAAAGTCCTTGATGAATCGACGATAATATCCAGCCATTCCAAGAAAACTCCTTATTTCCTTGATGTTTTGCGGTGGTTCCCACTTCAACACATCCCTCACTTTACCGGGGTCAACCGATACTCCTCCTCCGGAAATAATATGGCCTAAGAAGGAAACTTCCCGTAACCAAAATTGGCATTTACTGAGCTTGGCATACAATTGATGCTCCCTCAATTTCTGCAGCGTAAGCCTCAAGTGTTCCTCATGTTCCTTCTCATCCTTTGAGTAGATCATAATATCATCAATAAACACCACGACAAACTTATCCAAGTACTCCATGAAGACCTTATTCATGAGGTACATAAAGTAGGCAGGCGCATTTGTCAATCCAAAAGACATCACGGTGTACTCATAAGATCCATACCGTGTCCTGAAAGCTGTCTTGGGTATGTCCGATGGTCTAATCTTCATTTGAAAATATCCCGACCTCAAATCAATCTTGGAAAACACACAGGCGCCTTTCATCTGATCAAATAAATCCTCTATGCGTGGCAAGGTATACTTGTTCTTGATTGTTACCTCGTTGAGAGCTCGGTAATCCACACACATCCTTTGGGATCCATCCTTCTTGTCCACGAATAGAACGGGCGCTCCCCAAGGTGAAGAGCTTGGGCGAATGAAACCCTTCTCTGATTGCTCTTGAATCTGCTTCTTGAGCTCCGCTAATTCCATAGGAGGCATCCTATACGGCCTCTTAGCTATAGGTGCAGTTCCAGGTATTAAATCAATAACAAACTCAATGTCTCGATCGGGTGGCATACCTGGCAACTCATCTGGAAAAACATCCAAAAATTCACACACTACCGGAATCTCCTCAATTGCGGCACCGTCCACATGGTTCAGCTCCAATTGCTTCGGTGCGGTTTGAGATGCTTCAAATTCTACGGTGATCCCTTCCTCATTGGTCAGCTTCACCGTCTTCGTGGCACACTCAATAACTCCATTGTGCTTCCTTAACCAGTCCATACCAAGTATAATGTCCAACCCTTGAGAATCCAAAACAATGAGGTTGGCGGAGAAGTCTACCCCCCTTATTCTAAGGCTTACTTTTGGACATACTATATTTGTCCTCATCTCTCCTCCAGGAGACTTAACCAATATAGTAAACTTCATATGAGAGATAGGCAAACTATACTTGGCAACATACTTCGATGCAATGAATGAATGCGATGCTCCAGAATCAAATAACATAGTCGCGGGGTTGGAGTTGGCGAGAAACATACCAATGACCACATCATCCGCTTGTTGAGCATCCTCCGTAGAGACATGGTTCACATTGCCACGAGCAAAGTTCTGCTGTCCACGGCTTCCTTGTGGCTGTCCTCCATTAGGTCTTGGGTTTGCCTCGGCGCATTGTTTCCTTGACCAAGGCCTGACTTAGGACATTGATTTGCAAAGTGTCCAGCCTCTCCACAAGTATAACACTTCTTAACCCCACCAGAATTGTTGGGATGAGCTTGGTTTTGAACATTGGCTCCAGGAAAATCAGCACGAGGTGCATAAGGCATTGCTTGCATGACTGGGCGCTGCTGCACAAACTGAGTTGGACACGGTGCATAACTAGGGCGCTAAGCAGGAATAGAGGAGTTGTAATAAGGCGCATTGGGTGGCGCAAAGCGAGGGCGCACGTTACTTCCTTGTTGCTGTCCCTGGTGTGGCGCCTTCCTCTTGTTGTCTTGTTCCATCTCACGGATCTTGTTCTCAACCACAATTGCTTTGTCCACAAGCTTCTGGAAATTGACATAATCACAATTGAGCAATTGCACTTGGATTTCATTGTTGAGGCCTCTCATGAACAAATATTGCTTCCGGCTGTCTTGACTAACATCCTCGGGCGCATACCTTGAGAGTTGAGTGAACTTGTTGAGATATTCACTCACGCTTGATCTTCCTTGCCTTAAGTTCTCGAATTCTTGCCTCTTCAAGATCATCACACCTTCCGGCACATAATGAGAACGAAAATTCTCCTTGAATTCGGCCCAAGTAATTCTCTCTTGGTTCTCATGAGCATTGCAATAAGAATCCCACCAATCTGCGGCTGCTCCAACAAGTTGATGAGAAGCAAATAGGACCTTCTCTTGGTCACTGCATTGGACAATGGCTAGCTTCTTCTCCACGGACTTGAGCCAATCATCAGCATCCATAGGGTCAGCAGCTTGAGCAAAGGTTGGCGGCCTAGTCCTCATGAACTCTCCCAATCGGTTATGAGGAGGCGGGGGTGGCGGTGGAGGCATGTGGGGCTGATTGTTGATATTGCCAGTCTGCAGCTGTCCCATAGTCTGTATCATGGTCTGCATGAGCTGGTTTTGCATAGCCAAAAGCTGCTCAATGTTGATAGCTCCATGAGCAGGTCCTTGTCCGTTGTTGTTCTGAGGCACTCCATTGTTCTCCTCCTCATTATTGACATCCCTCTGGTTGCGAGTCCTCACCATCTGAAGAAAAGCAATAGGTAAGAATTTAGAAAACGTCCCCAACTATATGCGTCAAGGGATATGAAACTAAACAGCTAGCTACACTAGCCTAGGTGGACATGGCAATGCTAAAGCATCCCAAAATCCTCTATTAAGCACACAAGCAAACAATATATATAGCAAACAGCACTCCAAGCAAAAACACATCGATTCCTGAGTGCTCCTATGTGCTCTAGAGTGTCCATTCTATCTAGGATGCGTCCTACGGTCAACCTCGCTCTGATACCAATCTGTGACGCCCGGTTCCGAAAAACTGAACCAAGCTAACGCATATGTGTGCCCAGGATGTTCATCACACATATACGAGTGCAATCACAAAAGAGTATACAGAAAATTACTACATAACAAGATTAATTAACCAAATTTTATTACACAACCAGATTATCCTCGAATACAAGCTCTAATGAATATTAACGACAGGTTCAACTAATGCAGCGAAAATAAACTAATTAAGCAACTAAGCAAACTAAGCAAAAGGGATAGCGCAGCTCCATGCAACACCACAGGCAAAGCTGACGGTAGACACGGCCTAGAACTCCGCATTATCACCATTAAACTCACAATTCTGACCTGCAACTGTTGGGGGGGGGGATTGCAAGAGTGAGTACATGTCGTACTCAGCAAGTGTGGAAAGTATGACATGTGGCTGATTCAAATGACGACAATAATAATGGTTAAGTGCTGAAAAGTACAGTAAAACATTTGAAAAGCAATATATTATATGTATGTGAAGTAATCCCATCATAAACCATGTAAACATAATAATACCAGTCCGTAATCCACCATTACCAATAACCATAATCAATGTCATAAACCATAATTCCATCCCATAACCATAACCATAATCATAATATCGACCATAACCATTACCAAACCATAACCATTACCAAACCATAACCATCCCAAATCCCAATTTTCCTCTGATCATGGAAGTTGTCCAGGTGCTCATAACTGGGAGCACGGCTATCATGATAGTTTTATTTAACTCTGCAGAGTTTGTACCTCTTTACCCACGTGTTCGTGATTTCATCACCTTTCAGCGACTAAGAATCTCCCTTATGCCCATGACCCGTCAGTCATATTACACACTTCCGTTGGTCAAACAAAACTAGTAAACTTCCTACCATAGGGTTCCCATCAAATTGACACAGCATGCAGTTTTGCAAACAAAACATTTATTTTAAAACAGGATCAATATGCTTCAAGGACACTTGCCTTGCTCTGGCGGATGGGGTTGCTCAAGTGCTTCAAAGTCTTGATTTTGGAAATCCTCGTATGCGGCCTCTTGAGCACGTTCCTCTACGCGTGATCATACATACAAGAGAACATATACAATCAACATGATGCACACACATTAATCAACATGCGATGATATGCATGCATGCAAAGTACAATAATTAATTAACTACGGTTGTCTATTCATTAGATGCAACTAGTTCATACGTGTTCATACGAGTTTACGGGGGTTTTAGAGTGGATTAATGCTGCTGAAAATAAAATTGTGATGCAACTAAAATCAATTTATGTCTATTAGATCTAATGTGTCGCCAAAATTCGCATCGGGAACGAATCCTACCGTAGATCTGACGGCTTGACGGTCGCGGGATGGGGACAATGCGTAGATGAAGTGGATGGCGCAGCAGTCCTTCGGCGGCACGACGACGGCGACGATCTCCGGCGGACTGTGGCACCCTCCTCTTTTTCTTCCTCTTCTTCCCCTCTTTTTTTCTTCCTTTTCTTCCCTGGCGCAGCCTCCTGGTGCCCCTTTTTTTTCTCTGTACCGGCGGCGTTCTTGGGAAGGCGGCGGCGTTTTCTGGGTGTGACGCCCGGTTCCGAAAATGAACCAAGCTAACGCATATGTGTGCCCAGGATGTTCACCACACATACACGAGTGAAATCACAATAGGATATACAGAAAATTACCACAGCTCAAATTATTAAATAAGTATTCTTATTACACAATTCATTAAATCCTCGAATACAAGCTCTAATGAATATTAATGACAAGTTCAACTAATGCAGCGGAAATAAACTAATTAAACAACTAAGCAAACTAAGCAACTATGCAGCATAAGCGACAGGGTATGTATATGCGCAGCTCCAATCAACACCACAGGCAAAGCTGACGGTAGACACGGCCTAGAACTCCGCATTATTGCCATTAAAATCCCAGTCCTGACCTGCAACTGTTGGGGTGGGGAATTGCAAGAGTGAGTACATGTCGTACTCAGCAAGTGTGGAAAGTATGACATGTGGCTGATTCAAATGACGACAATAATAATGGTAAAGTGCTGAAAAGTACGGTAAAACATTTGAAAAGCAATATATCTTATGTATGTGAAGTAAACCCATCATAATCATAAATGATATCATAATACCAAATCTGAATTCATTACCATCATCAAAAAAAAAATTCCAGATTTCACCATTGCCAATAACCATATTCATTACCAGAGATTAATCCATAACCATCCATAACCATTATCAAACCATGACCATCCCAAATTCCAATTTCCCTCTAATCATGGAAGTTGTCCAGGCGCTCATAACCGGGAGCACGGCTATCATGATAGTTTTAGTTAACACTCTGCAGAGTTTGTACCTCTTTACCCACGTGTTCGTGATTTCATCACCCTTCGGCGACTAAGAACCTCCCTTATGCCCATGACCCGTCAGTCATATTACACACTTCCGTTGGTGTGTGGCCAAGAGATCACAAAATAGCCTTTACAAAGGGATTACTAGCCTATTTAGACCCCACTGAGGTTTCACCGGTGGCGATGTCTCCCGCAGAGCACATCTTCAACCAAGGGCCCCCTCTTGAGCCATTCGGATCCCAGGGTAGTCCCACCAATCATCAACAAACCCAATCCGACTACCCCTTCCCCGAGCATCCACAATGGTCCAAACAGCGCTAGCAAAGCCCTAATTAATCAGCTACGCCGCACCCATAACTTGGCCTCGTGGTGGCACTGTAGTCCTGGCTTATTCTCGCATGAACCGGTCCTTAGATCTAAAGCAAGCAAACCACCATAACATCCAACCCATCCACGTACCAGGCTTGCTTAGATCATCCCTTACCATACCATGTTTAACCAGTTCATGTTAACCATAATCTCATCCATGCATAGTTAAATTGAGTGATATAGTTGTTTCCCATCCCTGTTGATTAAGCGAAGCAAAAAGGTAAAAAGCCTTCCCGACTCTCTCTACCATAACTTCCAGGTGACAAGGGTGGTCAAACAAAACTAGTAAACTTCCTACCATAGGATTCCCATCAATTTGACACAAGCATGCAGTTTTGCAAACAAAACATTTATTTTAAAACAGGATCAATATGCTTCAAGGACACTTGCCTTGCTCTTGCTGTTGATTAGGGTCAAAGCCTTCGAACTCTTGAGGTTGTAGATCCTCCGTGGCACTCTCTAGCGCAAATCCGTCTAATCCACACAATAAACATACAAAACAAGAAACACAATCAAAGAGTGCACAAATATTACTCAACATGACATGACATGCATGATTGATGCAATGCAAGGTAGAACTTGTTACTAGATTGCTTTTAATGATCACTAACTAGTTCTAATAGATTTTAACCAGTTTATACAGGTTTGGAGTTGATTAGATCAAATTTTAGAATTAATTCAACACAATTTAACCAGAAAGATCGGACTAGTCCGCTTGGGATCGGACAAGTCCGCACTCTGCGAGATCAGCGGATTAGGGTTTTCTAGATCGACGTGAATTTGGAGATTAGGGGTTGAATTCTCGTAAGGAAAAGAGAATAGAAGGTATACCAGGTGTTTAGAACTCCAATGAACCAAGAAACTTGGAGGTAACACTTGGATCTTGATGATCTAGGGTTGGTGATGAACTTGGGGATGAATTGGTGGTGAAGGACGAAACTTGGTGGAGATCTTGATCCTCCTTCGTTTCCTCCTCTTCTTCTTCTCGTTTGGGATCTTCTCCTCCCTCCTTGATGGTGGCTCCCCACGAACTAGGGTTTGGGTGGGTGGAAAAGTGGCAAATAGATGTCAAACCAAGGGGTGGGGTTGTTTATATAGAGGTGGAGGCTAGGGTTAGATGGATCTCGAGTTTTGGGATGAGTAGAGGCCGGTTTAGAGTCCCACATGGGCTCTAAAAGAGTTGGGCACGACGTCCCTAGGCCCACTTGACGTGAAACCCAAGAAACAAGTCGTAAAACAAAAGGTCAATCTCGGAGTCACGAAATATCGGACAAGTCCGGACAGGACCGGACTAGTCCGAAGTCGTCCAGAGAGAAAATCGGACAAGTCTGGCCAAAAATCGGACAAGTCCGATCTTAGTCAGAAAGGAAAACGGACAAGTCCGCTGGAACACCGGACTAGTCCGGAAAAGTCCAGGGACTTAGAAAATTTTCAAGGATTCATGGAATATCGGACTAGTCCGCACAAAATCGGACAAGTCCGAAAGTTTCCAGAGCCAAAATCGGACTAGTCCGCAGCAAAAACGGACAAGTCCGTTTTTAGTCAGAGAGAAATCGGACTAGTCCTCAGTAAAATCGGACTAGTCCGCACTTTCCTGCGTTTTAAGTGCGGTTTTGCTCCAAATCAATTTTAAATGCTCCGAATCGATTTTAAACTCGTTCCTCTTGTTGTGGGCTAATGTTAAACATGTATATGAGTGCATGTAGGGCATGATGCATGAAAATGAGGGTGTTACACTGGGGTATCGAGAAAACCTACGTGCTTTTTTTATAGGCGCGGGACCGCGTGGGCGAGCGGGAATATCGGGCGAGAATCGCGGGCGCTGCGCGGGACGGCTCCGCGCTGGAGGCGGCGGGGTGTCGGTGCTGGCGGCTCGACCGGGTGGGGCCCAGGCGCGGTCGACGCGGGATCGCGCGCGCGCAGGCGCGGGCGTGGCCAGCAGGCGAGCGGGGTGGGGCCGGGCGCAGGCGGCGGCGCGCATCGGGCGGGCGTGGCTGCGGGCGCGGGGGCCAAGGCGGCGGGGTGTGGCGTGTGGAGGCGGGGGGGAGTGGGGCTGGGGCGCAGGCGTCGGCGGGAGTCCGTGCCTCGGGCGGGAACCGGGAGGCGGGAGGCAGGGTTTTCGGCGGGTGCGGGAACCGGGAGGCGGGAGGCGTTCGGGGCTCGCGCTGGGGAGCGGGGCCTAGGCGGCGGCCGGATCGGCGCGCATCGCGTGCGGGAGGGCGGGCGGTCGCAGGGCTGCGGGGTTTTTTTCTTTTTTTTTCCCTTTTTTATATTATTTATTTATTATTTATATTATTATTTTTATATATTTTCTTTTTATTTTCTTTTTTTCTTTTTATATTATTATTATTATTATATATTTTACTATTTATATTTTATTTCTTTATTTATCTTATTCATTTATTTATTCATTATTATATATATATTTATTATTACATGATTTATTTATATATATATTTTTTTTATCTATTATTATTATTATTTTATATTTCTTCTTTTGCTACATACATATATGTATGTTTTATCTTTTCTTTTATTCTTTTATCCCACTAATGTTTAATGCATGATCATGTATGCAATTGCAGGATGCGAAAATTTAGGGTGTTACATATGATGACTACAAAGTTCCATTGAAAAACTAAATGAAAAAATAATTATATTCATCAAGATAAAAAATGACAAATAACCAGTGTTATTTGTTTTTTTATGTTCTAACCATTTTCAAAGGTTTTCCCAAGTGAAATTTAATGGTAACCTTTAATACTCAAGCATATTACAAGAAAGTGGAATTTGAGCTTTTAAAAGATCCCACATTTAATCAAAAATATTAACTAAGCCTACATCAAGATCTTTTCAGGTGGTTAGTACTGAATAACCACCTGAGATAAGGTGGTAACTAATAACCGCCTGAGAGAATCCTCTTCTCAGGCGGTTGGTATTTAATAACCATCTGAGAAGATATGCGTCTATATATAGCCCTCAGCTGCATTGGAAAAAACTAACACGAACGAAATCACTTAGACGTCGTCAGGCTGCCAAAATTTCATTTGCCGCCAAGTCTTCACCCTCCTCGCTGTCGAGCTTCATCGTCGTCGCCGAGCTTCGATCTTGCCGCCAAGCTTCGCCCTCGCTGCTTCCTTCCTTCCCGTCCAGGTACGCCGAGCTTTGATCTCGCCTGTCACCGCGTCTACATCGTCGCTGCTGTAAGGATCGAATGCCCAAGAGGGGGGGTGAATTGAGCTTCTTTTCAAAAATTAAAGCAATAAAAACTTAACTACTAAAAGCCCAATTCCCTATGAAAACAGCCTATGCATTCAAGTGAATAGTAATTTTGCGGTACATGAAATGCATAAGTGTAACGAGAAAGAAAGTGTGTGCAAACTCTCGAGGAGACACGAAAACACGGAGATTTATCCCGTGGTTCGGCAAGATCGTCAAGACCTTCCTACATCCACGTTGTGGCATCCACCAAAGGGTATAGCCACTCTCAAGTCACCGAGACCAGGGATCTTCATTAAAAGTCTCCGTTCGCCAACCCGACAAGGTGGATCTCAAGCCTTGTACAAATTTGATCCTCCGGGCTTCCACAACCGTCTTGGAAAGCTCCTGAAGACTCTCTCCAATCACCGACTGTTACACGGTGAGTGCAATCACCAAGAGACACTCCCTTATAGCTCTCACTACACTAGAGACTCCAATCACCAAGAATGGAAGCACACAAGTATCATCTCTAGCAAGTTCTAGCCTATCTCTTGGTGTACAAGTGGTGTAAATGATGTGGAAGTGGTAGCTCAACGTCTTGAATGCTTGGTAATGTGTAGAGTAGCTCTGGTTCTCAAGACTTATCGAAATGAGTGGTTGAAGGGGTATAAATAGCCAGCTTCCACGAAATAGCTGTTGGAAAAGTAGGCTGACATCACTGTTCTGCGAACACCAGATGATCCGATGTTCTCCCTTCAATTGTCATCGGTCGAATCCAAATTAGCTGATGTCACTGTGTCAAATATGACCGTTGATCGACCGATGTAACACTTGCCTCATCATCGAATGATCTGGTGGCACTTGATTCAGAATGGTCCAGAAATAATGCTTACTGGAGTGATTGACCGATGTGTTATAATTGTCCATCGGATGATCCGGTGTTACACTTGGTCCAGGGAAATTGCTTACTGGAATGATAGACTGATGTAACACTTGCTTCATCATCGGATGATCCGGTGTGTACTCAAGTCTGAGGTCTTTTTCTGCTGTTGAGCCAACTCGACCGATGTAGTCTTTTCTAGATACATCAGATGATCCGGTGAGTTGATTTTGTCTGCTTCGAGTTGTTCTAAGTGATTTTTTGGAATTTGTTCGAGTGACCTCGTAGACATTGGGTTGAAATGTTCTTCTGATGATGACCAAGTCTTGAGCGCTGTCAATTTCGATGGAATAAATTTGACATATGAGCTTTTTCTTTTAGTCTTCATAAAATTGGTTGACCTCGTAAAATAATTTGTTGAGGGGTCTCCAATTGTATCCAATGAGCAGTAGATGATATACATATAGGGTTCATTAAGTGTGATGAGTGATATGAGAGACCTTGCATCCACAAACTCATTAGTAATATCCAACGGTTGTCATTAATCACCGAAATCATACCTCATGGGGGCCTAGATGCTTTCAGCTTCCCTCTCTCCATCCTCCACGCCAAGTAAGCTCATCTCCCTCTCACCCTCCTCCACAGCGTCCTCCACCCGACCTCACTCGAGCCCCCCCCTCTTACCCGGCTTCACCTGAGCCCCCTCCATGGATGCTGGCCGAGCTCCCCTCCATGCCGGCCTCCAATCGAGCACCCCCTCCCCCCCCTCCTCCCCCCACCGAGTCCCCCTCCCACCCGGCCTCCTCAGCGCCCCTCCCCTCCCCCCCCCCACCTGCGGTCGTGGCGGCCACCAACACGTCGACACTCGTTCTCCTCCCCCACCAACATTTCCCTCCTCATCAGTGACTCGATTATGCTATGCAATGTTGTTTAATTGTTTATTGAATTGTACATTGTGAATTATTTTACATAACATTGAGCATAAATTGTGGATTGTAATTGTTATTGTTTAATTGTTGATTTAATCAATGCGAATTGCGAATTGTGCATTGTTATTGTTTAATTATTGATATAATTGTTCTTGTCGGCTTTTGACACAAGCAATACACATGGCTAGCTATTGCCTTGGTCAGTCGCCTCAAACCCTAGAATGAAACTTGGTCAGTCACCTTGGTTAGTCGCCTTTAACCCTAGAATGCCTTATCAAACCCTATAATGCTTCCATCTTTTTCTTTCATGCAACACTTCATGTAGAGTTAATAGCAATTCATTATATTTTTGTTGGGTATCTGCAGATTGAACCTTGTGAATATGCCATTCATGTAACCCTAGAATGCAGATTGAACCTTGTGAATTATTTTATCTTCCACTTTCTCCATTCTTAGTGTTAATATCTTTGTAAACCATTTAAAAGTACAGTTTAGGAGGCATATTGGTCTGTATATATTTCAACCTTTTGATATCCAACTTCCCTTCATAAAAAATCATGACTTGCTTGATTATATCCGCAACCGTTTAAGAATTTTTTAATTTTTCTTAATCTGAACATGAATCTACTCAAAGCCTCTCTATCTCTGGTCGGCTCAGACTAGATCTCTTCCAGCCTTTTGAGAAATTCAGGACTTTGAGAGCATTTATTTTTGTAGCTTTCATTGAAGTGAGACATATTTTATGTCTTATTAGTTCTAGCATGGAAAGCCCTAAACAGACTGTTGACGGTAGTAACAATAAAGAAGGCAATATTGAGTTTAGTGACTCCAGCAGTTCAGACTCCTTTTACAGTCCGTCAGATCTTTTTCCGAACATAAAAATTAAAAAGACTTCAGAGGATCTTGACCCGGAATATGATCCCGCCGACGAGGTATAGATCACGAATCTTAACTTCAACAATTCAAGTTAATGTTGGTTGTCAAGTATATAGAGTCTTATAATTCTTTTCTACCTAGATTAATCATGAAGACAACGAGGTGACTCTGGCTCCTAAAACCGCAGAAGGTTCTTCAATGGATGAATCCTCAAGTTCACTCAAGCGGAAAAGAGGGCAACGAGGTCCCAATAAGGGGTCATTGAACCGCATCATGTACATAACAAGGGTCGGTCCAGGTGGGCTTCCCCAATAACCACTGGATTCAGTTACAAAGTTCCAGCATGTGGTTTTCTTGTTAGAGAGCTCGTGCCTATCACAATCGAGAATTGGAGAAAATTACCTATGGAGACCAAGAGTGAGTTGTGGCAAAGGATAAAGAAACAATTCAAGTTCCCGAAAGGCACGGAAGAAGCTATAAAGAAAGCAACATTGGTCTCTTGCAGCAAGAAGTTTCATGGCTGGATGAGTGAAATGAATGCTTATGTTAAGGCTGATAAGGTCCCTAGCTTGAGGAAGATGTGAAAATCACACAAGCTCAGTGGCAAAAATTTGTTCGTCAAAAGACCACACCTGATGCTAAAGCCCTAAGTGCAACTAGGTCAGATCTTGCCAAAAAGAACAAATACCATCATTGCTTGGGGTCTGCCGAATATGCGACCAAATTCCAGAAATGGAATAAGATATTAGACGAAATTACCAGTAAGGGCAATCCTCACCCGTTAGAAGGATGCGATGAGAGAATTCAGCGGTGGGTCTTTGCTCGGTCAGGTTTGGCCAGCGAGGGCAAACTTGAAAAACCCAACTCTCTGAATGATGTAGAGCAAAAAATGAAAGAAGTAATTGAAAAGCAAGAGAAGGGTCTCTTTAAGCCGAAGAGGGAGAATGACCAACTTACCGCTATCCTAGGAAACCCTGAACACAGTGGACGGGTTCGAGCAATCTCTTCTCAAATGTCTTGGCTAGATGGTTTCTCGAAAGATAAAGAGACATATAGAAGACGTGAGAAGTTCAAGAAAACACTTGATGAAATGATTGTTAAAAAGGTCAAGGAAAATGTGCAAGATATAATGGAACAACTTAGACAATCAGGACAATTACTAGCACCGAGTACAGCGATGGTTCTCGTGCCAAAGGAGCATTTGGGGCGTGTTTGGATTGTTCCATTGTGTACCTTTCCAAAGTTTGGTGTTACCAAAACGTGGGTAACGCCAATTCATTGGTAGATGAATGTTTGGATTGCGACCTTACCAATGTTTCTTTAATCATTCACATGACATGTGAGGCCCGCATGTCATTAAATTTTATTTTTACAAAATATATCCATGTGTAATCTTGTTTCAGGGATTTAATTACAAGGAATTTAATAGTGCAAACAAACTTTCAATTGGAATTACGGTTTTTAAAATAATTTGATTCAAAGTTTTTAGCTTGTGTTGGAACGCGTGCAACTCAATACCCCTCTCTCCTGGTAACAAAGGAAGAAGTTTTGGCAGTAGTTTTGCTCGCCCGCGTTTTGGCTACTTTTTATATTGGGGTTACCAAAATTTTGAAGGCATGCCAACATTTGGAATAGAACCAAACTGACGCCAAATCTTGTGGGCACGCCAAAAATTGGTAAGGCTTTCGTGGGCAACAAACCAAACACGCCTTTGGTATCTCCAACTGCCTACCCAACATCATAGGTTTTGTGCCAGGCTCAGAGTCAACTCATAAGTTCATTGTCGATGATATTGCTAAGGGCAGATCTTATCGTCTTCTTGTCTCGATCGGCAGAGCAGAGAACAAAACCAAAAAGGTTGCCACTGCTATGGCAAAGCCTGATCGTGACTTCAATGCCAACCCACTTCCGTTGTATTATGCTGTGGTGCAAGTTCTTCAGATCATTGATAATGATTATGAAGATTATGAAATAGACCACATCACACATGAGGGGATCGCGATTTTGGGGTAGGCTGTCCACCAATTAATCCTTTGGCACCGAAGCAATATCGTGTTGGACGATGAGCCGATTTATAGCCCCGTCGCATCTCGAAATACTGCAACCCCGTCTTCTAAGGCGAAAGTCCAGGAAGATTCACTCCCGCTATGTATCAGCAAGGATGATAGTAACCTTAATAGTAAAGATAACCAAGAGCAACCAGTTGAACAACAGCTTCAAGCAGTACCAGAGCAAGCTGTTGTTAGTAAAGAGCAACCAGTTGAGCAACAACTTGAAGTAGTACTAGAGCAAGGTGCTAATAGTAAAGAGCAATTAGTTGAACAACAAGTTCAACAACAAGCCAGTGTCTAACTTCCGATGACTACTCCTCGATCATCAGTTCCTATCAAAGTTAGCTCATACAAAAATAAAACCTTCATTAGAAGTGTCAAAGTATTTGGAAAATATGAAGGAAAATATCAGAAAATCAAGTGCATTTGTTCTTCTCATGAGTCAACATTAGAAGATATTGTGGAGTGGGAAGAAGATGGTGTCATGTATAATCGGCAGATGGCTTTAGTTAAACGAAGAGTTCCAATATATAAGCTTGAGAACGTTCCTCCTAAATATGAGAATGGGACGTCATTCATGACATTTGTACAACTTGGCAAACAACCTGTATCGCTCAAAAGAATGCACGAGTGGTACATCACTACCAGCACAAAATGTGATCTTTCTTACGTCACACTTCGTGTGCCAAAAGATGCATTCTGGAGCACTGGAGCAGATAAACGAGCCCTTTTCTTTGAAGATCTACATACCCTTTTCCATCAAAGCATGCTCAAAATCAACCTGCTACTCATGTGGTACTTGTAAGTGACTCTAATATTTTGTATTTTCTTTTTTTTTACTATACACATACAAATTTCATGAGATTATAACAATTCTGGACTTCTTCAATAGGATGCAATACATGGATAATGAAAAGATGAAACGCAAGACAGGTATCCTTGACCCTACACGGATTGCAAAGACGCTATTCGACGTTAAGGTGTATCGAGACTCCGAACAGTACACGCTTATAAAAAAATATTTTGATAAATCAATCGCAAAACAAAAGAAAGATAAAAGGACAAAAGTTGTAGCTTACATAGGACATGCCATGTTTAACTTTGTTAGAGATGGCAAGGACCTCGTAAAGGCTCCATACCACTTTGAGTAAGTTCAACACATGACATTGAAATAAAAATTATTGCTAATTGTTAACTTAACACGTGTGTTTGTACATGTGCAGTAAACACTACATAATGATCTTCATCGAGCCAACGCAGGGTTTGGCAACAGTCTTGGACTCAGCCGATTACCCACCAGATCGTTACAAAGATTTCCTTTCCATTTTGAAACTATACATTTATTTGATACTTTTAATTTACACACATTTAGAATGTGTTGACAAGTTTTATATGACATTTCTTATATTACAACACTTGGCGGTTTTATGTGGAATAGTTTGGCGGTAAGAGACCTCCTAATATGGATGTATTGGACATTAAAACATATTATTCTTGTCCCAAGTAGCCTGTTGGGAGCGTCTTATACAGGTATTATGTATGGAAACATCTTTGGACCGCCAGCGAATATAGAGTGAATCATGAGGATGTAAGTTATCCTTAATGTCGATATCTTATTTTCTTACTTTTGAGTTTCATTTTCATTGTAACTAGCGTATTTTAATACTTATATTCTATGTTGTTCAATATTACCAGAAACATTATTTTTAGATTTTGATTCCAACTTCAAAATTCAATTGCTTATAGTACAATTGCTCCAAAAATACCAAATAAATTCCTGTACACTCACTTTGATCTATACTTTGAGATTGTTCAAACCAACACATTCTAAACCTTCTTATGTTTTTCATTGCAGCACACGAAGAATGTGAACCAAGAATAGCCAGTTTCTAGAAGTATGTCTGGTGGAGGAGCCGACAAGATTGCCGGTGAACTGTTTCTATTTATGCATCGTGAAATTTTGCACAAAAGAGAGGTGTTCTTTGATGACGATGGTGTAATATCTGATGTGTCAGAACTTTACTATAACAATAGAAACTGTTTTTAGTGAAACTTGTAAACTATGAGATGACTTGTATGTGTAACTTCTACATATTTAAATTGTTTTAGTGAATTGAATTATGTGAGATGATTTTTGTGATTATATTGTTTACTTCTGTGATTATATTGTTGACTTCTGTGATTATATTGAATTGACCTGGAAATTAGAAATAACAGCAGGTAGTATTACACAGGGTATACTTTATCACGAGCGGTTCTTTACCTACCGCTAGACCTGAATGTGAAATTATATTATCACGGGCGGCTAGAAATAAGTAAAGAACAACATGTGATAACTCCATTATCACATGTGGTTTCTATTATGGTACAAACCGGTTGCGATAAATCGTCTCCACAGGCGGCTTGTCAGAGATAAAGATCTGCCTGTGATAACACCATTATCATAGGCATTTACATATACTGTACGATCCGCCTGTGATAATATGTCTTCACAGGCGGCTAGCAGTAAGTAAAGAACCGCCTGTGATAATACCATTATCGTAGGCGGTTTCACTTTTCCGCTTGTGAAATTGCAGATTATCACAAACTCTTCATTTCAGGCGGTTTTAGAAACTGCGTGTGATAATACGTTTGGAGCCGCCTGGGATGAGGCTTATTGTAGCAGTGTTGAATTTTTCAAGTATGCCATGTTGTGTACATGCCCAGATGTCTCATACACTATAAGTGTTACAAGCAGGTACCAATCAAACCCAGCTGATGGTCACTGGGTAGCAGTTAAGAATATCCTTATGTACTTGTGAAGAACTAAGTATATGTTCCTAATCTATGGAGGTTCAGAAGAGCTTGTTGTAAATGGTTAGACCAATGCTAGTTTCCAAATCGACAAAGACGATAGCAAATTACAGTCGAGATATTTCTTCTGTCTCAATAGTGGGGCGGTGAGCTTGAAGAGTTCTAAGCAAGAGATGGTCGCAGACTCGACAACCGAAGCTGAGTACATTGTGGCCTCAGAAGCTGCAAAGGAAGTTGTATCGATCTGAAAATTTGTTTCTGAATTAGGCGTGGTCCATAGGCTCTCCAATTTGATTGACCTCTATTGTGATAATAGTGGTGCAATCCCACAAGCAAAGGAGCCGAGGTGGCCCAAAAGTCTAAACACATACTACGGTGCTATCACCTGATTTGATATATCATCGATCGAGGTGATGCGAAGATATGCAAAGTGCACACCGACCTGAACATAGCAGATTTGTTGACCTAGCCACTTCCACAATCAAAACATGAAGCACACACAAAATCAATGGGCATAGGATGTTGGATTGATTAGTGTTATGGTGAGCTTTTGATGATGTGTACCTTATTGGTAGTCATAGGATGATGACATCATGTCAACATTTGTGACCTGCATGTTTAGTGATATGTTCCATGACTTTGTTATTTTGTGCATTGATGAATATGTGATTTGTTAGTGAAACTACACGGTATAAAATGGCAATATTCTAAATTTGATCCTCAACTTCTATCCATCATGTGGAACTGTGATGTAGAGATAAGCAGGTGCATGTGTTGGGTGGATGATCATGTTTCATGGATCATAACCAATATGAGATATTTTACCAACAATGCAGGCACGTGTTAGGAACACAGAGTTGGACCTGACCCACTATGAGATATCGTGAATACACAGTGCTATCGGTGATCTTGGAATAACACACATACTTGCATCCTCTAACCTGAGATTGGCGAAGAGTTTCGGATTGTGTAAGTCGTACTTTGGGGCTGCCAAACACTACTTTATAACTGAGTAGTTATAAAGTAGTTTTAGGTATAACTGTAGCAAGTTGATGGGTGCATCAAGTCAAGATAGAATCTGACCCTCTCTTATTATAGAGAGACTCCTCTGGGCCCTCTCGATGTGTTTGGAATTAAATGCTTGACCAATCCTCGATTAAAGTTTAATCGACAAAATATTCCATACACAGAGCGTGATAAGGCAAAGTTGACAAGGGTAGCACTTCACTCGCCTTGTACTTGCACTACTACAAAAAGCATTTTTACAGGCGCCTCAATCATTCAAACACAGTCGGTCCTTAAAAATATGCGACTGTGATGACGAATGATATAATACCCGCCTGTGATGAAAGAACAACACAGGCGGATTTTAAAAAACAACCGTCTGGGTAAATACTCGATCTTCTCAGACGGTTATTACTTAAGAACCGACTGCAATAAAATAACATCACAGGCGGATTTTAAGAAACAACCGACTGGGTAAATACATGATCTCATGGCCTCATGGGTAGTACACATTCCAGGATACTGTGGAAGGGTACCCAGCCCCAAGGCACTCATGGCGCGAGACGTATTGTTGTATGCCTCTCGCGCCATGAGGAGGTGCTGCTGGGTGTTGATCCTCTCGGGGCTGCTGCAACATTGTTTCTTGCAAGGTGGCTCCCTCGGAGGGCTTGGCGGCGGAAGGTCGGTCATAGTGGTGTTGGGTCGTCGGAGCGGAGGAAGACGAAGAAAAGGATTCAAAGTGAGCGACGCGCTTGTGGAGAACTAAAGGGTGATGGCGCGTCTTTAATAAGGGCCGCGTGGATCAGTTGGTTTACCGCGCATTGAAAGGTCATGTCTCGGGGAAAAGAAAAGTCGCGTACGGACGTCGACACGTCCGTAGGTGAGGGGTCTTTATGTAGGCGTCCGTTTTTCACAAGCGGTGTTTAAATTTTTCTCAGGCGGGTTTTACTTACCAACCGACTGAGAAGAAGTTTTTCTCAGGCGGGTGTTACTTACCAACCGCTTGAGATTATGCCCGATACTGTTCTTCAGTTTCCTTACTCCTTGCTTCTTTTTTATTTAGATTCCAATATAAATACTCAAACATGTTTAGATTCTGCAAATTGTGTCCAAATTCGATGATTCTTTCTTCTATATTTGTATAAAATTAACATCTACCACCTGAGTAAAATATTTTAAAACTTGTATAGCTGACATTGTAATGTTTTGGTAAATATCAAATTAATTTCTACTCACATATTATTCACATTTGTGTATCTCATAAAAAAAAAGATCCTTCACTCAAATTAGTTTGTATGAACATATTTGTATCATTTATACATGTATGAATTTTGTTAATTTTTTTAAAAGCATTCCAACATGTCAAACCTCAAATTATCCATCATTCTAACTAAATGATCATATACATATGAGGCATTCATCAAATTATGAACACACATTGATTCAAAAAAAATTTAAAAAAATCTAAAAAAATTCATAGAGGTTGGTATGATGAGTAAAAATGTCCATTGAAAAAATAAATGAAAAAAGCATTATATCATCAAGATAGAAAAATGAAAAATAGCATTTGTTGTATATTTTTTATGTTCTGACCAATTTCAAAGGATTTATGAAGTGAAATTTAATGGTAACCTTTACTTATCAATAATATTACAAGAAAGTGGAATTTCGCCTTTTTAAAGGACCCACATTTAATCAAGAATATTAATTAAGAAGAAGTAAATATCTTCATAGGCGGGTATTACTTACCAACCGCCTGAGATAATCCTATCTTCTCAGGCGGTTGGTAAGTAAAACCCGCGTGAGGTAACCTTCTTCTTAGGCGGTCGGTACTTAAAATTCGCCTAAGAAAATGGGAGTCTATATATACCCCTCGGCAGCATTAGGAAAACCTAACCCGGGCGAAACACTTAGACGTCGTTAGGCTGCCAAAATTTCGTTTGCCACCAAGTGTTCGCCGCCGTCGCCGCCGAGCTTTTCGCCCTCGTCACTTCCAGGTACGCCGAGCGAAGCCATTGCTGTCGCCGCCGAGCTTCAAGGCAAACCCTAAACCCTTTGACCTTCCATCTTCCTTCGTCGTGCCACCTCCCTCACCGCCCTCGCCGCCGCCTTGCATATCCTTGGTTAGGGTTCGGGAATTGGAAAATGGTAGGCATCCTTGGTTAGGGTTCGGTGGAATTCAAAAAACTGTCAAGTTCGGTGGCATCTTTGGTTAGGGTTCGGTGGGGCAAGATTTATGTGGATGGTTATATCATGATAAATTGGTAGTTGCTTCTGTGTGTCTGAAACTGTGAAATTGGCAGTTAGTAACAGTAGTATATTCCCTAATTCTGTCATCGGCCTTGCATATGCCACATAATTCTCTATTAGGGGCAATATTTAGCTATATTTGGTTAAGTTGAGCAAATTTGGCTAATTTTGGCTAAGTTACATTAGATATAGTTGTACTTGACTAATTTTGACTAAGTTATGTTATATTTAGCTATATTTGGCTACTTTTGCTTAGAGTTAGCTATGCTAGACTAAGTTTAGCTAAGTTTGCTTTTATTTCTCTAAGTTAGCTTCATTTGAGCAATTGTAGCAAATCTGTGCTACCAAAGATGTCTACACTTGTGGCTCCATCAGCTTCATTTGAGCAATTGTAGCTAATCTGTGCTACCAAAGTTATGCTATATTTAGCTCTAAAGCCAAACAAGTTGCTAGCCAACTCATTTGTGATGCCAGGAGCATCCTCACGCCCATATCTAGGTACCACTAGGTGTGGCAATGGAGTTTGAGCATATGCTGCCGATCTCTATGATACAAGAATGCCTTGGGTTGTCGGTGTAAAGTGAGTTTTCTAGTTGCTGCTGCTGCTATCAGTCTCTTGCTTGATCAGTTATAGGTCCGGAGCTAGGCGCCGCCTAGTAAACCTCAAGAACGTGGTCGCCACTCTGAACAAAGCTAGCCTATTTAGAATAAGAAGATAAAATTGCCATTGCTGGTGAGTAACTTTAACATGCTTGTCACCCTCGCAATGCATATGAACCTTTTGGTCAGTCGCCTTAAACCCTAGAATGCCTTATCAAATCCTAGAATGCTTCCATCTTTTTCTTCATGCAACAATTCATGTAGAGTTAATATGCCATTTATTAGATTTTTTTTCTTATTTGATCTAGCATGGAAAGCCCTAAGAAGACTGGTCCTGGTAGTAACAATAAAGAAGACAATATGGAGTTTACTGACTCCAGTAATTCAGGCTCCTATCACAGTCCATCGGATCCTTTTTCTAATATAAAAATTAAAAAGACTTCAGTGGATCTAGACCCGGAATATGATCCTGCCGACGAGGTATGGATCACGAATCTTAACTTCAGCAGTTCAAGTTAATGTTGGTTGTCAAGTATACGAAGTCTTATAATTTTTTTCTACCTAGATTAATCGCGAAGACAATAAGGTTACATCGGCTCCTAAAACCGCAGAAGGTTCTCCAATGGATGAATCCTCAGCTTCACTCAAGCGGAAATGAGGGCAACGAGGTCCCAATAAGGGTCCACTAGACCGTATCATATACATAACAAGGGTCGGTCCAGGTGGGCTTCCTGAAGAACCACTGGATTCAGTTACCAAGTATCGTAATGCATGCGGTTTTCTTGTTAGGGAGGTTATGCCGATCACAACCGAGAATTGGAGGAAATTACCGGAGCAGACCAAGAATGAGTTGTGGGAAAGGGTAAAGAAACAATTCAAGTTCTCGAAAGGCACAAAAGAAGCAGTAAAGAAAGCAACATTGATCTCTTGCGGCAAGAAGTTTCGTGGTTAGAAGAGTGAAATGAATGCTTATGTTAAGGCCGATAAGGTGCCTAGCCCGAGGAAGATGGGAAAAATCACACAAGCTCAGTGGAAAGAGTTTGTTCGTCAAAAGAGCACACCTTATGCTAAAGCTCTAAGTGCAACTAGGTCAGAGCTTGCAAAAAAGAACAAATACCATCATCGCTTGGGGTCTGCCGGATATGGCCCCAAAGTCCAGAAATGGAATAAGATATTAGACGAAATTACCAGTAAGGGTAATCCTCACCCATTAGAAGGGTGCGATGAGCGAACTCAACGGTGGGTCTTTGCTCGGTCAGGTTTGACAGACGAGGTCAAACTTGAAAAGCCTGACTCTCTGAATGAAGTAGAGGATAAAATGAAAGAAGTAATTGAAAAGCAACCGAAGGGTCTCTTCAAGCCGAAGAGAGAGAATGACCAACTTACCGCTATCTTAGGAAACCCTGAACACAGCGGACGGGTTCGAGCGGTCTCTTCTCAAATGTCTTGGCTAGATGGTTTTCCTAAAGATAAAGACACATATAGAAGATGTGAGACGTTTAAGAAACCACTTGATGAAATGATTGCTCAAAAGGTCAAAGAAAATATGCAAGAAATAATGGAACAACTTAGACAATCGGGACAATTAGTGGCACCGAGTACAGTGATGGTTCCGGTGCAAAAGGAGCAATTAGTATCTCCAACTGCCTACCCTAGCAGCGTTGGTTCTGTGCCAGGCTCAGGGTCAACCCATAAGTTCCCTGTCGATGATATTGCTAACGACAAGTCTTGTTGTCTTCTTGTCCCGATAGGAAGAGCAGGGAACAAAACCAAACAGGTTGCCAGTGCTATGGCAAAGCCTGATCGTGACTTCAACAGGAATCCACTTCTGTTGTATTATGTTGTGGTGCAAGTTCTTCAGATTATTGATAATGATTATGAAGATTATGAAATAGACCACGTCACACCTGAGGGGATCGCGACTCTGGGGAAGGCTGTCAACTGATTAATCTTTTGGCACCAACGCGATATCGTGTTGGACGATGAGCTAATTTCTAGCCCTGTCGCATCTCCAAATACTGCAACCCCATCTTCTAAGGCGAAAGTGCATGAAGATCCACTCCCAGTCCAGGAAGATCCACTCCCCCTATGTCTCAGCAAGGATGATAGTAACCTTGCTAGTAAAGATATCCAAGAGCAACAAGTTGGACAACAGTTTCAAGCAGTACCAGAGCAAGCTGTTGCTAGTAAAGAGCAACCAGTTGAGCAACAACTTGAAGTAGTACTAGAGCCAGCTGTAAAGAGCAATCAGTTGAACAACATGTTCAACAAGCCAGTGTCTAACTTCCGACGACTACTCCTCGATCATTATTGCCTACCAAAGTTAGCCCATACAAAAATAAGAAAACTTCATCAGAAGTGTCAAAGTATTTGGAAACTATGAAGGAAAATATTATAAAATCGAGTGCATCTCGATCTTCTCATGAGGCAGAATTAGGAAATATCGAGGAGTGGTAAGAAGACGGTGTCAAGTATAATCGGCGGACGACTTTAGTTAAACCAGGAGTTCTAATATACAAGCTTGATGATGTTCCTCCTAAATTTAAGAATGGGAAGCCGCTCATGACATCCGTACAACTTAGCAAACAATCCATCTCGCTCAGAAGAATGCATAAGTGGTACATCCTTGCCAGCACAAAATATGATCTTAATTGCGTCACATTTCGTATTCCAAAAGAAGCATTCTGAAGCACTGGAGAAGATAGACGAGTCATTTTATTTGAAGAGTTGCGTCCCCTTTTGCATCGGGGCATGCTCGAAATCAACCTGATGCTCGCCTGGTGCTTGTAAGTGCTCTAATATTTCGTATTTGCTTTTCTTACTACACGCATACGCATTTCATGATATTATAACAATTCTGGACTTCTTCAATAGGATGCAATACATGGATAATGATAAGTTGGCGTGCAAGACAGGTATCCTTGACCCTACTAGGATTGCAAAGGCGCTATTCGACGTCAAGGCAGATCGAAACTCAGAACAGTTCAAGCACATGAACAAAAAAGATTTTGAAAAAGCAATCACAAAACTTAAGAAGGATAAAAGGACAGAAGTTGCAGCTTACATAGGACATGCAATGTTTAACTTTGTCAGAGACGACAAGGACCTCGTAAAGGCTCCGTACCACTTCGAGTAAGCTTGACACATGACATTGAAATAGTAGTTATTGGTAATTGTTAACACGTGTGTTTGTGTGTTTGCAGTAATCACTACATAATGATCTTCATCAAGCCAATGCAGGGAAAGGCAACAGTCTTGGTCTCGGCCGATTTCTCACCAGATCGTTACAAAGATTTCCTTTCCATTTTGAAACTGTACGTTTATTCAATAATTTTAATTTACAAACATTTAGAATGTGTTGACAAGTTTTATATGACATTTCTTGTATTACAGCGCTTGGCGGTTTTACGCGGAACAGCTTGGCGGTGAGAGACCTTCCAATACGAATGCATTGGGCATTAAAACATATTATGCTTGTCTGAAGCAGCCTGCTGGGAGTGTCTTATGCGGGTATTATGTATGCTAGCATCTTCGGACCGCCGACGTATATAGAGTGAATCGTGAGGATGTAAGTTATCCTTGATGTCGATACCTTATTTTCTTACTTTTGAGTTTCATTTTCATTGTAACTAGCATAGTTTAATACTTATATTCTCTACTGTTCAATATTACCAGGAACATTATTTTCATATTTTGATTCCAACTTCAAAATTCAATTGCTCTTAGTACAATTGCTTCAAAAATACCAACTAAATTCCTGTATACTCTCACTTTGATCTATACTTTGAGATTGTTCAAACCAACACATTCTAAACCTTGTTATGTGTTATATTGCAGCACACAAAGAATCTGAACGAAGAATGGCCGGTTTGTAGAAGTATTCCTGATGGAGGAGCCGACAAGATTGCTTCTGAACTCTGTCAGTTCATTCGTCGCGAAATTTTGCACAAAACAGGTAAGTTCTTTGATGAGAATGGTGTAGCAGCTGATGTGCCAGAACTTTGCGACTATGCCAACAGAAACAGTTTTTAGTGAAAACTTGTAAACTATGAGATGAATTGTATGTGTAACTTGTACATATGTATATTGTTTTAGTGAAATTGACTTCTGTGACGAGAATATTGTTGACTTTTGTTCTGTGATGATATTGTTGATGTTTGTTCTGTAATTATATTGAATTGACCTGGAAATTAGAAATAACAGCAGTAGTACTGCATAGGTTATACCTTATCACAAGCGGTTATTAACCAACGGCTAGGCATTCCTGTGAAAAACAATTATCACAGGCGGCTAGATACAGGTAAAGAACCATCTGTGATAACCTAATTATCACAGGCAGTAACTGTTAAGGTAGAAACCGGTTGTGGTAAAAGGTCTTCACAGGCGGCTTGATGTAGGTAAACATCCGCCTGTGATAACACCATTATCACAAGCGGTTAGTTATGCTGCAAGACCCACCTGTGCTAAGACAATTATCACAGACGGATATATATGCTGCAGCACCCGCCTGTGATAACTTATCTTCATAGGCGACTAGCATAAGTAAAAACCGCCTCTGATAATTTTTCTTCACAGGCGGTATCACTTCTCCGCCTGTGAAATTGCGGATTATCACAGACTCTTCGTTTCAGGCAGTTTTAAAAACCGTATGTGATATTGGGTTTGGAGCCGCCTGCGATGAGGCTTATTGTAGTAGTGTTGGCTAGGTGTCTTGTGGCAAAGGACATAGTATTGGTAGGTTATGCAAGATATGATCTTCGTGAACCTTCAGGAGTTAGTAAGTCTTGCAAGAGGCCAATGCTAATTATTGATCAGAAATGCTTTCTGAGTTATGGCTATTGGTTGCATGAATCTACGGGGACACACACTTAAATAGAGACAATCAAAGAGTTAACTGGATCAATTGGATTGGGTCCAGAACGTGGGAGCTCTCGAACACTTCGCTCAACTCTAGTGCAAGTGAGAGATTGTTAGGTCTACCCAAGAGTTGAATGAGGGTCCATGTGGGAAGGCCCATATTTATGCTATAACGAATAGATGGCTGCCCCCCTAACTCTAATTCTAAGAGAGACTCCACTGCAGCAGCCACTGCGCACAAGTTATTGCTCCTCACACGTGAGATGCGTGAAATTGCTATTGCGAGGAGGATCTGTTCCACGTCTCCTTCCACACAAAGGTTGATCGTGGAATCTGCATCCGTGCCACGGAATGCTAACACATTCTGACACGGGATCCGTCTCCATACGTATGGACGTTTGTAGAGGTGTGGTTGCGTTGCGCACTTCGTCGGGTCAGACGACTACCCTCCCACCGGCTACGAGTCTTCCGCTGCGCCGCTCGACGGGAAGGTATATCTATGACCTTCCACATCCAATCGTTCCTGTTTTACGCGATTAATTTTATTGTGTGCTAGCGAGTAGCATCCTGCGTATTCCCTTACAATACAAATTTTATCTCCTTCCAGAGTTGCATTGTACTAACTCAAATGGGATCGACTTGCACTTTATCTGGGAAGCTCTTAGTGACATGTGTATTTTTCATGTGCCACCATGCATACTGACTTCTTTATCGAAGATTTGATATAAGTTTTATTTTATAAAGTTTCGGTCTAGTCTCAACATAATCTTTTTTTACTAGAGGGGTGCATTTGTGTGTGTATTTGTTGCTCCATACTATTTTTTGTCCAGTCGAGGGAGTCTTAGACCATCCGCAGAGGCACGCTGTAAAGCCTACTGAATAAGTGTAAATTTAGAGCATTTAGAGGAAGATAGTGAAAAAGTAGAGGAAGACATGTCTTTAAATGATGCTTTAGAGGATGTCTTTACAGATAGCCTTATTGTACTCAGCAGCACATTGTGCGTGCGTGGAGCAGCCTGGATAGCTAGAGTCCCAGGTTTTCAGATATGGTGACCTCTAGCCTATATGTACTTGTCTACTCTCACATAATATGTCAATGCATGATTCTCCCAATCTTCTAAGTTTCGATCATGGATAATGTTTATATGATGAAATTGACACACCATACTTAATAATTTAGGTGAAAGAAGCCTTAGCATAATGGTCAAGTACTCTGAGTAGAACTCTTCAGATCTTGAGTTTGTTTTCTCGTGAAAGCGGATTCTAGGCTGAAATTTAAAAAATGCTACTGTGATGCAAGTACTTTATACAGAAACTCATAAGTATCGAACCTAAGCACAACTACAAAAAGTATGAAGAGAGGATGAACATGATACAAGCAGTAATGCCTGTCTATGAAGTACATAATCATGCGTATGTTTGGCCATTACAAATGTCGATTTAGCAATAGTATTGTTGTGTATTATTGCAACAATCTGGTTATCATCACGGACGAATCCACTAGAGGGCGGGGGGTTCGAGCCTGCCCTACCGCCCGTCTAATAGCAGAGCCCCTCCTTGAGCTTCCCGTCCTATAATTTTTGCAGATAGAGAAGAGAAATTAGGGGGTTTGTAGGTTTAATGGTTTGTTATATGTACGTGTTCAGTCCCCTCTATAGTTTTGGTCTGGATCCATCATTTTTATCGTGGTCTTGTTCTAAATAATAGGACTGTGAGTGACTGTGTTCGGTTGTAATAAAGCACTTATAACCTACTTAGAGGGGAATATCGGGACTTTCACCTTTTATCTAAAAAAACTATATTTAGATATAGGTTGTTTGACCCCTGCTCTAATTAGGCCCCCTTTGGCACAACTTCTAGCTCCTGATTCTCACCGAGAATCTGTGAAGCTGTGCCAAACATCACTTTTTGACACCTGATTCATGTGTGAAGTCGGATGAATCGATTCTCTTTTTTATGAACAAACCGTGAAGCTGAAAAAACATGCTTCCCCGCAGCCCAAAACAGCTTCTCAGCACACCGAATATGAACCTAACCCATAACTTTGGGTGAAATTACCCGCAATGCCACTCAACAAAACCCCCAGAAAAGGGCAATCGGCGCCCGCGGCCCGTACGGCTTCTCCCTCTTGGTTCTGTCTCATACCGACGCCCCCAATGGCGACTGCGGCGGCGCCCTAGGGTTTGCTCGCCCGGTCGTCCAATCCTCGCGGAAGCATCGCCGGCTCTTCCCCCCATCTTCTTCTTTCATCGGCTCGAGCATGCCCCTCCGGAATCTCTGCTCTGCACGGCCCCATAGCGACGGTCGTTCCCCAGCGGCGCGTGATGCGGCTTCCAGGCGCTTCGCCCAAGCCGACAAATCTCGGCTGCCTATGTTCTCTCGGTAAATCTTCTCTACTGACCTCCTGTTGATTCCCTAATCCTCTTTTTCCTCTTCAAATTGTTCTCACAGTTCATATCATCAATGGCACAGGCACACCCATCCCTACCGGTTGATCTCACAATCTGTTCTAATCGAAGGTAATATGTGATCTGTGAATAGTTTGATGCAGTATTGGTTACTAGATGCACCTTGTAAATGCTTGTATAATTGCTGAAATTTTGAGACTATTGTCAGTGCTCTTATGTGGTGAATTTTTGTGACATGTTGCATAGAGCTTTTCTTTTACGAAAATTGAAATGTGTTTATGTGCAATCAGTATAATCAGTTGTTGTTAGTGTTCATTTTTTTCTTGTTGTTAGTCATGTTGTGGAATACCATTTTTTGTTGACAGCAAGATGGGAGATAAAGTTGATAGTGAAGATTGGAACAAGGATAACACTAGGATAGTTTGTGAATTGTTTGCTGAACAAGTTCTATCACACAATCGTTCTGGCACTCACCTGAATAGGACCGGGTATCAAAATGTGATAGATAAGTTTAAAGAGAGGACAGAGTTGACATATACAAAAATGCAGCTAAAGAATAAGTGGGATAAGTTAAGAAAAGATTATAGCCATTGGAGGAGGTTGGAGAAGGAAACTGGTATAGGATGGGACCCCACTGCTACAATAAGCCTCATCACAGGCGGCTCCAAACCTATTATCACAGACGGCTTTTAAAACCGCCTGAAACGAAGAGTCTGTGATAATCCGCAATTTCACAGGCGGAGAAGTGAAACCGCCTGTGAAGACTAATTATCATAGGCGGTTCTTCACTAAGGATAGCCGCCTGTGAAGACCGATTATCATAGGCGGTTCTTTACTTAGGCTAGCCGTCTGTGAAAATACTTTATCACAGACGGGTCGTGCAGCATATATAACCGTCTGTGATAAACATCTTATCACAGACAGTTATTGAAGAATAACTAACCGTCTATGATAAGAAATCTTCACTGGCGGGTATTGAAGCATAACTAACCGCCTATGATAATTTGTCTTCACAGGCGGATTTTGAAGCATAACTAACCGCCTATGATAATGAGTCTTCACAGTCGGGTATTGAAGCATAACTAACCGTCTATGATAATGTGTATTCACAGGCGGATTTTGAAGCATAACTAACCGTCTATGATAATATGTCTTCACAGGCGGGTTTTGAAGCATAACTAACCGTCAATGATAATGTGTCTTTACAGACGGTTATTGAAGCATAACTAACCCGTCTATGATAATGGTGTTATCACAGACGGAGTTTACCTATATCAGCCGTCTGTGAAGACCCTTTAACGCAGCCGGTTTCTACCATAACAGACACCGCCTGTGAAAATTAGGTTATCACAGATGTTTCTTTACTTGTATCTAGCCGCCTGTGATAATTGTTTTTCACAGTCATGCAGTACTACTGCTGTTATTTCTAATTTCCAGGTCAATTCAATATAATCACAGAACAAAAAACAACAATCATCACAGAACAAAAGACAACAATATTATCATCACAGAAGTCAATTTCACTAAAACAATATACATACACACAAGTTACAGATACAATTTCATCTCAAAGTTTACAAGTTTTCACTAAAAACTGTTTAGACTGGCATAGTCGCAAAGTTCTGGCACATCAGCTGTTGAACCTCTCTTATCAAAGAACTTCCCCGTTTTGTGCAAAATTTCGCGACGAATGAACTGACAGAGTTCAGAAGCAATCCTGTCGGCTCCTCCATCAGGAATACTTCTACAAACCGGCCATTCTTCGTTCAGATTCTTCTTGTGCTGCAATATAACACATAACAAGGTTTAGAATGTGTTGGTTTGAACAATCTCAAAGTATAGATCAAAGTGAGAGTATACAAGAATTTAGTAGGTATTTTTGGAGCAGTTGTACTATGAGCAATTGAATTTTGAAGTTGGAATCAAAATATGAAAATAATGTTTCTGGTAATATTGAACAGCAGAGAATATAAGCATTAAACTATGCTAGTTACAATGAAAATGAAACACAAAAGTAAGAAAATAAGGTATCGACATTAAGGATAACTTACATCCTCACGATTGACTCTATATACGGCGGCGGTCCGAAGATGCTCGCATACATAATACCCGCATAAGACACTCCCAGCAGGCTGCTTCGGACAAGCATAATACGTTTTAATGTCCAATGCATTCGTATTAGGAGGTCTCTGACCGCCAAGATGTTCCGCGTAAAACCGCCAAGCGCTGTAATACAAGAAATGTCATATAAAACTTGTCAACACATTCTAAATGTGCGTAAATTAAAATTATAGAATAAACGTACTTTTTCAAAATGGAAAGGAAATCTTTGTAACGATCTGGTGGGTAATCGGCCGAGTCCAAGACTGTTGCCATTCCCTGCGTTGGCTTGATGAAGATCATTATGTAGTGATTACTGCAAACATACAAACACACGTGTTAACAATTACCAATAATTGCTATTTCAATGCCATGTGTCGAACTTACTCGAAGTGGTACGGAGCCTTTACGAGGTCCTGGCCGTCTCTGACAAAGTTAAACATCGCATGTCCTATGTAAGCTGCAACTTCTGCCTTTCTATCCTTCTTAAGTTTTGCAATTGCTCTTTCAAAATCTTTTTTTTTCATGTGTTTGTACTGGCTTGATTCTCGATTCGCCTGGACGTCGAATAGCGACTTTGCAATCCTAGTAGGGTCAAGGATACCTGTCTTGTGCGCCAACTTTTCATTATCCATGTATTGCATCCTATTGAAGAAGTCCAGAATTGTTATAATCTCATGAAATGCGTATGCGTGTAGTAAGAAAAGCAAATACAAAATATTAGAGCACTTACAAGCACCAGACGAGCAGCATGTTGATTTCGAGCATGCCCCGATGGAAAAGGGAAAGCAGCTCGTCAAATAAAATGACTCGTTTATCTACTCCAGTGCTCCAGAATGCTTCTTTTGGAATACGAAATGTGACGCAATTAAGACCATATTTTGTGCTGGCAGTGATGTACCACTCATGCATTCTTCTGAGCGCGACGGGTTGTTTGCTAAGTTGTACGGATGTCATTAACGGCTTCCCATTCTCAAATTTAGGAGGAACATCCTCAAGCTTGTATATTGGAACTCCTGGTTTAACTAAAGCCGTCCGCCGATTATACATGACACCGTCTTCTTCCCACTCCTCGATATCTTCTAATGCTGGCTCATGAGAAGAACGAGATGCACTCGATTTTCTAATATTTTCCTTCATAGCTTCCAAATACTTTGTCACTTCTGATGAAGGTTTCTTATTTTCGTATGAGCTAACTTTGACAGGCACTGATGATCGAGGAGTAGTCGTCGGAAGTTGGACACTGGCTTGTTGTTGAACCTGTTGTTCAACTGATTGCTCTTTACTCCCAGGAGCTGGCTCTAGTACTACTTCAAGCTGTTGCTCAACTAGTTGCTCTTTACTAGCAACAGCTTGCTCTGGTACTGCTTGAAGTTGTTGTCCAACTTGTTGCTCTTGGATATCATCATCCTTGCTCAGACATAGGGGGAGTGGATCTTCCCGGACTGGGAGTGGATCTTCATGCACTTTCGCCTTAGAAGATGGGGTTGCAGTATTTGGAGATGCGACGGGGCTAGAAATTGGCTCATCGTCCAACACGATATCGCGTCGGTGCCAAATGATTAATTGGTTGACAGCCTGCCCCAGAGTCGCGATCCCCTCAGGTGTGACGTGGTCTATTTCATAATCTTCATAATCATTATCAATGATCTGAAGAACTTGCACCACAGAATAATACAACGGAAGTGGACTCCCGTTGAAGTCACGATCAGGCTTTGCCATAGCAGTGGCAACCTGTTTGGTTTTGTTCCCTGCTCTGCCTATCGGGACAAGAAGACGACAAGATTTGTCGTTAGCAATATCATCGACAGGGAACTTATGGGCTGACCCTGAGCCTCGCACGGAACCAACGCTGCTAGGGTAGGCAGTTGGAGATACTAATTGCTCCTTTTGCACCGGAACCATCATTGTACTCGGTGCCACTAATTGTCCTGATTGTCTAAGTTGTTCCATTATTTCTTGCATATTTTCTTTGACCTTTTGAGAAATTGTTTCATCAAGTGTTTTCTTAAACTTCTCACGTCTTCTATATGTGTCTTTATCTTTAGGGAAACCATCTAGCCAAGACATTTGAGAAGAGACCGCTCGAACCCGTCCGCTGTGTTCAGGGTTTCCCAAGATAGCGGTAAGTTGGTCATTCTCCCTCTTCGGCTTGAAGAGACCCTTCTGTTGCTTTTCAATTACTTCTTTCATTTTATCCTCTACTTCATTCAGAGAGTCGGGCTTTTCAAGTTTGCCCTCGCTGGTCAAACCTGACCGAGCAAAGACCCAGCGTTGAGTTTGCTCATCGCACCCTTCTAATGGGTGAGGATTGCCCTTACTAAGAATTTCGTCTATTATCTTATTCCATTTCTGGACTTTGGGGCCATATCCGGCAGACCCCAAGCGATGATGGTATTTGTTCTTTTTTGCAAGCTCTGACCTAGTTGCACTTAGAGCTTTAGCATCAGGTGTGCTCTTTTGACGAACAAACTCTTGCCACTGAGCTTGTGTGATTTTTCCCATCTTCCTCGGGCTAGGGACCTTATTGGCCTTAACATAAGCATTCATTTCACTCTTCCAGCATCGAAACTTCTTGCCGCAAGAGACCAATGTTGCTTTCTTTACAGCTTCTTCTGTGCCTTTCGGGAACTTGAATTGTTTCTTTATCTTTTCCCACAACTCATTCTTGGTCTGCTCGGGTAATTTCCTCCAATTCTCGGTTGTGATCGGCACAACCTCCCTAACAAGAAAACTGCATGCATTACGGTACTTGGTAACTGAATCCAGTGGTTCTTGGGGAAGCCCACCTGGACCGACCCTTGTTATGTACATGATGCGGTCCAATGGACCCTTATTGGGACCTCGTTGCCCTCGTTTCCGCTTGAGTGAAGCTGAGGATTCATCCATTGGTGAACCTTCTGCGGTTTTAGGAGCCGATGTCACCTCATTGTCTTCGAGATTAATCTAGGTAGAAAAAAATTATAAGACTTCGTATACTTGACAACCAACATTAACTTGAACTGCTGAAGTTAAGATTCGTGATCCATACCTCGTCGGCAGGATCATATTCCGGGTCTAGATCCACTGAAGTCTTTTTAATTTTTATATTCGGAAAAGGATCCGAAGGACTGTGATAGGAGCCTGAACTGCTGGAGTCAGTAAACTCCATATTGTCTTCTTTGTTGTTACTATCAGGACCAGTCTTCTTAGGGCTTTCCATGCTAGATCTAATAAGACAAAAAATCTAATAAATGGCATAACTAAATTTGGTCATATTTAAAACAAATTTTCTCAATTTTGGCTCAATTAAGTAAATTTAGCCAAAACACATTTTTGAAGTTATATAGGTCTAACTAAATTCTTGTATCATAGAGATCGGCATCATATGCTCAGACTCCATCGCCACACCTAGTGTTACCTAGATATGGGCGTGAGGATGCTCCTGGCATCACAAATGAGTTGGCCAGCAACTTTTGTTTGGCTTCAGAGCTAAATATAGCATAACTTTGGTAGCTCAGATTAGGTACAATTGCTCAAATGAAGCTGATGGAGCCACAAGTGCAGACATCATTGGTAGCACAGATTAGCTACAATTGCTCAAATGAAACTTAGAGAAATAAAAGCAAACTTAGCCAAACTTAGTCTAGCATAGCTAACTCTAAGCAAAAGTAGCCAAATATAGCTAAATATAGCATAACTTAGTCAAAATTAGTCAAGTATAACTATATCTAATGTAACTTAGCCAAAATTAGCCAAATTTGGTCAACTTAACCAAATATAGCTAAATCTTGCCCCTAATAGAGAATTATGTGGCATATGCAAGGCCGATGACAGAAATAGGGAATATACTGCTGTTACTAGAGTCTAGAATCATGTTTACCACTAATGTGTCAGAACAGTTTCAGACACACAGAACCAACTACCAATTTATCGTGATATAACCATCCACATAAATCTTGCCCCACCGAACCCTAACCAAAGATGCCACCGAACTTGACAGTTTTTTGAATTCCACCGAACCCTAACCAAGGATGCCTACCATTATCTAATTCCCGAACCCTAACCAAGGATATGCAAGGCGGCAGCGAGGGCGGGGAGGGAGGCGGCACGGCGAAGGAGGATGGAAGGTCGAAGGGTTTAGGATTTACCTTGAAGCTCGGCGGCGACGGAAATGGCTTCGCTCGGCGTACCTGGAAGTGAGGAGGGCGAAGCTCGGCGGCGACGGCGAAGCTCGGCGACGACGGCGAAGCTCGGCGACGACGGCGAAGCTCGGCGACGGCGAAGCTCGGCGGTGTACCTGGAAGTGACGAGGGGGAACACTTGGCGGCAAACGAAATTTTGGCAGCCTAACGGCGTCTAAGTGTTTCGCCCGGGTTAGGTTTTTCCAATGCTGCCGAGGGGTATATATAGACTCACATTTTCTCAGGCGGATTTTAAGTACCGACCGTCAGGGAAGACTGTTACCTCAGTCGGATTTTACTTACCAACCGCCTGAGAAGATACAATTATCTCAGGCGGTTGGTTAGTAACACCCGCCTGAGTTAAACATGGGCCTGTGAAGATATTTACTTCTTCTTAATTTGATGAACGCCTACATAAAGACCCCTCACCAACCGGGATGAGGATCCTCTGACTTAATCAGCGGTCACTGACATGTGGACCCGGTCCCACACGTCAGTGACCATGTCACGCGTGCGCGACCTTTCTTTTCCCCGAGGTGCGACCTTTCTTTTCCACTCCGCGCGGCCTTAAAGACGCGCTATCGCTCACAAGCGCATCGCTCACTTTGAATCCTCTTGTTTTCTTCGTCTTCCTCCGCTCCGACGACCCAACACCACTATGGCCGACCTTCCGCCGCCAAGCCCTCCGAGGGAGCCACCTTGCAAGAAACAATGTTGCAGCTCCCCCGAGAAGATCAACACCGAGCAGCGCCTCCTCATGGCGCGAGAGGTGTACAACAATACGTCTCGCGCCATGAGTGCCTTGGGGCTGGGTACCCTTCCAGAGTATACTGGAATGGGTACCTTGGGCCACTACCTCTACACCCTCGTGGGCGTGGCTGATCGTCTCGACATTCTGTTCGCGACGATGGCCCAGGTTCTTGGCCCCGAGGGCCGTAGAACGCTGGTGGAGGCGACGGCTAGCAACCTCGGGGTTGCACCGCCGGTGCAGCTGGTGCAGCCGGTGCAGCCGGCCCTGTCTCCTGTTGCACCGGTGCTGGAGTCGCCGCCGGAGGACGAGGAGGAGGAGAAGGAAGAGGAGTAGGAGTAGGATTTAATTAGTTTTTCTTTTTGTTGTTTTTAGTTGCTTCTGTTTTGTAAATATTGTTAATGAATGAAATCTATCTTTTTTCATCTATGTGATTGAATATTACTTGTGTATCTTTTGTGTTCTTGTGTGTTCTTGTGTAAATATTGTGCATCTTGTGTGTTCTTTTGTGAGATGTGCATATTGTTAATGAATGAGTATCTTGTGTGTTCTTCAACTGTGTGAATGATTGAATATTGTTAATGAATGTAGTGTGTTCATCGTTAATTAAAATTTCACGTCTGAGAAAAAATTAATTTGATATTTACCAAAACATTACAATGTCAACTATACAAGTTTTAAAAATATTTTGTTCAGGTGGTAGATGTTAATTTTATACAAATGTAGAAAAAAGAATCATCGAATTTGGACACAATTTGCAGAATCTAAACATGTTTGAGTATTTATATTGGAATCTAAATAAAAAAGAAGCAAGGGATAAGGAAACTGAAGAACAGTATCGGGCATTATCTCAGGCGGTTGTTAAGCAATAACCGCCTGTGAAGATATTTACTTCTTCTTAATTAATATTCTTGATTAAATGTGGTCCTTTAAAAAGGCAAAAATCCACTTTCTTGTAATATTATTGATAAGTAAAGGTTACCATTAAATTTCACTTCATAAATCCTTTGAAATTGGTCAGAACATAAAAAACATACAACAAATGCTATTTTTCATTTTTCTATCTTGATGAATATAATGCTTTTTTCATTTATTTTTTCAGTGGACATTTTTAATCATCATACCAACATCTACGAATTTTTTCATATTTTTATAAATTTTTTGGAATCAATGTGTGTTCATAATTTGATGAATGCCTCATATGAATATGAGCATTTAGTTAGAATGGTGGATAATTTGAAGTTTGACATGTTGGAATGCTTTTAAAAAAATTAAAAAAATTCATACATGTATAAATTATACAAATATGTTCATACCAACAATTTTGAGTGAAGGAACTTTTTTTTATGAGATACACAAATGTGAATAATATGTGAGTAGAAATTAATTTGATATTTACCAAGACATTACAATGTCAACTATACAAGTTTTAAAAATATTTTGTTCAGGTGGTAGATGTTAATTTTATACAAATGTAGAAGAAAGAATCATCGAATTTGGACACAATTTGCAGAATCTAAACATGTTTGAGTATTTATATTGGAATCTAAATAAAAAAGAAGCAAGGGATAAGGAAACTGAAGAACAGTATCGGGCATTATCTCAGGCGGTTGTTAAGCAATAACCGCCTGTGAAGATATTTACTTCTTCTTAATTAATATTCTTGATTAAATGTGGTCCTTTAAAAAGGCAAAAATCCACTTTCTTGTAATATTATTGATAAGTAAAGGTTACCATTAAATTTCACTTCATAAATCCTTTGAAATTGGTCAGAACATAAAAAACATACAACAAATGCTATTTTTCATTTTTCTATCTTGATGAATATAATGCTTTTTTCATTTATTTTTTCAGTGGACATTTTTAATCATCATACCAACATCTACGAATTTTTTCATATTTTTATAAATTTTTTGGAATCAATGTGTGTTCATAATTTGATGAATGCCTCATATGAATATGAGCATTTAGTTAGAATGGTGGATAATTTGAAGTTTGACATGTTGGAATGCTTTTAAAAAAATTAAAAAAATTCATACATGTATAAATTATACAAATATGTTCGTACCAACAATTTTGAGTGAAGGAACTTTTTTTTATGAGATACACAAATGTGAATAATATGTGAGTAGAAATTAATTTGATATTTACCAAAACATTACAATGTCAGCTATACAAGTTTTAAAAATATTTTGTTCAGGTGGTAGATGTTAATTTTATACAAATGTAGAAGAAAGAATCATCGAATTTGGACACAATTTGCAGAATCTAAACATGTTTGAGTATTTATATTGGAATCTAAATAAAAAAGAAGCAAGGGATAAGGAAACTGAAGAACAGTATCGGGCATTATCACAGGCGGTTGTTAAGCAATACCCGCCTGTGAAGATATTTACTTCTTCTTAATTAATATTCTTGATTAAATGTGGTCCTTTAAAAAGGCAAAAATCCACTTTCTTGTAATATTATTGATAAGTAAAGGTTACCATTAAATTTCACTTCATAAATCCTTTGAAATTGGTCAGAACATAAAAAACATACAACAAATGCTATTTTTCATTTTTCTATCTTGATGAATATAATGCTTTTTTCATTTATTTTTTCAGTGGACATTTTTAATCATCATACCAACATCTACGAATTTTTTCATATTTTTTTAAATTTTTTGGAATCAATGTGTGTTCATAATTTGATGAATGCCTCATATGAATATGAGCATTTAGTTAGAATGGTGGATAATTTGAAGTTTGACATGTTGGAATGCTTTTAAAAAAATTAAAAAAATTCATACATGTATAAATTATACAAATATGTTCATACCAACAATTTTGAGTGAAGGAACCTTTTTTTTTATGAGATACACAAATGTGAATAATATGTGAGTAGAAATTAATTTGATATTTACCAAAACATTATAATATCAGCTATACAAGTTTTAAAAATATTTTGTTCAGGTGGTAGATGTTAATTTTATACAAATGTAGAAGAAAGAATCATCGAATTTGGACACAATTTGCAGAATCTAAACATGTTTGAGTATTTATATTGGAATCTAAATAAAAAAGAAGCAAGGGATAAGGAAACTGAAGAACAGTATCGGGCATTATCTCAAGCGGTTGTTAAGCAATAACCGCCTGTGAAGATATTTACTTCTTCTTAATTAATATTCTTGATTAAATGTGGTCCTTTAAAAAGGCAAAAATCCACTTTCTTGTAATATTATTGATAAGTAAAGGTTACTATTAAATTTCACTTCATAAATCCTTTGAAATTGGTCAGAACATAAAAAACATACAACAAATGCTATTTTTCATTTTTCTATCTTGATGAATATAATGCTTTTTTCATTTATTTTTTCAGTGGACATTTTTAATCATCATACCAACATCTACAAATTTTTTCATATTTTTTAAAATTTTTTGGAATCAATGTGTGTTCATAATTTGATGAATGCCTCATATGAATATGAGCATTTAGTTAGAATGGTGGATAATTTGAAGTTTGACATGTTGGAATGCTTTTAAAAAAATTAAAAAAATTCATACATGTATAAATTATACAAATATGTTCATACCAACAATTTTGAGTGAAGGAACCTTTTTTTTATGAGATACACAAATGTGAATAATATGTGAGTAGAAATTAATTTGATATTTACCAAAACATTACAATGTCAGCTATACAAGTTTTAAAAATATTTTGTTCAGGTGGTAGATGTTAATTTTATACAAATGTAGAAGAAAGAATCACCGAATTTGGACACAATTTGCAGAATCTAAACATGTTTGAGTATTTATATTGGAATCTAAATAAAAAAGAAGCAAGGGATAAGGAAACTGAAGAACAGTATCGGGCATTATCACAGGCGGTTGTTAAGCAATACCCGCCTCAGATAAACATATTTGTAGACGGTTGTTAAGTACCAACCGTCTGCGAAGATCTTTACTTCTTTTTTCTCAGGCGGTTTATAAGTAATACCCGCCTGAGATAATCATTTTTAAACTACAATATGTTAATTAACGGCCTGAGAAGTGTTAATTAACTGACGCGCCGCACGAGGTCTGCGGAGAAGTTGAGAAGCCGTGGTGCAGGGACGCGTGCAAGGATCTCTCAAGATCGTCTTCCACAGTGGTTTAATTGTGCGCCGCACGAGGTCTGCAAAGAGTTCAATGCGCAATGAACAAAATATTTTGTTCAGTTGGTAGATGTTAATTTAATACAAATGTAGAAGAAAGAATCATCGAATTTGAACACAATTTGCAGAATGTAAACATGTTTGAGTATTTATATTGGAATCTAAATAAAAAATAAGCAAGGGATAAGGAAACTGCAGAACAGTATCGGGCATTATCTCAGGCGGTTGTTAAGTTATACCCGCCTTAGATAAACTTATACTAGACGGTTGTTAAGTACCAACCGTCTGTGAAGATCTTTACTTCTTTTTTCTCAGGCGGTTTATAAGTAATACCCGCCTGAGATAATCATTTTTGAAACTACAATATGTTAATTAACGGCCTGAGAAGTGTTAATTAACTGACGCGCCGCACGAGGTCTGCGGAGAAGTTGAGAAGCCGTGGTGCAGGGACGCGTGCAAGGATCTCTCAAGATCGTCTTCCACAGTGGTTTAATTGTGCGCCGCACGAGGTCTGCAAAGAGTTCAATGCGCGGGAAACGAACCGCTCCCTCGTCTACTCCGCACAGACCTATATAAGGCGCGTCGTTGGTTATGGACAAGCACAAAACTTTTCTCCACTCCTTTCTTCTTCTTCCATCGTTCCACCTCTCCTAGCCCGCCGCCGATTAACCACCACAGCCATGGCCAACCTTCCGCCACCTAGCCCGCCGAGGCAGCCACCCTGCAAGCGGATACGCTGCAGCTCCCCCGAGAGGGTGAATGACGACCAGCGCGTTCCACCGCCGGTGCAGCCGGAGCCACCGGTACAGCCGGAGCAATCGGCTCAGCCGGAGAAGCCGACCCTCTCTCCTGTTGCATCGTCGCCGGAGGAGGAGGAGGAGGAGGAGGACGACTTCGACGACGATGATGACGATGATGACGACGAGTTGTCCTCCGACGACGGCGACAACGAGTTGTCCTCCGACGACGGCGACGACGAGTCGTCCACCGACGACGACGACGACGAGTCGTCCACTGACGACGGCGACGACGACGACGGCGACCACCACCATGGTGATGACTACGACGACGACGACGACGACGAGTCGGAGGAGGACCGCTTGGCTTGGTTTGAGAAGCTGGCGGAGAGGATGGAGGAGGCGGGGCCGTAGTGTAGTTTTAGGATTTCAATCAAGTGTTCTTGTACATATTTCTTGTGTTTTGTACATATTTCAATCAAGTGTCAATGAATACTGGTGGATAATTTGAAGTTTGACATGTTGGAGTGCTTTTAAAAAAATTAAAAAAATTCATACATGTATAAATTATGCAAATATGTTCGTACCAACAATTTTGAGTGAAAGATCTTTTTTTATGAGATACACAAATGTGAATAATATGTGAGTAGAAATTAATTTGATATTTACCAAAACATTTCAACGTCAGCTATACAAGTTTTAAAAATATTTTGTTCAGTTGGCATTATCTTAGACGGTTGTTAAGTAATACCCGCCTGAGATAAAAATCTTCCTTGGCGGTTATTAAGTACCAACAGCCTGTGAAGATATTTACTTCTTAATTAATAAACATCATCTCAGGCGGTTGGTAAGTAAAACCCGTATGCGATAAAGTTAAAAACCGCCTGTGAAAAACCTACGTCTATATAAGGACCCCTCACCGCAGTCAAAACGCAACCCTGGAGAATTTATATCGACGCCGCCAGGCTGTTGAAATTTCCCCTGCGCCGCGCCGCCGCTCCGCCGCCCAGCCCATACTGCCGCGCCGCCGCTCAACCCCGCACCGCCACTTTTCCACCCAGCCGGCCCACCGTGCTGACGCCTCCCCACCGTGCTGACGCCTCTGCAAGGTAAATGTAGTTTCCTTACTTTTTCTTTGTATATTTTCATTAGCTGATAAGCTGTTAGTTTTGTGTGTTCTGGTATATGGATTCTGTCCTTTTGCATGTGTAAGGACTGTATGGATTGTGTTCTGGTATATTGATGTATGGACTATATGGATTGTTTCCTTTTTGTACCTATTATGTGACATGAATATGATGTTTAATTAACAGATGCTATTGTAATATATATAAGATGCATCTGGGCCTTGTTTCCCGATATAACGGACTGGATCCCACCCAGACCTAGCCCATGCTGCTGGGTCTGTTTCCCCCTTTGACTCCGTCCGCCTCAAGACGTCGCCCGTCTCCTACATTAGTCGCCCTAATCATACTTGTTATGTCTCTGTAAATTCATTTTATAGAAGACCTTTAGAGAATATTTGTGGCCAAATTTTGTAAATCTGACAAAAAATTCTATTATTGAAGCATGGACCGTCGAGCGTGGATGTATAACATGCCAAGACCCGATCCTATGTACATTCGTAATGTTGCAAATTTTATTGAAGCATCCAAGAGACATGCGAAGTTGCAAAAGATAGATGACATATTATGTCCATGTATCGACTGCGAAAATAAGATTGCTTGGACGGATACTATAGTAATCCAATCTCATTTGGTGAAAAGAGGTTTCAAAAATAACTACACAATATGGACAGAGCATGGTGAGTTAGATACACATGATGTGGATAAAGATGATGAGAGAGGCTCAGATGATGATAATGTTCATATCGATGATGGTAGTGACAATCAAGCTGGTGATGATGATGATGAGTTCGATTGTGAGGAGATGTTGCGTCACATTGAACCATATGTACTGACTTCTATGGGAGCAAGCAAAGGTTTAAGTAAAATGGAGACATTGCAGAATGCGGCCACATAGCTTTTATATGATGAATCAAACGGTTGTGATAAAGAGTTTACTACATTGCGTGCAGTCTTAGAACTACTAAAGTTGAAAGCTACGCACGGATGGTCCGATTGTAGTTTCTCTGATCTTTTGAATCGTCTGGCAGAAATTCTTCCAAATCCAAATAAACTGCCTAGAAGCACTTATAAAGCGAAGAAACTTCTTTGCCCGATGGCACTAGGTGTGACAAAAATACACGCTTGTGTGAACCATTGTATTCTGTATCGCAAAGAGCATGAGCTCGCAACTAGATGCCCCATTTGTGGTGTCAGTAGATATAAGAAGGACTACAATCACCAGTATGTTACCAACATGAAAAAGACTCAGAAGAATAAGAAGTTTATTATTGGTCCTGAAGGTGACGATGACGATACTTCTGGCGATGCAGACGGGAAGAATAAGAGAAAAATTCCTGCATTGGTGATGTGGTACCTTCCGGTAATTGATCGCTTGAAGCGTTTGTTCTCAAACCCTAGGGAGGCTGAACTTATGCATTGGCATTCCGAGGAACGCAAGAAGAATGAAAAACATATACGACACCCTGGTGATGCAACACAGTGGAAAAATTTTGATATTCAGTATCCAGAATTTGCGAAGGAAATAAAAAATGTGAGGTTTGCCTTGGGTACAGATGGAATGAATCCGTTTGGTGAAAAAAGGAGCATACACAGCACATGGCCCATGGTCTTAACTATGTACAACCTACCGACGTGGTTGTGTCACAAAAGGAAATATATCTTATTATCTGTTCTTATCCAAGGTCCGAAACAACCCGACATCGAAATTGATGTGTTCTTGGAACCTTTAATGGAAGATATGGCGAAATTGTGGAATGAAGGGGTACGTACATGGGATGAGTACAAGCAGGAGTATTTCACGCTAAGAGCAATGATATTCGTTACCGTGCATGATTATCCCGGACTGTTTACATTATCGGGACAAATGAAAGGGAAGAAAGGTTGCGTTAGGTGCGTGGATAGAACTGGATATCTATACCTCACTTCATCCAGAAAGACGGTGTACATGAGACATCGACGGTTCTTGACAGATACACACAAGTATAGGAAGATGAAAGAACAATTTGATAACAAAATCGAAAAAGATACTGCACCGAAACCTTACAGTGGAAAACTTGTGTTTGAAATGGTCAAGAACATTCATATTGCTTTCGGTAAGGGAAAAAAGAGTAAAGGAATTAAGAGAAAGAAAAGTACATCTTCAGATGATACAACTGACATGGCTTTCAAGAAACAATCAATTTTTTTCAAGTATCTTCCGTATTGGAAGAATCTGGAATTTTGCCATAGTATTGATTTGATGCACGTTACAAAGAATGTATTTGACAGCATCATTGGGACCTTGCTGGACATGCCGAGGAAGACAAAGGATGGATTAAATTCACGTATGGACCTAGTAAATCTTGATTTGAGACCAGAGCTTCATCCAGTAGAAAAGGCGAACGGGAAGCATTACCTTCCCCCAGCCAGCTACAACTTGACGCTAGAAGAGAAAAAAGCAATTTGTGAATGCTTGCATGGGATCAAAGTGCCCACAAGTTTCTCATCCAATATCCGCAAACTAGTCTCGATGAAAGACTTGTCTTTATTCGGTTATAATTCTCACGACTGTCACATGATGATGACAATTTTCCTTGCCATTGCAATAAGAGTAATCAAACCTGAGCATATAAAAGTTGTCATCACACGTTTGTGTTACTTCTTCAATGCAGTATCGCAAAAGGTGATAGCACGTGAAGATTTAGACTATCTGAAAACATACATTGTCGAGACAATGTGCAAGCTTGAGATGTGTTTCCCACCATCCTTTTTTGATATGCAAGTACACCTAATCATACATCTTGTTGATCAGATAAAAGCATTGGGGCCACTATATTTACATCATATGTTTTCGTTGGAGAGATATTTAGGAGTATTAAAAGGTTATGTGCGGAACCGTGCTCACCCAGAGGGTTCAATTATGGAAGGATACACCACTGAAGAAGTGATTGAGGGTTGCGCTGATTACATCAAAGATGGAAAATCGATAGGTGTGCCTATACCGGTACATGAGGGTAGACTACGTGGGAGAGGCAAAGTGGGTAAGAAAACTTTTATTGTTCAAGATTACAAGAATGTACACCGTGCACATTTTGGTGTACTACAACAGCTCGCAATAGCTGAGCCGTACATCGAGGAACACCAAATTGATCTTCGTGATAAAAACCAAGACCGCAAAGAGGACTGGATCATGAAAGAGCACAGAAGATGTTTCACTGAATGGTTAATGGACAAAAATATATCATACGGAAACACTATAGAAGAGGCAACAATGAAAAAGTTAGCTTGTGGCCCATCTGCTTTGGTAACATCATGGCAAGCATATGACATCAATAGTTACACATTTTACACTAAAGAAAAAGACGGTAAGATTGTTGCACAAAATAGTGGTGTTCGTATTGAGGCTTATGATTCACAAGGGCAGAAGACCACATACTTCGGGTTCATAGAGGAAATATGGGAACTCGATTATGGCGAAAGAATGGTAATGCCCGTATTTAAGTGCCAATGGGTCAAACATCCTGATGGTTTGAAAGTGGACAATTACGGACTGACACTGGTAGACTTGAATAAAGTGGGTTACAAAGATGACCTGTGGGTTCTCGCCGATAATGTTGCACAAGTTTTTTATGTTCAAGATCCAGAAACTGAGAAGTTGCACGTAGTTGTTTCTGGAAAGCAAAATATTGTTGGGGTTGACAATGTGGGAGATAATGAAGAGGAATATAATCAGTATGAAGAGATGTACCTTTTCACCGAACCAGAAAACATCAAGCGCGTAGAGAGAATGATATGCCCACACCGACCATACCATCAAGTATACCGATTACATCAAGCAAGATGGAACAATCATCAAGTCAAGCTGCACCAGCTCATGTTGTCGATGGACCAATTACTCGTAGCCGAGCTAAACAGCTATAACAAGAGGTGCACGCGCTACTTTGTGAAATTCCATTTATTAATGAGAATTATATACTTCCTAAATCGTACATGTTTCTATTACTCAGGTTCACCAAGGAGGATGACAAGGACACGCCAAGACTGAACCAGAGAGGAGAACTACGTCGAACCAGTTCGGCCTGGCAGAACTGTCATGAAGAAACAGTCATATCTCTTGATTCATAGAAGCTGTGAAGGTCCATGAGTACTTGTTGGAAAGGTGTTGAAGTCAACTTTCAAATGCCACTAAGTGCCGAGTGCTTTAGAGGTTCCAGCTTGGCAGCCGAGTGCTTTTGGTGCAGACTGTTCAGAAGATCAACAGTCAGCCTGATATCCAAGTTTCCGTGAGAAACTGTATCACTCTACAATATTTCGTGAAGCATGCTACACATTGTGTGAAAGGTTATCAAATTATCTTTCCAACGCATCTGGTCCCATGTCTTTTGGATGTCTCTAGGTGGAGTTATGATTAAAACACTGAAGACCACCCAGAAGGCCAGAAGACATGCGGGAAATTGATGACCACTGCATGAATGATCAAGCCAGTTGGCCTTCCACCTTCCCACGTGGATTTTTCAGTTCACACCTATTCTTAGACTAGTTGTTGGTATAAATATCCCTCTTTTGTAAGCCAAGGGCAACTCTTTGATGAATTAAGATTATTCCAGTGAAATTTGCAGCCGAGCTGCTTGAGTGTCTTACTCAACCCTTGTTCTTCCTTGTTCTTCTTGAACTTGTGGGGAGATCTCTCTGAGATCCACTAATTCGTGCTCTGCGGGTCCCAGTACGGCTGCCCCGTCTTGTGTGGATTAGCTCCGGTTGTGGTTCTGCGGTCGTTCGGAGATCGAGTCGAAGTCTTCGCGGTTTCGGTGTCTCTCTCCCCGTCGCTTGGTCGCATCCAACCTTGGTCAGGTATAAAGCTAGTTATCCGCGCTGTTTCTACAGCAAGTTATCTTTTTCTTGAACCTCCTGTCGTGAAGATCGGGCCACCCTTCGCCGAACCAAATTCGGTGCATATCATGTGGTAATCAGAGCTATCGTTGTCACGGTAGGTTCATTTTTTTTATCACCCACCCTCCCACCCTTTTTCAATCCGTTACAGTTTTCACCATCCACATATTCATTCCAGTGTTTATCTTTTACATATATTTGTTTGTCCTATAGTCCAAAGCCTAAAAAAAATATACCTATAGCCCTTTGACGGTACTGTTATCTTGTGTTTGTTTTCTTCCAGTTGCTCGTCACCACCGGTTACCTATATCTTTTGTAATCAGCACCCCTGTTAGTGTTATAAAAAAAAAAGAATACAGTAAAAAAAAAGAGAGCACAAGTGAAAAGATTGTGAAGAATTTCGTGTTACGGTTGGGTGTTGAAATTTTCAGTTTTCAAATCCAAGTTGGTGGTAATCTTGATAGCAGCAAAAAAAAAATTATCTTTTGAGCACATCATTTTTTCACTTGATTGGCAGTACCGTAGCCTGCCTTGTTCAGCCACCTATAGCTCCACTAAAAACATAAACCGGGACTTTCGATTTGTACTCCTTACGACCTCTTTACCACCTCCGTTGAAGCTGTCACACCAGCACCATCACAGTTCTTGAGATCAGGCAAGAACTTGGGTAAGTAAGAGGTGAGATCGAGTGTGTCCACATATATATTTTTTTCTTGCTGCTCCTAACATGGCAGGCTCAGATTCAAGTGTTCATGGTGGACACCATGGTGATAGGGAACCCCCTGTCTCACGGGATGAGATGCGTCGCATGGCTGATTCACTAATGGAGGCCATGGGCAGGCTCCTCGATGAGCGTCTTCCCGCGGCTGGAGGACGTCGAGCATGTCGTGATCAAGAGGACCGTCATCGAGAGGAGTCCGGCGATGAGAATTCTGGTTTCAGCCATGAATTCAATCGCTTCGGACATGGCCCTGACGGATCTGGTGGTGGTCGCCATGCTGATTTTAATAATTACCATGGTGGGCGTCGCGCACATAGGCGCAATGCTGATGGTCGCCGCGTGCATTTTGAAGACGATGAGTTTGAAGATCAAGATCATGAAGAAGGATCTCATGATGATGAAAATCCTTTCGGTCGACGTGGCAGGTTTGTTCGGCGTCATCATCGCCGGTCTGCTGATTTTGAAGAAAGGGAATACCATCGTGGTCGACGTCCTCATGACAACCCAGATAACATCGCTCGTGTCAAATTGAGTATTCCAAAGTTTACTGGAAAGGAGAATCCTGATGAATTTCTTGAATGGGTTGAGCAGTGTGATCAAATATTCCGAGTACATAATCTTTTGGCTCAGCGCCGTGTGAATCTTGCTTCGGTGGAATTCTCTGGATACGCTCTCACTTGGTGGAACCAAGTGCAGGAGAATCAACGTGATTTGGGACGTGGATATATCAATACATGGGAGGAGATGAAGCAAGTGATGAGAAGGCGATTCGTGCCATCTAGCTATCAGCGTGATCTCAGGAACCGGTTGCAAATGTTAAAGCAAGGGAAGAGATCAGTTGATGAGTATTTCAAGGAGATGGAGCTGCTGTTGGTGCGGGCGGGAATAAGAGAAGATGCAGAGTCAACAATGGCAAGATTTCTAGGAGGTCTTAATGAAGAAATTTCTGGTTTTGTGGAGATGTTTCCATATCGTACATTGCAGGATCTTGTTGATCAAGCTATGCGAACCGAGAAAAAGATTCAGCAAGAGTCACGTGGAAAATCTTATGGAAGTTATTCTATTTCTGCCCCATGGCGCAAACAGCAGTCAAGTACTTCCTATGGTGGTGGACGATCTCAAGGGGCTGCTGCCAGGTCTTCTCAATCATTTGTTCCATCGAAGATGGCAGCCTCCACCGCGTCATCACCAACAACTCAGCAGCGACCCGCTGCAAGTTCAGCAGCCCACAGCAATGCCTCGGGAGCTACATCTTCTTCTCGAAGCAGAGAAATTGTATGCCATAAATGCCACGGCCGTGGGCACATTGCTTCCCAATGCCCAAGCAAGAGGACCATGTTGTTGAATGAGAAAGGTGAATGGGAATCCGAGAGTGATCCGGAGGATGCTGGACAGATATGTGATGAAGAAATTGAGGAGGAAGGGAATGAGATCCAGCCTGAGGAAGGAGAACATAATTGCTTTATTTCTCTACGAGTGCTTAGTGTAACAGCAGAAAAGGAAGACAACGGGCAGCGACATAATTTGTTCCATACCCGTGGAATAATCAAAGATAAGGTGTGTCGCATCATCGTTGATAATGGTAGCTGCAACAATATTGCTAGCCAAGAATTGGTGGACAGATTGGGACTGAAACCACGGCGTCATCCTAGTCCATACAAGATGCAGTGGCTTAATGATTGTGGTGCGCTACGTGTCAGTCATACTGTGACTGTACCATTCTCTGTTGGTAAATATAATGATCATGTGGAGTGCGACGTGGTGCCTATGCAAGCCTGCCAGCTTCTGCTCGGTCGACCATGGCTATATGATCGTGATGTCCAGATTTTTGGAAGGACCAACAAGCTGTCTTTTGTGTACAAAGGAGAGCGAATTTCCTTGCTTCCTTTGACACCGGAAGAAATTTTGAAGGATGATATCAGGAAGAAACAGCGCGAGAGCGAGCACCACTTGCGAGTGAGCCACAAAAATAGTAAGGAAGAGTGTCCACAGCCAAATCAAACCCCACGGCTGCAAGGAACCCAGAAACTGGGAAAAGAGGGTTTAGTAATGATGGCTAGGAAGGGGGATATCAAAGCATTGAGTGAACCCAATGCCATGTTCTTTGTACTTATGTACAAGGACACTTTTCTTTCTACTAATGCCTTACCCTCTACCCTGCCGAGTACTCTTTTGAATGTTTTGCAGGAATATGAAGATGTCTTTCCGGACGAAGTACCACCAGGACTGCCACCTAAGAGAGGGATCGAGCATCAAATTGACTTGGTTCCTGGTGCGTCACTTCCGAACAGGGCTGCATACCGCACCAACCCAGAGGAGACAAAAGAAATTCAGCGACAAGTGGAGGAATTGATAAAAAAAGGGTATGTACAGGAAAGTCTTTCCCCTTGTGCTGTCCCTGTTCTTTTAGTGCCTAAGAAAGATGGGTCTTGGAGACTATGTGTGGATTGTCGTGCAATTAACAACATCACAGTAAGATATAGGCATCCCATTCCTCGCTTAGATGACATGCTTGATGAACTTAGTGGTGCTAAATTTTTCACTAAAATTGACTTAAGAAGTGGCTATCATCAGATTCGTATGAAAGAAGGAGATGAGTGGAAAACAGCCTTCAAAACAAAATTTGGATTGTATGAATGGTTAGTGATGCCCTTCGGTTTAACCAATGCACCTAGTACATTTATGCGATTAATGAATCATGTGCTTAGAACTTTCATTGGTAAATTTGTTGTGGTTTATTTTGATGACATCCTAATCTACAGCAAGACACTTGAAGAACATGTTGCACATATCCAGAGCGTACTTGTTGTCCTGCGTAAACAAAAATTGTACGCTAACCTTGAGAAGTGCACCTTCTGCACCGACAAGGTAGTTTTCCTTGGTTTTGTTGTTTCAGGACAAGGCGTGGAGGTGGATGTTGAGAAAGTCAAGGCTATACACGAATGGAGGCCCCCACAGAACGTGAGCCAAGTGAGAAGCTTCCTTGGACTTGTTGGTTTCTACCGGCGCTTCGTGAAAGATTTCAGCACGATCGCTGCTCCAATCAATGAGCTGTCCAAGAAAGACATACCATTCAAATGGGGAGAAGCACAACAAAATGCTTTTGAAGAATTAAAGAGGAAGCTCACAACATCCCCAGTCCTTGCACTTCCTGATTTCAACAAGACATTTGAAATTGAATGTGATGCAAGTGGAGTTGGGATTGGAGGCGTGCTGATGCAAGAAAAGAGACCAATTGCATTCTTCAGTGAAAAGCTAAGTGGCCCGACTTTGAATTATTCAGTTTATGATAAAGAATTATATGCTCTCGTTCGGAGTTTGGAAACTTGGCAACACTACCTTTATTCTAAAGAATTTATAATACATTTAGACCATGAATCATTGAAACATATTAAGGGACAACTAAAACTGAATAAACGACATGCTAAGTGGAGTGAATTTATTGAGTCCTTCCCTTATATTGTCAAATATAAGAAAGGTCAAGACAATATTGTAGCTGATGCTTTATCTCGACGTCATGCTTTGCTCACACAACTTGATGCTAAAATTCTTGGATTGGAAAGTATAAAGGAATTATATGCCACTGATTCGTACTTTGCTGAACCATATGCCAAGTGCCGTATTGGAAAAGGATGGGAAAAGTATCATGTGCATGATGGATTTTTATTTCGCACTAACAAACTTTGTATTCCAGATTGCTCTGTTCGACTTTTACTCGTGCAGGAAGCTCATGCAGGTGGACTTATGGGCCATTTTGGAGCCAAGAAGACGGAGCAAGTGCTGGCCGACCATTTCTTTTGGCCAAAAATGCGACGAGATGTAGAGAGACATGTTCTTCGCTGCGAAAACTGTCACAAAGCTAAGTCTCGTCTGAACCCTCATGGTTTATATACTCCCCTTCCTATTCCTAATGCACCTTGGGAGGATATTTCAATGGATTTTGTTCTTGGGTTACCACGAACCAAAGGGGGAAGGGATTCAATTTTTGTTGTGGTTGATCGTTTCAGCAAAATGGCACATTTTATTCCTTGCCACAAGAGCGACGATGCTTCCCGTATTGCTGAATTATTTTTCAGGGAAATTGTGCGACTACATGGAATGCCACGTACCATTGTGTCGGATCGTGACACCAAGTTCTTGAGCTACTTTTGGAAGACATTGTGGGGCAAACTTGGGACAAAACTGTTGTTCTCCACAACATGTCATCCGCAAACGGACGGCCAAACTGAAGTTGTGAATCGAACACTATCAATGTTGCTCCGAGCTGTCCTTAAGAAGAATCTGAAACTATGGGAAGAAAGCTTGCCACACGTTGAGTTTGCATACAATAGGGCAGTACACTCAACCACTAAATTTTGTCCATTTGAAATTGTATATGGATTCACACCCACTGCTCCCATAGATCTTTTGTCTCTACCCATGCAGGAACGTGTGAACTTTGATGCAAGCAAGCGAGCTGAATTTGTCAAGAACATTCATGATAGGGCTCGGGCCAATATTGAAAAGATGACCAAGAAGTATGAGAAGCACGCTAACAAGGGTCGCAGGAAGGTGTTGTTCGAACCAGGGGACTTGGTTTGGGTGCACCTTCGAAAGGATCGTTTTTCAGAGCTGCGCAAGAACAAGTTGCAACCCCGGGCTGACGGACCATTCAAAGTTCTGCGCAAGATCAATGACAACGCTTATGAAATTGATCTGCCAAGTACTTATGGTGTAAGTACCAGTTTCAATGTGTCTGACCTCTCTCCATTCTTTGGATTGGAAGAGTCGAGGACGACTCTTTTTCAAGGGGGGGAGGATGATATGCCCACACCGACCATACCATCAAGTATACCGATTACATCAAGCAAGATGGAACAATCATCAAGTCAAGCTGCACCAGCTCATGTTGTCGATGGACCAATTACTCGTAGCCGAGCTAAACAGCTACAACAAGAGGTGCACGCGCTACTTTGTGAAATTCCATTTATTAATGAGAATTATATACTTCCTAAATCGTACATGTTTCTATTACTCAGGTTCACCAAGGAGGATGACAAGGACACGCCAAGACTGAACCAGAGAGGAGAACTACGTCGAACCAGTTCGGCCTGGCAGAACTGTCATGAAGAAACAGTCATATCTCTTGATTCATAGAAGCTGTGAAGGTCCATGAGTACTTGTTGGAAAGGTGTTGAAGTCAACTTTCAAATGCCACTAAGTGCCGAGTGCTTTAGAGGTTCCAGCTTGGCAGCCGAGTGCTTTTGGTGCAGACTGTTCAGAAGATCAACAGTCAGCCTGATATCCAAGTTTCCGTGAGAAACTGTATCACTCTACAATATTTCGTGAAGCATGCTACACATTGTGTGAAAGGTTATCAAATTATCTTTCCAACGCATCTGGTCCCATGTCTTTTGGATGTCTCTAGGTGGAGTTATGATTAAAACACTGAAGACCACCCAGAAGGCCAGAAGACATGCGGGAAATTGATGACCACTGCATGAATGATCAAGCCAGTTGGCCTTCCACCTTCCCACGTGGATTTTTCAGTTCACACCTATTCTTAGACTAGTTGTTGGTATAAATATCCCTCTTTTGTAAGCCAAGGGCAACTCTTTGATGAATTAAGATTATTCCAGTGAAATTTGCAGCCGAGCTGCTTGAGTGTCTTACTCAACCCTTGTTCTTCCTTGTTCTTCTTGAACTTGTGGGGAGATCTCTCTGAGATCCACTAATTCGTGCTCTGCGGGTCCCAGTACGGCTGCCCCGTCTTGTGTGGATTAGCTCCGGTTGTGGTTCTGCGGTCGTTCGGAGATCGAGTCGAAGTCTTCGCGGTTTCGGTGTCTCTCTCCCCGTCGCTTGGTCGCATCCAACCTTGGTCAGGTATAAAGCTAGTTATCCGCGCTGTTTCTACAGCAAGTTATCTTTTTCTTGAACCTCCTGTCGTGAAGATCGGGCCACCCTTCGCCGAACCAAATTCGGTGCATATCAGAGAAGCATTAAAAAGAATTTGAAACCCTATATGCGAGAAGATGTCAATGCTGGAAAAAATGTATATAGCAATGCGAGATGATATATATTGTATATATTTGTATCTTCTGAAATCAACTTAGAACAATGTTGGTATATGGATTGTGTCCTTTTGCATTTGTGTACATATGCGTTTGGACTCAATGATTTGGAAGTTTGGAAGTTTGGTCTTTCTTCAGATAATGATGTCTCGGGCGTGTAGCCGATTGAAGGAGGAGCGCTTGGCGTGGCGCAAGAACCATCCCCATGTATGTACATATGGCACACCGGTCACATGGTTGTATATACATATGTATCTGTAATGGACTGATGAACTTAACTGTAGTTTGTTTTTCCGTGTTGTTTGTTTTTGGTATTTTCAATTTCTCCGCGTAGGGTTTCTCTGCGAAGCCTGAATCGGGAGATTTATTGAAGTGGCAGTGCATCGTCCCCGGTAAAGAAGGGGTAAGTCATGAAGAACAAGCACAATATGAGTTTAACTATCGTCCTCCTATTAATAAATTTCTTTTGCAGACTGAATGGGAAGATGGTTACTACCCCCTGACAATCTCCTTCTCTGAGGACTATCCCTTGGTGCCTCCAAGATGCTCCTTTCCAATTGGGTTCTTCCACCCAAATGTCCATCGTTCGGGAGCACTCTGCATCGGGATTCTTGATCAAGAGACTGTAAGATAGACCTATTTTGTTCATGTAATTATTACTTATAATTTTTGTCGAACTTATTTGAACTGGTTTCTTATATTGCTTAAATTATATTTCGTAGGGGTGGTGCAGTGCTTTTACAATCAAAACTATACTACTTGAAGTTCAGCGTTTGCTGCATCAGCCAAATGTGCCTGATGTTGAAAATGATTGCTATAATCTACTTATCAAGGTTAGATGACACTTTGACTTAGTGACCAATGTAGGTTATTCATTCCTCCTTCGACATTTGTTAATTTAAATAATGTCAATATTTTCAGGATCCAGCGGAATATAAGAGACGTGTTCGGGAGCAAGCAGGACGGTACAATTTAGATTGATCGATGGGAGCTTCATCGTCGATCTACAATGAATGTAGCATGATTTTTGTTCAGTGTGTAAAGAAATTATCTTTGAACAATTGTAAAGCCTCTAATGGTGTATTATCACAATTAAGCCAGCCTCACTGGTGATCGAGCATTTCCTATAATGCATTACTGTACTAGTATCCGCTAGCTCATCTGTGTTTTTTTCCTGATACAATTTTGCCTGCACGACTACATGCGGCTGTGATATATAATTGCAACTACATCCCTGTAATTTCAATGAAAACCGCTTATGATAATTAAACAATGACCGCCACTGAAAATACATGATCTTCTCAGGCCGTTGTTAATCAAGAACCGGCTATGAAGTTCATTGCATTACAGACGGTTATTAATTAAGAACCGCCAACGAAGATCATGTATTTACTCAGACGGTTGTTCCTTAAAATCCATCTGTGAAGTTCATTGCATTACAGACGGTTATTAATCAAGAACCGCCAACGAAGATCATGTATTTAACCAGACGGTTGTTTCTTAAAATCCGTCTGTGAAGTTCATGGCATTGTAGACGGTTGATAATTAATAACCGTCTGTGAAGATCATGTATTTACCCATACGGTTGTTTCTTAAAATCCGCCTGTGAAGTTCATTGCATTGTAGACGGTTAATAATTAATAACCGTCTGTGAAGATCATGTATTTACCCAGACGGTTGTTTCTTAAAATCCGTCTGTGAAGTTCGTTGCATTACAGGCGGTTCTTAATTAAGAACCGATTCTGAAGATCATGTATTTACCCAGACGGTTGTTCTTTAAAATCCGCCTGTGTTGTTCTTTCATCACAGACGGTTATTATATCATTCGTCATCACAGTCGCATATTTTTAAGGACCGCCTGTGTTTGAAAAATTCGCCTGTAAAAATGCTTTTTGTAGTAGTGCCCTGTAAAGAAAACATACCAAGCACCTAATGACTGGTGGAAGAAGGCAAACAAGGTAAAAAATAAATATGTTACATATGTGTTATGTTTTTGTGTTATATGTCTAACATTTTATTTTCCTTATGTAATGCAGCAATACAAAGGCATTGCCAAGTTTAAGGACGAACCACTTGCCCATGAAGAACAAGTGGCTATCATGTTTGAAGATATTAGAAACACTGGAGATGATCATTGGGAACCTTCAAGTGGTGTTTTACCTGAACTGGTAGAGGTTGAGAATGCAAATGATGATAATGACCAGGATGAAGATTATGTAGCTAGTGATGATTGTGCTGAAATCACAACTTCTGTTGTGAAAGCGAAGCGTCCTGCTCGTGTTGCGCAAAAGGACAAGGGTAAGAAACCTAAGAACTCAGGAGGACATTGGCTTCAAGACCAAGTTACAAAACTTATGTCATGCAGTGAGAAAACAACATCATCTTGTGAATCCTTAGCAAAAAAGGAAGATACTTCTGGATGTTCAATAAAAGATTGCATGGCTTTGGTTAAAGAGTGTGGTGCTACTCCAGGAACACAGGAGCATCTAATGGCATGCAATCTTTTTGTGAAGAGAGCAGAGAGGGAGATTTTTATGACATTGGAGACGTTGGCTGAAAGATTTCAATATCTTCAAATAAAGTATCAATGGGTCACAAGAAATGATGTTCTGAAGTAGTGTAGTACACCTGCTTGTCGCATGGTGTCTTGTATCTTTTTTTTTCTTATTATTATGTACTTTTGGTTTGAACCTTTTCTATTACAGTGTACTCTTCTATTAAACCATATTATGTACTTCTGAGTTGTATTATTCTGTCACCATGTACCTTTTTGTTAAACCATAATATTTATGTATTGCTGGTTTGAAGTTTTATATTACCATGTATTCTTTTGTGTACCCTTTTCCGTTTAACCACAACTTCTTTTGCTGGTTTTTAGCTTTTGTAGTACTATATCATCATCTTATGTTGTCTTAATTTTATATGTAATATACATATGTCTTCGTCTGAGAGTGATAGAGATGATAGTGATATGACAAGTGACTCAGATGATGATGGCTTGATGAGATCAATGCAGACAATTAAAGAGAATCAAATCAATATTGCTACTGCTGCATCTTTTTTGGCATGGTATTATGCAACATATCTTGATAAGAATGAGGCAAGGACTACATCATTTTCTGGTTTGGCTTGGGTAATGGAAGCATTGAACACGCCCGGTGAGTTATACAATATTTTCAGAATGGAACTAGCACCACAGGAATATCGATCACTTACATCGGCTGGAGCAACTTACGTCGGTCGGCCGACGTAAGTAAGTAACTTACGTCGGTGCCTGGTAGCCGACGTAAGTTAAATAAATCACTTCGGCTGGCCGACGTAAGTAAATGGACCGATAGTAATAAATGGTACTGACGTCGGCCTCGGCCCATAGCCGTTTTAAGTTAAAGGACCGATGTAAGTTAACACTAACTTACGTCGGCCCTGACGTCGGCCGACGTAAGTAATCTCAGCCGACGTAAGTTGTGGTTTAACCTAACCGCACGAGCGGTGCACGCCTGTTTCATTTCACGCACGCCTTCTCCCAACCGCCGCCGCCAACCCCGAGTCGCCCTGCCGCCGCCGACTCTGAGCCGCCCCGCCGCCTGCCCCCCGTCGCGGCCCCGCCGCTGGCACGCCGCCCGGCCGCCACCCCCCTCCCGCCCGCGGCGCAGCCCCGACCCGCGTGACCCTGACCCCGCTGCACCACCGCTGTCGGCCCGCCCCCGCCGCCCCTGCGCCGCCGCTGCTGGCCCGCCCCTACGCTGCTGCTGCCGGCCCGCCCCCGGCCCCGCCGCCCCTGCGCCCTCGCCGCCGGCTCGCCTCTGGCCGTCCGTCCATCGGCACCCATCGATCACTAGGTACGCACTTCAATTCGGACTTTAGTGCTTTCAAATACTTGTTATGCTATCGTTGTAGCCTTAGAATTGTTAGCTTAATGTCGTGTTTTATTGCTCAAGTGATTCTATGATGGCAGTGCTTGCTTAACTATTTATTTAATTATGGTTATTAATTTACTTAAATATGCTTAAGTGGTTTATTTTATTATGCTTAATTTGCTTAATTATGCATAATTAAGCTTAAGCGATTTATTTAATTATGCTTAATTTGCTTATTTTTGCTTAATTTGCTTAATTATGCTTAGGTGGTTTATTTAATATGTTTAATGATGCTTAAATTGCTTAAATTTGTTTAATTATGCTTAATTGGTTTATTTAAGTTGTTAATTTGCTTATGCATTTAATTATTCTCAAGTGGTTTATCTATTTATTCTTAAGTGGTTAATTGCACCATGAGGAGGGCAGCGTCGGGGGCGGCCGACTGTCGGGTGCCACGGCGTCGCCGGTAGCTCCAAGAGAGAGAGAGAAATCGTGGGTCGTGTGTAGGGGTGAGCAGAGGAGATCGGGGCGGCGGAGGAGCTCGAGGCGGTGGGCGGCACGCAAAAGAAGCTCGCACCAGCAGTGAACTGAGAAACGCAATATATTTTGTCGTTGAATATAGTTATTAAGGCGACGCTAAAGCGGTAAGGCGCTCCGGCATCGTAAGGCGTCCCTGTTGCCTTGCTTTCTAGGGTAAGGCGGCGGCGGCCAGGGAAAGCTGGCGCCGCAGGAGCAGGGGGATCCGTCGCCTTAAGTCGCCTTACCGCCTTAAGAACGCCAATGACCCACGATTGTGTGGACGGTGGAAATGGATGTGGAATTATCATCTAAGACCAACTTTCCTCTCAGTCTTTCTCTAGTTTTTTCCTCTCTCTTAAATGACCTCAAAATGAAAATGAGCAATGTAACCTATAGCAATGTATTACCCGTTTCGGATCGGCACGTCTCACATGCCATTGGCATGTGAGGCGTGCAGGTTCGGAATTGTTCCTTTTTGGACAACCTCGGAGTGAACGAGGGGGCGTGGCTTGTGGCGAGACACGGGTTCGGATTTGGACGAGATTTTGGTGGCGTAACCCTGTTGTTCTCTGCTGCACCATTTTTGGGCGTGCAGTGGAGAACAGCGGGGTTATGCTTCCGAAATTTTGTTCGAATCCGGATCACGCGTCCCGTCATGAGCATGCTCCGCTCGGTCACTCTTGGGTGGGTTTAGGATCTATCTGCCTAGGTTGTAGGGCCGTGACACATAACATAACAATACATTAACGACAATTTTCTTCGCGTTAAACTGCAGAGTCAAACATGGGCGAAGACCGTAGTTGGATGTACACTGGTTGGAAGAGCAGAACTGGTGGTCACTCAGATGAGTGGTACACCAAGACAAAAGCTTTTGTGGAACGAGCTTTTTCATTGTCAAATAGCGATAAGGCGCGGTGCCCATGTATGAAATGCCGAAATGGAACGTTTTTGGACAAAGTGGAACTTACGTTGCACTTGTGTCGAAACGGTTACGTGTCACATTATGAGTTGTGGAACTTCCACGGCGAGACAGCTTCTCAAGCTGTACAAGAAGTGGAAGCGGACAATGATGATGCTCAAGAGGTTGATATGATGGATGAGATGCTGGAAGCTATACGACCAGAGCTTACAGAAGATACTCAAACAGCAGAGGTTAAAGAGTTCTTCAAACATCTCAAAGATTCAGAAGAGGCTCTGCATGAACACACTAAAATGTCAATCCTCAATTTTGTGACTAGACTTATGGCAATTAAGTCTAAGTTCTTCTTTTCTAACAACTGTTACAACATGCTCATCGATTTGTTCAAAGATGCCTTCCACAACCCAACAAAGTGCCTAAGGATATGTACAACTCGAAGAAAATTCTTTCTGGTCTCGGGATGAAGCACGAAAAGATTGATGTGTGTCCGGACAACTGCATGCTTTTCTGGAGAGAGCATGCCAATGAGAACAAATGTTTGAAATGTGGTCAACCGAGGTTTGTCGAAGTTGTTAATAACGATGGTAATATAGTGACAACGGAAGTCGCACGTAAGCAGCTTTGTTACTTACCTGTGACACCGAGGTTGAAGCGGCTGTTCCTTTCAAAAAAAATGGCCAAACACATGAGATGGCACAAAGAAGGTGAGCGTGAGAACAATGGAGTCATGATGCACCCGTCCGATGGTGAGGCATGGAAGGCTCTATACCGGTTCGACCCAGAATTCGCTCTTGAAGCGAGAAATGTTCGCATCGGGTTGGCGACAGATGGGTTCACGCCGTTCAGCACAAACGCCGCACCATACTCCTGTTGGCCCGTCTTTGTCATTCCGTACAATCTTCCACCGACTTTTTGCATGAAGAATGAGTTTATGTTTCTTAGCCTCATTGTACCTGGGCCAGATCATCCTGGGTCACATCTCAACGTGATGTTGAAACTGTTGATCGAAGAGTTGAAAATGTTGTGGACAGGAGTCGAAGCGTACGATTGTTACAAGAAATAGAAATTCAACCTCTGAGCTGCTTATTTGTGGTCCGTTCATGATTTTCCGGCATACGACATGTTTTCTGGATGGAGCACTCATGGTCGGTTGACGTGTCCGATATGTGCCTCGGATACCGATTGCTTTCGACTTACCCATGGAGGCAAGATATCTTACTTCGATTGTCATAGATGTTGGCTACCTCCGAATCACTTGTTTAGACAACAGAGGAATGTCTTCAGAAAGAACACCGTTGTCACTAAAGGACCACCGAAACGTCTTGAAGGGTCAGAAATATCTGATATGTTGGAAAAATTGGTGTCAGATGAAGGTCGTCCTGGATATTTTGAAGGTTACAGAGACAAACACAATTGGACTCACATATGTGGACTTTGGAAGTTACCGTATGTGAAGTCGTTGATTCTAAGGCACAACATTGATGTTATGCATCAAGAGCGTAACATGGCCGAATGTATCATAAGCACATGCATGGACATGACGGGCAAAACAAAAGACAATTTAAAGGCTCGAAAGGATCTTGCCGAGCTTTGTAACCGTCAAACTCTTGAGCTCTCCGAAAATGGTGGTAAACCACACGCTCCTTTCTGTCTTCGACCTAAAGAGAAAAAAGAAGTTCTCGAATGGTTGCAAAGGTTGAAATTCCCAGATGGTTATGCAGCTAGTCTGAGACGAGCCGTGAATGTGAAAACGGGAAAGCTCATTGGGTTGAAGAGTCATGATTATCACATAATCATGGAAAGACTTCTGCCTGTTATGTTTCGAGGCTATTTTGACGATGTAGTGTGGAAGGTGTTAGCCGAGCTTAGCCACTTCTATAGGCAACTCTGTGTTAAAGAAATCACGCCAGAGATGATGACTAAATTGGAAAAGGAGGTTCCAGTACTTTTGTGTAAGATGGAAAAAAATTTTCCTCCAGTATTTTTCAATCCAATGCAACATCTCTTAATTCATCTTCCATTTGAAGCGAAAGTGGGCGGTCCTGTGCAATATAGGTGGATGTACCATATTGAAAGATCACTTAGATATCTTAAACCAATGGTTGGTAACAGGGCAAGGGTTGAAGGTTGCATCGCCGAAGCTTTTACTCTTAAGTAGGATACTTCTCAAGTGTTTACTTTGCAGAGGAAAACAATGTTAATACTTCGGTAATGTGATACAATATAGATGAGCAATCTCCTTATAGCGATCTCTCCATTTTTGCAACAAGAGGCACTACTGTTGGTAGTTACACTTTGTATGATGTTAGCGAAAAAGAAAGGCATGTTGCATTCTTCTAATATGGAAGAAATGAATGAATATTTCAAGTAAGTGTTTCTCCTACACTTATGACTTTCACCATCTTTTCCGACACATGTATTCTAAAAGGTTCTCTTTGTCGTGTAGTATGTTCGACAAGCAAAATTGGAGACATAGACATCAACCCACGAGCAAGCAAATAGAACATATTCGACGGGAAGGAATAAACGGGGGATCTAATTTTCTCTCCTGGTTTCGAGATCATGTAACGTTTTCTCGATAACTAATCAATGTAACGTTTTCTTATAACTTAAGAATGCTTACGTTTTCTAATAACTCCATATCTTGGACAGTGCCAAAAAGATGCCAACGTCCATGAAGATTTGCGACAACTATCCCGTGGAGTGGTTAATGTTAGAAGCTATGGTTGATATGACGTCAACGTCTTTCGATTCCATACAACTCAATTTGAATCTCTTCGTCCTCTCGTGGCAACATGTAATACCGGAGTTGTGATGAGGGCAATCGATTCGCAAGATCATGAAACGCAGTACTACGGGATTATTAAAAAAATCCTTGAATTCACTTTTGTCGCAAACAAGCCAATTCGAGCGGTATTCTTTGACTGCGAATGGTTTGATTCCATTCGTGGAATTTGAGTAAACGAATTTGGCATGGTCGAAGTAAAACACAAGGAACGGTTGAAAGGATTCGATTCATTAGTTCTTGCACACCAAGTAGAGCAAGTGTACTATCTACCTTATCCATGCAATAAATTCAAAGCTTGGTGGGTGGTACATATGGTGAATCCTCGTGAGCGGTTATACGCTCCAGGAGATGTTGATTACCACGACGAAGCTGAAGTTGATTGTCTCTACCAAGAGGAAGAGTTGCCAGACTCCTTCCCAGTCGAGCTCGGTGTAGTACTCAATAACTTAGTTGGAGACGCTCAAGATATCGAGGCTGGCACGGAAGCGGAAACAGAATCAGAATCAGAAACTGAAGATATCGATGACATAGTCGAACCTGCTAATATGCGCAAACGAAAACGATATGCGGAAGAAGAAGATCGATGGGCTGGAGTAGGGTGCATGATCGTGATGTTGATGAATTTTGAAGTAACGTTTTATTCACTAATTTAACATTAATTTTGTATATTATCTTTGCATATTAATCATTTATTCCTTGCAACAGGATGTCGTCAAAGGGGAAGGGGAAGGGGAAGGGGAAGCCAGTGAGCCGCCAGGAGACCCTTGCTCAGGGAGCTCGTTCCTTTCTAGCCGACGTGAGCTCTTTCTGGCACACGCTCTACCCTCAGCTGTCGTGTGCTTTCATCGGACAGAGGTAAATTTTAGTTACAATAAAGTTATTTTTGAAATTACAATTGTTATTAATTATTAATTGTCAATCTTTTCCTTTTGTGCAGTCTGACTCAGAGACTTCTGAGTCAGAGTCAGAGTCAGAGTCAGAGGCTAGGGGGCCGCTACAGGAGGCCGACTCAGAGGCTAGGGGGCAACTACATGAGCCGTCTAGCGCTAGCCTCCCTTTGGAGCCGGCTAGCGCTAGCCTCCCTGGGCAACCGGCTACCACTAGCCTTCCTGGAGGTTCCGGGGGTTCCGCAGAGCCTTCAGGGTCATAGGACGCGGCAGCGTCGCAGCAGAGGCGACGGACGAGGAGGACCCACTTTGCGGCTCCTCCTCCGGTTACTACTCAGCGGACCACGATCCGCCCCGTTGGAGACAGGTATAAATACTGTATATAGTATATTAAATAGTAGATGTTGTTTTCCTTTACTTAATGATTTAATATATTTTGTAGAAGTTGGTACGACTTTTCGTTCACGGGGGCCGAGAAGCACCACAGGCAGGTTAACAGTGTCCTCAGTGCTATCGTCAAGTTGCACTACCCCGGTGTAATTGACGGTTTTCCTTCCCTGTCGTGGGATGACTATGCTCGGGTCTCTCACCCGGTGCACGGCACGGTTCAGGGAGCCGTGTGGCACGATTTTATGGTAAGTTTAACTGTTTCATTTTTTCAACTCGTTTTAATTCTTAATTGTATATCACTTAAATATTTGTTTGCTTAAAGCTGAGGTACCAAGTAGAGGAACCGGACATGGAGGACCACGCGAGACGTGTGTTCCATTACAACGCTCGGAAGCTCACGACGGCGGCGTTGTCGTACGCTCGGATTCAGGCCGTCAACGCGTACTACAAGCGGCACCCCCGGGAGCGGGAGCAGGAGCAGCAAAGGGGTGTATTTAGGAAGGACTCGGACTCCTACTTGATAGAGGAGCAGTACGCGGAGGTAAGTTTTTAATATTGTTAAATATTTACAATATCTACGTATGTTAACTGCGTTGATGAAAAATGAAATATGTGCAGATTAGTATTTCCTGGTTACAGGGTAACATCGAGGCGTACTTAGCTCTCTGTCGGTACTGGGCTAGCGACGCTTTCATCAACAATTCCACAAAGGCTAGACAGTGTCGCATGGGGTCCGAGGGCAAGCACAATTATGACGGCGACAGCTACTTGTGTTTGGCTAAACGCATGGTAAGTACCTTTTTATTTTATTTATGTGTTCCTAATATATTACTTATCTCACTAAGACGGCTGTACAGGGGCGAGAGATGGGTCATGAGCCGACCTCGACCCAGGTTTGGAAGAGAGGTCACAAGGGAAGTGACCCTTCTCAGCCAGGGCAGTGTAGTCAGGTCGCAACCGACTGACTGGTAAGTTTTCGAAATTCATCAATTTCATTATAACTAATACTATTATTGACATGCTTACAAGATTTATTTGTTTTGTAGACAAAGTACGCGCAGGAGGTCACGAAGATACACGGTGCGGATTACGATTGGGAAAGCGCGTCGATCGACCCCCAAGCCGCGTACGCAAGCGGAGGCGGGAAGGCCCACGGACGGTGAGTTCTTTGTGTGTTTCATTTCTTTTTCAATTAATCTTCTTCTACTTAGTGTTTTCATTCTTTTGCAGGTTTGCCATTTTTTATGGAGTTGTCGACTCGAGGTCGACGCGACCTTTGAGAGGCGCTTCATCGTCGCAGGCTTCGACTGTTAGGACCAGTGGTCGTCTCTCGCAGACCCAGCTGGAGCTCCAGGCCATGAGGGAGATGCTGACACAAACCCAGGCAGAGTTGGAGAGGACGAGAGCGGAGGCAAGGGAGGAGCAGCAGAGGACGGCCTTAACGATGGCCCAGATGCAAGCAGTGGTGGCGGTAAGTAATTTAAAGTACCGTAGTTAAATTTCACAGCACTTCAATAACTCTTAGTTATCTTCTAATATTTTGCAATGGCACGCTCTTGCTCGACACAGCGGTCAGGACATCGAGATTCCTACGCTTCCGCCGCAGCAAACATCGGAGCAGGTAATATTGTCTATCCCTCTTTTTGTTTTCTGTACACATTGTTATTGTGAGTTTTAGCCTTAGTGTCGAATAGAAACTTTTTAGAGGAGGACATCCATGTCGTCCCCGAAATGCAACTTCCACCGCTCCCATAACATAGATTTTCATTATGTTGAATGCATGATTCCCTTTTGATCCACCACCAACTCAGGGTCAGCTCTAGGAGTTTGAGGGCCCTAGGAGTTTGATTCCCTTTTCATTATGTTAAATAAGTTACTTGCATCACATTTAATTTAGCAAATGTGTTACTCACACTATTGACTAGTTGTTTTATGGACTTCTAATTTTGGACTTCTAATTTATCCTAATTATGATTCTTTTGCAGGGTTCGGGAACGCGTCGAGATCCCGGAGGCAGTGGAGGGGCTAGCGTGTAGCCCGGAGGCAAATTGTGTTGTTGTTGTCTATGTTTTGGATATTATTTATAACTATTGTTGTATAACTGTATATGCTGTTGTGTTGTTGTGATTTGTGTTCTCGCCATCGAGCGAGGTAGTCAATTTCTGTTTTTAAAAAAAATTCAAAAACTTAACTTACGTCGGCTATGGAATTGCCGACGTAAGTTAGCCCAGTTTAACTTACGTCGGTCAGGCCATACCAACGTAAGTTAAACCACTTAACTTACGTCGGTTTGGCTCTAACCGACGTAAGTTAGGGCACATAACTTACGTCGGCGTGCTCTGGCCGACGTAAGTACTCTGGCCCATCCCAAGGCCCATCCCGCCACTTAACTTACGTCGGCTTCTGTAGACTGACGTAATTAAGTAACTTACGTCGGTGGCCGACGTAAGTTACCTTAATTACGTCCAAACCGCTACGTCGGCCAGTCACCAATGTAATTAAAGGAAAACCGATGTAATTAAGTTAGTTACGTAGGTTTATGCCTTACTTACGTCGGCCCTGGCCGACGTAAGTGGTCGATATTCCTGTAGTGTAGCATTATTTTATAAGTTGCATGATGAGTTGGTGAATGTATATGGTCTCACTTCAACTGTTCATACGAGTTTTATGGAATCACTTGGATTATTTCTTGCCATATGCAGTCATTGTTGGTCCAACTCAGCTGTCATGAAGGATTTTAAACATTCTAGCAAGGCAATCAGTAGAAAGTTCACTGAAGTCGTATGGTGGCAATGTCTTCAGAATACATACGACCAAAAGATCATAATTTCCACACTGTGCACAGTAGGATTACAAATGATCAAAGGATGTGGCCTCACTTTAAAGATTGCATTAGTGCTATAGACGAGACTCATCTTAATGCAACTCCACCAAAAGATGAGTATATCAGATACATTGGAAGAACTGGTAAGCCTACCCAAAATGTCATAGCTGTTGTTGATTTTGATATGCGTTTCATATATGCATCTATTGGACAACCTGGTTCTATGCATGATACTACTATCTTATACCATGCAATTGAAGCAGATGAAGATACCTTTCCACATCATCCACTTGGTAAGTCTTAGTATTTTTTAAATAAAAGTAAAAATATAATTTGTTTTTGGATTAATAGTTGACTTTTTTTAACATTTACAGGAAAATATTATCTTGTCGATGTTGGGTATCCAAATAGAGATGGGTACTTAGCACCATACAAAGGTTAGAGATACCATGTTCCGGGTTGGAGAAGTGGTCCTACACCTCATGGTCAGCAAGAAAAATTTAACTATTTGCATGCAAGTTTGCAAAATGTTATCGAGCGTACTTTTGGTATATGGAAGACGAAATGGAGAATTCTACTCAAAATGCCAACATATCCAATGGACAACCAAAAAAAATGATTGTTGCAGCTACAATGTGCCTACACAACTTCATTCGTGAGAACAATGCATTTGATGAAGATTTTCAGAGATGTGATCGGGATCCCGATTATGTGCCTATTATTCCGACAAGATATAGGCGACATGTCCCTCATAATGCATCAGATACATCCACCACAACATCTAGTTCTCGAAATATGGATAGGTTCCATGATGATTTAGCGAGTGCAGTTTCACATTAAAGTTTATCATTGTGTTATTTTTCCCTAAAATATAGTTAGGACGCTCTGTATTGGTGAAATATTTTTCATATCAAGTTACCTTCATCAAAACATTTATCTTTAGTTCATTCTTACAAATAAAATATTATTCATGCACCGTCAGGTATAACAATATTGATACGTTGCAACTAAAATAAAATTTTGAAACATTACTACAAGCGATTTTTGCTATCTCAGTATGTTCATACACTTTATAATATCTCTATATATGCGTTTCTTACAAAAAACCATATCGAGGGCAAAACAGTCATTTCATACAAACACTTCTCCTTCCAGAATCAAGAATCAGTTCAACTGTCAAACGATTTTATAAAACAGATTCTGCTTCACCTGGAAAATTCGGTGAATCAGCTTCTCCAAGAAATCAGAAGTGAATCAGGAGAATCAGAAACTGAAAGCTGAGCCAAAGGGGGCCTTAGAGGCTTGTGTTTGATATGTTCTAGAATATTAGGGGCACAATACAATCCAAATGGTAAGAAAGTAAATGACCGTAGTATTATTATTGTGGGCGAAAGTCAGCATTGACACGAAGTACATGAGAAGTTCTATATTAAGAGAGAACAGGTTTGTCTTAAAGATAGAAAGATAGGTAGAGATTGGGAGACGGTAAACATGTAATGACCGTAGAAATTCTTGCTGGTCCAGGCCTGGACGCACCTGATTTCCAGGTGCCGGGTTTTATTGCTTGGTTATATAAAATAATGGGAATCCTGGTTTTCCTGCGAGCGATGCCAGTTTTCAGGCGACGGTTGCCGCAGACGCTTGCGCGGGCACGCAACACAGGGTAGAGAAGATGATATTTTTTAATTGTTAACTCGTAATTTGTAAGTGTTACGTTAATTGTAAAATAATCAAACAATTTTTTATAATTTATTAACTTATAAAATTAAGAGTTAATGATTAATTATAAGGATCAGTCATATTTAATGATAGTGATTAGCTACTAATTACAAGTGTTTGAAATTTCAGGTACCTGCAATTTAGACAGACCCATAAAATAAACAGTAAAATCTGAATTTTTCATGAAGTACTATACATTTATTGTATAGACGTGTTCCTGTAAGGTTTATGTGTCTTGTATAATGATTTTGTATATATTTTGCTCCCTTCAACAGTGAAATGACGAAATAACTGCCTTCTTTCGTAAAAAGAAAAGAAGAGGAAGATATTGGTATGCTAGACAGTCGACACATCTCCGTAACTCCGTTACGTTGTTTGTTTTGTGATTCAGCCATTTGAGGGGAGCACACAGTTTCCGAACTCTGCAGTAGTCAGAACAAACAATATTTAGTAGGACTCAGATATAGTGAGCTATGGGAAACGGGTGGCAATGGCCGAAGCATCATGAACTCACTCGGTGCCTGGTTGACGATGGAGCCGGCACCGGAGAAGTCGCAAGTCCCAGCCGCCCGGTCCTTGCGCTGGTAGTAGCTGTTGAATGCGTACGAGGCGTGAGCAACCTTGTTGTTGGGCTCGAAGCACGCCCCTCCGGACTGGATGGCGCTGCAGTCTGCGCCGTTGCCGCAGGCGTAGTCCAGCGCCGTCTGCAGCCGCGCGTCGCCGACCGCCGAATTCGCCACGCACCATGTCGCCGCCGTCGCGCCGCAGGTGTCTATAGATCCCAAGCAAGCGTAATAGGGTCAAATAACAGCCAAAATAAGACCTCAATGACTACGGCCGGGTGGGCAGCTGGAGCTCACTGGCTGGTTGCTGGAACACGACGGAGCCGGCGCCGGAGAAGTCGCACGTTCCGCTGGCCCGGCCCTTGTTCTGGTAGTAGCTGTCAAACGCGTACGAGGCGTGCGCTACCATGGTGTTGGGCTGGAAGCACGACCCGCCGGGCTGGATGCCGCTGCAGTCAGCGCCGTTTGCGCAGGCGTAGTCCAGCGCCGTCTGAAGCCGCGCGTTCCCGACCGCCGCGTTCGCCACGCACCAGCTCATCGGCTTTACGCCGCACGTGTCTGTAAACAGCACAACAAAGTGCACAGTATAACCATGAATTTTGCGCCTACAGAAAATTAAAATATGGGCGCAATTAATTGGAGTTAGTAAAATGCACCCAACACTATTAGTTTCACTGCTTTTAAATTGATTGTTTTGTTATTATACCACTGCGTAGTTAAAATATTAAAAAAATAAAAAGATGTTGACTGGATTGCTATAGATTCTCCTGCAGAAATACTTCAGGTTTTTTATGTAATTTTACTTACAATAACCACATATGATTTATATAAGTGATTTCTTGAACCCCAAAAGGTGGTAATCTACAAAACAAAAGATAAATCTATAGGACCTAACTGCCACTAATCTCAAACAATCATCGGATGCTCGATCCTATCAAATGATGCGACTCTAATCATGCATGTTGTCTACATCAGTGCATTCAGCTGTCTATATCACATTCCAAATATTCAAAGTCAAAATTTGTCGTCGTGTATATATTAATAAGGGCATACACTCATACCACGAACGTTGATTGAAAATATATGTATAAAAAATTCTAAAGAGGTCATGATGTTAGAATGACCGGAGGAAATGACATATCTAGTGCAGGCAGCAGGTTGATGGTGTCACATGTACGTACTCCCTCCGTCCCCATAAACTTATCGTTTTGTAGTTCAAAAATGAACTACAAAGCGACAAGTTCATGGGAACGGAGGGAGTACTTATTTACGAAGTATAAAGTATAGATAAAGTGTTCATTTTTCCTTATAATTTTTCGAAATCCTATCTTCTAGTCGCCCGAAATGCGGTAAGATTTCAGGGGATGCTGCACCCGTTAAATCTTTTTTAGATTAATGTTCCATCCAAAATATGTTTAGTTATTAATTGTAAGGATTATATTAGTGGTAAGAAATCAATCATATGAACCTTGTGAATGTAGGAAACGACTTGAGTGTAATCTGAGTTATGATGCAATTATTCAATCAGCCGTTCTCATCCATTAAATCTGAATTCTACAGTTGTTACACTTTTTTATTTAACACCCTCCAAGGATATAACATAGGAACACCTAGGTGAAAGTGGTTAAGTAAAAAGATGCAACAACCGTAGGATTCATATCTAATTGATGAGGATGATTGATTGCATGATTGCAGCATAACTCAGATTGTATTCTAGTAATTCCCGTGAATGTGAAGATAGGGATGGCAATGTGAAGATAGGGATGGCAAGATAGGGACGCTTGGAGGGACGGGAACAAGAGGCGCCGAGGTGGATGCACACGTCGACGGTCGCTCGACATGATGGATCTAGGGTGGTTGACTTGCCAGAGTGCGACGTAGGAGGAGGGCGGGCGGGGTCGACAGGGGTGGAGTCCAGCAAGCGACGGGACAACGTGAGAGGTAGACGGCGGCGACGTGGAAGGCAGGCAGCGGAAGCAAAAGGCGGTAGTGGTGGGTTCACGACGAGAGAGGAGTCAGGGAGCGCCGCCTCGAGTCAGGTAGCGTCAATCGAAACTTGGAGAGCTGACTATTGCGGCTAGGTTTGTCTACGGAGTGGGAGTAACTGAGTAAACATAGGTGGCTTGAGCTGTTTAGATAAAGAAATATTTTTTAAACGATTTCGGGTGCTCGACGGGGACCGGCCCACGAGTAGAAAACTAAATCCGAATCCGAAAAACGTCGGGTCAGGTGTGGGTCAGACCCGCGGGTGCAAATTACACTCGAACCCGCACCCAACGGGTGCCAAACCCGATGGAATTCGAATCCGTGAGTCTGATTGCCATCCCTATTATAGACCATGCATATAAAAAATCTGTTAGTTGTCAATAATGTTTTATATTACTATTCATTTGTTTTCTCTGTAAAAATAGAATAGCATCCTTAATGTGTCTATTATATATATACAACGGAAAATAAATATATAATCCTTAATGGATCTATTGTGGGATCCGTAAGTCCAGAAATAAATATATATAATTTTTAACGGGTCTGTTTTGCGGTCCTGATAAGCTATATATACAACGGAAAATAAATATCAAGGTCTATTTGGCCTATTCGTTACACTTATATGATATCTACAACCGTTTGGATTGCAATTGAAAAGCTGTGGTTGGTGTCCGGAAAATAGACACGCCATATATAGTTCTAGACTTCTGATGGGCCGGGTTCACATATTTAGTTAATAATAACACAATATATTACTTCTTTCATTCCAAAATACTTGTCACTCTTTAATTCATTTTGAACTAGATAGTTACAAGTATTTTGATATGGAGGGAGTATCATAATGGTTTTAAGTGTTTGTAAATAAGCATTGTTGGGACATAATAACTTAATAATTATATATATATATATTTGAAATCTTTGTATTTATTATTTTATTCATTTGCGTACACGAATAAACAACTATAGTGAAATCAGTTGTGAAATATAGCGTCGGCATAAGTTAAGATCAGGTGGAGAAATCAATAAATGGACGCAAATTTGTGACACCTGCAGGTTATTATTTATTGGTTACGATAATCCTTGAAGTTAGCGATATGAAACGATTACGAGCTGGAAGCCAAGCCGTTTCTCTCTCACCTGCAGGTTTCTGGTAGACGACGGAGGCAGCACCGTTGAAGTCGCACGACCCGGGTACGCGGTTCTTGTTTTGGTAGTAGCTATTGACTGCGTAGGAGGCATGCGCGAGCTTGGTGTCGGGATCGAAGCACGAACCGCCGGGCTGAATGGCGCTGCAATCCGCGCCGTGGCCGCACGCGTAGTCCAGCGCCGCCTGGAGCCTCGCGTCCCCGACCGCCGCGTTCGCCACGCACCAGCTCGCCGGCGGTGGTCCCGGGACTGCTGGCGGGTTACCGGTACCTTGGAAGCTGAATTCGTACACCTTCTGCATGTTGGGGTAGAACAGGCCAAAGTTGGACTCGACGTCGTCGGAGGTGCCCTTGTTGTCCTCGTTGAAGAGTTCGAAGATGTAAACGTCCATGCCGGCGGTGGGGCGGTGCGGGGTTCCGGTGTTGCCGTACAGCACGCGGTCGATGAGGTTATTGATGTACGCTTGGGCGTTGGCTATCGTTTCGGCGCCTCCATCGGGCCCGGCGTCCAAAAGCCTTCTGCCACTAGGAGGATGACCGGGCTTGACTGTACCGCGCGGCGGCCAGTTGGTCTCCGTAGTGTACAAGCTCACACCTGCATACTGGCCCAAATCATCCATGGCAAAGTGCACGGTGTCGCGCTGGGCGTCGAGGAGGCTGTAGTACATGTAGCCCGTGTTTTCGTCTGCGACGCCGGGGTTGGAGTTCCCCAGGGCGTAGTCGAGCTTGATTTTGTCTGGTTGCTGGGCGTACGCGAAAAACGGGTAGATGTTCATAGTGAGGTACGAGCCTGTCTGCTTCAGGAAGTCGAGCATGGGCTTCATCACCGGCTGGGCGATTTCGTCCTTGAACCTGCCCTTGGACGGCGGGAACGAATTGGGCGCGAGCGCGTCGAACGCGATCGGTGTTGACACCTTCACCTTGTCCGCCAGTCCCAGCTGATCCAGAGCCCCGTGCACATTCCTCATGGCCGGGACGAGCTGCAGGTTCAACTCCGGGTTCGAGTCGAACACCTCGTTCCCCACGGCCACGCCTTGGATCTGCGTGTCGGGTAAGTAGGGCGCCACACTGCTCGTCACCCACTGGAGCGCGTTCGACGGGTTGGAGGCAGCGGCGGCGATATTTTCGTTGGGCATCATCACCATGACCTTGATGCCGGTGTTGGCTAGCGACTTCAGCACCCCCGGATCGGCGTCGTAGATTCTAACCATGGTGACGCCGTTGTCCTTAAGCAGCGTCGAGACCTTCGCTGGGTCCGGCAGGTTGTTGGCTACCCTCCCGTAGCTCACGCCCACCTCGCCCGCCTCTGCAATAATAACAGGAGTACACCACCAAGACACAACACAAACGAGAGTTATTAGTGGCGCTGAACTTCATCGCGCATCGTTCCGTACGTCTTTCTGCACGGCTATTACCTGTCGCAAGGGAGAAGAAGAGTAGGGGCAACGCGGCACCAAGGAGGAAGACGAAGAGGCCACGAGCGAGCGCCATGCTCTCCTGCGGTGCCAGCTGACAACGAGACGATGAGGTGTGAGGCCGTGAGTAAAGAGCAAATCGTCCGCCGGAATTTATAGCCGGCGGCCGCGGTGCTGCGAGACGGTTCTCGGGGCATGACTGCTTCGTCGTGCGTGGTCGTAACGAATGTCGAATGGGCAACAACTTGCACACCCAATTGCTGGACGCCCGTGCGACTGATACGGACTGGTCCAAAGTCGAGTAATCAACTACGCGCTAAAACTAGCACAGGAAATGCTTCGTCACGTCGTGGACCTAAGCTTAAACTAGGGCTGTCGAGCCTACCTCGATTGACTAACAACTCATGTAGTCTTGATAAGATAGTTTGGACAATGGTAGATGAAATTTGGAGTTTTTATCTTATTTATTAGGCCAAGTAGTTTACTACTTCAGCTTGAACAATAATGTTTGTAACTTCAAATGCATTCACCTCATAGCTGATAATAACAAACGAGCTTAGTTGACTTCATCAAGACTTGCGAGCCGACAGGCTAGTTTAAGCTTCACTCATTTAAAATTCAAGCCAAGGTTGAATCAATACTGGAACTAGTCGAACACGAGCAAGTTGCAATCTTGGAGATTTACAACATAAGTTTAGATTGTCTGTACTCGTCCCTTCCAAAATTTTTATCTAAAGGAATATTTCATGCTTTTACAATTACTCCGAAAAGATTACCCTCTTAATACAATATTCCACGCTCATTCCCATCTATATCCTACTATTTATTAATAATACACGTCACCGACCCACATTACTTTGAAAGGTTACTGTCGGTATTCGGACTACCGACTAGTACCGGTTGCGCCGTGCGTTCGTCCTCGAGGTGGCGTAGAAATAAACACAAGGGATTTATACTGGTTCAAACAGTGTGCCCTACATCCAGTTTGTGTGTCTCACTCTTTTTTTGTTGAAAATAGTTAAGTTCTCTTACAAGCGAGTCGTCTCTCTCGCACAAGGATGCTCGTTGGTCCCTTTTATAGACCTCCCAATCGGCGCTTCCCTCTCTCGCACCAGCCCCTTAACTCCTCATAAAGGAGATCTGGTTTACAAGGGTGCCTATCCACTCGCGTGTTAGACGGCGCGCCTAGTGAAGGGGCACGGAGATCGGCGTTCAACATGTCACTGTCTTGTCTTGTCGTTGGGGAGACAGGGCGCGCACACGCCCGCCGTTCCTTAGGATGTGACAGGGCGCCGAGCTCGCAAGTGGACCCCGCAGAACACACCAGGAGGGTACTCGAGTGATCGTAACTTGATCGTGATAGCATCCACTCCGCACTGAAAGTCATCTGCCCCTCCAGTGCCTGAGCTCGGGCTCGGGCACTCGGGGTCTCATCTCGCCATCTTGATCCTCCAAAGGCATATCCCACCAGGTCCCGTGCGGGGACCGTGTCACATCGCGAGGTGATGTAACTGCACACTACAAGCAACTCGTACCTTCTGGTAGCCGAGGTTCGGCACCCCGTCAGTAGTCCTCGAGCCTCCGGTTAACGTGGTGGTCGGTCAAAGGATAGAGTCGGTCGACTCAACTCCCGCGGGAAAATGAGATGAAAACGTGAGCTCTTGATTCAACCTTGTTGTCCCGTCAGTTAGGCGATCGATGGTCGGCTACGACCAAATGGTTGTGCCCATCAACGCCACACGGTGAACCCCCACGCGATTCTGCAGGAGCAGGGTTGTCGTTATAGCGAATTCGCTTCACCCCCCATCCGCGAGTCGTTCGTGACTCGGAGGGGTCGAGAAGACCGGTGGCTTCCTTCGGAGATCGAGCCCGACGAGCTGCCTACCGGGTGGAGTCCGAGCGAAACCTAACCTCCCAGCTCTGTGGGGCGGACAAAACCATTCATCCCGTTTAGGAGGATCGTCCTAGTCAGGGCTCGTTGCTCGCGTTTTGTTGGACCCCAACTATAGATACTCGGGCAGATTTCGTACCTTCCGAGGCCCAGGCGGCTCGATACCGATTCTTCGGGGATTTACTGCAGTGCCACTGAGCCTGGGATCGAACATTAAATTTGAGAGGTCGGGGGCGTTTGATTCCCCGAGTGCACCCTTCATGAGCCCTCTCACATCGCTCACCCCTCGCTTTGGATTGTTTGGGGCGGCCACAGGGCTAGATGGGCCGACCTTTGAACTCGAAACATAGGAGGACCGCAAAAGTAGGATGGAAACCTACATTTCTTACCTCGACATGCTGGGTTGGTGTTGACGGTTCTTAACACCACATATCATCTCTCGAAAGAGATGAGGTCCGCAAGCGCACAGAAGATACCGTTGCAACATTTTACCCATAAGTATCCTCAAGGGTATCGTATTTATCCCAAAGAAAGGCAATGCAGTAAAGTAAACACTATTCTTGTGATCAAGCTATGGGATACTAACCAATTATCATGACAGGGGTAAGTTTATAATATGGGTAGTGTGACACATAACTAAGCAATCTATTCTAAATGATAAATGGGTCCTTATGGAGATTAGTCTGAGAGTTGGTGAGTTGCTCCTACAATGCTTGTTTTATACATATACATAGCTTAAGTTAGATACTAATGAGCATGTAAATTGTGAATTCTTATGCTAAGTTGTTCAACACATCGGGCACAGATTTACCCCTAGCAATACTAGGATGACTCCCGCCAAGAGCCTGTGGTATAGCCGAACATAGAGGATTACAAAGGGCAAATATGACTGTTACCACCTACAACCTACCTCTTCAATCCGTGGGTCTACGAGGCATCCAATGCTACTTAACTATCTAAGCACGACACTTACATGTTAAGTAAATACCTTAGAGGCTCGAGTACAAGTATCTCTAAGGCAATGACTAACCTAAACATCATTGAACCAATGTTGAGACATAGCATAAGTTATTCATAGTAACAAGATCATATGATAACTACTTAGACTATAATGGGGGTTTATAGTGTTTATGATGATATAATAAAATCATTATGGCATAACCATAAAGACTATTACTACCACATACATGGATTCTACAATCAAATAAGATATGCTTCATCCAAGCATATGTATAATGGAAGACTAAAGATAATATCTTTATTATGCATAAAGTCACAAATACAAGAAGGAATACATAAGCCATACCAGAGACTCCCTCTACTCCTTTCCCAATTTGGACTTGGGACTAAAGACTCTCATCTCTATAGTCTAACTCCTCTAAGGACTAAGAAAAGTAGTGTATACAATAGAATGATGCTCAAGTGGTGTGCATTGAAGTGAGGGGCAGGGGGTCCTATTTATATCTGGAGAAGGGTCGGTTTCCGCCACCAAAAGCGTGCAAATCAGTCTTCATCGTTATGAGGTCACCACAGCGAGTCAGCCAGTGGAAGCTGACCGAGTTTGGCGCCAAAAAGGCTTCGGCGAATCCACCACTTCAGTCGCACATGAATTCTGACCAATTCCAGTGTTCTTTCTCAGGGTGACTTCCAGGTGGGTCCCATTGACTGATATTGGTGATACACCATTGGATCTCCTTGGATACGTCTGTTTGTGAGCCATTTGATCCATGTGATGCCATGTGTTGGCGCTTGATTGACTAGGATGATACTTTTTAAGATTGCCCCCCTCTTTCACCTCATTTCCTGTATAAAAAGTCTGCATGCACTATTTTTCCAAGCACAAGTGGAAATAGGTTAAGTAGAAAGGAGATGTGTGCAAGAAATGATATTTGCTTCACATAATTAAGTTATACTCACAGGTGAAATTGGGCTGTAAAAGCCGTCAACAAACTCCCCCAAGCTTATTCTTTTGCTCGTCCCGAGCAAAATCAAGACTTTAGGTTGATGATGAAGAGTTGCTACAATGTTCTATATTTTAAAAGTACCAAGTGCACAACAAAATAATGTACCTAATATTGCAAAAAATGGTTTTGGTATTCTACCCTTCCTAAGTCATTGTGGGGCTTATGCCTTCTCCTATTCATGGATAGTTGAAAGACAGAACAGTAAATGGAGCAAGCATAGCCTAAATTTCAAGTTCCACTTAAATTCCGAAGAGTTTCAATTTAGATTCTAAGTACCTCAATTTGATTCTCTCATTCATTCTTTTTTATCTAGTGGAAATATATCCTCACCAAGGCATTTGCCTCTACTAATCCTACCACTAAATAAGGTTTATATGTGGAGCTTGGTAGGGAATGTAGCAGGCATATTTGCAATACATAATATTGCCAAGTCAAAAGAGTAAGCCTTAGAAGAAATGAATTCAAAACATTTTTATTCAAGACTTGTGCATGTGTGATGGAATGGAAGCGGATGTGGGTGTTCATATGACTCCCTTTTGATGTGGACTCTCTTTATTGCAGGGATGAAACATGGCTACTTTCTCTCTCTTCTTTTTTTCTCATGCTTATGATGGAAGCATGCATTTTCTTTTTCTCGTAGCCATGTCTTCTACTCCCTTTTTATGTACTAAACTTGAAGAGAGTACTAAGTATGAAAGGCATAGAGTTTCTCTTTTTATTGTGGAATGATGATATGATGGAATTTTTGCTAACTTCTAGTGTATAGGTTTTAGCATGTGCAAGTGAAGTCTTGAAGTCAAAAAGAAATGAATGAATTCTCACATAGGACTATACTAGTTTGACTAGGCTATTTAAATCTCACATAGTCTCACATAGAATACGCATAGGGTTTATCAATGTAAAACATCATATGGCTCTGGTAGGTATTTCCAATCAAATTAGGGTAATTTAAATCTTTTTAAAATTTCTCCAGAAATCTAAGTTTCACTTTCAAACTAGAAATAACAGCCCAATCACTATCTTATATCTCACAATAACCTAGAATTAGATTAAGCTTTTGCTACCCACAATTTCTAAATTAAGGTAAAGTTAATTTAAGCCAATGAAAACAATATTTTGATAGTAGCAAGTTGTTAACTAGGGACTTAAGAAAAATAAACACAGCAACTATTCATCATTTCATCTATGTGAATTCTAAGTGATTCTTACCGCACATTGTTATTTGATGGAAAGCAAATCTACATTACTATTTTTATATTTTTATATTTTTTTTAGATGCAAGGTGGATGAATGGATGGAAATTAAAATGCAACGGGTGTGATACAAGTTACCTCAATTGAGATCCCCCCAAGCTTATTCTTGATCATGATTAGCGACAAGGGTTGAATCCCTAACAATGGAGGTAGGCCATGAGGTTGGCCTATCCTTGTTGCATCGTGACTTTGACAATGGAGGGTTGAGTGTCGATGTTGTCTTGCCTCCCTCGGGTACCATGAGTGTGGTTGAAGAAAGTGTTGTTGATGTCGCTTATCCGCACCTCAAGGTCTCCCATGTGTTAGTGTAGTTATTCCATGGCTACGGTAATGATAACCTTTAGCTACAAAGGAATAACGTGCACTCAACATGCATTGAGTGTGTTCCGTCATTCTTTGGCTAAGGTGTATCATACCTTCTTGCCATAAATAATAACTTGTACCTCTCATGTATTGGGTGTGATCCATCATTCCTTAGCTACGGTAATGATAACCCTTATCCACAAAGGAGTGACATGTACCCAACATTTGTTGGGTATGATATGTTGTTCCTTGACTAAGGTACAACAAACCTATAACTACAAAGGGATGACGTGCACTTAACATGGGTTGAGTGTGATCCGTTGTTCCATGGCTAAGGTATAACATACCTTCTAGCCACATAGGAACATCTTACACCCAATATACATTGGTGTGATCTTGTCATTCATTGGTTAAGACACATCATACCTTTTAGCCACAAAAGAATAACTTACACCAAATGATGGTGGCAATTCCCTAGAGCTTGAATGAATGCTTAGAATAGTTGAGAGCATAATGTTCTCACATATTCGTAGCAGCCCATTGGTTGCTCATGGAGGGTTTCCAACAATCGGATCTTTGAATGACTGCATAGTGATATTACTCCTGCAAACTTTTTCTCTATGATAGAGAGAGATGATTAGCTCCCGATACTTGTACAAATGAATTTTTAGGTTAGGTAACCGAATCTTCATTTGTACGTACGGGGAAGAACAAAATCAAAGATGCATTGGGTCCAATTTTAAGTGTATCCATGAGCAATGTATTATTCATTTATAAGAGTGGGGCTTTATGGATAAATCAATTTGCACATTTTCTAAAGCTCCTACTCATAGCAATGCAAGTGATATAAATACACTATATGGATCCTTTCATCTTGTAATGTCTCTAACCATCATAGCTTTTACACAAGAGCAAATGTTATCATTTGAATTATGGCAAATAAGATTCTCAATTTTATTCTCCTGAATTTTTCAAGTAATTTCAAATTTAGTGATTCCACATAAACATGTAATTCAAATTAAGATCAAGGATATCACTTATTCCTAGGAGTTTGCAATCTAGTGACACCATATATGCACGAAGCTCAATTCAAAATCATGGTCATCACTATTTAGCTGCTACATGCCAATTCACCTATTAAATTATATCAAAATTTTTTTATAAACCTAGGCAAAAATAACTAAGTCTATAAAACAATGCTTAAGGGGCTTTAGGTACTTGTTTTAGTTTTTTCAAGTAAGGTGGTGTTTCCTTTTGGAGATCCAAAAGATAATTCCAACACTTACTCTTGTGAGGATGCATGAGAATTGAATGATGAGGAAGTGGCAACCTTCCTCATAATTGCAAGCAAGGGCATTCAATTCTAAGTGAAACTAAACAATGAAAAATCATAAACTCATATCTTATTTGAAGATCAATTGGTGATGAAGGCCTTTGTGTGAGAAACTCACACTCTTCAAGTTTGGCGTATGCTTTATGTTCAACGTCAAATGCCTAGCTGAGGTTGGATTTGGTGAATAATTTGGTTGAAGCTTCATCTTGCTCCTCCATTGGGTCATCATCTTGAACATTTCTCTACCTCAAACTCAAAATGTGTTTGAAGGAGAGATGTGTTCTCAAATCCCCCCCAATGGTGGCTTGATCTTGATGTGGCCTTGCCTTTCTTGCCAAACCACCTCTTTACAATTTTTGTCCTGGCTGCAATCTCATCAAGAGCACACAAAACAAATAAAAAATGGGTTACGTTAGCCAAAAGCAAATTGAACCCTATTGTCAACTTGTATTGCCCAACCTTGAAGCAACTTGAAAATGCAATGAAATAGAAAGCAAATATTTTTGGGTTGAATTAGGAAAATAAATTCAAGTGGTCATGCCCAAAGTTCATATCCAGTAAAATTTATTCCCTAATTCAATTTTTTTTAGTTTTATGATGGTTGGAAATTTTACCTTCCGACATGCAAGTGTGGAAATTCAAACATGGTGATTGGAAATGAGAAATTCAAATATGCAATTGGGAAACAAATATGAGATAACTACAAATTAACCTATTAGCAAGGACTCACCGAATTTTTGAAGTCCGATGAGTGGGACTTACCTCCGTCCTGTTTGGTTCAATGATTTGTTATCCAATCCCGAAGTTAAAGATGTGGACCACTTCTCTTGTTTGACATGCCTAAATTACTTTGGCTGTCATTCAAACATGTGGGCCACATGGTGGCCCTAGCCTCTTCGTCGCCTTGATAAAGACTTGTTGACGACTTTTCCTTTTTGAAGACATTCTTTCATGAGCATGGTGAGGCTTGTCCTTCTTTAGTGGTGCCACTTCGACCTTCTTGATGTTCTTTTGAGTTAACCCATACTTTGATCATAGATCAAAGACTTCTTTGGGCATGATGACATGTGGATTCCACAATCAAACAAGAAACGCTTCATGCACAATGCCCCTTGGATCATCCTGAACAACTCTCCATTGGCTTGATCTTCATTATTTCAATAGGAGGTGTAGTTCCACAACTAGCATGTCCAACATGTAAAATGGTGTGCATACCAATCTAAGGGAACTAGAGCATTCTTCAATCCACCCCTTGAGTAGAGACCATCTTCTCATCCGTGATGAATGAGAATATGACTCTTTCAGCTCCAGCACGAGTGTGGTCATGGATTGGTGAAGCCAACCCATGACATGAGTGTTGGATGAAGGGCCAACTATCCACCCCATAATGAAGGAAAACCAAGAAGAACTCTTGGAGCCTCCCCTAAGCTTGGGGATGGATGAATTTGGCTCCTACTGGAAGCTGGAATTCTTCCACGAAAGCCAATGGTGTTGCCTAGCGGACATTTGTTGAGGTACACCTTGAATGATCGTGCAGTTGAGCACTTGCGTCCTCGCTGGCCATACCATAAAATGGGTTAGCCAACACTACCTTTTTTCATACAAAATGAGAAAACAAGCAAGAGTAATCCTGTCTAAGAACTATTAATACCTATAGCTTAATCACAAGTGATGGCTATCCTTCACTTCCTTTGCCTTCCCCAACAATGGTGCCAAAAATGCTTCTTGATAGTTCTTAACACCACAGATCATCTCTTCAAAGAGACGAGGTCCGCACGCGCACGGAAGATACCGTTGTAGCATTTCACCCATGAGTTTTTTCCAAGGGTATCATATTTATCCCAAAGGAAGGCGATGGAGTAAAGTAAACACTATTCTTATGATCAAGCTATGGGATACTGGGGTTCGTGTCCTTCATCGGGAGAATCCTCTTCGTCTTCATACTCCTCCTGTCCACCTACCAGGAGTAGCTTAAATCCTTGGTGCTTTCTTGCGGATCACGACCAAGCTCCCCGTGGCCTCCGCGACTTGGGCGAATCAGGCGACTCGGGTCCGGTGATCCATCGTCGGCGTCTCTTCAGTGTTTCATTGGCGTTCTACGCGGTACTACTCTCACTCCTTCTACTTTCAATCGTCTGTTCAACGGTGTTAGTTTTGGACTGTGCAGGGAGGCCCGTTTCTGGCGCGCTTCAGGGTGGGCCGCGAAATCAGTTCACTGAGGCGTGGAATTTGGAATTCATTGGTGATTTCGATGCTTAACACGTGGAAAGGGGGTGAAATTGTGTGTTCTCCGATGCACATTTGCGAGATCAGCAATTTGACAGAGCGGATTCGAGATTCTCCCCGGGATTGGGCTACGGTTTGAGTTAAAAAGGCATCCTTGGGAAGGACCGCCACAATCTCGAGCGGAGGTTCCAAAGCTCAGGGGTCCTTCCCCCATACCCCACTTCCAAATATCCAGAAGCTTTGTGGCCATCTCTGGCAAAATCCTCCTCGCAAATCATATGCTCAAGCTGCGTGTACTCAGTTCGCTCCTGTGGTGATGGTGACGGGGTGTGGTGACTGTGCCTGGAGGCCTGGGTATGGAGGCAGGTTCTGGCGGGGTGGCCGTCAAGGACGCTGAGGGTTCCAGTGGCACCGCGACCAATGATGGAGGTCCATGGAGGGTGGCGGGATGGAGAATCCTAGTCGAGGCTGATAGATGGATTCTTCTATTCCAGACCAAGGTGAGAGTTCTAACTTTTGTGGAGAGGATCATTTGGGAGGGTAGGTTGCTAGCCCGGATGAAGTTCCTATGGATAACAAGGGGAAGAGTGTTGTTGAGGAGGAACATGATCTGGATGCTATAAAAAAGGATAAGGGAAAGGCAATTGTACAGAAGGGTCTCCTTGTGGACGCATCTTAGCGTGTTGAGATTGTGGGAACTTCTTGTCGCAGGAATGAGGTGGTTTTGGGGCCTTTAGCTCGCAACAATGAAGTGATTGAATGTTATGGTTGTGGGGGAAGGGAGAACCTGGTAAGCGAATGTCCCAGAGCATCACTCTGTGTGAGATGCAACAAATATGGTCATGAGGCGACTCACTGCTATTCCAAGCTGTTATGGGAATTTATGGCCCCATTGGGTGCATCTCAAGTTGAAGGACATTCTTTCTTCTGCATCCCTGACCATCCCTCTGATGTGACTGTGAAAGAGAGGGCTACTACATCTGTGATTAAATAGTCAGAGCCATGCTACAGGGGATCAGATTGAGCAAGAGTTCAGGGAAATTCATGGTGCTAACTCTTGGAGGTGGGTGGCAAGGAGAGTGGATGACACCAGTTACACAATGAGGTTCTCAAATCCAAGGATGATAAGAGAATGGGGGCACTTTTAGCTAGGGATGAGAGGTGTGGATGCAACTATTACTGTCGGCCCATGGACCCCGACTCTTGGAGCAGTGGGGAAGCTGCAGAATGCTTGGATCAGGGTCTCTGGTATTCCTTACGATAGAAGGAGCATTAAAACCTTAGCTTATGTTAGTTTAGTAGTGGGAGTCACTCTGGAGATGAGTCTACTTTGGCTCGAATTGACTATGTTAGAATCAGATTGGAGCTAGAGACATTTCAAGAGTGATAGCCAGTGCTAAGGGTGTCATTGTACCTTACTTCTACAGGTTCTTTTTTGAAAGGGAGGTTCTAGAAGATGATCAGGGCCCTCCTGGTTCAAACATTCCAGGGCCGTCGGTGCAAAACAAGAAATTTAAAGGCAATGGAGGTAATCAGCAAGGTGGGTCTGGTAGTACTAGTGGGGTTCCCAAAGCTGAAGGTCTCCATTCTGCACTAGCCAAGTTCCATTGGGAGTGGTTGGGTCATAAGAAAAAAGAAGGACAAAAGAACAACCACCAGAAGACCAAAGAAAGGATAACCACCAAGGATCTGCGATTGTGTAAGGAAAAGAAAGATGACAAGCTTAACTTTTCAGATGATGACAGTGATGAAGATCTGTTGGGTGATGATATGTCCTACAAGGAGGTCCCTACTCATACAGACAGACTCACTCTGGGTCTGGTGAAGTGCCACAATATTACTCAGGCCAAGATGACTGATGCTCAGAAGGAGATGGAAGACAAGACTACTGGGGAGGAGAGGAACAAGTTGTTCTTTGAGGGCTTAAAAAATGAGCAGATGCTGTTGATGCCTAGACAGAGCAAAAGACTTGAAGCCAAGATGCAAGCCTATTTGCAAGAGATTGCAGTGTCGAAAAGTCCAAGAAAATGTCCCTATGAAGGTATATCTAATCCCTCTTCTAATTCATTTTTTGTTCTTGTTGTGGATGATATAGTAGATTTAGCTAGCTGTATGGGAATTAGGGTAGCTGAGGATGAATTTGATAAGATTGATTTAATGAAGGACCTAGAGCTAGCTAGATTATCTTTACATCAGCAGCATGAGCTTATGTCTAAAACTGAAATTAAAGAAGTGAATGATCAATCTTCCCTTAATGTGAATATTCAGAGTTAGCAGCTGTTACTGGAATGGAAGGAAAATGAAACTGATGATGAACCTTTTTAGGATGTAAAAAAGAGAAAGAATGGATATAGAAAACAAAATCTAAAGGCAAAACAATCAAATGTGCTTAGAAGAAGTAAAAGAACAGGGGTCTCGATTCATAGAGATAAGGGGTCTCAGGAAGCTCCTGGACCCAAAAAGATAAATAAAAAATGTTATAAATGAAAGGGATTTTTTGGAATTGCAGGGAATAAATAAAAAAGGTGTCAAACATTATATCAGAGATTTAATAAAAGAGTTTGGCATTGATTTTGTATGTATACAAATAACAATGATTAAAAATGATGATAGGGGTCTATTGAGGTCAATAGACCCTATGGAAGAGTTCTCTTGGGTATGGAGCCCAGCCCAAGGAAGATCTGGAGGTCTACTCTCCAGAGTAAGAGATTCCTTTTTTTTGAAATAACAAAGTCTGAAATTGTAAACATATGATCATGTTGGTGTCGAAAGATAAAATGAGTAACAAAAATTGGGGGATTGTTAATGTGTATGGTGCTGCAGATGAGAATGACAGAGGAGTTTTTAGTGCAACTCTCGGCTTGTATTAGCTCACTGAGTATCCCTTCATTGTTTGGGGGTTACTTTAATATTATAAGAAACTCAAGTGAGAAAAACAAGGCTTTTGTTCAGAATAGGTACTCTGATCTTTTCAATGATATCATTAATTCTAATGATTTGAGAGAGATTATAATTTCAGGGGGAAAGTTTACATGGTCTAACAATAAACAAATCCTACCCTAGAGGTCCTGGACATAGTATTAATGTCATTAGAATGGGAGAATATGTTCCCTAATGTGGTGATTTACAAAAAACCAAGAGAACTCTCAGACCATAACCCTCTGATATTAGATTCAAAAACAGGGGAGAATAAGAGATCTTTCTCCTTTCAGTTTGAACATACCTGGCTTGAATGCCTGAATTTTTTAGGAAAATGGAGGAGTTATGGAACACACCCACTAGAGATGTTGATGCTATAGATAGATTCCTTTATAAAATTAAGAAAGTGAAAAAGTACTTCAAAGGCTGAGGTCACAATCAGACTGGTATATATAAAAAAAGAAAAGTGGAAATACATAACACTTTAAATAAACTTGAAGGAGTGGAGGAATCCAGATTTTTGAGTGATCATGAGATCAAAGAAAAGATTAAGTTACATAAGGAGCTGTTAGAAATATTGGAAAAGGAGGAATTATATTGGTATAAAAGGAGCCACGAAATGTGGCTGCACAAAGGTGACCACAATACTCAATATTATCACAAAGTTGCGAATGGCCGTAGGAGAAAGAAATTGATTTTTAGTTTTAAAGACAATGACAAGATCATCCAGGGGGTGATAAATTAATTTCCTATGCTACATTTTATTATAAAACTCTGTTTAGTGCTGGAGAGATGAATTTTCTCTCCAGATGACTCCCTTTGGCCTCCCGAGGAAAATGTTAATGAGGCTGAAAATGCAGACCTGACTACGGAATTCACTGAAGATGAAGTAAAAAAGCCTTATTTCAAATGGAAAAAAACAGAGCCCCTGGACCAGATGGTATCCCTGCTGAGTTTTACCAATGTTGCTGGTACATTACTAAAAAGGATGTTATGGCTTTGTTTGATGACTTTTATAATGATAATCTTGATATTAAAAGGATCAACTATGGCATGATCACATTGCTGCCTAAAATAAAAGAGGCTGAAAAAATTCAGCAATATAGACCAATATGCTTATTGGACTGTTTGTACAAATGGTTCACTAAGGTTTTAACTTTGAGGCTGGAGAAAGTGGCGAATAAGATTATTCATATAGTTCAGTCAGCCTTCATTCCCTCAAGGAACATAATGGATGGAATACTTGTTTTGCATGAGGTCTTGCATGAAACTAAGATAAGGAGAAATGCAACTGGGATAGTGCTGAAACTAGATTTTGAGAAAGCCTATGACAAGATAAATTGGTCTTTTTTGTTTTATTGCATTAGGAAGGTGGGACTGGGATAGTGTTTGAATAGTGTAACTGGATTGAAAAGGTGGTCTTGAATGGGACATTTAGTGTAAAGATCAATTGGACCACTGGTCCTTACTTCCTTAGTCATAGGGGGGTCAGACAAGGGGACCCTTGTCACCCATTCTCTTTGACATAGTAGCAGATTGTCTCACTAGAATGCTGAGTAGAGCACAAAGCAATAATCTCGTGAGAGGGCTTGCTAGCAACTTAGTTCCCTTGAGGGTTTTGATACTCCAATATGCAGATGATACTATATTTTGCATGGAGGATGATGTGGAAGGTGCTAGGAACATTAAGTTGCTCCTTGCCTTTTATGAGAAAATGTCCGGCCTCAAGATTAATTATGGGAAAAGTGAGGTGCTGGCGATTGGGGGAGATGATGAGGTGATTAGAAATTATTCTGAGCTCGCTGTAAAATTGGCTCTTTCCCCCTTGATTACTTGGGTGTTCCCTCTTCTGCCAGTAGGCTATATTATGATAAATGGCAATGTGTGGAGCATAAAATGAAAAAATAATAGAAAGTTGGAAAGGGAGTTCTCTGTCCATGGCCAGTACGATTGTACTTCTGAATGCCTGTTTGTCCAATGTGCCCATTTACCACCTCTCTATGTTTTTAATGCCTAGAAAAGTGATAGACAGGATTGACATTGCTAGGAAGAAATTCATGTGTCAAGGGGGTTAGGAGAGAAAAAAATATCACCTTGTAAAATGGGAAAAAGCTTGTAAAGACAACAGAAAAGGGGGACTAGGGATAAAAGACTTAAGGAAGATGAATATCAGTCTCTTAACCAAGTGGTGGTGGAAGCTAGAGATAGAAGAGGGTCTTTGGCAAACAATTGTGAAAACTAAATACTTGCAAAATCAACCCCTCTCTCTATTAAAAAAAAATTAATGACTCTCTTATCTGGTCTGACTTACTAAAGGTCAGACATATCTATTTGAGAGGGAGAAGATTTATCCTGGGGAAAGGGGATAGAATCCTTCTATGGAAAGATGCTTGGATAAAAGATAAGCCTCTCTGTGAAATATATACACTGCTTTGTATTCTCTTTGTGAAAGTCAGGATATCACAGTTGCCCAATGTGCCCAGGATGGATGGGTACTACATTTGAGTAGACATCTCCTCCCCCCCCCTTCCTGAGGGAGCAATGGTATGATCTTGCTTTACTGTTAAATGGGCATTGTGTTACTGATGAGGAGGATAAGGTTGTATGGGTTTGGAATAAAAATGGGAAGTTCTCTGTTAACTCAGTTTATAGACATTTATCCTATGGGGGCAATGGTACGACTTATAAACACATTTGGAAAGCCAAGATACCTCCTAAAGTTAAAGTTTTTTGTGGCTTTTGGAGAACAAAGTAATAGTAACCAAAGAATTCATGAAGAGGAGGAATTGGGAGGGTGAGGCAAATTGTAGTTTCTGCGAAGATATAGAAACTCTCTCGCACTTACTTTTTGAATGTAAAGTGATGAAGGTGGTCTGGGGAGTAGTGTCGCTTTGTTTCAATAAGACCCAATAATGTGGACTAGTTTTGGAGGTGGATTAAATCTTCCCTACCTGGAGGTGACTCTGTGCATTACCTTGGTTTGGGGGCGATTTTTTGGGGCACATGGAAGGCAAGGAATAAAATGTGTTTTGATAGAAAGCTTATAAATCGTCCGCGTGATATCTTCCATGCTTGCTCTCTTTTGCACTACTGGGTAGGTCTCTACTCTGGGGATACGTAGGAGATCATCAAGGCAGGAGCAGACTCGATGATGGAGACTGCGATGAAAGTGTTGAAGAGACAGGAGAGGTCGCTTCTTCTCACACCAACGGTGTCCAGTCCTGGTGGTGATGTTACTGAAGATGATGATGAAGCTGAAGGGGAGATGATGAGGGGGCCTGATGTTATATGGAGTAAAGCACAAGTCTGAATTCAAGTATCTGGAGGAAAAAAGTAGTAGTTGCATCTTTTGTTCACCCTTCCTGTGCTGCTTTTGGTGCATGGATGCGGTTATATTTTTTGGAGGAGTCTTGGTATATGAACTTCTCTTATTAGAGTAATGTCTAGGTTGTAAGGATGGTCTTTTGGACGTCTCTATCCTAGAGCTCCAGATGCCTGGTAACTGTAGATAGAGCTTTGCGGTGCGTTGTTCCCGCCGTATGGACATGTAATGCAACTATGATCTCCAGCTTCTTATGGGGGCTTGGAAGTGGAATATAATTCCTTGTGCAAAAAAAAGCTATGGGATACTAACAAATTATCATGCAGGGGTAAGTTTATAATATGGGTAGTGTGACACACACCTAAGCAATCTAAAGGATAAATGGGTCCTTATGGAGATTAGTCAAAGAGTTGGTGAGTTGCTCCTACAATGCTTCTATTATACATATACATAGCCTAAGTTAGATACTAATGGGTATATCAATTGTGAATCCTTATTCTAAGTTGTTCAACACATCGTGCACATGTTTACCCCTAGCAATACTAGGACTACTCCCGCCAAGAGCCTGTGGCATATCCGAACATGGAGGATTACAAAGGGCAGATAGGGCCGTCACCACCTACTGCCTACCTCTTCCATCCGTGGATATATGAGACATCCAATGCTACTTAACTATCTAAGCACCACACTTACATGTTAAGTAAATACCTTAGAGGCTTGAGTACAAGTACCTCTCTAAGGCAATGACTAACCTAAACATCGTTGAATCAATATTGAGATATACCATAAGTTATTCATATTAACATGATCATATCATAACTACTTAGACTATAGTAGAGATTTATAGTTTTTATGATGATAGAATAAGATCATTATGGCATAATCATACAAAATATTCCTACCACTTACATGGAATCTACAATCAAACAAGAAACGCTTCAGCCAAGCATATGTATAAAGGAAGACTAAATATAATATCTTTATTATGCATAAAGTCACAAATACAAGAAGGAATATATGAGCCATACCTTTCCCAATTTAGAGTTGGGAAGAGAGACTCCCTCTACTCCTTTCCCAATTTGGACTTGGGACTAGAGAATCTCCTTTCTACAGCCTAACTCCTCTAAGGACTAATAAAAGTAGTGTATACAATAGAATGATGCTCAAGTGGTGTGTGTTGAAGTGAGGGGTAGGGGGTCCTATTTATAGCTAGAGAAGGGTCGGTTCCCCCACCAAAAGCGTGTGAATAAGTCTTTATTGTTATCAGGGTAGCAAAGAGAGTCGACACATGGAAGTTGACCGAGTTTCGCGCTAGGAAGGGTTCGTACAAACCCCCTGTTCGGTCAAACTGGTCTTTGTTCCGTTTTGCTTTTGCTTTCTCCAGGTCACTTCTAGATGGACCCTATTGACTGATATGGGTGATATACCATTAGATCTCCTCTGATGTCTGTTTGTGGGCCATTTGATCCATGTGATGCCATGTGTCATCGCTTGATTGGCTAGGATGATACTTTTTAGGATTGCTCCCCCTCTTTCACCTCATTTCATTTATAAAAAGTTTGCATGTACTATTTTTCCAAGGACAAGTAGAAATAGGTTAAGTAAAAAGGTGATGTGTGCAAGGAATGATCTTTCCTTCACATAATTGAGTTATATTGATGGGTGAAATTGGAATATTACAGCCGTCAACAAGGTGTTGTGCCTCTAGCAGCCCGAGGTCGGCCTGCAGGGTCATGCTCGGTGGCATGGCGAGCTGGGGGGCGTCGACCATCTCAGTGACCTGACATCTACGTGATGGGTGTTCGCTCACCTCAGTGTTGTCTTTGGAGCTCGAGTTGTACCCTCACTACGTGAGAAAGGCTCATTCGAGACGAGTTCGCACGAAGAACAGATATAAGCAAAAAACGCATCTCCGTCGTCGCGTCTCGCATTACAGAGTAATTGGTAACGTGCAGCGGGCGCATCGCTGATAAGTATATATGGGAGAAAAGCTCCAAGAAGGCTCGTCTCCTTTCCGTGAGAAATCCGAGACGGGCTGAGTCGAGTCATCTTTGATGTACTATTCTGGGCTCGTCGCCGATGAGTAAACATGGGAGATGATCTTTAATTGCAATCAACATTAATGGAATTCAGAGATAAACACATAGAACCACAATCACATTGCAATTCAATTCAATGATATACATTTCAACTCAAAGATATATATATATATATATATATATATATATATATATATATATATATATATATATATATATATATATATATATATATATATATATAGACTCACACACACACATTGCAATTTCAGACATATACATTTTGCAAGTCATAGTTTATGCACATTGTGTGCTCTCTAAACTATACATTTCATACTTATATTCCTATGAAGCTCCCAGCGATCAATCTAAACTGTACCGTCGAGCTTGATCCCAAACTTCAAGTAGTAAAATTTTGATAGTAATACCATGACACCACCCCTACAAATATCAATTTAAGCAACATAAGAAACAACTTCAAATAAGTTTGGCAAAAATTACTAATTACTTTAGCAAAATAAGTCTATATTACAATCTCTTGATCAAGACCCCCAAGGCAGAGTTCTCCTGAGCAATGGGATAATCCTTCGTGAAGTAGATTGTCAGTGGGTAGTAACCACCTTCCCAGTCAGTCTACAAAGGAAATTCGTTAATAAAAGTGACAATGGTTATACTGGATTGTTTAGAGAAATTGGACAACAAGCGATGCAAATGGCAAGGCATTAAATTGCAAACACTGAAAACAAACAAGCCAGAACATAACCAGTGACATAAAAGCAAAACTACAGAGTGCATCATTAAGTTCATCAGTCCATTGCAAAGCTACATACAACCATACGACCGGTATGTCATATGTACATACATGGGGGTGATTCTTGCGCCATGCCAAGTGCTCCTCCTTGAGTCGGCCACGCGCCAAGTCGACAACAAATTTCCCAGCCATGAACTACATATAAAGTGGAGTATAAGTAGCATAGAATAGGAGGGAGTAGCAACGACAAGGACAATATGGTGAGGATGGCAACGACGGTGAGGATGGCGACGACGACAATGGCGAACCGTGGACGGCAGACGGTGGTCGCACTGGAGTTGGATTGTGATTTGTACTGAAATGGTCTTTAGGGCGAGAGAGTGAAAGAGAGAGAAATATCAAAAATTTGCCAAAAAACTTAGCTAAGTGTTCGAATAGAGCGCTCGAGAGCTTAAATAGCTAGGTCAAAAGGGAGACGATCTAGGAAAAGCGCGTCTCTGATGGTTGGCAAAGGGAGATGACCTGGAGAGAAGATCGTCTCCCTTTTGCATCCTTTCGTTTCCCTTGGGCGAGAGGCGGGTGGTGCGAAGAACTTAATTTGTGACGGGTGGTGCGAAGTAATTGCGGTCGGTGGTGCGGAGACATGCGATCGGCATGCGACTTTTCGTATCCCCAAGGCGAGTGGTTTTGAAGCGCCCCATCATCGTATCAATGCGTGCAAAACAAACCGCTCCATCATTCCGCACAAACCTCATAAAAGATGCGCCATTGCCGACTACTCCGTAGTTCTGCTTATGTGTGTCTCCCTTTTGCATCCTTTCATTTATCCTCTTCTTCGTCTTATATAAGGATCCACCCACCACCATGGCCAACGTTCCACCGCCAAGGCCGTCGAGGGAGCCACCCTTCAAGAAACAGTGATGCGACTACCCCAAGCAACTCAAGAATGTCCTGCGCCTCATTATGGCGCGAGATGTGTACAACAGTACATCTCGAACCATGAGTTCCTTGGGTTTGGGTACCCTTCCAGAGTTTACTAGAATAGATACCACCGCACACTACCTCTACGCCCTCATGAGTGTGGCCGATCGTCTCGACACTCTGTTTGAGATGATGGCACCGAGGGCCGCAGGAACCTGGAGGCGCCGACGGTGAGGAACCTAAGTCTCGAGCTTGCACCGCTGGAGCAGCTGGTCCAAGCTCCTTGTGCACAGGCTCCTGGGGAGCCCGTGCCGGAGGAGGAGGAGGAGGAGGTGGATTTAATTTTTTTATTCTTTTCTTTTTTTGTGTCTTGTTGTACTTTTTTCTTGTGTTTTGTAATATATTGTGTTAATGAATAAATATTATCTGTGTTCATATGTGTGAATGATTATTATCATGTGTGTTCATCTGTGTGAATGAATGAATGTTATCTGATGTGTTCATCATGTTCGTTGGGAATGACAATTAATAAGGAACGGAGATTTGATTATTTTTTGGATTAAATCGGACAAATTCAATCAGTGAAGGTGCTCTAGATTGGAATGAAAATCTATTTAGTTATCAAGTGAATGTGCTCATTCATTCAATGAATGTGTTCATATCTGTGTGATATCAAGTGAACGAAGCAAAAGGGAGCAGATCACAAAGTACGCTCGTGAATTGGAGACGCGATAATAAAAAGAGACGAGCTTTCTGTAAAGCACGTCTCATTTCCTTTCATAAATAGGAGATGCGCTTTGTGCTAAGACCATCTCCCTCTTGTCAGAGGAGCGGACATGTCTCGGATATTGACTTAAATGAGACGAACTGAAAAAAAGGTCGTCTCCTTTTACACTCAACCGAGTCATGTACAGATCCTCGTTGAAGTGGGTGCGTCTCGTTTACCCATATAAGAGACAGTCTCCTTTGCGCTTGTCACCGATCTTTGTCTCCTATTTGAGTTTCTTACATAGTGTCTAGAATATGGTGGAGGGATGTTGGGGCGCGCTTGATCATCCCCGCGAACGGTGGCACCGAGACATAGCAGGCGGTGTATGTGATGGAATCGTCGATTGCACAACCTGTCCCAGACTGGGAGATGGACCCCTTGTTGGAGACCTAGAGGGTGCCAAAGTTGGTGGTGAAGAAGTCCAGGCTCCCGAAGTGGAGGGCCTGCTATGTGAGGGCGAGGTCGAACTCCAACTCGTCGCTTCCGGCAGTGACAAACTCAAAGTCTTCAAAAAAGACTCGTGTGTCGGGAATGAAAGAGGAGCATGGTGAAGCTACCAAGGAAGCAGAGAGTGAGAACGTGCGGCAGTCACCTACCTGGCGCGCCAACTATCGGTGTTCGGACTACCGACTAGTACTGATAGTGCCATGTGTTTGCCCTTGAGGTGGACTAGAAATGAACATAAGGGATTTATATTGATTCATCCAAGGTGCCCTACATCCAGTTCATGTGTCTCACTCTTGTTGTTAAAACGGAGAAGTTCTCTTACAAGCGAGTCATCTTTCTCATGCAAGGATGACCGTTAGTCCCTTTTAGAGACCTCCCAACTGGCGCTTCCCTCTATCGCACTTGCCCCTTAACTCCACATAAAGGGGACCCAGTTTATAAGGGCGCCTATCCACTCGCATGTTAGACGACACACCTAGTGAACTAGCTGGGGCGCGGAGATTGCCGTTCAGCGTGTCCCCGTCTTGTCGTCAAGGAGAGCCGTACTGGGCCGCACGCGCGCCCGTGATGTCGCGCACACGCCCGCATTCCATCCGATGTGACAGGACATTGAGCGTGCAAGTGGATCCCGCAGAATGCGCCTGGGGAGTACTCGAGTTCTCTTAACTTGATCGTGAGAGCACCCACTCCGCATTGAAGGTCGTTTGCCTGCATGACGCAGTTGCGGGAGGTGATGGAGGTAAGAAATAAAAACTAAAGTAATTTAAATTCATCGCATGCTTAATAATATAGAACCTCTAATGTTTCAATGATAGTCTCTAGCATGACAACAGGGGCAGATCCAGCTACCACCACTGCCACCACCATCGGTGCAGCCACCGCCGCCACCGCCGCTGCAGACCATGCCAGACGCTCCTTCTTTGACTGTTCAAGTACTTAGTATTACTTCATCAAACATAGACAAATTTATCTCAAATTAGCTATTCTAGTTTTACCTCATCTAACATAGGCCAATCTAACTCAACATAGCAAAATTAAGCTAAATATGATTAATTCTAGCTTATTTAATCAGTTCTAGTCAAAACCAAGTTTGAAACTAATAAATATGTCAAACTACTTACATGTATTGTAGGGATCGGCGATGGAGGCTCAAACTCAGTCAACATTGATACCGACACCTCGAGTGACGCGCAGCAACGATGTCTGTGGCTCCGGAGGTAGTAGAGGGGCTAGTGTATAGCCTCTATTGTTCGATTTTGACTTTGAGATGTCATGCGAGCACGTTGTATATTGTATGTGTTGTATGGATGTTTGCAAACTACTGCTATCGTTGTCTGTGTCTCTGGCCATTGAGTCGGGCAACTTTTTCTTTTAAAAATAAAAATAAAAACCTTATTTGCGATATTTCTTTATACAGTACCATCACAAATAAGACATCTGTTATTTACAATGGCTGACCTGACCGTCACAAATTAACCATTATAATTTCCAATGTCCAGAGAAAACCGTCGCAGACTAGACCTTAAATTATGACGACCTTGACAGCCGCCGCAAATAAGTGGATCTAGCCCATCCGCTGGGCTCGATCCCTTATTTGTGACAGTCACGGGCCACCATTGTAAATAACTTAATTTACAACGGTGGTCGTCTCAAATAAGCTTATTTACGACAAAAATTCGGCGACGGCCGAAAATCGTCGCAAATAAGAGAAACCGTCGTAAAAAGCTTATTTGCGACGGCTTCGGCCATCGCAATTCAACCACATTCCTGTAGTGACTGTCCGAGATGGGGCTCGGGCACTCGGGTTCTCATCCCGCAATCTTGATCCTACAAAGGCGTGTCCCATCGGGTCCTGTTCAGGGACCGGGTCATGTCGCGAGGTGATGTATATACCTGCACACTGCAAGCGACTCGTAGCTTCTGGTAGCCGAGGTTCGGCACCCGGTCAATTACTCTCTGTAATACAATATTCCACGCTCATTCTCCTCTATATCCTACTATTATTAATAATACAGGATATAGACCCATATTACTCCGAATGATTACTCTCTATAATACAATATTCCACACTCGTTCTCCTCTGTATCCTACTATTTATTAATAATACAGGACATAGACTCACATTACTATGAAAGATTACTCTCTATAATACAGTATTCACGCTCGTTCTCTTCTATATCCTACTGTTTATTAATAATACAGATATGGACCCACATGTCAACCAAATGACTACGTTTTAGAGGAATGAACTGTGCTATTCTAACTTCAAAGCAACATTGTTTATTTCTTTATTTTAAAGTAACATTTAAAGTAACTGTTGCATTGGCCTTTACTCTAATTATAGAGTAGCAGATGACCTACGCGGACAGTGTTAACGCCTCTAACTTTGCCCAACCCACCAACCAACTTGGCCCTGGCTCTGGTTAATCCCCTACCCCACTCCGGCATGTAGACAAAATAGCACTAGATAAACCGACGACTTGATTACATTGTGTTTCTTGCACGCATTTTCCAAAGCTTTCAAACTTCCTGCTGTGCAAAAACAACAACAACTGCACATGCAGGCCAACCAAGAATAATGTATAATGTCAATACTGCAAATGACGGTGTACTTCATTTTTGCGATGTTCTTGCATGGTCCAAATACATTAACGTTCACGGCTACAATAAGCCTCATCTCAAGCGGCTCCAAACGTATTATCACACGCGGTTTCTAAAACCGCTTGAAACGAAGAGTCTGTGATAATCTGCAATTTCACAGGCGAAAAAGTGAAACTGCATATGATAATAGTATTATCTCAGGCGGTTCTTTACTTACGACTAGCTGCCTGTGAAAACACATTATCACAAACGGTTCATACAGTATATGTAACCGCCTATGATAATGATGTTATCACAGGTGGATCTTTACCTATGAAAAGCCGTCCATTGAGACAATTTATTACAACCGGTTTGTATCATAATAGCAACCGCCTGTGATAAGGGAGTTATCACAAGTTGTTCGTTACCTATTTCTAGCCGTCTGTGATAATATAATTTCATAGGCAGGTCTAGCCGTAGGTAAAGAACCGCCTGTAATAAAGTATACCCTATGCAGTACTACCTGCTGTTATTTCCAATTTCTAGGTCAATTCAATATAATCACAGAAGTCAACAATATAATCACAGAAGTAAACAATATAATCACAGAAGTCAATTTCACTGAAACAATATACATATGTACAAGTTACATATACAAGTCATCTCATAGTTTACAAGTTTTACTAAAAATTATTTCTATTGTCATAGTCGCAAAGTTCTAGCATATCAGCTATTACACCATCCTCATCAAAGAACACACTTCTTTTGTGCAAAATTTCGCAACGCGTGAATTGACACAGTTCACCAGCAATCTTGTCGGCTCCTCCACTAGGCATACTTCTATAAATCGGCCATTCTTGGTTCACATTCTTTGTGTGCTGCAATGAAACACATAACAAGGTTTAGAATGTGTTGGTTTGGACAATATCAAAGTTAGATCAAAGTGAGTATACATAAATTTATTTGGTATTTTGGAGTAGCTGTACTTTGAGCAATTGAATTTTAAAGTTGGAATCAAAATCTGAAAATAATGTTTCTGGTAATATTGAACAACAGAGAATATAAGTATTAAAATACGCTAGTTACAATGAAAATAAAACTCAAAAGTAAGAAAATAATATATCAACATTAAGGATAACTTACATCCTCACAATTCACTCTATATTCGCTGGTGATGCGAAGATGCTCGCATACATAATACCCGCATAAGACGCTCCCAACAGGCTGCTTGGGAGAAGGATAATATGTTTTAATGTCCAATGCATCTGTATTAGGAGGTCTCTGACTGCCAAGCTGTTACACGTAAAACTGCCAAGCGTTGTAATACAAGAAATATCATATAAAACTTGTCAACACATTCTAAATGTGTGTAAATTAAAAGTATCGAATAAACGTACAGTTTCAAAATAAAAAGGAAATCCTTGTAACGATCTGGTGGGTATTCGGTTGAGTCCAAGACTACTGCCAAACCCTGCGTTGGCTTCATGAAGATCATTATGTAGTGTTTACTGCACACGTACAAACACACGTGTTAAGTTAAAAATTATCAATAATTGCTATTTCAATGTTATGTGTCAAACTTACTCGAAGTGGTACGGAGCCTTTACAAGGTCTTTGCCATCTCTAACAAAGTTAAACATGGCATACAAAATATTAGAGGCACTTGAAAGCACCAGATGAGTAGCAGGTTGATTTCGAGCATGCCTCGATAGAAAATTGTATATAGATCTTCAAAGAAAATGTGTTGTTTATCTGCTCCAGTGCTCCAGAATGCATCTTTTGCACACGAAATGTGATGTAAGAAAGTTCATATTTTGTGCTGGCAATGATGTGCCACTCGTGAATTCTTTTGAGCGGGATAGGTTGTTTGCTAAGTTGTACTGATGTCATAAACGGCTCCCCATTCTCAAATTCTGGAGGAATATCCTCAAGCTCGTATATTGGAACTCCTAGTTTAACTAAAGCCGTCTGCCGATTATACATGACACTATCTTCTTCTCACTCCTCAATATCTTCTAATGCTAACTCATGAGAAGAACGAGATGCACTCGATTTTCTAATATTTTCCTTCATATTTTCCAAATACTTTGGCACTTCTGATGAAGGTTTTTTATTTTCGTATGAGCTAACTTTGATAGGTACTGATAATCGATGAGTAGTCGTCGGAAGTTGGACATTGGCTTATTGTTGAACCTGTTGTTCAACCGATTGCTCTTTACTACCAGCAGCTTGCTCTAGTACTACTTCAAGCTGTTGCTCAACTGGTTGCTCTTTACTAACAACAGCTTGCTCTGGTACGCTTGAAGATGTTGTTCAACTTGTTGCTCTTGGTTATCTTTACTAGCAAGTTTACTATCATCCTTGCTCAGACATAGCGGGAGTGGATCTTCCTGGACTGGGACTTGATCTTCCTGGACTTTTGCCTTAGAAGACGAGGTTGCAATATTTTGAGATGCGACGGGGCTAGAAATTGGCTCATCATCCAACACGATATCACGTTGGTGCCAAAGGATTAATTGGTTGACAACCTGCCCCAGAGTAGCGATCCCCTCATGTGTGATGTGGTCCATTTCATAATCATTATCAATGATCTGAAGAACTTGCACCACAACATAATACAATGGAAGTGGATTGCCATTGAAGTCACGAATAGGCTTTGTTATAGCAGTGACAACCTATTTTGTTTTGTTCTCTGCTGTGCCGATCGGGACAAGAAGACGACAAGATCTGTCCTTAGCAATATCATCGACAACGAACTTATGGGTTGACCCTGAGCCTGACACAGAACCTACGCTGCTAGGGTAGAACGTTGGAGATACCAAATGCTCCTTTGGCACGGGAACCATCGCTATACTCGGTGCCACTAATTGTCCCGATTGTCTAAGTTGTTCCATTATTTCTTGCACATTTTCCTTGACCTTTTGTGCAATCAATTCATCAAGTGTTTTCTTGAACTTCTCACGTCTTCTATATGTCTCTTTATCTTTCGGGAAACCATCTAGCCGAGACATTTGAGAAGAGATTGCTCGAACCTGTCCACTGTGTTCAGGGTTTCCTAGGATAGGGGTAAGTTGGTCAATCTCCCTCTTCAGCTTGAAGAGACCCTTCTGTTGCTTTTCAATTACTTCTTTCATTTTTTGCTCTACTTATTCACAAAGTTTGGCTTTTCAAGTTTGCCCTCGCTGGTCAAACCTGACCGAGCAAAGACCCATCGCTGAGTTCTCTCATCGCAGCCTTCTAACGGTTGAGGATCGCCCTTACTGGTAATTTCGTCTAATATCTTATTCTATTTCTAGACTTTGGGGGCATATGTGGCAGACCCCAAGCGATGATGTTATTTGTTCTTTTTGGCAAGCTCTGACCTAGTTGCACTTAGGGCTTTAGCATCAGGTGTGGTCTTTTTACAAACAAATTCTTGCCACTGAGCTTGTGTGGTTTTTCCCATCTTTCTCGGGCTAGGGACATTATCAGCCTTAACATAAGCATTCATTTCACTCTTCCAGCCACGAAACTTCGTGCCGCAAGAGACCAATGTTTCTTTCTTTATAGCTTCTTCCGTGCTTTCAGGAACTTGAATTGTTTCTTTATCCTTTCCCACAACTCATTCTTGGTCTCCCCAGGTAATTTTCTCCAATTCTCGGTTGTCATCGGCACGAGCTCTCTAACAAGAAAACGCATGCATTTTTGGTACTTTGTAACTAAATCTAGTGGTTCTTGGGGAAGCCCACCTAGACCGACCCTTGTTATGTACATGATGCAGTTCAGTGGACCCTTATTGGGACCTCGTTGCCCTTGTTTCCACTTGAGTGAACCTGAGGATTCATCCATTGGAGAACCTTCTGCGGTTTTAGGAGCCAAAGTCATCTCGTTGTGTTCGCGATTAATCTAGGTAGTAAAGAATTATTAGACTTCATATACTTGACAACCAACATTAACTTGAACTGCTGAAGTTAAGATTCATGATCCATACCTCGTCAGCAGGATCATATTCCGCGTCGAGATCCTCTGAAGTCTTTTTAATTTTTATATTCAGAAAAGGATCCGATGGACTATGAAAGGAGCCTGAACTGCTAGAGTCACTAAACTACATATTGCTTTCTTTATTGTTACTACCATGAACAGTCTTCTTAGGGCTTTCCATGCTAGAACTAAAAACACAAAAAATATTTCTCACTTCAATGAAAGCTACAAAAATAAATGCTCTCAAAATCCTGAATTTCTCAAAAAGGTGGAAGAGATCTGGTCTGAGCCAACTAGAGAGAGAGAGAGAGGCTTTGAGTAGATTCATGTTCAGATTAAGAAAAAATAAAAAATTCTTAAACAGTTGGGGTTATAATTAAGCAGATAAAACGGTTGGGATATTGTCGGTACCCTAAAAACCATACACCCCCTGAGGTTACAAAGATCTCAAGGGAAGGACGTCTACTCAAATTGAAGACCCTCGGAGGCCCACTTGTCAGACATAACCGGACCTGCTTCTCCAACATGGTTAACCCCTAGGTTGCCACGTGTACTGTCAGACCGGAGCTACTACCCGCAAAGGTGAAGCTCCGGGCTAGGTACTGAAACGGCACCTCCGGACTTAACCCCTGACCGAGAGAAGCTCCAGACCTGACACGTGCCAGGCCACCCCGGAGCTTCCCGCTTCCCACAAGCAAGCTCCGGAGCTGCCACGTGTCCATACGTCGGAGCTGGCCACTTCAAACCTCCGGGAGACATTGTAACGGCTCCGGATCTTCAAAGGACAGCCGCGGACTTCAAGACCCGATTAATTGTCATTAATTCCACGTTAATGACACTTAATCGGACGATCTTAACACCTGTAACGGCACTGTCGGAGCCGTTACAGGGTTATTAACAACAATTAATCTCGTGTATCAATACTAGTAACCGCCAGGGCCACATGTCGGGCCAGGCTGACTTGTAACGGTTTGTCCTTGTACTATAAAAGGACAAACCGACGATACACGAGGGGATCGGACTCTCGAACGCTCTCAAGCTCACAAGTTAATACAACACACACACACACCCGTGGAGTAGGGTATTACGCTCAGGCGGCCCGAACCACGTAAACCACTGTGTCTCTCGTGTCCAATCGTGATTCACCTTCTTGAGTCTCCGCGCGCCCAAACCGAACTACAAACTACTTCAACACTTTAGTAGTGTCAGGGGATCTGCCGACTCCAACAGTCGACAGTTGGCGCGCCAGGTAGGGGCGCCTGAGATCTTCAAGAATGGTGAATTCTGCGGCTGGATCATCCAACGGGCAACCTGCTGCTCAGGCTGTCGGAGGCAATCCCTCCAACATGCAGCCACCAGCAGGAGCCTCAGCACCAGCAGGAGTCACACTCCCACCACCACCATCTTCTCCGGCAAGACATGTCGGACAACATGATGGTGCGCCGGCGTCACATACTGCGCCGGCAAGTCGTGACAACCCAGAACACGCGCTCCATGCAGCGCGTGCTCTTCTCCAGCGACCACCACCTCCGGATGCATCTCAAGGTGCCATGGAGCAATGGAGGGCTGATGTTGAGCATTTGGTCGCCGCAGTGACCGAACGCCTCAACAACCAGGGTCCACCTCCTTCAGGGCGGGCCCCGTCGCAGCGACGGACGTTGTCTAGAAGACTTGGTCCGCATGTCTCCAACAACCGAAGACGAGCTGCGTCACAGCAAGTGACGTCGTTGCCCTCTGGGGCACGGCGCACCCATACTGCATCTCGGCTTTCGACACATGACCTCCGGGCGGAGCTTGATCGCCGATACCGCCAACAGGATGGCCGTGTCCATATCGAGCGAGCTCGAGAAAGACGGGATGCTCAAGACCTTTCTACTCTGGAAGGAGTAGGAGGAGGCTGTTCCGCCCTAGCCATGCACCTGCGCATGGTTAGATGGCCACAGAAGTTCCGGCCACATTTGCCGGAAAAATTCGACGGGACTGTCAACCCCGTAGAATTTCTGCAGATATACTCCACTGCAATCTTAGCAGCTGGAGGAAACGAGGCCGTAATGGCCAACTACTTTCCAGTGGCCTTAACTGGGACCGCCAGGTCCTGGTTTATGAGCCTTCCACCCAACTCTATTGATAGTTGGGAGGAGCTGTGCCGTCAGTTCACTGCCAACTTCGGGAGTTCATACACCCGACCGGGCACTGAACTGGACCTTTTTGCGGTCGTGCAAAAAGGAGGAGAATCTTTGCGGTCATTCATCTAGAGGTTCTCTCAGGTACGTAACACAATCCCTTCTATCTCAAGCGCTTCTGTCATTGTGGCATTCAGACAGGGTGTGCAAGACAAGAAGATGTTGGAGAAGCTGGCGATCAAAGAGATCACCAACGTCACGGAGCTCTTCAGCTTGGCTGATAAATGTGCCAGAGCTGCGGAGGGCCGTGAAATGCACTCCAAACCAGCCTTGGAGGATCATAAAAAATCCTCCAAAGAAGAAGCCGCTACCTCCGGGAGTGGCAAGAAGAAAAAGAAGACCAACGGCAAGAAGAAGCCGTCGGCTGGCACATCCAACGTTGCAGCCACTGCAACTCCTGGTGGCCGGGGGCCACGCCCCGAGAAGCGACCTCGACCGTCTTCCGAAGACGGTGGCAAATCCAAAATGTGGTGCCCCATTCACAAAACGGGCAGCCACAGGCTGGAAGACTGCCGGGAGGTCCAAAACCTTGCCGAGCGCTACCACAAGTGCCGGGAAGGGTCTCCCTTCCGACAGAGGGAGGGAAAACAAAAGGTCGATGAAGCTCCGGCTGAAGAGGAGTTAGGGTTTCAGGACCCCAAAAAGGTCCTGAAAGCCGTCTACACCTCCGTCGACGATGACTCCGACGTCTCCGACAACGAGCGTCGGAAAACCATGAACACCATCTTTGGTGGATCATGGGACATCACTTCTCGTCGTGTCATCAAGACTATGCGACGGGATATGGCTGCTGTAGCTCCTACAGCTAGACCAGAGCCACATCGAAAGTGGATGGACACACCCATCACTTTTGATGCTTCGGACTGTCCTCAAAGCATGGTCGGAGCTGGCCAATTACCCTTGATGGTATCTCCCACCATCAACAACATCCAGCTCCATCATGTCATGGTAGACGGAGGTTCGGGGCTTAACCTCATCAGCTTCGAAGCTTTCACTAAGCTTCAGCTCCGACCTTCGGACCTCCAGCCCTCTCGACCTTTCTCCGGAGTAGGTCCGGGGGCCATTACCCCACTCGGAGCTATTACTCTCCCCGTTACCTTCGGGACCCGGGAGAAGTATCGCACCGAGAAGTTGGTCTTCGACGTCGCTCAGATCAACTTACCATTCAACGCCATCTTGGGTAGACCTGCCCTGTACAAATTCATGGCAGCTGCTCATTATGGATACCTGGTGTTGAAGATGCCAACACCAGTAGGCGTTCTCCGGATCCGCGGAGATCGCACTGCCGGAGTAACTGCTCTGGAGGAACTCCACGCACTCACCACGGCGCAAGAGGAGGACTCCAGACAGGATCAAGCTCCGAAACCCCCGAGCATTCGTCAACGAGGCTCGACCTCTGCACCCCGTGTGCAGCCAAGCGGCGACACTGACATTCCCGTCAAAGTCGTCCAAATTGGTTCCGATGCCACTCAAACCACCCGTATATCAGGAGGGTTGAACGACAAATAGGAACTCGCGCTCATCACTTTCCTCCGGGCTAACGTTGACGTGTTTGCTTGGCAACCGTCACAAATGCCTGGGATCCCCAGGGAAGTGATTGAGCACAATCTGAAGATTTACCCCGACGCTCGGCCTGTGCATCAGAAACCTCGGAAGCAATCTGTAGAGCGACAGAACTTCATCCGACAAGAAGTGAAGAAGTTGCTCGAAGCTGGATTTATCCGAGAAGTCTACCATCCAAAATGGCTGGCAAACCCAGTCGTTGTGCCCAAGGCCGGCGGGAAACTTCGGATGTGCATCGACTACACCACACTGAATAAGGCATGTCCGAAAGATCCATTCCCACTACCTAGAATAGATCAGATAGTGGATTCCACCTCCGGGTGCGAGTTACTGTGTTTTCTAGACGCATATTCTGGATATCATCAAATCAGGATGTCTAGGGAGGATGAAGAGCATACTTCATTCATCACAGTGGATGGATTGTATTGTTACACAGCCATGCCGTTTGATCTCAAGAATGCAGCTTCAACTTTTGTACGAGCTATGTACAAAACTTTCGAAGAACTCATCAGAGACATAGTGGAAGTGTACGTCGATGACATCGTGGTCAAAGTCAAAAACAAGGAGTCCCTCTTGGACACCTTGCAGGCTGTCTTCGATAAGCTGCGGGCCACCCGCACGAAGCTAAACCCAGACAAGTGCGTCTTCGGGGTTAGTTCCGAAAAGCTTCTTGGTTTCCTGGTAAGTCACCGGGGCATAGAGGCCAATCCGGCGAAGATAAAAGCCATTGAAGACATGCGGCCACCAACCCGCATCAAAGACGTCCAAAAGTTAACTGGATGTCTAGCAGCCCTCAGCCGGTTCATTTCAAGACTGGCGGAAAGAGCACTTCCCTTCTTCAAGTTACTGAGGAAGTCCGGACCATTCCAATGGTCTGAAGAAGCAGAGAAGGCATTCCAGGAGCTGAAACAGTTCCTCACCACCCTACCAGTCCTGGTAGCTCCGAACCCTGGTGAGCCTTTATTGCTTTACATTTCAGCTACTGACGAAGTCGTCAGTATGGTTCTGGTTGCGGAGAGACCGGAACTACCCAATACTCAGGAATCCAGACCCCTTCAGGAGGGTCCGGAGGTTCCTGAAAGCGGGTTTGGGTCCCAGCTCCCAGACTTGAACCCACAAGAAGCCACTTCAGAGGACCCGGATCCCTCCGAGAGGATCCAGGTCATTCCTGAAGAAGCTCCGGGTTCCTCCACCCAGAACCCGGAGGTCCCCGAAGAGAGTCTGGACCCCTCCGAGAGGGTCCGGATCAATGAAGAGGAAGCTCCGGACCCCTCCGGGAGGGTCCGGACCATTCAACGCCCGGTATACTTCATCAGTGAAGTGTTACATGATGCCAAGACTCGATACCTAGAGGTGCATAAACTGCTTTATGCAGTTCTTATTGCCTCAAGGAAGCTTCGACACTATTTCCAAGCTCACAAAGTCTCGGTGGTGACCTCATATCCACTTTGAGCGATCCTGCATAATCCCAATTCAACTGGGAATATTGCAAAGTGGGCAGCGGAATTGGCTGAATTCGATCTTGAATTGATTCCGAGACAAGCAATCAAGAGTCAAGCGTTGGCAGATTTCATGGCAGAATGAACTCCCTCTCCATTAAACCCTGGGGGCCCCAGCGAGCAGAAGACGGAACCTCAAGTTCCAACCTTCACTAAGCCTCATTGGACCCTTTACTTCGACGGCTCCATGCAGAAGCAGGGAGCCGGAGCTGGAATCCTTCTCCTCGCACCAACCGGGGAGAAGGTGAAATACATGGTACACCTTGACTTCAAGGCAACCAATAACATGGCGGAGTACGAAGCACTCATCTATGGATTAAAGGTGGCACTATCATATGGTGTCAAGCAGTTGCTGGTCAAAGGAGATTCACAACTTGTCATCAAGCAGGTGAAGGGTGAATGCTCCTGCAATAATCTCCAGCTGGCTGCTTACCTCCTTGAAGTCCAGAGGCTTCAGAAGGACTTCGAAGTCCTAGACCTTCACCATGTTCAGCGTGCTCACAACGCTGAAGCTGACGAACTCTCGACCAAGGCGTCAACTAGAGCTCCGGCTCCTGACGGAACCTTTGTCCGGAGGTTGTCAAAACCCACAGTTCAGCCTGCCGAACTGAACGAAGGGGGCGAGATCAGCATCCCGAAGCTGACGGTCCCGATGGCCCTGTTACCATGGCAGCCATCAAGGGTCGTAGGTGCTGCCGGAAGCTCCGAGCAACCCAGCACGCAAGACTCAAATGCTCAAGTCAGTTCCGATGCATGGATCTCGGAGATCCGGAGCTACTTGAAAGACAACATCCTTCCTGACGATGATGTATCCGCTGACCGGGTAGTCAGATTGGCTAAAAGATACACGTTGGTAGAAGGGGATCTCTACCGGCGCGGTGCCAACGGCATCCTAATGCGGTGCATCACAAGGGAAGAAGGCTGCGAGCTCCTCGCAGAAATCCATGGAGGCGAGTGTGGGAACCACGCATCTTCCTGCACGCTGGTCGGAAAAGCCTTTCGGCACGGCTTCTACTGGCCTACAGCGCTCTAGGATGCCACTGAGCTAGTGAAGAAATGCAAAGCATGCCAATTTCATGCAAAGCAAATTCATACACCTGCTCAGTCCTTACAAATGATACCTCCTACATGGCCTATCGCTGTGTGGGGGATGGACATCTTGGGACCCTTCCCAAGAGCCGTCGGAGGTTACAAGTTCCTGTACGTCGCCATCGACAAGTTCACCAAGTGGCCGGAAGCTACTCCCGTTGTGACGATCAACAAACAATCTGCAATCAATTTTCTACAATCCATCGTGAGCAGATTCGGAGTCCCAAATAAGATCATCACTGATAATGGGACTCAATTCACAAGCTCCGCATTTCAAGGATATTGCGAAGACCTCGGCATACAAGTTTGCTACGCTTCCGTAGCTCATCCTGCCAGCAATGGACAAGCCGAGAGAGCAAACGCAGAGATCCTTAAAGGACTCAAAACACGCACTTATGAGCGCTTGAAAAAGCACGGAGCCAATTGGATCGAAGAGCTTCCGCCCACTCTATGGGCCAACAGGACTTCTCCAAGTCGGGCAACCGGAGAAACACCCTTCTTCCTGGTGTACGGAGCTGAAGCGATCCTTCCTCCGGAAATCACCTTGGGTTCCCTCCGGGTCCGGACCTTCGACGAAGCCGCGCAGGACCAGCTCCGGCGCGAAGACCTAGACCTCCTCGAGGAGGGAAGGTGCCAAGCAGCTGTTCGGAATGCCCGATACCGCCAAGCTCTACGGCGCTATCACCAGCGGCATGTACACAACTGACAGCTCGAGGAAGGCGATCTGGTGCTACGGAGAATACTATCCAGAGAAGGGCAAAACAAACTCTCCCCCGGCTGGGAAGGGCCCTTTCGAGTGATCAAAGTATCCCGTCCCGGAAGCGTTCGCTTGGCTACCGAGGATGGGACACCTCTCCCAAATCCTTGGAACATCGAGCACCTCCGTAAGTTCTACACTTAATTCCACGGAGGTGAGTCTTAAGTAACTTGAAATGTATGTTATAGAGTCATTGTACAGAGTCGGGTAGTTCCTCCGGGAGAGCAGCCGGACCTTTCCCGAAAGGTTTGAAAAGCTCATGCAACACTTGATACAGTCTCCGGACTAGAAGTGTGGCTAACTACCCTGGGTCAAACGAGAAACCAAGCACACTTAGCCTGGTTCCGTACCCTAAGAGTGTACTTGTTTCCCCTGTACCCCGGACCTATAATGAAAGACATCTTCATGTGAAATAGACTCCACGTGCATTCATTTTTGCATAGGCTCGACATTTTTATTTTTCTCTTTCTTGTCTATAACAGAAACGTGCAATTCTTAAGAAGTTCTAGTTTGACCGGTTTACGTACGATTCGAGTTGAATTGTCAGATTTTTTAGATTTAAATATCGTCTGTGGCCAACTCGCCTGAAAGCCGCCAAGCCATTCTAGGGCCGGAGTGCGCTATCGACTTAGCCTGGTCAAGCACCCTAAGTACGCCACTCTACCTACATCCCGGCAGGCCAAAGTAAGGTGGGTCCATGGACAGTTGGATCCAAAAGAAAAGACAATTCATCCAGTCGTATTAAAAATCGTGTTCAACTTAAAATTTTCTTGAGAACCGTAAGCCGCGACGAAGTTATAGACAAGGAACGAATTTTACTATTTTTCTTGGCTTAAGTGTGCAGGAAAAATGAACCCTACGTTGATGGAGAAAAACCGGAGCTAACCAAGCTCCGACTCCCACCAGGGCGTCAACCGTCGGCGTTGACTAAAAGATGGTGAGAAGACCCTATCACTAGAGTCTGTTGCCAACAAACCAAGTGTGGCAAAGGTCATTGCCGGAGCTGCTAAGCTCCGACACCTTGGAGTATTAACTATCGACGCTCAACGTGTTGATAGAGGCTATTGCCGGAGCTACTAAGCTCCAGTGATGGACAGTGCCGGAGCTTCTAAGCTCCGACAACTTTAGGGGACCTTCACTATCAAAAACTTCGGACCTAAATTCCACAAGTTCGAAGCAAATTCGTCTTCAACAAAACTCAACATCCTTTTGGTACATGTCCACAATCAAATTGTGCACATCTACCAGGGGGCCAAGTGAAGATAAAGATGTTGAAGACAAAAGAATGAAATTCGCAAAAAAGTGGGGATTTCATTTCATCTGAAGACCGGAGATTACATCTGGAGACAAGGGATTAAAAATTGAGGAAGAAGAGAAGATACAAGTAAAGGCTAAAAGAGACGGTCCTAGACCCTATGGAAGAACTCGGCGACCTTCTGGGCGACCTCCGACACGCTGGCTCGGGTAGCTTCGCCTTCTCCTTCGACGGGGCCTTCAAGCACCGGGTCCAGAGGAAATCGAGGGTTCCGGCTGGTGTAGCACGTCAACACATATCCTGTGACGTTCCTAGCCAGGGATTGCCCCTCGACCTCCAGTTGGTCCGCGATGACGTCGCCCACCTTGGAGAGCTTGCTGCCCGCGGCGCTCAACGCTTGCAACGCAAGGTCCGGCTCCGGCTCCGGATCATCCGGGAGCACGGGGCTGAAACCCATCGGCGCCAGCGCATCGTCGGCCTTGCCCAGGAACTCCCAAATCTGTAGGGAGTCCGCCTTCCTCAAGTTCTTCATCTCCTCCAGGGATCTCCGGGCCGCCGTCAGCTCCGAATTCTCGCGGGCGAATCGCTCAACTTCTTTGGCGTTTTGCTGGATCTTCGCAGCAACCCGCTTCTCAAGTCTTCCGAGCTCCTCCTCCCGGAGGTGGATCTTATTCCGGCGGTCGACCAGGTCCTTCTCCCTAGCCTCCACTTTCTTCTCCCGGGCGATAAGGGCACACTCGTATTCGTAGAGTTCCTGCCCCCGCACCCAGGTCTTCTCCTCCTCCTCAAGGCAGCGCTCTTCCAATTTCTTAGTGCGCTCCTCAAGGCCCTTGTCCGCCAGAGCTGTTTTCTCGGCGAGCTCTTCTTCCCGTCGCAAGACGTCATCCCGTAGCTCCAGGAGTTTTTGCTCCTCATCCTCGAGCCATCTTTCCCTTCCTTCAAGTGCCTCTCGGCGCTTGATGAGTGCGGTGCTGATGGCCTCGAGCTGATCAAACCGAGCATTGGCCGCGTCGTTAGCAGCCTTAGCTTGGTTGTGGAACTCCCGATATTGAGCATCAAGGGCGTGAGTCATGCTCTCCCTCTCGTCCAGCAGCTCACCCCAGAGCTCCAGGGGGATCTTCTCCCGCTTGATCCATTCCTTGTCATCCGCAAGCCTCGACTGCGCCAGCTTAGTCTCGAAGTGGAGCCGATTACGCCACCGCCTAAGGGTTTGGCGCTCCTCTTCAAGAGCCTTGCTGTCGTGAAAGAAGGCCAGTTGGACCTGACGTAGACTGGAGCAGGCGTTGTCGATGGACATCGACAGAGAGATGGGCTCCGGACCTGCTGGGGTCTCTTTCGCTGGTTCCAGCGGGTCTTCACTTACAAAAATTGGGTCCCACTCTACGAGAGTGGAACCCCGAGCTTCCAAAACACTAGGGCCCTCCTCCGGGACGGCCTTAGTCGCCATCGAAGGAGGTCCCGCCACCAAGTCTTCATTTGCCCCCACAGGCGGGGGGCCAGCGACTTCGTTCAGGCACTCTGGCTCTGCCACAGGTACCATCGACGTCGTCGCCTCCGGAGCAGGGGCCGCTACTGGCTCCGGCCGGGACACCTCTTCTGAGGGAGGCTCAAGCTCCCTCGCCTCTTCAGCCGCCGACTCTGCGGCCGGCGTTCCAACAATCACCGGCTCTGCGACCGGAGCTTCGGAAGTAACCGGCTCAACTGCCGGAACTACCTCAATTTCCGGCTCGCACGCCAGGGCTTCAGCTACCTCCGGCTCAATCGCCGGGGCTTCAGCACTTTTCGGCTCCGAAGCCGGGACTGCTACTTCCTCCGACTCAACAGCCGGAGCTTCTACCACTGCAGCACCAGGACCCGGAGCTTCCACTTCCGGGACAGGTACCGCTGGCGCATCTTCATTCCCGTGGTCCGGCGCTACCACGGGAACTTCTGGAGACGAGTCGAGGTCCATGACCATGACAGCCGGCGCCGGAGCTGTCGCAGCCTCCGCTTGGGGCGGCACCGGAGCTGGAGCAGAAGCCCTCGCAGCCTCAGACACTGTGGCTGAGGGCGGAGCTTCACTCCCCTTCTTGGGAACGCTGCAGATAAAGAACGAAGAAATTGAGCAAACAGATGCTACAATTAAAAGTTAATCGAGGTAAGAAAGAAAAATTACCTTGGGAGGCTCACGCACCAGCTTGCGCGGAACCTCTTTCCCGGATGATCCGGGCTGGCCACGGTCGGCATAGGAGCTCCGGGAGGACTCCCAGGACTTGCCGTAGCCGCGGGCGTTTCCTGGGTCAGAGCTCTCCTTGATCGGGAGGAACTCCTGGACCTGGAGGCCCTTACCGCTTCTGGTGCCGGAGACGCGCGCCCGGAGCTAGCACCATGGGAGGGATCCACCGCGGGGGCAGTCGCGCTCCGGGAGGATCCCATCGCCGGAACAGTAACGTTCCGGAAGGACCCCACCACGGGGACAGTCGCCACGACGGCGGAGGATCTTCCTTCCTGAGGACGGGGAACTGGGGGGGAGGTGGCAGGCCCGACGGACCTTCCGTCAGCATGTCGCAGCTTTCTCTTCCGGCTCTCCGGCTCCTCCGCCAGCTCCTTGCCCTTGCCGATGACCTCAGCTCTTGGCTGAGAGACAGGGGCGGAGCCGCCTTCGGACAACCCGGGGATCGCCAACCGGGTGGTTGATCTTCTCTCGACGACACCAAGGTCGTCAAGCGCGGGCATCTTCCGCCGGAGCTCCCTGCTGAACTCAACTTCCACGTTGAGAGGGAGGAAAGCCGACGGCGGAGTCAAGTAATCTCCGTCAACGTCGATGCCGTGCTGGAATTTCTTGAGGTGAAACTCCAAGGTCTTCCCCACCATGCTGGACTTCAACCCGGTCTCAACCCGGTCCTCGTCCATCACGCTGTTGAGGGCCCAGGTGAGCTTCTCCCTCCTCTTCAGCGGCGCCCACCTGTTGGACAGGAAGTTGCAGAACACCGCCTGGGGAGTCAATCCTCCCTCCACACATTGTCGGATTCTGGTCAAGACAGGGTCGAAAGCTCCCGCCAGCACCGGAACTTCGCTCCATACCGACGTGTCAATGCCAGGCAGACCGTCTGGCAGCTCCAACCGCTCATGCTCTTCCACCCGGACGACTACCCAATCTTTCTTCCAGTCATCCCACTTCCCAGAAGGGAATGACCGGAGGTACTTGAATGGGCACTTCTTGCGCTTCACGAAGTAGTAGAAGCCAAGATACTCATCGCTTCGGCCGGTGGTTTGGACGGTGAAGAAGGTTCGGAAGAGCTCGATGCAGGGAGGGATGCCCACCCACATCTCGCAGAAGTGGACAAAGATGGACACAAGGAGAATGGAGTGAGGGCCAAGGTGGTACAGCTGCAGACCATAGAAGTCCAGCAGCATCAAGAAGAAAGAAGAAAACGGTGGGATCAGCCCCACCATGGCGTACGAGGAAAAGTACACCATCTCGCCAGAGTGCTCCTTTTTAAAGGGAAGCTCTCCGCCGGCGCGGACCGAGCGGTTGAAGAAGTCCGAAGACCACCCCATGAGGGCCCGAACCTTCTTCAGATCGCTGTCCGTCTTCAAGCGACTCTCACGCAGACCCAACTCCATCGCAGCACAGCTAGGCAAGAGAAGAGGAGCAACGTACAAGTCGGGAGTTTGAGCGCAAGAACAGATGGGAAGCGTAAAGAACTCCCGACGGTGCGCTTTCCTTCTTAAGTAAGCCCTCGCGACGCTTGGATGGAAACTGCAGGGGAGTCAAGGATACTACTCGAGAATTCAACCCTGCCGATGACTAGGGGCCCGGGACCACCCTGACGATCAAGTCGAGGCTCTTACCCAGGCGAACAGTTGTCATCACGAGGCGGGAAACCCAAAGGCGGCGACCTGACAGGGCGCGCGGAACCGATACGGTTTTCATATCGGGAACCGACGACCTTCAATTGCGAGAGATCCGCACATCAAAGATCTTATCTGCCGCCTGAGGTACGCCACGTGTCGGGATTTAACCGTAAAGCCCTGCCAACGGCACCTCCGAAGACCCTTGAAGACCCAGTTCAAGAGTCGCGAGTATGGACCCACCTCCGACGGAATGACTTCATCCCGGTGACTTTCCCCGGAGGTAGGTCCAGGGGGCCACTGTCGGTACCCTAAAAACCATACACCCCCTGAGGTTACAAAGATCTCAAGGGAAGGACGTCTACTCAAATTGAAGACCCTCGGAGGCCCACTTGTCAGACATAACCGGACCTGCTTCTCCAACATGGTTAACCCCTAGGTTGCCACGTGTACTGTCAGACCGGAGCTACTACCCGCAAAGGTGAAGCTCCGGGCTAGGTACTGAAACGGCACCTCCGGACTTAACCCCTGACCGAGAGAAGCTCCGGACCTGACACGTGCCAGGCCACCCCGGAGCTTCCCGCTTCCCACAAGCAAGCTCCGGAGCTGCCACGTGTCCATACGTCGGAGCTGGCCGCTTCAAACCTCCGGGAGACATTGTAACGGCTCCGGATCTTCAAAGGACAGCCGCGGACTTCAAGACCCGATTAATTGTCATTAATTCCACGTTAATGACACTTAATCGGACGATCTTAACACCTGTAACGGCACTGTCGGAGCTGTTACAGGGTTATTAACAACAATTAATCTCGTGTATCAATACTAGTAACCGCCAGGGCCACATGTCGGGCCAGGCTGACTTGTAACGGTTTGTCCTTGTACTATAAAAGGACAAACCGACGATACACGAGGGGATCGAACTCTCGAACGCTCTCAATCTCACAAGTTAATACAACACACACACACCCGTGGAGTAGGGTATTATGCTCAGGCGGCCCGAACCACGTAAACCACTGTGTCTCTCGTGTCCAATCGTGATTCACCTTCTTGAGTCTCCGCGCGCCCAAACCGAACTACAAACTCCTTCAACACTTTAGTAGTGTCAGGGGATCTGCCGACTCCAACAGTCGACAGATATAATCAAGCAGATTCATGCCTCCGAAACTGTATTTTTAAATGGTTTACAAAGATATTAACACTGAGAATGGAGAAAGTGGCAGATAAAATAATTCACAAGGTTCAATCTGCATTCTAGGGTTACATGAATGGCATATTCACAAGGTTCAATCTGTAGATACCCAATAGAAATATAATGAATGACATATTAACTCTACATGAAATGTTGTATGAAAGAAAAAGATGGAAGCTTTCTAGGGTTTGATAAGGCATTCTAGGGTTTAAGGCGACTGACCAAGTTCCATTCTAGGGTTTGAGATGACTAACCAAGGCATTAGCTAGGCATGTGTATTGCTTGTATCAAAAGCCGACAAAAATAATTATATCAACAATTAAACAATTACAATGCACAATTTGCAATTCGCATTGATTAAATCAACAATTAAAAAATAACAATTAAAATCCAAAACTTATGCTCAATGTTATGTACAACAATTCACAATGCACAATTCAATCAACAATTAAACAACATTGCATGGCACAATCGGGTCGCTGATGAGGAGGGAAATGTTGGTAAGGGAGGAGAACGGGTCGTCGACATGTTGGTGGCTACCACGACCGCAAGTGGGGAGGGAGGGGGGGCTGAGGAGGCCAGGTGGGAGGGTGACGCGGTGGGGGGGGGGGAGGGGTGCTCGATTGGAGGCCGGCGTGAAGAGGAGCTCGGCTGATGTCCATGGAGGGGGCTCGAGTGAGGCCAGGTAAGAGGGGGGGGGGAGGCTCGAGTGAGGTCGGGTGGAGGACGCTGTGGAGGAGGGTGAGAGGGAGATGAGTTTACTTGGTGTGAAGGATGGAGAGAGGGCGGCGACGAGTGTGGGCACACCGACGGGCGAGGGAAAGCTCGGCGTACCTGGACGGAAAGGAAGTAAGCGGTGAGAACGAAGCTTGGCGGTGAGATCGAAGCTCGGCGACGACAGCAAAGCTCAACAGCGAGCGCGTCGAAGCTCGACGGCGAGGAGGGCGAAGACTTGGTAGCAAAAGAAATTTTGGCAGCCTGGCAGCGTCTAAGTGATTTTGCCCGGGTTAGGTTTTTCCAATGCAGCCGAGGGCTATATATAGACGCCTATCTTCTAGGCGGTTATTAAGTACCAACCGCCTAGGAAGAGGATTCTCTCAGGTGGTTATTAATTACCACCTGCCTGAGAAGATGTATTTATCTCAGGCGGTTGGTAAGTAATACCCGCCTGAGATAAAGACTTTTCTCAGGCGGTTATTCAGTACCAACCGTCTGAAAAGATATTTATGTAGGCTTAATTAATATTCTTGATTAAATGTGGGGCCTTTTAAAAGTCCAAATTCCACTTTCTTGTAATATGCTTGGGTATTAAAGGTTACCATTAAATTTCACTTGGAAAAACCTTTGAAATTGGTCAGAAGTTAAAAAACAAATAACCCTGGTTATTTGTCACTTTTTTATCTTGATAAATATAATTATTTTTTCATTTAGTTTTAGTCCTCATACCAACCTCTATGATTTTTTTCAGATTTTCTTTTAAATTTTTTTGAATCAATTTGTTTTCAAAATTTGATGAATGCCTCATATGTATATGAGCATTTGATTAGAATGATAGATAATTCGAATTTTGACATGTTGGAATGCTTTAAAAAAATTAACAAAATTCATACATGTATAAATAAGATCAATATGTTCATACAAACCAATTTCAGTGAATGATACTTTTTTTAGGAGATACAGAAATATGAATAATATGTGAGTATAAATTAATTTGATATTTACCAAAACATTACAATGTTAGCTATACAAGTTTTAAAATATTTTCTCTACTTGGTAGATATTAATTTTTGAAAAATATAGAAGAAAGAATCATCGAATTTTGACTCAATTTGCAGAATCTATACATGTTTGAGTATTTATATTAAAATCTAAATAAAAAAGAAGCAAGGAAAAAGAAAACTGAAGAAAAGGCTCGAGCCATTATCACAGGCGGTAGTTTAGAAACAACCACATGTGTAGCAGTTAAAAACCGCTTGAAATTTTTTTACTGAATCTAGGCTTTATTAATATTCTATTTTAAAATATGGAGCCTTTTAAAAGCCCAAATTCCACTTTCTTGTAATATGCTTGAGTATTAAAGGTTACCATTAAATTTCACTTGGAAAAACCTTTAAAATTGGTCAGAACTTAAAAAACAAATAACACTGGTTATTTGTCTTTTTTCTATCTTGATGAATATAATGATTTTTTATTTAGTTTTTCAATGGAACTTTTTAGTCATCATATCAACCTCTATGAAAATTTTTAGTTTTTTTTTTAATTTTTTTGAATCAATGTGTGTTTAAAATTTGATGAATGCCTCATATGTATATGAGCATTTGATTAGCATGATGGATAATTTGAATTTTGACATGTTGGAATGCTTTAAAAAATTAACAAAATTCATACATGTATAAATAAGACAAATATGTTCATACAAACCAATTTTAGTCAAGGGTCCCTTTTTTTAGGAGATACAAAAATGTGAATAATATATGAGTATAAATTAATTTGATATTTACCAAAACATTACAATGTTATCTAGGGTTTAAAATATTTCGTCCATGTGGTAGATATTAATTTTTGAAAAATATAGAAGAAAGAATCATCAAATTTGGACTAAATTTGCAGAATCTATACATGTTTAAGTATTTATATTGGAATCTAAATAAAAACAAAGCAAGGGAAAAGAAAACTGAAGAACAGGCTCAACCATTATCGCAGGCGGTTGTTTAGGAACAATCGCATGTGCAGTTGTTAAAAATCGTCTGAACTTAATTAATTTTTATCACGACGGTTTTTTCGTTCAAACCCGCCTGTGAAAACGGACGCCTATATAAAGGCCCCTCGGGCACCACAAAAACCTAACCCGGGAGATTTTCCATCGACGCTGCCATACTGTCAAAATTTTCCACCGTGCGCGGGTCGGTCGTGTATTCATCAGTTGATCAAGCTTCGAATAGAGAAAAGGTTAGTAGAAGAGTGTTCTTCTTCACTGTCATATTTTCAATTTGTTGTCCTGTTTTCAGTTTCGTTTTGTTGAGTTTGCATGCCTCCAGCCCCCCCCCCCCCTCCACTTGAGATTTGTAGTAGATTTGAAGGATTAAAGGTTGAAAGATGCAGTTGAGTCTCCCCATGAGCTCAATCATATATTTCGTAGAAAAAGAAGTAGATTTGAAGGATTAAAGGTTGAAGATTAATACAAGGACATCACATGTTTGATGAAATGTTTCAATGAATAAGCCTAACTTCAAAATTCCATTATGGCCACTAGGAAGCTGAGAAAATTATGAAATAAATTTTCTTTGAACCCTTACGAACAGACCTACATGACACCAATATTCGCTCATATGATACAGGCTGGTTATGTCTCTATAAATTCATTTTAAAAAAAGACCTTTAGGGAATATTTGTAGCCAATTTTTGTAAATCTTACAAAAATTCTGTTATTGAAGCATGGACCGTCGTGCGTGGATGTAAAACATGCCAAGACGCGAACCTATGTACATTCATAACGTTGCAAATTTTAATGAAGCATCCAAGAGACATGCAAAGTTGCAAAAGATTGATGACATATTATGTCCATGTATCGACTGCGAAAATAAGATTGCTTGGAAAGATACTATAGTAATCCAATCTCATTTGGTGAAAAGATGTTTCAAAAAAAAAACTAAACAATATGGATAGAGCATGGTGAGTTAGATACACATGAAGTGGATAAAGATGATGAGAGAGGTTCAGATGATGATAATGTTCATATCGATGATGGTAGTGACAATCAAGATGGTGATGATGATGATGATGAGTTCGATTGTGAGGAGATATTGCGTCACATTGAACCATATGTATTGACTTCTATGTGAGCAAGTAAATGTTTAAGTAAAATGAAGACATTGCAGAATGCGGTGACAGAGCTTTTATATGATGAATCAAACGGTTGTGATAAAGAGTTTACTACATTGCGCAGTCCTAGAGCTACTAAAGTTGAAAGCCACATACGGATGGTTTGATTGTAGCTTCTCTGATCTTTTGAATCTTTTGGCAAAAATTCTTCCAAATCCAAATAAATTGCCCAGAAGCACTTATAAAGCGAAGAAACTTCGTTGCCCGATGGCACTAGGTGTGACAAAAATACACGCCTGTGTGAATCATTGTATTCTGTATCGCAAAGAGCATGAGCTTGCAACTAGGTGCCCCGTCTGTGGTGTCAGTAGATACAAGAAGGACTACAATCACAAGTATGTTACCAACATGAAAAAGTCTCAGAAGAATAAGAAGTTTATTATTGGCCCTGAAGGTGACGATGACGATACTTCTGACAATGCAGACGGGAAGCATAAGAGAAAAATTCCTGCCTTGGTGATGTGGTACCTTCCAGTAATTGATCGCTTGAAGCGTTTGTTCTCAAACCATAGGGAGGTTGAACTTATGTGTTGCCATTCCGAGCAGCGCAAGAAGAATGAAAAACATATTCGACACCCTGGTGATGCAACACAGTGGAAAATTATTTATATTCAGTATCAAGAATTTGCAAAGGAAATAAAAAAATGTAAGGTTTGCCTTGGGTACAGACGGAATGAAACCGTTTGGTGAAAAAGGCGCATACACAACACATGGTTTGTTGTCTTAATGATGTACAACCTACCGACGTGGTTGTGTCACAAAAGGAAATATATCTTGTTATCTGTTCTTATCCAAGGTCCAAAACAATCCGACATTGAAATTGATGTGTTCTTCGAACCTTTAATGGAAGATATGGCGAAATTGTGAAATGAAGGGGTATGTACATGACATAAGTACAGACGGGAGTATTTCACGCCAAGAGCAATGATATTCATTACCGTGCATGATTATCCCGAACTATTTATATTATCGGGACAATTGAAAGGGAAGAAAGATTGTGTAAGGTGCATGGATAGAACTGGATTTCTATACCTCACTTCATCTAGAAAGACGGTGTACATGAGACACCGGCGGTTTTTGACAGATACACACAAGTATAGGAAGATGAAAGAACAATTTGATAAAAAAAATCAAAAAAGATATTGCACCAAAACCTTACAGTGAAAACTCGTGTTCGAAATGGTCAAGAACATTCATATTGCTCTGGGTAAGGGCAAAAAATGTAATGGAACAAAGAGAAAGAAAAGTACATCTTCGGGTGATACAACCGACATGGCTTTCAAGAAACAATCAATTTTTTTCAAGTATCCTCCGTATTGGAAGAATATGGAATTTTGCCATAGTATTGATTTGATGCACGTTACAAAGAATGTATTTGACAACATCATTGGGACCTTGCTGGCCATGCCGAGGAAAACAAAGGACGAATTAAATTCACGTATGGACCTAGTAAATCTTGATATGAGACCAGAGCTTCACCCAGTAGAAAAGACGAACGGGAAGCATTACCTTCCCCAGCCAGCTACAACTTGACAATAGAAGAGAAATAAGCAATTTGAAAATGGTTGTGTGGGATCAAAGTGCCCACGAGTTTCTCATCCAATATCTGCAAACTAGTCTCGATGAAAGACTTCTCTTTATTTGGATATACGACTGTCACATGATGATGACAGTGTTCCTTGCCATTGCAATAAGAGTCATCAAACCTGGGCATATAAAAGTTGTCATCACATATTTGTGTTACTTCTTCAATGCAGTATCACAAAAGGTGATAGCACGTGAAGATTTAGACTATTTTAAAACGTACATCGTCGAGACTATATGCAAGCTTGAGATGTGTTTCCCATCATCCTTTTTTGATATGCAAGTACACCTAATCATACATCTTGTTGTTCAGATAAAAGCATTAGGGCTACTATATTTACATCATATATTTCTGTTGGAGAGATGTTTAGGAGTATTAAAAGGTTATGTGCGGAACCGTGCTCACCCAGAGGGTTCAATTATGGAAGGATACACCACTGAAGAAGTGATTGAGGGTTGCGCTGATTACATCAAAGATGGAAAACCGATAGGTGTACCTAAACCAATACAAGAGGGTATACTACGTGGGAGAGGCAAAGTGGGTAAGAAAACTTTTATCGTTCAAGATTACAAGAATGTACACCGTGCACATTTTGGTGTACTACAACAACTCGCAATAGCTGAGTCGTACATCGAGGAACACCAAATTGAGCTTTGCGAAAAAAAACCAAGACTGCACATAGGACTGGATCATGAAAGAGCACAGAAGATGTTTCACTGAATGGTTAATGCACAAAAATATACCATACGGAAACTCTATAGAAGAGGCAACAATGAAGAATTTAGCTTCTGGTCCATCTGCTATGGTGACATCATGGCAAGCATATGACATCAATATTTACACATTTTACACTAAGGAAAAAGACGATAAGAGTGCTGCACAAAATAGTGGTGTTCGTATAGAGGCTTATGATCCACAAGGGCAGAAGACCACATACTTCGGATTCATAGAGGAAATATGAGAACTCGATTATGACGAAAGAATGGTAATGCCCGTATTTAAGTGCCAATGGGTCAAACATCCTGATGGTGTGAAAGTGGACAACTACGGGTTGACACTGGTAGACTTAAAAAAGTGGGTTATAAAGATGACCCGTGGGTTCTCGCCGATCGTCTTGCACAAGTTTTTTTATGTACAAGATCTAGAAACTTATAAGATGCACATAGTTATTTTTGGAAAGCAAAATATTGTTGGGGTTGAGAGTGTGGGAGATAATGAAGAGTAATATAATCAGAATGAAGAGATGTACCTTTTTCACCGAACCAGAAAACATCAAGCGCGTAGAGAGAAGCATTAAAAAAGATTTGAAACCCTATATGCGAGAAGATGTCAATGCTAGAAAAATGTATGGTATATATTGTATATATTTGTATCCTCTGAAATCAACTTAGAACAATGCTCAATTTCAGCTTTAGATAGCATGTTTTAAACATTATTAAATTCATCTTCTATAGAGAAGACTAATTTGGACAAGTGATCATTTTCGGATTGTTGACTATTATATTTATCACCTTCATCTGTTCCATAAGTTATCAAATTGTATGTATATATAAATTTATTCTGACCTATGATGATCAGGCTTGCCTTCCAACAACTTGGTTCCAAACAACATCTAGAAGCACAACTCTTGAAGCTCCTATCAAGCTAATCCCTTTACAACAAGATATTGTAGATTCAAGTAACATCCGGGACTCATCATTTGGATTGTTAAAAGCTTCAATTGAAGTATGACGATACTTCCCATCCATTTGATGACTTGTTTAGATAGGAGTGGATCCACTTCAATATAAGTGGATTGAGGAGAGAATTAGTTCATTTTCCACTCCTATCCACTTCAATCCAATTAGATTGATTACACCCAAACAAGCCCTAAAGGATTTATTTCTCTTCTCTCCATTTTAAAAACTTACGAAGATGCTACTTTATCAGTTCTAATGGCTGAATATATTGACTAAAAATCAGTACCATCTCTCTTAGTGCTTCACACAAGCGACGAAGCGAACAACTTCAATCACAAATCTTGTTTTTGCCTTTTTCATAGGAATTTGACCTTAATCTTTCAAGCATAGATTTATCAATAAATGAAGCTTCGTCATCAGACATGTTAATAGAAGTTACAAGTGAAGAGTGTGTCGAAGCTAACGAAATCTCAACGGGACTGAAGACAAAGAGATGATGCAAATGAGTGGCAATGTCTAGGTTAGACAACATAAAGCTATGATGGCAGCCTTCAACAACATGAAAAGTGATGCCAAGGTTATGCTTGCATCAACCAAGACATGTTGTTAGGGCATAACACTTGTTGAGGCAAGCATAACCTTAACATCACTTTTCATGTTGTTGAAGTTTGCCATCATAGCTTCACGCTATCTAACCTAGACATTGTCACTCATATGCATAATCTCTTTATCTTCAGTCCAATTCAGATTTGGTTAGCTTCGACACATCCTTCGCTTATAACTGCCATTAACATGTGTGATAAGGAAGCTTCACTTATTGATAAATCCATGCTTAAAATATTTAAGTCAAATCCCTATGAAAGGGTAAAAACAATATTTGTGATTGAAGTTGTTTGCTTCCTCGCTTGTGTGAAGCACTAAGAGACAAGGTTATGATTTTTAGTCAATATATTCAAGCATTAAAACTGATAAAGGAGCATCTTCCTAGGTTTTCAAATGAACGGGAGGGGGAGAACTCTTTTAAATGGATGGGAAAATCCTTCTAAGGGATCATCAGGCTTCAATAGAGGCTTTCAACAATCTAAATGATGGAACACGGGCATTACATGCATCTACAAGAGCTTGCTGTGCAGGTATTAGCTTGACAGGAGCTTATCAGCATCACATGCAGTTCTTAATTAACAAGCACCATGTGAAAACAATGACTTTGCCCAGACGGTTCTTAAATAAAAACCGCTTGTGATGTTTGAACCAGTGCATACAATTCTTAAACAATGACCATCCGTGAAAATAATGTATTTACCCAGGCAGTGGTTAATTAAAAACCGTATGTGAAATTTGTTACGGTACATGCGGTTCTTAATTAATAGCCGTCTGAGAAAATCATGTATTTATCCAGATGGTTGTTTTTTAAAATCCATCTGTGATGTTCTGTTGCATTTTTTTACGGACCGTCTGTGTTTAAAAAATCGAGCCACCTGTTGTAGTAGTGGTTGCATAGGAAGTTTGGGAGAATCAGTCTTGTTCAGGAAAGAGCTCGGTTCAGATAAACGTCGTTGTTCGTCCACTTGAACTGGCACCAGTACATGCCAAAGTCCATACTCCATTCAATTTTGTCAAAGTGTCGAAGACTTGGCAGGTGGCAACTGAGAAGTGTGGAGCACATTGTTGGTCACTGGTCAGTGATAATAATTACAATAGCTCCAAACTCTGTAGAACGAGGCCAGCCAGAACGGTCGAAGGTTCAATTTTATGCCGGCATTGCTGGCCTTGGTCAGCTGACCACGACAGGTTAGGCAGCAGCATATCATTAAGATCTTCCTCTCCTAAGGAAATAGTATCTCTGAGAGAAATGTGGTTTGTTCGGTCCAAAAGTTGGCACTAGTGTATATGTCGACGACCATGACGTGATTTTGTCAGAGTGCCAATGAAGACTTGGCAGCAAGTGAAATCAGTGAGCTGTGGAGCACACACCCGGCACATGGTCGATGCTGGTAAACGAGGATCAGGATTCTCTGACTTAATCTTCAGTCACCGACATGTGGATCCGGGACCACATGTCAGTGACCAAGTCACGGACTGCACTAAGTCAGAGGATCCGTGTCCGGTAAACGAAAGGGAAAGATGTGCGTTTACACTTGCTCAATGCTCATCCGTGATCTCGCCGGGTGTTAGCGCTTCTTGTAACATGTTGGAAGCGGCAGCGCTATTTGCATTTGATAGAAGAATAATTGTGGAGATAATTGATGATGTTGGGACGTAGGATACATATTTATAAGGGAGTTTGGCACAGGTGACTGGCAAACCCTAGATGTAATGAGTCAATACACATCGAATAGAAGGCCTAACACAAATTCTAACAGCATTGGTTACCGTAACACAAGAGGCACAACTCGGTCAGTCTTCCGTAGTATTTTCCTTGTTCTGAAATAAATGACATTTAAAATAGCTAATTAAAATTAAATTAGATTTTTATCACAAATATTATTTGTTTCATAATGGATGGAGTATGATAAAGACACTATGTGTGGTTTTGAGATCTTATACGTCGAAGTACATGGCGGGAGGCGGGTGTAGCTATCTGTAAAACTATTCTGTCAATGGTCACCACTTGCAGGCGCCAGAAGTTATCGAAAAGGAACAGGGAACACCGAGCGATATCCTATTGAACACTGTGTACCGGAGCTCACGGTTTCACTCAAATAGTCTCACTGGAATTTCTCAAGTTTGAGAGAGAGAGAGATGCTTCATGTAAAAGTTTTCATCCAACCTTTATCATAAATAATATGATGCTGATTTAATATATTAATAAAATATCATAGCAATGCCTTATAGTTCATAGCTTAGTTAGGGACAATGCCTTAGCACTACCGTACTCGGATTAGAGATGGCAATGGGTATCTATTACAAGTGTATCCTCGTATATCCGATCCAATAGATACGGGTTTGTATACGAATTTGTACTCGCGGGTACGGGTTCGGGTAACAGATTTATCCAATGGGTATTTCCTATCGGATAAAAAACCCCACATCCATACTGTCGGTACCCTGGGTACCAAATACCCCTTGGGATTGCAAAGATCTCAAGGGAAAGTCATTCACTTGATTTGAAGATCTTCGGAGGCCCACATGTCAGACATGTCCGGACCCGCTTCTCCAACATGGTTAGTCCCAGGGTCGCCACGTGTACTATCAAACCAGAGCTACCGCCCGCAAGGGGGGAAACTCCGGGCTATGTACCAAAGTGGCACCCCCGGACCTAACCCCAAACCGAGGGAAGCTCCAGTGCTGACACGTGTCGAGTAACACCGGAGCCATCTGTTCTCCACAGTGTGCTCCGGTGCTGCCACGTGTCCAACCGTTGGATCTTCAGCCTCTAACCCCCGGAAGACTCCACAACGGCTCTGGATCTTCAAAGGGGAATCAAGGACTTCAAGACCCGACCAAGTGTCATTAATACTGTATTAATGACATATGATCGGACGACCTTAATTACTAGTAACGGTGCTGTCAAAGCCCATAACTCGGTCATTAAGGGTAATTAAACGTGTTGAATGTATATCAATATCAGTAACCGCCGGGGCCACATGTCGAGCCAGGCTAACTTGTAACGACCTGCCGTTGTACTATAAAAGGACAGGCCGACGATACATAGGACACATCTACACACACGCCCTACGGACGTTCCATAGACGCTCGATACAAGCTCATACAGCTAATACAACACCAACACACTCGTGGAGTAGGGTATTACGCTCAGGCGGCCCGAACCACGTAAATTCCCGTGTCTCCTGTGTCATTTACAATTCACCTTCTTGAATCTCCGCGCGCCCACACCGAACCTCAAACTCCTCTAACACTTTTGTAGTGTCGGGAGATCTGCCGGATCCAAACCACCGACAGTTGGCACACCCGGTGGGACGGCGCCTGAGATTTCAAGAATGGTGAACTCAGCTGCTGGATCATCCAACGGTCATCCTACTGTTCAAGCTGTTGGGGGCAATCCCTCCAATATGCAGCCACCAGCAGGGGCCTCAGCGCCAGCAGGAGTCACACTGCCACCACCGCCGCCTCCACCAGCAAATTAAACTGTACAACGCGATAGTGCACCGGCGTCAATCACTGCGTCGGCAAATCATGACAACCCGGAACATGCGCTCCATGCAGCACGTGCTCTTCTCCAACGCCCACCACCTCCGGATGCATCCCGGGATGCACTGGAGCAGTGGAGGGCCGATGTGGAACATTTGGTTGCAGCAGCAGCCGACCGCATCAGCAACCAGGGTCCTCCTCCTTCAGGACGGGCCCCGTCGCAGCGGCGGACCTTGTCTGGTAGATTTGGTCCGCATGTTTCCAACAACAGGAGACGTGCTGCATCACAGCAAGTGACATCATTGCCCTCCGGGGCACGACACACTCACACGGTATCCAGGCTTTCAACTCATGACCTCCGGGCGGAGCTTGATCGCCGATACCGCCAACAGGACGGCCGAGTCCATATTGAGCGTGCTCGTGAAAGATGAGAAGCTCAAGATGTTCCTGCTCTTGAAGGAGTAGGAGGAGGCTGTTCAGCCCTGGCCATGCAACTGCGTATGGTCAGTTGGCCACCGAAGTTTCGGCCTCACCTATGGGAGAAGTTCGACGGGACCGTCAATCCTGTCGAATTTCTTCAGATTTACTCCACTGCTATTTTGGCAGCCGGAGGAAATGAGGCTGTAATGGCCAATTATTTCCCAGTGGCTTTAACTGGGACCGCCAGGTCCTAGTTTATGAGCCTTCCACCCAACTCCGTCAACAGTTGGGAGGAGCTGTGCCGGCAGTTCACCGCCAACTTCGGGAGTTCATACACCCGACCAGGCACTAAACTGGACCTTTTTGCAGTCGTGCAAAAAGGGGGAGAATCCCTGCGATCATTCATCCAGAGGTTCTCTCAGGTACGAAACACTATTCCTTCTATCTCTAGCGCCTCTGTCATCTTGGCATTTAGACAGGGAGTGCGGGATAAGAAGATGCTGGAGAAACTGGCAATCAAGGAGATTACCAGTGTCACGGAACTCTTCAGCTTGGCTGACAAATGTGCCAGAGCTACGGAGGGCCACGAGATGCACTCCAAACCAACTCCGGAGGCTCACAAGAAATCCTCCAAAGAAGAAGCCGCCACCTCTGGGAACGGCAAGAAGAAGAAAAAGACCAACGGCAAGAAGAAGCCGTCGACCGGTACATCCAATGTTGCAGCTGCTGCAGCTCCGGGTGGTCGGGGGCCACGCCCCGAGAAGCGACCTCGACCGTCTTCTGAAGACGGTGGCAAACCCAAAGTGTGGTGTCCAATTCACAAAACGAGCAACCACAGTTTGGAAGACTGCCGAGAGGTCCAAAACCTTGTCGAGCGCTACAACAAGCGCCAGGAAGAATCTCCTTTCCGACAGAGGGAAGGAAAACAAAAAGTCGACAAAGCTCCGGCTGAAGAAGAGTTAGGTTTTCAGGATCCCAAAAAGGTCCTGAAAGCCATTTACACCTCCGTCGACGACGATTCCGACGTATCTGACAACGAGCGTCGGAAGACCATGAACACCATTTTTGGTGGATCATGGGACATCACCTCCCGCCGCGTCATCAAGACTATGCGCCGGGATATGGCTGCTGTAGCTCCTACAGCCTGGGCAGAGCCTCATCGGAAGTGGATGGACACATCCATCACTTTTGATGCTTCGGACTGCCCTCGAAGCATGGTTGGAGCAGGTTAGCTACCTTTGATGGTATCTCCTACCATCAATAACATCTAGCTCCACCATGTCATGGTAGACGGAGGTTCGGGGATTAACCTCATAAGCTTCAAAGCTTTTACCAAGCTTCAGCTCCGACCTTCGGATCTCCACCCCTCCCGACCTTTCTCCTGAGTAGTTCCGGGAGCCATTACCCCACTCGGAGCTATTACTCTCCCCGTTACCTTCGGGACACGGGAGAAGTATCGCACCGAGAAGTTGGTCTTTGACGTTGCTCAGATCAACTTACCCTTCAATGCCATCTTGGGTAGGCCTGCCTTGTACAAATTCATGGCAGCTGCTCATTATGGCTACCTGGTGTTAAAGATGCCAACACCAGTAGGCGTTCTCTGAATCCGCGGAGATCGTACTGCCGGAGTAACTGCTCTGGAAGAACTCCATGCACTCACCACGGCGCAAGAGGAGGACTCAAGGCAGGAGCAAGCTCCAAAACCCCCGAGCATTTGTCAGCGAGGCTCGACTTCTGCACCTCGTGTTCAGCCTAGAGGCGACACCGACATCCCCATCAAAGTCGTCCAAATCGGTTCCAATGTCGCTCAGACCACCCGTATATCGGGAGGATTGAACGACAAATAGGAACTCGCGCTCATCACTTTCCTCCAGGCTAATGTCGTCGTGTTTGCCTGGCAACCGTCACAAATGCCTGGGATCCCCAGGGAAGTGATTGAGCACAATCTGAAGATCTACCCCGACGCCCGACCTGTGCATCAAAAGCCTCAGAAGCAATCCGTAGAGCGACAGAACTTCATTCAACAAGAAGTAAAGAAGTTGCTCGAAGCTAGATTCATCTGAGAAGTCTTCTATCCAAAATGGCTGGCAAACCCAGTCGTTGTGCCCAAGGCCGGCGGGAAGCTTCGGATGTGTATCGACTACACCACACTAAATAAGGCATGTCCAAAAGATCCATTCCCACTACCTAGAATAGATCAGATAGTGGATTCCACCTCCGCGTGTGAATTACTGTGTTTCCTAGACGCATATTCTGGGTATCATCAAATCAGAATGTCTAGGGAAGATGAAGAGCATACCTCTTTCATCACAGTAGATGGATTGTACTGTTATACGACCATGCCATTTGGTCTCAAAAATGCAGCTTCAACCTTTGTACGAGCTATGTACAAAACCTTTGAAGAACTCATTAGAGACATAGTGGAAGTGTACGTCGATGACATCGTGGTCAAGGTCAAGAACAAGGAGTCACTCCTTGACACCTTGTAGGTTGTCTTCGATAAGCTGCGGGTCACCCGCACAAAGCTAAACTCAGACAAGTGTGTCTTCGGGGTTAGCTCTGGAAAACTTCTTGATTTCATGGTAAGTCACCGGGGTATAGAAGGTAATCCGGCGAAGATCAAAGCCATTGAAGACATGCGGCCACCAACCCGCATCAAAGATGTCCAAAAGCTAACTGGATGTCTAGCAGCCCTCAACCGGTTCATTTCAAGACTGGCGGAACGGGCACTCCCCTTCTTCAAGTTATTGAGGAAGTCCGGACCATTCTAATGGTCTGAAGAAGCAGAGAAGGCATTCCAGGAGCTGAAACAGTTCCTCACCACCCTACCAATTCTGGTAGCTCCAAACCCTGGTGAGCCTTTGTTGCTTTACATTTCAGCAACTGACGAAGTCATCAGTATGGTTTTGGTTGCGGAGAGACCAGAGCTACCCCATACTCAGGAATCTAGACTCCTTTGGGAGGGTCCGGAGGTCCCTGAAAGCGAGTCTGGGTCCCAGCTCCCAGACTCGAATCCACAAGAAGTTACTTCAGAAGACCCAGACCCATCCGGGAGGGTCCAGGTCGCTTCTGAAGAAGCTCCGGGTTCCTCCAGCCAGGACCCGGAGGTCCCCGAAGAAAATCCGGATCCCTCCGGGAGGATCCGGGTCAGTGGAGAGGAAGCTCTGGGCCCCTCCAGGAAGGTCCGGACCATTCAACGCCCGGTGTACTTCATCAGTGAAGTACTACATGATGCCAAGACTCGATACCTAGAGGTGCATAAGCTGCTCTATGCAGTTCTTATTGCCTCCAGGAAGCTTCGCCATTATTTCCAAGCTCACAAGATCTCAGTGGTGACTTCTTACCCACTTCGAGCAATCTTGCATAATCCCAATTCAACTGGGAATATTGCAAAGTGGGCAGCAGAATTGGCCAAATTTGATCTTGAATTCATTTCAAGGCAAGCAGTCAAGAGTCAAGCATTGGCAGACTTTATGGCGGAATGGACTCCCTCTCCATCAAACCCTGGGGGCCCCAGCAAGCAGAAGCTGGAACACAAAGCTCCGGTCTTCACCGAGCCTCACTGGACCCTCTACTTTGACGGCTCCATGCAAAAGTACGGGGGCGGAGCTGGAATCCTTCTCCTCGCACCAACTGGGGAGAAGGTAAAATACCTGGTACACCTTGACTTCAAGGCGACCAACAACATGACGGAGTACGAAGCACTCATCTACGGACTAAAGGTGGCACTGTCATATGGTGTCAAGCAACCGCTGGTCAAGGGAGATTCGCAGCACATCATTAAACAAGTGAAGGGTGAATGCTCCTGCAACAATCTCCAGCTAGCTGCTTACCTCCTTGAAGTCCAAAGGCTTCAGAAGGACTTCGAAGTCCTAGATCTCCACCATGTTCAGCGTGCCCATAACGCTGAAGCTGACGAACTCTCGACGAAAGCATCAACCAGAGCTCCAGCTCCTGATAGAACTTTTGTCCGGAGGTTGTCAAAACCAACAGCTCAGCCTACCGAACTGAGCGAAGGGGGCGAGATCAGCATCCCGAAGCTGACGGTCCCGATGGCCCTGTTACCATGGCAGCCATCAAGGGTCGTAGGTGCTGCCGGAAGCTTCGAGCAACCCAGCACGCAAGACTCAAATGCTCAAGCTAGTTTCAATGCATGGATCTCAGAGATCCGGAGCTACTTGAAAGACAACATCCTTCCCGACGATGATGTATCCGCTAACCGGGTAGTCAGAATGGCTAAAAGATACACGTTGGTAGAAGGGGATCTCTACCGGCGCGGTGCCAATGACATCCTAATACGGTGCATCACAAGGGAAGAAGGCTGCGAGCTCCTCGCAGAAATCCATGGAGGCGAGTGTGGGAACCACGCGTCTTCCCGCACGCTGGTTGGTAAAGCCTTTCGGCATGGCCTCTACTGGCCTACAGCACTCCAGGATGCAACTGAGCTGGTGAAGAAATGCGAAGCATGTCAATTTCATGCAAAGCAAATTCACACACCGGCTGAGCCCCTACAAATGATACCTCCTACATGGCCCTTCGCTGTGTGGGGGATGGACATCTTGGGACCTTTCCCAAGAGCCGTCAGAGGTTACAAGTTCCTGTACATTGCCATTGACAAGTTCACCAAATGGCCGGAAGCAACTCCAGTTGTGACAATCAACAAGCAATCTGCTATCAACTTTTTGCAGTCCATTGTATACAGATTTGGAGTCCCAAAAAAAAATCAGCACTGATAATGGGACCCAATTCACAAGCTCTGCATTTCAAGGATATTGCGAAGACCTCGGCATTCAAGTTTGCTATGCCTCCGTAGCTCACCCAGCAAGTAATGGCCAAGCCGAGAGAGCAAATGCTGAAATCCTTAAAGGACTCAAAACGCGCACCTATGAGTGCTTGAAAAAACATGGAGCCAACTGGATTGAAGAACTTCCGCCCACTTTATGGGCCAACAGGACATCTCCAAACTGGTCAACCGGAGAGACACCCTTCTTCCTGGTGTATGGAGCTGAAGCATTCCTTCCTCCGGAAATCACCTTGGGTTCACTCCGGGTCCGGACCTTCGACGAAGCCACGCAGGACCAGCTCCGGCGTGAAGACCTAGACCTCCTTGAGGAGGGAAGGTGCCAAGCAGCTGTTCGGAATGCCCGATATCGCCAAGCCCTACGACGCTATCATCAGCGGCATGTACACAACCGACAGCTCGAGGAAGGCGATCTGGTGCTACGGAGAATACAATCCAGAGAAGGGTGAAACAAACTCTCCCCCAGCTGGGAGGGACCCTTCCGAGTGATTAAAGTATCCCGTCCCGGAAGCGTTCGCTTGGCTACCGAGGATGGGACACCTCTCCCAAATCCTTGGAACATCGAGCACCTCCGTAAGTTCTACACTTAATATCACGGAGGTGAGTCTATAGTAACTTGAGGTGTATGTTATAGAGTCATTGTACAGAGTCGGGTAGTTCCTCCGGGAGAACACCCGGACCTTCCCCGGAAGGTCGGCAAAGTTCATGCAACACTTGTCACAGTCTCAGAACTAAAAGTGTGGCTAGCTACCCTGGGTCAAACGAGAAATTAAACACGCTTATCCTGGTTCCGTACCCTAAGAGTGTACTTGTTTCCCTTGTACCCCGGACCTATAATGAAAGACATCTTCATATGAAACAGACTCCACGTGCATTTATTTTGTACAGGCTCAACATTCTTTTTTATTTTTCTATTTCTTGTCAATAACAAAGACGTGCAATTCTTAAGAAATTTTAGTTCGACTGGTTCATATACGATTCGAGTTGTATTGTTGATTCTTTTGGATTCAAATATTGTTCATGGCCCACTCGCCTAAATGCCGCCAAGCCAATCTAGGACCGGAGTGTGGTATCGACTTAGCCTGGTCAAGCACCCTAAGTACGCCACTCTACCTACACCCCGGCAGGCCGAAGTAAGGCGGGTCCAAGTACAATTGGATCTGGAAGAAAAGGCAACGCATTCGGTTGTATTTAGAATCGCGTTTGACCTAAAATTTTCTCGAGAATCGTAAGCCGCGACGAAGTTATAGGCAAGAAATGAATTTTACTATTTTTCTTGGCTTTAGTGTGCAGGAAAAATAAAATCCACGTTGATGGAGAAAAGCCGGAGCTAACAAAGCTCCGAGTCCCCTAGATGGCTTGTAATCGATGTTAAGCATTGAAAACGAGCATCACCGGAGCAACCAAGCTCCGATAAAGCTAGGGGTGCCAACCGTCGACGTAAAATAAAAGATGGTGAGAAGACCCCACAAGTGGAGTCTGCTGCCGACAAGCTATGCTGGCAAAGGTCACTGCCGGAGCTACTAAGCTCCGACACCCTGGAGGGCTAACTATCGATGCTCTATGCGTTGATAGGGACTATTGCCGGAGCTACTAAGCTCCAACGGTAGTCAATTTGACTTCAGGGGGCCTTCACTATCGAAGACTTCAGACCTACACTCTACAAGTTCGAAGCAAATGAGTCTTCAACGAAACACAATATCCTCTTGGTACATGTTCACAATCAAATTGTGTACATCTACCAGGGGGCCAAGTGAAGACAAAAGTGTTGAAGACAAAAAGTGAAATTCACAAAAACTTGGGGATTTCATTCATCTGGAGACAAGGGATTACAAAATTGAGGAAGAAGAAGAGAGAATACAAGTGGGAACTACAGAGATGGTCCTAGACCCTATGGAAGAATTGGGCGACCTTTTGGGAAACCTCCGACACGTTGGCTCGGGCAGCTTCGCCTTCTCCTTCAATGGGACCTTCAAGCACCGGGTCCAGAGGGAATTGGGGATTCCGGCTGGTGTAGCACGTCAGCACATATTCTGCGACGTTCTTCGCCAGGGATTGCCCCTCAACCTCCAATTGGTCCGCGATGACGTCGCCCACCTTGGAGAGTTTGCTACCTGCCGAGCTCAACGCCTGCAACGATAGGTCCGGCTCTGGCTCCAGATCATCCGGATGCACGGGGCTGAAGCCCATCGGTGTCAGCGCGTCGTTAGCCTTGCCCAGGAACTCCCAAATCTGTAGGGAGTCCGCAGTCCTCAAGCCCTTCAATTCCTCCAGGGATCTTCTGACCGCCACCAGTTCAGAATTCTTGCGGGCGAGGCGCTCAACTTCTTTGGCGTTTTGCTGAATCTTCTTAGCAACCCGCTTCTCCAGTTTTCCGAGCTCCTCCTCCCAGAGGTGGATCTTGTTCCGGCGGTCAACCAGGTCCTTCTCCCTGCCCCTAACTTTCTTCTCCCTGGCAGCAAGGGCACACTCTTGCTCGTAGAGTTCCTTCCCTCGCACCCAGGCCTTCTCCTCCTCCTCAGTGCAGCGCTCTTCCAATTTCTTGGCGCGTTCCTCGAGGCCCTTGTCAGCCAGAGCCACCTTTTCGGTGAGCTCCTCCTCCCTCCTCCGACGTCATCCCGCAGCTCTAGGAGTTTCTGCTCTTCATCTTCGAGCCATTTCTCCCTCTCCTCAAGTGCCTCCCGACGCTTGATGAGTGTAGTGTTAATGGCCTCAAGCCTTTCTTGGCGTTCATCAGCCGCACTGTTAGCTGCTTTGGTCTGAACATAGATCTCCCGGGATTGAGCGTCGAGGGCGCGAGTCATACTCTCCCTGTCATCCAATAATTTACCCTAGTATTCCAGGCGGACCTTCTTCCGCTTGATCCACTCTTTGTCATCCGCTAGCCTCGACTGCGCCAGCTTGGTCTCGAAGTAGAGCCAGTTACGCCACCGCCTAAGGGTTTGGCGCTCCTCTTCAAGAGCCTTGCTATCGTGGAAGAAGGCCAGTTGAACTTGACACAGACTGGAACAGGCATTGTCAATAGACAATGACAACGGGATAGGTTCCGGACCTGCTGGGGTCTCCTCCGCTGGTTCCAGCGGGGTTTCAGATACAAAAATTGGGTCCCACTCCACAAGAGTGGTCCCCTGGGTCTCCATGGCACTATGGCCGTCCTCTGGGATGGCCTCAGTCGCCATCGAGGAAGGCCTCGCCGCCAGGTCTTCATTCACCCCCTCAGGCAGGGGGCCAGCGAATTCACCAGGGCACTCCGGCTCAGCCGCGGGTACCTCCGACGTCGTCACTTCCGGAGCAGGGGCCGCTTCTGGCTCCGGCCTGGGCACCTCCTCCGATGGGAGCTCGAGCTCCGACGCCTCTGCAAGAATCGGCTCGGGAGCCGGAAGATCTTCATCATCAACCAGCCCTGCGGCCGGAGCTCCAACAACGACTGGCTCTGCGGCCGGTGCTTCTGAGGTAGCCGGCCCAACCGCCGGGACTTCCTCAACATTCGGCGCGCATGTCGGAACTTCAATCACCTCCGGCTCAACCGTCGGAGCTTCGACAATTTTTGGCTCTGGGGCCGGAATTACTGCTTCCTCCGGCTCAACGGCCGGAGCTTCCATCATCTCAGCACCAGGACCCGGAGCTTCAACCTCCAGGACAGGTGCCGCTGGCGCATCTTCTCTCCCGCGGTCCGGCGCTACCACGGGAGTCTCTGGGATGAGTCGAGGTCCATGACCACGACAGCTGGCGCCGGAGCTGTCGCAGCTTCAGCCACCACTTGGGGCGGCATCGGGACAGGAGCAGAAGCTTCCACCCTCACAGCTTTAGCTGCTGTGGCTGAGGGTGGAGCCTCACTCCTCTTCTTGGGAACGCTGTAGATGATGGACGAAGAAACTTAAAAAAATAGTTACTAGAACTAAACAACTATCCAAGGTAAAGATAAAAAATTACCTTGGGAGGCTTCTGCACCAGCTTGCGCGGAACCTTTTTCCTGGGCGTTCTGGGCTGGTCATAGCCGGCGTGGAAGCTCCGGAAGGCTCCCCGGAACTCGTTGCAGCCACGGGCGTTTCCCTAGTCGAGGCCCCCCTCGATCGGGAAGAACCTCCGGACCTAGAGGCCTTCACCGACCCTGGTGCTGGAGTCGCATGCCCGGAGCTAGCACCCTGGGAGGACCCCGCTGCGGGTACAGTCGCCGCGGTTGTAGAAGACCTCCCCTTCCGGGGAGAAGGAGCTAATGCAGAGGTGGCAGGCCTGACGGATCTTCCGTTGGCATGCTGCAGCTTCCTCTTCCGGCTCAAGGGTTCTTCCGCCAGCTCCTTACCCTTGCCGATGACCTCAGCCCTTGGCTTCGAGGTAGGGTCGGAGCCACCCTCGGAAGCTCCAGGGATCGCCACCCTAGTGGTTGATCTTCTCTCGACGACACCAAGGTCGTCAAGCACAGGCATCTTCCGCCGGAGCTCCCTGCTGAACTCTACTTCCACGTTCAGAGGGAGAAAAGCTGATGGCGGAGTCAAGTCATCACCCGCGACGTCGATGCCGTGCTGGAACATCTTGAGGTGGAACTCCAAGGTTGTCCCCACCATGTTGGAATTCAGCCCGGTCTCGACCCGGTCGTCGTCCATCACGATGTTGAGGGCCCAAGCGAGTTTTTCTCTCCTCTTCAGCGGTGCCCACCTGTTGAACAGGAAGTTGCAAAACACCGCCTGAGGAGTCAATCCTCCCTCCACGCATTGGCGGATCCTGGTCAGAGCAGGGTTGAAGGCTTCCGCCAGCACCAGAGCTTCACTCGAGATTGTCGTGTCGATGTTGGGGAGGCCTTCGGGCAGCTCCAGCCTCTCGTGCTCCTCCACCGGGATGACTATCCAGTCCTTCTTCCAGTCATCCCACTTCCCAGAGGGAAACGACCGGAGGTACTTGAATGGGCACTTCTTGCGCTTCACGAAGTAGTAGAAGCCAAGGTACTCATTGCTCCTGCCGGTGGTATGGACGGTGAAGAAGGTCCAGAAGAGTTCAATGCAGGGGGGATGCCCACCCACATCTCACAGAAGTGGATGAAGATAGACACAAGAAGAATGGAGTGGGGGCCAAGGTGATACAGCTGTAGACCATAGAAGTCTAGCAGCATCAAGAAAAAGGAGGAAAAAGGTGGGATCAACTCCACCATGGCGTATGAGGAGAAGTACACCATTTCACCGGCGTGCTCCTTCTCAAACGGGAGCTCTCCCCCGGCGCAGACCGAGCGGTTGAAGAAGTCCGAGGACCATCCCATGAGGGCCCGGACCTTCTTCAGGTCACCATCGGTCTTCAAACGGCTCTCGCGGAGACCCAACTCCATCGCAGCACAACAAGGCAGGAGAGGAAGAGCAAGCACAAGTTGGGAGTTTGAGCGCAAGATCAGATGAGAGGCATAAAGAACCCCAAACGGTGCGCGCTTTCCTTCTTAAGTAAGCCCTTGCGACGCTTGGATGGAAACCGCAAGGAAGTCGAAGATACTACTCAAAAATTCCACCCAGCCAATGACAAGAGGGCCCGGGACCACCCCGACGATCAAGTCGAGGTTCTTAACCAGGCGAACGGTTTTCATCATGAGGTGGGAAGCCCGAAGGCGGCGGCCTGACAAGGCGCGCGGAACTGATACGATTTTCGTATCGGGAACCGGCGACCTTCAATTGCGTGAGATCCGCACGCCAAAGATCTCACCTGTCGCACACGGGATACACCACGAGGCAAGGATTTAACTCCGAACCATCGCCAACGGCACATCTGAAGACCTTTGAAGACTCAGTTCAAAAGTCGAAGGATGGACCCACCTCTGGCGGAATGACTTCACCCAAGGTATCTTCCCCGGAGGTGGGCCTTGGGGGCCACTGTCGGTACCCTGGGTACCAAATACCCCTTGGGATTGCAAAGATCTCAAGGGAAAGTCATCCACTTGATTTGAAGACCTTCGGAGGCCAACATGCCAGACATGTCCGGACCCGCTTCTCCAACATGGTTAGTCTCAGGGTCGCCACGTGTACTATCAAACCGGAGCTACCGCCTGCAAGGGGGGAAGCTCCAGGCTATGTACCAAAGTGGCACCCCCGGACCTAACCCCAGACCGAGGGAAGCTTCGGTGCTGACACGTGTCGGGTAACACCGGAGCCATCTGTTCTCCACAGTGTGCTCCGGTGCTGCCACGTGTCCAACCATCGGATCTTCAGCCTCTAACCTCCGGATGACTCCACAACGGCTCCGGATCTTCAAAGGGGAATCAAGGACTTCAAGACCCGACCAAGTGTCATTAATACTGTATTAATGACACATGATCGGACGACCTTAATTACCAGTAACGGTGCTGTCAAAGCCCATAACTCGGTCATTAAGGGCAATTAAACGTGTTGAATGTATATCAATATCAGTAACCGTCGGGGCCACATGTCGGGCCAGGCTAACTTGTAACGGCCTGCCCTTGTACTATAAAAGGACAGGCCGACGATACATAGGACACGTCTACACACACGCCCTACGAACGCTCCATAGACGCTCGATACAAGCTCATACAGCTAATACAACACCAACACACTCGTGGAGTAGGGTATTACACTCAGGCGGTCCGAACCACGTAAATTCTCGTGTCTCTTGTGTCATTTACAATTCATCTTCTTGAATCTCCATGCGCCCACACCGAACCTCAAACTCCTCTAATACTTTAGTAGTGTCGAGAGATCTGGCGGATCCAAACCACCAACACATACCCGTACACAGTACTCGCATTGACATGTGAGTCCAATAAAATTTCGTGTATATATATATATATATATATATATATATATAAATGTTTTATGGACTATTGTGTTATGTTTGGACTATATAATGGACATATTTTATTATGTGTTGAATTGTTGTAGAAATTTTTGTGCATTGTACTATATTTTATTAATATTTTTCAGGTAACATGTACAACGGCGGGTAAAAAATACCCGCGGGTAACAAATACGGGTAACGGATTGTACCTGTTGCGAGTAACGAGTACGAATACGAGTACGATTTTTGCCCAATGAATACGGGTATCCAGAGGCACTATCCACGCATTTTTTACCCTTGCCATCCCTAACCCGGATGCAGCTGCACCTCGCGCGCCGGTACATAGGACAATTACCGGCAGTTCGCGTCACCATCGTGGCCGTTTTCCCCGAGGCTTCTGCATAGGATCAAATGGAGTGATTTTGACATGAACAGGACAGTTATATATTGCGTTCTTGAGTCTGTCCAAACGCTGATCGTGGAAAAAATTGGCCTATCCATGATCGGCTATTCGCACCTCACGTACGTGATTTACACGGCTAGCGAAAAGGGTGTGCTCGTCGTCTCTTGTTGTCATTGATGCTGATTAGAAGCGTAATTATTATTGTTATATGGTCAATTACATCTATACTTTTGTCCATTTCCTTGATGGACATGGTAAGATTGGTGACTGCAACCGTATAATTTTGGCCGCTATTGATATTTCATCGTCACGTCAACTAACTTTGACCGCACCTTGCTGACTCTACTTTGACACAATAGTTATATAGTGACTAATAACTATATATATGCTAAAACTATCTACCCGGGTGAGAGTTTTCAACTCGACCATGTGTTTATATTTATGACTACTTATTTGGCACAACCAATAATTTATTAACACACAAAACTAAACAAGGAAGTCGCCTCATGTGGGGTCCGTCCGCGGAAGGGTAACTTCCCTTGAGGCTTCATTAAATAGAAATAGAAACCTTTTTCATCTTCCATATTACTCTTTCTTGATCCTTAAGACATGTTTGTAAAAAAAGACGTGAAATGGTGATTTTATTATCTCACTGCAGTACTACAAAAAACATTTTCACAGGCGCCTCAATTTTTCAAACACAGGCGGTCTGTAAAAAATGCGACTGTGATGACGAATGATACAATAACCGCCTATGATGACAGAACATCACTGGCGGATTTTAAAAAACAACCTCCTAAGTAAATACATGACTTTCTCAGGCGGCTATTAATTAAGAACCGCATGTACTCTAACAAACTTCACACACGGTTCTTAATTAACCACCGGCTGGGTAAATACATGATTTTTATGGGCGGTCATTGTTTAAGAACCGTATATACTGGTTCAATCATCACAAGCAGTTTTTATTGAAGAACCGCCTGGAGAAAGTCATTATTTTCACCGGCTGCTTGTTAAATTAGAATCGACTGTGATGCTTATAAGCTCTTGTCAAGCTTATCCCTGCACAACAAGCTCTTGTAGATACAAGTAACACATGTGGCTCTTCATTTGGATTGTTGAAAGCCTCAATTGAAGCCCGACAATCCCTTGGAAGAATTTTCCCATCCATTTGAAGGACTTCTTTCCCTTCTAACCATTTGAAAACCTAGGAAGATGCTCCTTTCTCAGTTTTAATGCCTGAATATATTGACTAAAAATATGTACCTACTCTCTTAGTGCTTCACACAAGCGAGGAAGCGAACAACTTCAATCACAAATCTTGTTTTTACCCTTTCATAGGGATTTGACCTTAATCTTTCAAGCATAAATTTATCAATAAGCGAAGCTTCCTTATCACACATGTTAATGACAGTTATAAGCGAAGGGTGTGCCAGAGCTAACGAAATCTGAACTGAACTGAAGATAAAGAGATCATGCATATGAGGTGCAATGTCTCTTAGATGCTTCAGTAAAATTTGCAACATTATGAATGTACATAGGATCGGGTCTTGACATGTTATACATCCACACTCGATGGTCCATGCTTCAATAACAGATTTTTTTGTAAGATTTACAAAATTTGGCCGCATATATTCTCCAAAGGTCTTCTATAAAATGAATTTACAGAGACATAGTAAACATGTATCATATAAGTGAATACTGGTATCATGTAGGTCTGTTCATAAGGGTTCCAAAAAAATTTGTTTCATAAATTTCTCAGCTTCCTAGTGGCCATAATGAAATTTTGGAGTTAGGCTTATTCATTGAAACATTTCATCGAACACGTGATGTGCTTGTATTCATCTTCAACCTTTAATCCTTCAAATATACTTCTTGTTCTATAAAATTCATGGGTGAGCTCAAGGGGGGACTCAACTACATATTTCAACCTTTAATCCTTCAAACCTACTACAAATCTCAAGTGGTGGTGGGGGGGGGGGGGGGGGGGGCTGGAGGCATATGCAAACTCAACAAAACGAAACTGAAAACTTGACAACAAATTGAAAACATGACAGTGAAGAAGAAGTCCCTTCTAACATTTTCTCTGTACGAAGCTTGATCAACTGGGAAATGCAGTACCGGCCCGCGCATGGTGGAAAATTTTGGCAGCAAGATGACGTCGATAGAAAATCTCCCAGGTTAGGTTTTCTGTGGTGCTCAAGGGGTCTTTATATAGGCGTCAATTTTCACAGGCGGTTTTTCATGGAACAACCTCCTGTGATAAAAATTAATAAAGTTCAGACGGTTTTTAACTCCTTCACAGACCATTCTTAGCTAAACAACCACCTGCAATAATGGCCCAAGCCTGTTCTTCAATTTCCTTTTCCCTTGCATCTTTTTTTATTTAGATTCCAATATAAATACTCAAACTTGTATAGATTCTGCAAATTGAATCCAAATTTAATGATTCTTTCTTCTATATTTTTCAAAAATTAACATCTACCACTTGGACCAAATATTTTAAAACTTGTATAGCTAACATTGTAATATTTTGGTAAATATCAAATTAATTTATACTAACATATTATTCACATTTCTGTATCTTCCAACAAAAGGGATCCTTCACTGAAATCTGTTTGTATGAACATATTTATCTTATTTATACATGTATGAATTTTGTTAATTTCTTTAAAGCATTCCAACATGTCAAAATTCAAATTATCCATCATTCTAACCAAATGCTCATATACATATGAGGCATTAATCAAATTTTGAACACATATTGATTAAAAATTTTAAACAAATCTGAAAAAATTCATCAGTTGTTATTTGTTTTTTATGTTCTGACCAATTTCAAAGGCTTTATGAAGTAAAATTTAATGGTAACCTTTAATACTCAAGCATATTACAAGAAAGTTGAATTTGGGCTTCTAAAAAGCCCCACATTTAAGCAAGAATATTAATTAAGCTTATATAAAGATCTTTTCAGGTGGTTGATTCTGAATAACCGCCTGAGAAGATCATTATCTCAGGCGGGTATTGCTTACCAACCTCCTGCGATAATGGCCCAAGCCTGTTCTTTAGTTTTCTTTTCTCTTTCTTCTCTTTTATTTAGATTCCAATATAAATACTCAAACATGTAAAAATTCTGCAAATTGAGTCCAAATTCGATGATTCATTCTTCTATATTTTTCAAAAATTAACATCTACCACCTGAAGCAAATATTTTAAAACATGAAGAGCTAACATTGTAATATTTTGGTAAATATCAAATTTATTTATACTAACATAATAATCACATTTCTGTATCTTCCAAAAAAAAGATCCTTCACTAATTTCTGTTTGTATGAACATATTTGTCTTATATATACATGTATGAATTTTGTTAATTTTAATAAAGCATTCCAACATGTCAAAATTCAAATTATCCATCATTCTAACCAAATGCTCATATACATATTAGGCATTCATCAAAATTTGAACACATATTCAATAAAAAAGTTTAAACAAATCTGAAAAAATTCATAGATGTTGGTATGATGACTAAAAAGGTCTATTGAATAACTAAATGAAAAAATCATTATATTCGTCAATATAGAAAAATGACAAATAGCAATTGTTATTTGTTTTTTATGTTCTGACCAGTTTAAAAGGCTTTATTAAGTGAAATTTAATGGTAACCTTTAATACTCAAGCATATTATAAGAAAGTGGAATTTGAGCTTTTAAAAAGCCCCACATTTAATCAAGAATATTAATTAAGCTTACACAAAGATCTTTTCAGGCGGTTAGTACTGAATAACCATCTGAGAATATTCTTATCTCAGGCGGGTATTGCTTACCAACCGCGTGCGATAATGGCCCGAGCCCGTTCTTCAGTTTTCTTTTCCCTTGCTTCTTTTTTATTTAGATTCCAATATAAATACTCAAACATGTATAGATTCTGCAAATTGAATCCAAATTCGATGATTCTTTCTTCTATGTTTTTCTAAAATTAACATCTACTACCTGGACCAAATATCTTAAAACTTGAAGAGCTAACATTGTAATGTTTTTGTAAATATCATATTAATTTATACTCAAGTATTATTCACATTTCTGTATGTTCCAAAAAAAGGATCCTCCACTGAAATCTGTTTGTATGAACATATTTGTCTTATTTATACATGTATGAATTTTGTTAATTTTTTAAAGTATCCTAACATGTCAAAATCCAAGTTATCTATCATTCTAACCAAATGCTCATATACATATGAATCGAATTTTGAACACACATTGATTCAAAAATATTTAAAAAAATCTGAAAAAAAATCATAAAGGTTGGTATGATGATTAAAAGGGTCCATTGAAAAACTAAATGAAAAAAATCATTATATTCATCAAGATAGAAAAATGAAAAATATCAATTGTTATTTGTTTTTTATGTTCTCACCAATTTCAAAGGCTTTATGAAGTGAAATTTAATGGTAACCTTTAATACTGAAGCATATCACAAGAAAGTGGAATTTGGGATTTAAAAAGCCCCGCATTTAATCAAGAATATTAATTAATCTTACATAAAGATCTTTTTAGCCGGTTGGTACTGAATAACCGCCTGAGAAAAGTCTTTATCTTAGACGGATATTGCTTACTAACCGTATGAGAAAAATACATCTTCTCAGGCGGGTGGTAATTAATAACCGCTTGAGATAATCCTCTTTTCAGGCAGTTGGCACTTAATAACCATCTGAGAAAATAGGCGTCTATATATAGCTCTCGGCTATGTTGGAAAAATCTAACCCGAGTGAAACCACTTAGACGCCGTCAGGCTGCCAAAATTTCATTTGCCGCCAAGTCTTCGCCGCTCTTGCCGCCGAGCTTCGCCGTCGCCGCCGAGCTTTGCCGTTGTCGCCGTGCTTTGCCCTGGCCACTTCCTTTCCTTCCTTCAAGGTACGCCGATCTTTGCCCTCGCCGTCGCCGGTGAGCTTCGACCTTGCCGATAGGTATGCTGCGGCTTCCTTCTCTCCTCCGTCCCTGTGCCGCCTCCCTCCTCGCCCTTGTCGCCGGCCGAGTGATGTCCTCGTTGCCACTGCACCCTAGGTTCCGATTTAATTTTTGAACCTAGGTGCCTTGGTGAGTCACCTCAAACCCTAGGTTCCTATCTAATTTTCATTAATCAAAGTTTTGGACATGCAACAAAGTCAAATGAAGATTGTAGGTGATATGAAGATTGGCAATGAATATTGTAGGTCATATGTTATCTCTTACCTAGAGAGTATGATGTGAGCTATGCCAAGTTTCACAAATAACCAATACATGTATGTTATCTTGTCAATGGGGGCACTGAGAGGTAAGGCCAGCTTTACTTAGACCTTTAACATTGGAGCATAATATTGGTTTGTTCATGGTCACATTGGTATTAAGAAGTGGCAGGATATTTTCCTTATCTGTTCAGTCAACATTTATTTGTTAATAAAGTCTTCCACATGATTCTATCTTCTAATTTCATATTGCTTTGAAATATTATTTGGTGCACTTTGTTATACTCGTGGGCAGTTACTAATGTAGTAGCATATATGTTGATATATATAGGGTCGACTAGACATTGCCATAAAAAATGGCCTGGACGATTAGAGGACCGACTAGGGTCGACTAGGATCGATTAGTTGTCCTAGTCGACGATTAGTCGTCCTAGTCGACCTAGTTGGTGGGTAGGCGACTACGGTCGACTAGGCGACTTGAAAACATTTTGAATTGTTATTGTTTAATTGTTGATATAATTATTCTTATCGGCTTTTGATACAAGCAATACACATGCCTAGCTAATGCCTTGGTCAGCCACCTCAAACCCTAGAATGGAACTTGGTCAATCACCTTGGTCAGTCGCCCTAAACTCTAGAATGCCTTATCAAACCATAGAATGCTTCCATCTTTTTCTTCGTGCAACACTTCATGTAGAGTTAATATGCCATTCACTACTACAATAAGCCTCATCGCAAGCGGCTCCAAATGTATTATCACACGCGGTTTCTAAAACCGTCTGAAACGAAGAGCCTATGATAATCTGCAATTTCATAGGCAGGGAAGTGAAACCACCTATGATAATGGTATTATCACAGACGGTTCTTTACTTATGCTAGCCGCCTCTGAATACAGATTATCACAGGCGGGTCGTGCAGCATATATAACCGCCTGTGATAATTGTGTTATCACAGACGAATCTTTACCTATGACAAGCCACCCGTGGAGACAGTTTATCGCAGCCGGTTTGTACCATAAAAATAACCGCCTGTGATAATTAGGTTATCACAAATGGTTCTTTACCTATATATAGCCGCTTGTGATAATGATATAAAATTTCACAGGCAGATCTAGCCGTAAGTAAATAACCGCCTGTGATAAGGCATACCCTATGCAGTACTACCTGTTGTTATTTCTAATTTCCATGTCAATTCAATATAATCACAAAAGTCAACAATATAATCACAGGAGTAAACTATATAATCACAGAAGTCATCTCACAAAAGTCAATTTCACTAAAACAATATACATATGTACAAGTTACATATACAAGTCATCTCATAGTTTACAAGTTTTACTAAAAACTGTTTCTATTGGCATAGTCGCAAGGTTCTGGCACATCAGCTATTGCACCATTCTCATCAAAGAACTCCCCTCTTTTGTACAAAATTTTGCGATGCACGAATTGACACAGTTCAACAACAATCTTGTCGGCTCCTACACTAGGCATACTTCCACAGACTGGCCATTGTTCGTTCACATTCCTTGTGTGCTGCAATGAAACACATAACAAGGTTTATAATGTGTTGGTTTGAATAATCTCAAAGTATAGATCAAAGTGAGAGTATACATGAATTTATTTGGTATTTTTGGAGCAGTTGTACTATGAGCAATTGAATTTTAAAGCTGGAATCAAAATATGAAAATAATAAAACTCAAAAGTAAGAAAATAAGATATTGACATTAAGGATAACTTACATCCTCACGATTCACTCTATATTTGCTGACGGTCAGAAGATGCTCGCATACATAATACCTGCATAAGACACTCCCAGAAGGCTGCTTCGGACAAGGATAATATGTTTTAATGTCCAATGCATTCGTATTAGGAGGTCTCTAACCGCCAAGCCGTTCCGCGTAAAACCGCCAAGCGCTGTAATACAAGAGATGTCATATAAAACTTGTAAACACATTCTAAATGTGTGGAAATTAAAAGTATCAAATAAACGTACAGTTTCAAATTGGAAAGAAAATCTTTGTAACGATATGGTGGGTAATCGACTGAGTCCAAGACTGTTGCCAAACCCCGCGTTGGCTTGATGATGATCATTATGCAGTGATTACTGCACACATACAAACACACGTGTTAACAATTAGCAATAGTTGCTATTTCAGTGTCATGTGTCGAACTTACTCGAAGTGGTACGGAGCCTTTACGAGGTCCTTCCCGTCTCTGACAAAGTTAACATTGCATGTCCTATGTAAGCTGCAACTTCTGTCTTTCTATCATTCTTAAGTGTTGTGATTGATTTTTCAAATTCTTTTTTTTCATGTGCTTGAACTGTACTGAGTCTCGATCCGCCTTGACGTCGAATAGCGTCTTTGCAATCCATGTAGGGTTAAGGATACTTGTCTTGCGTTTCATCTTTCCATTATCCATGTATTGCATCCTATTGAAGAAGTCAAAAATTGTTATAATCTCATGAAATGTGTATGCGTGTAGTAAGAAAAGCAAATGCAAAATATTAGAGGCTCTTACAAGCACCAGACGAGTAGCAGTTTGATTTCGAGCATGCCCCGATGGAAAAGGGTACACAACTCTTTAAATAAAATGACTTGTTTATCTGTTCCAGTGCTCCAAAATGCATCTTTTGGAACACAAAATGTTACGCAAGAAAGATCATATTTTGTGTTGGTAGTGATGTACCGCTCGTGCATTTTTTTGAGCAGGTCAGGTTGTTTGCTAAGTTGTACGGATGTCATGAACGGCTTCCCATTGTCAAATTCAGGAGGAACATCCTCAAGCTTGTATATTGGAACTCCTGGTTTATCTAAATCCGTCCCCAGATTATAGATGACACCGTCTCCTTCCCACTCCACGATATCTTCTAATGCTGGCTCATGAGAAGAACGAGATGCACTCGATTTTATAATATTTTCCTTCATATTTTCCCCATACTTTGACACTTTTGATGAATGTTTCTTAATTTCATATGAGCTAACTTTGATAGGAACTGATGATCAAGGAGTAGTCGTCAGAAGTTGGACACTGGCTTGTTGTTGAGCCTGTTGTTCAGCTGATTGCTCTTTACTCTCAGCAGCTGGCTCTAGTACTACTTCAAGCTGTTGCTCAACTGGTTGCTCTTTACTAGCAACCGCGTGCTCTTTACTAGCAACAACTTGCTCTGGTACTGCTTGAAGCTGTTGTCCAACTTGTTGCTCTTGGTTATCTTTACTAGCAAGGTTACTATCATCCTTGCTGAGACATAATGGGGGTGGATCTTTCTGGACTGGGAGTGGATCTTCCTGTACTTTCGCCTTAGAAGACGGGGTTGCAATATTTTGAGATGCAACAGATCTAGAAATCGACTCATCGTCCAACACAATATCGCGTCGGTGCCAAAGGATTAATTGGTTCACAGCCTGCCCCAGAGTCGCGATCCCCTCATGTGTGATGTCATCTATTTCATAATCTTCATAATCATTATCAATGATCTGAAGAACTTGCACCACAACCTAATACAACGAAAGTGGATTGCCGTTGAAGTCACGATCAGGCTTTGCCATAGTACTGGCAACCTGTTTGGTTTTGTTGCCTGCTTTGCCGATCGGGACAAGAAGACGACAAGATCTGTCCTTAGAAATATCATCGACAGCGAACTTATGAGTTGACCCTGAGCCTGGCATAGAACCTACACTGCTAGGGTAGGTAGTTAGAGATACCAATTGCTCCTTTGGCACGATAACCATTGTTGTACTCAGTGCCACTAATTGTCTCGATTGTCTAAGTTGTTCTATTATTTCTTGCATATTTCCTTGACCTTTTGAGCAATCGTTTCATCAAGTGTTTTCTTGAACTTCTCACGTCTTCTATATGTCTCTTTATTTTTCGAGAAACCATCTAGCGAAGACATTTGAGAAGAGATTGCTCGAACCCGTCCACTGTGTTCAGGGTTTCCTAGGATAGCGGTAAGTTGGTCATTCTCCCTCTTTGGCTTGAAGAGACCCTTCTGTTGCTTTTCAATTACTTCTTTCATTTTTTCCTCTACTTCATTCACAGAGTCAGACTTTTCAAGTTTGCCCTCGCTAGTCAAACCTGACCGAGCAAAGACCCACCGCCGAGTTCTCTCATTGCAGCCTTCTATCTGGTGAGGATTGCCCTTCTGGTAATTTCGTCTAATATCTTATTCCATTTCTGGACTTTGGGGGCATATCCGACAGACCCCAAGCGATGATGGTATTTGTTCTTTTTGGCAAGCTCTGACCTAGTTGCACTTAGGGCTTTAGCATCAGGTGTGGTCTTTTGACGAACAAATTCTTGCCACTGAGCTTGTGTGATTTTTCCCATCTTCCTCAGGCTAGGGACCTTATCGGCCTTAACATAAGCATTCATTTCACTCTTCTAGCCACGAAACTTCTTGCCGCAAGAGACCAATGTTGCTTTCTTTACAGCTTCTTCTGTGCCTTTTGGGAACTTGAATTGTTTCTTTATCCTTTCCCACAACTTATTCTTGGTCTCCACAGGTAATTTTCTCCAATTCTTGGTTGTGATCGGCACGAGCTCTCTAACAAGAAAAACGCATGCATTTCGATACTTGGTAACTGAATCCAGTGGTTCATGGGGAAGCCCACCTGGACCGACCCTTGTTATGTACATGATGCGGTCCAATGGACCCTTATTGGGACCTTGTTGCCCTCGTTTCTGCTTGAGTGAACCTGAGGATTCATCCATTGAAGAACCTTCTGAGGTTTTAGGAGCCGAAGTCACCTCGTTTTCTTCACGATTAATCTAGGTAGAGAAGAATTATAAGACTTCGTATACTTGACAACTAACATTAACTTGAACTGCTAAAGTTAAAATTTGTGATCTATACCTCGTCGGCAGGATCATATTTCGGGCTGAGATCCTTTAAAGTCTTTTTAATTTTTATATACGGAAAAGGATCCGATAGACTGTGAAAGGAGCCTGAACTGCTGGAGTCACTAAACTCCATATTGTCTTCTTTATTGTTACTACCAGCACCAGTCTTCTTACGGCTTTCCATGCTAGAACTAATAAGACAAAAAATATAATGAATGGCATATTAACTCTACATGAAGTGTTGCATGAAGAAAAAGATGGAAGCATTACAGGGTTTGATAAGGCATTCTAGGGTTTAAGGCGACTGACCAAGGTGATTGACCAATTTCCATTCTAGGGTTTGAGGCGACTGTCCAAGTCATTAGCTAGGCATGTGTATTGCTTATATCAAAAGCCGACAATAACAATTATATTAACAATTAAACAATAACATTCAAAATATTTTCAAGTCGCCTAGTCGACCCTAGTCGCCTACCCATTGACTATGTCGACTAGGACGACTAATCATCGACTAGGGCGACTAATCGATCCTAGTCAACCCTAGTCGGTCCTCTAATCGTCCAGGCCATTTTTTCCTCTTAATCATCTCATGATCACAACATAGCAGTTGGCTACATTGCATATATCACAAGCACACAAATAAACCACAAATTTAGAATTACAGGTTTAAATAGTGCATACAAGAATTGGTAAGTTTTTTGAAATGTATACAAGTCTATTGAGCAATGATGCGGTTAAACTTGCAAGGAACACATCTTCCACTAAAGGTTCAAGTTCACATTAAACTAGCACTATGCAGCGAAAATTGACATTTGAAAACAACAGGAGTCTAACAATTCCTACCCACAACACCATCGACACCGATAATGTCATGTGAAAATAACATCTTACAAACTCGTTCCCACGAGGGGTGATGATCTTCATCACAACGAGTACTATGGTCTCGTAGAACTATCTACCACTTTTGTGTGTCAAACAATTTATGAAGTCATGGCCAAAACACGAGTACAAGGTGAGATATTCGACTTGCTATACCATTACATCCAGCATGTGGTTAGAATGGATGGTGCTTAGGATAAAAAGAACAAGACACATTCCTTAATTGACTGAGAGTTACTACAATCCAAATCGCCCCTCATTACACAAGTTCATTTTCTTTCAGTTTTTATTCCATATCTAGGTATATTATGCCCTAAGATCGTTAACAGTGGTGGCCTTGCCACACAATTCAACTTTTACCAGTATAAGCATGGCTAAGCTTGACACTTCGCAAAATAAAACTAACCCAGACCTTCGTGGAACAACTAGGGTTCAAAAACTTGAGGAAATCTACACACCTAGGGCGACACAGTTCATCTTCTTGAGGCGACTCACCAAGGCACCTAGGATTCAAAAACTTTGATTAAGGAAATCTATTCAAGTCACCATTTGACTCGGCCGCCGGCGAGGGCGAGGAGGGAGGCAGCACATGGATGGAGGAGGGAAGGTCGAAGCTCGGCGGCGACATCGAGGGCAAAGCTCGGCGTACCTGGAAGTGGCGAGGGCGAAGAACAACATCAATAGTGAAGCTCGGCGTACCTGGAAGCAACGACGACGTAGCTTGGCGGCAACAGCGAAGCTCGGCGGCGACGGTGAAGCTCCGCGGCGACGGTGAAGCTCGGCAGCAAGAGCGACGAAGACTTGGCGGCAAACAAAATTTCGGCAGCCTGACGACTTCGAAGTGATTTCGCCCTGATTAGGTTTTTCCAACGCAACCGAGGCTATATATAAACGCCTATCTTCGCAGGCGGTTATTAAGAACCAACCGCCTAAGAAGATGATTATCTCAGGCGGGCGGTTGGCTCTTACTAACTGCTTGAGAAGATTAACTTATTCCAGGCGGTTGCTAAGTAATAACCGCCTGAGATGAGCTTTTTTTTCCAGGCGGTTATTCAATACCAACCGCCTGAGAAGAACTTTATGTAAGCTTAATTAATATTCTTGATTAAATGTGGGGCCTTTCAAAAGCCCAAATTCCACTTTCTTGTAATATGATTGAGTATTAAAGGTTACCATTAAATTTCACTTCATAAAGATTTTGGAATTGGTTAGAAGATAAAAAACATATAATAATTGCTATTTCTCATTTTTCTATCTTGATGATTATAATTAATTTTTCATTTAGTTTTTCAATGGACCTTTTAGTTATCATACCAACCTCTATGAATTTTTCAGATTTTTTCAAATTTTTTTAATCAATGTGTGTTCAAAATTTAATGAATACCTCATATGTATATGAGCATTTTGTTAGAATGATGGATAATTTGAATTTTGACATGTTGGAATGCTTTAAAAAATTAATAAATTTCATACATGTATAAATAATACAAATATGTTCATACAAACCAATTTCAGTGAAGGATCCTTTTTTTAGGAGATACACAAATGTGAATAATTTGTGAGTATAAATTAATTTGATATTTACCAAAACATTACAATGTTAGCTATACAAGTTTTAAAATATTTGGTCTAGGTGCTAGATGTTAATTTTTGAAAAATATAGAATAAAGAATCATCGAATTTGGACACAATTTGCAGAATCTACACATGTTTGAGCATTTATATTGGAATCTAAATAAAAAAGAAGCAAGGGAAAAGAAAACTGAAGAACAGGCTCGGGCAATTATCCCAGATAGTTGGTAAGTAATAACCGCCTGAGATAAGCTTTTTCTCAGACGGTTATTCAGTACCAACCGCCTGAGAAGAACCTTATATAAGCTTAATTAATATTCTTGATTAAATGTGGGGCCTTTCAAAAGCCCATATTCCACTTTCTTGTAATATGATTGAGTATTAAAGGTTACCATTAAATTTCACTTCATAAATCCTTTGAAATTGGTCAAAACATAAAAAACATATAACAATTGCTATTTGTCATTTTTCTATCTTGATGAATATAATGATTTTTTCATTTAGTTTTTCAATGGACCTTTTTAGTCATCATACCAACCTCTATGAATTTTTCCATATTTTTTTATTTTTTTTGAATCAATGTGTGTTCAAAATTTGATGAATGCCTCATATGTATATGAGCATTTGGTTAGAATGATGGATAACTTGAATTTTGACATGTTGGAATGCTTTAAAAATTAGCAAAATTCATACATGTATAAATAATACAAATATGTTCATACAAACCAATTTCAGTGAAGGATCCCTTTTTTAGGAGATACAAAAATGTGAATAATATATGAGTATAAATTAATTTGATATTTAGCAAAACATTACAATGTTAGCTATGCAAGTTTTAAAATATTTGGTCTAGGTGGTAGATGTTAATTTTTGAAAATTATAGAAGAAAGAATCATTGTTTTTGGACTCAATTTGCAGAATCTATACATGTTTGAGTATTTATATTGGAATCCAAATAAAGAAAGAAGCAAGGGAAAGAAAACTGAAGAACAGGCTCGGGCAATTATCTCAGGCAGTTGATAAGTAATAACCGCCTAAGACAAGCTTTTTCTCAGGCGGTTATTCAGTACCAACCGCCTGTGAAGCAGTTAAAAACCACCTGAACTTTATTATTTTTTATCATAGACGGTTGTTTTGTTAAAAACCACCTGTGAAAAATGACGCCTATATAAATACCCTCGGGCACCACAGAAAACCTAACTCTGGAGATTTTCCATCGATGTCGCCAGGCTGCAAAAATTTTCCACCGTGCGCCGGCCGATACTGCATTCATCAGTTGATCAAGCTTCGAACACAAAAAGGTTAGAAGAGACTTCTTCTTCACTATCATGTTTTTAATTTGTTCCGTTTTCAGCTTTGTTTTGTTGTGTTTGCATATGCCTCCAGCGCCCCCCCCCCCCCCCCACCCCCCGCCACCACTACTTGAGATTTGTAGTAGATTTGTATGATTAATAGTTGAAAAATGTAGTTAAGTGTCTCCTTGAGCTCACCCATGAATTTTACAAAATAAGAATTAGATTTGGAAGAGTAAAGGTTGAAGATGAATACAAGCACATCACGTGTTCGATGAAATGTTTCAATGAATAAGCCTAACTTCAAAAATCCATTATGGCGACTAGGAAGCTGAGAAAATTATGAAACAAATTTTCTTAGAACCCTTATGAATAGACCTACATGATACCAGTATTCACTCATATGATACAAGCTTGTTATGCCTCTGTAAATTCATTTTATAGAAGACCTTTAGGGAATCCCTGTGGCCAAATTTTGTAAATTTTACAAAAAATCTGTTATTGAAACATTGACCGTCGAGTGTGGATGTATACATGCCAAGACCCAATCCTATGTACATTCATAATGTTGAAAATTTTATTGAAGCATCCAAGAGACATGCGAAGTTGCAAAAGATAGATGACATATTATATCCATGTATCGACTGTGAAAATAAGATTGCTTTGATAGATACTATAGTAATTCAATCTCATTTGGTGAAAAGATGTTTAAAAAAAACTACATAATATGGACAAATCATGGTGAGTTAGATACACATGAAGTGGATAAAGATGATGAGAGAGGTTCAGATGACGATAATATTCATATTGATAATGGTAGTGACAATCAAGATGGTGGTGACGATGATGAGTTCGATTGTGAGGAGATGTTGTGTCACATTGAACCATATGTATTGACTTCTATGGGAGCAAGTAAAGATTTAAGTAAAATGGAGACATTGCAAAATGCGGCAACAGAGCTTTTATATGATGAATCAAACGGTTGTGATAAAGAGTTTATTTCATAGTGTGCAGTCCTAGAACTACTAAAGTTGAAAGCCACACACGGATGATCCAATTGTAGTTTCTCTGATCTTTTGAATCTTATGGAAGATATTATTCCAAATCCAAATAAACTGCCTAGAAGCACTTATAAAGCGAAGAAACTTCTTTGCCCGATGGCACTAGGTGTGACAAAAATACACGCTTGTGTGAACCATTGTACTTTGTATCGCAAAAGAGCATGAGCTCGCAACTAGATGCCCCATCTGTGGTGTTAGTAGATATAAGAAGGACTACAATCACAAGTATGTTACCAATATGAAAAAGTCTCAGAAGAATAAAAAGTTTCTTATTGGTCCTGAAGGTGACGATGATGATACTTCTGGCGATGCAGACGGGAAGAATAAGAGAAAAATTCCAGCCTTGGTGATGTGGTACCTTCCGGTAATTGATCGCTTGAAGCGTTTGTTCTCAAACCCTAGGGAGGATGAACTTATGCGTTAGCATTCCGAGCAGTGCAAAAAGAATGAAAAACATATTCGAGACCCTAGTGATGCAACGCAGTGGAAAAATTTTGATATTCAGTATCCAGAATTCGCAAAGGAAATCAGAAATGTAAGGTTTGCCTTGGGTACAGACGGAATGAATCCATATGGCGAAAAAAGGAGCATACACAACACATGGCCCGTGGTCTTAACGATGTACAACCTACCGTCGTGGTTGTGTTACAAAAGGAAATATATCTTGTTATCTATTCTTATCCAAGGTTCGAAACAACCCAACATCAAAATTGATGTGTTCTTGGAACCTTTAATGGAAGATATGGCGAAATTGTGAAATGAAGGGGTACGTACATGTGATGTGTACAAGCGGGAGTATTACACGCTAAGAGCAATGATATTCATTACCGTGCATGATTATCCCAGACTGTTTACATTATCGGGACAAATCAAAGGGAAGAAAGGTTGTGTAAGGTGTGTGGATAGAACTAGATTTCTATACCTCACTTCATCCAGAAAGATGGTGTATATGAGACACCGATGATTCTTGACAGATACACACAAGTATAGGAAGATGAAAGAACAATTTGATAACAAAATCGAAAAAGATACTGCACCAAAACCTTATAGTGGAAAACTTGTGTTCGAAATGGTCAAGAACATTCATATTGCTTTCAGTAAGGGCAAAAAGTGTAAAGGAATAAAGAGAAAAAAGTACATCTCCGGGTGATACAACTGAAATGGCTTTCAAGAAACAATCAATTTTTTTCAAGTATCTTCCGTATTGGAAGAATCTGGATTTTTGCCATAGTATTGATTTGACTCACGTTACAAAGAATGTATTTGACAGCATCATTGGGACTTTGCTAGACATGCCGAGGAAAACAAAGGACATATTAAATTCACGTATGGACCTAGTAAATCTTGATTTGAGACGATAGCTTCATCCTGTAGAAAAGGCGAATGAAAAGCATTAGCTTCTCCCACCCAGCTACAACTTGACACTAGAAGAGAAAAAAAAGCAATTTGCGAATGCTTGCGTGGGATCAATGTGCCCACGAGTTTCTCATCCAATATCCGCGCTAGTCTCGATGAAAGGCTTGTCTTTATTCGGCTATAATTCTCATGACTGTCACATGATGATGCAGTGTTCCTTGCCATTGCAATACGAGTCATCAAACCTGAGCATATAAAAGTTGTCATCACACGTTTGTGTTACTTCTTCAATGCAGTATCGCAAAAGGTGATAGCACGTTAAGATTTAGACTATCTGGAAACATACATCGTCGAGACTATGTGCAAGCTTGAGATGTGTTTACCACCATCCTTTTTTGATATGCAAGTACACCTAATCATACTTCTTATTGATCATATAAAAGCATTGAGGCCACTATATTTACATCATATGTTTTTGTTGGAGAGATATTTAGGAGTATTAAAAAGGTTATGTGCGGAACCGTGCTTACCCAGAGTGATGAGCCACGAGTGTTACTTGCATCTACAAGAGCTTGTTGTGCATGGATTAGCTTGATAGGAGCTTATCAGCATCACAGGCGGTTCTTAATTAACAAGCAATCTGTGAAAACAATGTCTTTTCCCAGGCAGTTCTTCAGTAAAAACCGCTTGTGATGATTGAAGCAGTACATACGGTTCTTAAACAATGACCGCCTGCGAAAATCATGTATTTACCCAGACGTTGGTTAATTAAGAACCGCCTGTGAAGTTTGTTACATTACAGGCAGTTGTCGATACCCTACAGACTGGGTACCCCCGCATACAAGGAAGACAAGACAACTCCGACAACCTGCAGCTACGGACCTAGCCTCTCCGTTGAGGAGAGGTCTGGTGCTGCCACGTGTCCTGATGAAACCGGACCTAGCCTCTCCGTTGAGGAGAGGTCCGGTGCTGCCACGCGTCTCAAGGACTCCAGACCTATCCTTCCCGCCGAGGAGAGGTTCGGTGCTGCCTTCGGACCTAGCTTCTCCGCTGAGGAGAGGTCTGATTCCGCCATCGCGCGTCCCGCAACTCTGGAAGGCGACATGTACACTGAAGACCGTATTAACACGCCATCAACACAACATTAATGTGTCATCAAGACACCTTGGTGCACCATGAGACCCATTAACATGTCATCAGGACATGTTAATGCACCATCAAGACCCATTAACAAGTCATCAAGGCACGTTAATGCACTTTCAAGGCTAATTAAACCGGGGCCACCTGTTGGGCCCTGGACATAATGTAAGCTGCCGGCCTTCACCTATAAAAGGACAGGGCAGCCATGATAGAAAAGGGGGCTCTCATCTTGTTCATACGCATCTCATGCTCACCATGGGCTGAGTATGTGCAATACAGCACAACCCCCCGTGGATGTAGGATATTATGCCTCTCGGCAGCCTGAACAACGTAAAAATCCTCGTGTTCATACTGCTCGTAGATCCAGGAAATTTGCCCCTCCAAAAAAGAACCTCCGCAGGCTGCTCCTTAGCAGGTCTGGGGGAAGTGTCACAAAAACATCTTCGACATTTTGGCACGCCAGGAAGGGGCGGGCACTTTTTTGGATCCATGAGTCTCACCTCGATGGTGAATCTTCAGTCCGTCGCCGGCTCTTGTCGACCCTCATGCCATGAAGGGAGCAAGGAAGACAGCGCCACTTCGCGTGCCATAGCGAGCTGACCAGGTAACTGTGACATAACCAGTGTTCTTGGTTATTTTCTTATTCGGAGTCTCATGTCGCTACACGGTCACTCCCATGAAAGGTTAATGCCAATAGAGGGCCCGGAGTGCGCTGTCTGCTTAGCCTGGTCCTGCACCCTAAGTATGCGCACTTTAACTTTTTTGCGGCTGAATACTGGGGGTCCGAAGTGTGCTATCTGCTTAGACTGGTCCTGTACCCTAAGTATGCACACTCTACCTTTCCAATGCTGCGGCTGAGTACTGGGAGCCGAACGTCCCCCAAAAGACTAATGTCAGTGGGAGGTTAAGAGTGTGCAACCCGCTTAGCCTGGTCTTGCACTCTCAGCACCCTAAGACAGCGCACTCTCACTCTCAAGCAATGCGGTTCAGTACCGGGGACCAAAAGGCACATGCTCCTGGACAAAGAAATAACCAAAATCCGGATACAATCACCATGTTCACATAATTATGCTTAATTATTATGCATAGTATTCCTTTTTTTGCTCTGTTACATCTTTCTCTCTGCCCACAACAAAATTGAGGGCAGGAAGATTGTAAACAATGAGCACTATTACTCTTTTTGCTATCACTCTTGTGCAGGACTTCACCCTTCAAGCTCCGCCGTCAGACCTCAAGCTCCAACACCGGCACCTCCCAGGGGGCCCCGCCGTTGACATTCTTAGGGTCGATGGTGGACGTTCCCACACCTGCACAAAATTCTTTCACCTCCGAGGAAGCCCGCCGTCGACGTTGATGATGGTGGCCCCACCTACAGGATCATTGCCTCTCCCGAGGTGGGACCGAGGGCCACTGTCGATACCTTGCAGACCGGGTACCCCCGCTGTCGGAGTGTGAATCCAGCAATTCTCCCAGCACTACGGTTAGTAGACCGTGGAGTTTGTAGTTCAGTTGGGGTGCACGGATATTCAGAACAAGATGACGATTTTACACAAGGATTTACGTGGTTTGGGTCGCCTAAGCGTAATACCCTACTCCACGGGTGTGTGTTCTTGTTGTATTGAGCGTATGAGCGCTAGTGTGAGAGAGCCGAGAGGTTCCCCTTTTTTTGTGTATCGCTCGATCAGTCCTTTTATAGTACAAGGGCTGGCCGTTACATCGTTAGCCTGACCCGACATGTGGCCCTGGCGGTTACTGATGCCTAATACACAACTTAATGTGGTTCATTCCTCTTAATAGCGTGGTAACGCGCCTTAATGGTGGCGTTACTAGTATTAAGGATCCTCTGATCATGTGTCATTAACATGGTATTAATGACACGTAATCAGGTCTTGAAGTCTTTAATCTTCTTTGAAGGTTCGAACCGTTGGAGGTCCACCAATATGTCTGTTGAGGTTGAAGGTCCGGCGGTTGGATGTGTGGCAGCTCTGGAGCTTACCGTCTTGGACGAGTAGGTCTGGTGCTGTTGTACACGTGTCGATATCGGAGCTTCCCTCTGTCGAGGGTTAGGTCCGGGGGTACCACACTGGTATCTAGTTCAGAGCTTTCCGTGTATGGGTTGTAGCTCCGGTTTTGAGATACATGTGGCAGCACTGGGACTAACCATAGAAGAGATGCAAATCCGGTTTCGAGTGACACGTGGGGCCTTCGGAGGTCTTCAACTCAAATAGGTGGAGTTCCCTCGCGTTCTTTGCGGTCCAAAGGGGTATCCGGTACGTAGGGTACCGATAGTGGCCCCTGGTCCCACCTCTGGGAGAGACCTTTTGGATTAAGTCATTTTGCCGGAGGTGGGTCCATCTTTTGATTTCCACGCCGTGTCTTCAAGGGTTTTTGTATGTACCATTGAGGGGATGGTTCATAGTTAAACCATTGCCGCGTGGCACCTTCTGGGCGAGGCAGGTGAGATTCGCGCGTGCGGATCTCCCGCAGTTGAAGGTCGCCAGTTCCCAATACAAAAACCGTATTGGTTCCGCACGCCCTGTTAGGCAGCCGCCCTCGGGCTTCCCGCCGCTCATCATGACAACTGTTCACCTGGGGCAAGAACCTCGACTTGATCGTTTGGGTGGCCCCGGGCCCCCTTGTCATTGGCAGGGGTGTCATTTTTGAAATGTATCCTTGGCCCTTTTGCGTTTTCCATCCAAACGTTGCGGGGGCTTACTTAAGATGGAAAGTGCGCACGGTTTGAAGGTTTCTTACACCTTCATTCGAACTTGCGCTCGAATCCTCCAAACCTTCACTTACTTTTCCTCTCTCACCCCGCTGTGCTGCGATGGAGTTGGGACTCCGCAAGAGCCGTCTCACGACCGATGACGATTTGAAGAAGGTCCGGACCTACATGGGTTGGTCCAGTGACTCCTTCAACCACCTGGTCTGCGCCGGCAAGCTCCCGTTCAAGAAGAAGTGCGCCGACGACATGGTGTACTTTTCTGCGTACGCCATGGGGGGACTGATCCCACCTTTCTCAACTTTTCTCTTGATGTTGTTAGACTTCTATGGTCTGCAGTTGCACCACCTTGTCCCCCACTCCATTCTTCTTGTGTCAACATTTGTCCACTTCTGCAAGATGGGGGTGGGTATTCCCCCCTGTGTCGAGCTTTTCCGTACCTTCTTCACCATCCACACTACTGGCAAGAGTTCCGAGTATCTTGGCTTCTACTATTTTGTGAAGCGCAAGAAATGCCCTTACAAGTACTTGAGGTCGTTCCCTTCCGGCAAGTGGGACGACTCGAAGAAGGATTGGATTGTCGTCACGGCAGAAGAGCACGAGAGGCTGGAGCTGCCTGAAGGTCTTCCCAATGTTGACACTAATGCCTGGAGCGAGGTTCCGACGCTGTCAGAGGCCTTCAACCCTGCCTTGACCAGGATCTGCCAATGTGTGTAAGGGGGGGGTGACCCTTAGACGGTCTTTTGTAACTTCTTGGTCAACAGGTGGGCTCCGCTGAAGAAGAGGGAGAAGCTCGCCTCGGCCCTCAATAGTGTGATGGATGATGACAGGATTGAAACCAGTTTGAAGTCCAATTTGGAAGGCTATTCTTTGGAGCTTCATCTCAAGAAGTTCCAGTATGGCATTGACGTCGAGGGCGACGACTTAACTCCACCAACGGCTTTCCTCCCTTTGAACATGGAGGCGGAGTTCAGCAGGGAGCTCCGGCGGAAGATGCCGGTGCTTGATGACTTTGGTGAGGTAGAGAGGCGTTCGACCACCGGATTGGTGAATTCCGGAGATTCTGAGGGTGGCTCCGCTCCTGCCCCGAAACCAAGAGCTGAAGTCGTAGGTAAGGGCAAAAAGTTGGCGGAGCCCTCCAGCTGAAAGAGGAAGTTGAAGCACTCTGACGGGAGGTCTGTCAGACCTACTTCTTCCACAACAGCTCCTTCTCCCCGGTGGGGGAGGTCTTCGACGGCGACGCCAACTCTAGCATTGGCGTCTTCCCGAGATGCCGACTCCGGCTGAGTGACTCCAGCACCAGGGCAAGCTAAGGGCTCTAGGTTCAAGGGTCCTTCTCGATCAAGGGAGGCCCCAACCGAGGCGTCGTTGATGGCGGCAGCAAGCTCCTGGGAACCTTCCGGAGTCACTACACCAGCTACGACTGGGTTGGGCTCCGAGCGTCCAGCGAAGAGGTTCCACGCTAGCTAGAGCGGAAGTCTTCCAAGGTAAGTATGCTTCATTACCTTAGTTCATCATTTTTGTTGTAATCGTATTTTGAGTTTCTTCATCCTTCATTCACAGGGCATCTAGAAAAGGGGCTGAAGCTCCGGCTCCTGCGACAGCAACTGATGCCGTGCAGGCGGAGGCTCTAGCTCTAGTTCTAGTGCCACCCCAGTGGTGGCTGAGGTCGCAACAGCTCCGGTGCCATCTGTTGTGGTCCTAGACCTCGACTCATCTCCTCAAGCTCCCGTGGTAGCGCTGGACCACGGGAATGAAGACGTGCCAGTGTCTCCAACTCCGGAAGTTGAAGCTCTAGTTTTGGATGTTGTGATGATGGATGCTCCGACCGCAAAGCCAGAGGTAACTGCAGTTTTGGCCTTAGAGCCGGATGTTGTTGAAGCCCCGACAGCATAGCCGACGGTTGATGAAATTCCGGTGCCTGAGCCGGCTGTCATAGAGGTGTCGGCCCCCGAACTGGCGGAGGTCGAAGCGCTGGCCCCTGCTGTGGCAGTAGAGAAGGCACCAACATCAAAGCCGGAGGTGGCCTCAGCTCCGGCCGAGTCTTCAACGTCTGCCCCGGAGGTAGCAGTCTTGGAGGTACCCACGCCTGAGCCAAGGTGCCAAGATGAAGCGGCTGGTCCTCTGTCTGAGGGACCGGTTGATGATGACCTGGCGGCAGGACCTTCGAAGCCGACTCCGGAGGTAGAAGCTCCCGTTGCTAGACCTTCCTCGGCGACGACCGAAGCCATCCCGGAGGGTGGCCCTAGTGTCACGGAAGCTCAGGGAACTGCTCTTGTAGAGTGGTATCCAATTTTTGTTTTTGAGGACCCGCTGGAGTTAGCGGAAAGGACCCCGGCAGGTCCGGAGCCGATCCCCCTGTCGCTATCCATTGACAACGCCTGCTCCAGCCTTCGTCAGGTTGAGCTTGCGTTTTACCATGACAGCAAGGCCCTCGAGGAGGAGCGCCAAACCCTTAGGAGGTGGCGCAACCGGCTCCAATTTGAGGCCAAGCTAGCGCCAACAAGGCTGGCCGATGACAAGGAGTGGGTCAAGAGGAAGCAAGCCCGAATGGAGTACTGGGGTCGACTGCTGGATGAGAGGGAAAACATGGTGCGATCCCTCGACAACCAATCTCGGGCTATATACGAACAAGCCCAGTCTATCAATGAGGCGTCGAATGATCGCCGGGAGAAACTCAACACCATCCACGAGAGTCTCATCAAGCGCCGGGAGAACATCGAGGAGTGAGAGAAGAAGCTCGAAGAGGAGGAGCAGAAACTCCTGGAGCTGAGAGATGACCTCGTCAAGAGGGAGGAAGAGATTGCCCAGAGGCTGGCTCTGGGTGACAAGAGCCTTGCAGAGTGCACCCAGAAGCTGGAGGAGAAGGCCTGGCAGCATGGACAAGACCTAACCAAAAGGGAGGTCGAAGTCTCTGCCAGGGAGAAGAAGGTGCGGGGCCGGGAGAAGGACCTGGTTGACCGTCGGAACAAGATCCATGTCCGGGAGAAGGATCTAGCCAACCTCGAAAAGCAAGTTGCTGAGGGTATTCAGCAGCATGCCAAAGAGGTCGAGCACCTTGCTCGGGAAGGTTTGGAGCTTGCGGCGGACCGGAGGTCCTTGGATGAAATGCGAGGCTCGAGGGCTGCAGAGTCCCAACAAGTATGGGATTTCCTGGGCAAAGCCAATGACGCGCTGACACCGCTGGGCTTTAGTTACGTGCGTCCGGACAATCCGGAGCCAGAGCTGGACCATGTGCTGGCAGCGCTGAGCTCGACTGGCAACAAGCTTGACGCGATGGGCGATGTCATCGTGGATCAGCTGGAAAACTGAGGGGAAATCCCTGGCGAAGAACGTTGCAGAGTACATGCTGGCGTGCTACACAAGCCGGGATCCTCACTTCCCACTGAACCCAGTGCTTGAAGGTCCCATCGACGGAGAGGGAGACGCCGCCAAGACTAGTATGTCGGAGGTTGCCCAAAAGGTCACCTCGTTCTTCCGTAGAGTTTAGGACTTTCTCCTTTTAGCTCCCGCTTGTATCTTCTCTTCTTCTCTCTAATTTTGTAATCTCTTGTCCTCAGATGAATGAAATCCAAGAAATTTATGAATTTCATTTTTGTCTTCAACCTTTGTCTCACTTGGCCCCCTGGTAGATATACACAATTTTATTGCGAACATGTACCAAAAGGATGTAACATTTTGTTGAAGACTTGAGAGATTCGAACGTGTAGAGTATAGGTCCGAAGTCTTGTTGCGTCAACAGCAGAGGCCCCCTGGGGTTGTCGGAGCTAAGTAGCTCCGGCAGCAACCACTGTCAACATGTAGAGCGTCGATGGCTGGCCCTGGGGTTGTCGGAGCTTAGTAGCTCCGATAGCGTCCACCATCAACATGTAGAGCGTCGACGGCTGGCCCCCTGGGGTTGTCAAAGCTGAGTAGCTCCAGCAGCGACCACTGTCAACACGTAGAGCGTCGACAGCTGGCCCCCTGGGGTTGTCGGAGCTTAGTAGCTCTGGCTGCATCCACTGCCAACATGTAGAGTGTCGACAGCGGACCCCATTGGGGTGTTCTTCCACCATCTTTTCTTTAGCTCCTTTTATTTCTTCACATCGACGGCTGGCCCCCTGGATTTGTCGGAACTTGATAGTTCCGGCGAAGCTCACTATCAATGTTTAAAACATCGATGGCGGGCCCCCTTGGGGGATGTTGGAGCTTTGATAGCTCCGGCATTGTCCACCATCATCATGGGATTTTCATTTTTCCTGCACACTGAAGTCAAGAAAACCCGGAAAATCCATTTCCTATCTATAACTCATTTGCGGCTTACTATCCCCGAAAGAAATTTTAGATCGACAACAATTCTGTATTCAATCAAGCGCATTTGTTTGTTTTCTCCAGGTCCAATCGTTTTTTGGACTCACCTAACTCAGGCCGACCGGGGTGTAGGTAGAGTGGCGTACTTAGGGTGCAGGACCAGGCTAAGTTGATAGCACACTCCGGACCTAGATTGGCTTGGCGTTCAGGCGAGTAGGCCATTCAACAATGTTAAGACCCGAAAGAATTAACAATGCAACTTGAATTATTCGTGAATTGTTCGAGCTAAAGTTTCTTGAGAATTGCACAACTTTGTTATAGACAAGAAAGAGAAAAATAAAAAAAATGAGCCTGTACAAAGTAAATGCACGTGGAGTCTGTTTTCACATAATGATGTCTTTCATTGTAGGTCTGGGTACAGGAGAAACAAGTACACTATTAGGGTACGGAACCAGGCTAAGTGTGTTGCATTTCTTGTTTAACCTAGGGTAGCTAGCTACACCTTTAGTCCTGAGACTGTGACAGGTGTTGCTTGAACTTTGCGGACCTTCCGAGAAAGGTCCGGTTGTTCTCCCGGAGGAGCTACCTGACTCTGTACAATGACGCTATAACATACATCATATGTAATTACAGACTCACCTCCGTGATATTAAACATAGAACTTATGGAGGTGCTCAATGTCCCATCCTCAGTTGCCAAGCGAATGCATCCGGTACGGGATACTTTGATCACTCGAAAGGGTCCTTCCCAGATGGGGGAAAGTTTGTTTAACCCTTCTCGAGTTTGTATTCTCTGTAGCACCAGATCACCTTCCTCGAGCTGTCGGCTATGCACATGCCTTTGGTGATAGCGCCAGAGCGCTTGGTGGTATCGTGCATTCCGAGTAGCTGCTCGACACCTTGCCCCTTCAACGAGGTCAAGGTCTTCACGCCAGAGCTAGTCCTGCGTGGCTTCGTTGAAGGTCCGGACCCGGAGCAACCCCAAGGTGATTTCCGGAGGAAGGACTGCTTCAGCTCCGTACACCAGGAAGAGGGGTGTCTCTCCAGTTGACCGGTTTGGAGTTGTCCTGTTCGGCCACAATGTGGGCGAAAGCTCTTCAATCCAGTTGGCTCCATGTTTTTTCAGGCGCTCATATGTGCGCGTCTTGAGTCCTTTTAGGATTTCTGCATTTTCTCTCTCAGCTTGGCCATTGCTTGCCGGGTGAGCTACGAAAGCGTAGCTAACTTGTATGCCGAGGTCTTTGCAATATCCTTGGAATGCAGAACTTGTGAATTGGGTCCCATTGTCAGTTATGATCTTGTTTGGGACTCCAAATCTGCATACTATGGACTGCGAGAAGTTGATAGCTGATTGCTTGTTTATTGTCATAACTGGAGTTGCTTCCGACCACTTGGTGAACTAATCAATGGCGACGTACAGGAACTTGTAACTTCCGACGGCTCTTGGGAAAGGTCCCAAGATATCCACCCCCCACACGGCGAATGACCATGTAGGAGGTGTCATTTGTAATAGCTGAGTTGGTGTTTGAATTTGCTTCACATGGAACTGACATGCTTCACATTTCTTCATTAGCTCAGTTGCATCCTGGAGTGCTGTAGGCCAGTAAAAGCCATGCTGGAAGGCTTTACCGACCAACATGCGGGAAGACGCGTGATTCCCACACTCGCCTCCATGGATTTCCACGAGGAGCTCGCGGCCTTCTTCCCTTGTAATGCACCGCATTAGGACACCGTTGGCACCACGCCGATAGAGATCCCCTTCTACCAGTGTGTATCTTTTAGCCAATCTGACTATCTGATCAGCGGGTACATTATCTTCAGGAAGGAAGTTGTCTTTCAAGTAGCTCCGGATCTCCGAGATCCATGCATTGGAGCTAACTTGAGCTTCTGAGTCTTGCGTGCTGGGTTGCTCGGAGCTTCCTGCAGCACCTACGACCCTTGATGGACGCCACGGTAACAGGTCCATCGGAACCGCCAGCTTCGAGGTGCTGGTCTTGCCCCCTTCGCTCAGTTCAGCATGCTGAGCTGTTGGTCTCGACAATCTCCAGATGAAGGTTCCGTCAGGAACCGGAACTCCGATTGAAGCTTTCGTCGAGAGTTCGTCAGCTTCAGCGTTGTTGAGATGCTGGACATGGCAAAGATCTAGGAGTTCGAAGTCCTTCTGAAGCTTCTGGACTTCAAGAAGATATGCAGCTAGTTGAGGGTTGTTGCAGGAGCATTCACCTTTGACTTGTTTTATAATGAGCTGCGAATCACCCTTTACCAACAGCTGCTTGACACCATACGATAGTGCCACCTTGAGCCCGTAGATTAGTGCTTCATACTCTACCATGTTGTTGGTCGCCTTGAAGTCAAGGTGAACCATGTATTTGACCTTCTCCCCGGTCGGAGAGAGGAGAAGGATTCCAGCTCTGGCCCCCTGCTTCTGCACAGAGCCGTTGAAGTAGGGAGTCCACTGAGGCTCAGTGAAGACTAGAACTTTAGGTTCTGGCTGTCCCGACTAACATCCTTAGGCGCATACCTTGAGAGTTGAGTGAATTTATTAAGATATTCACTCACGCTTGATCTTCCTTGCCTTAAATTCTCAAATTCTTGCCTCTTCAAGATCATAACACTCTAGGGCACATAATGAGAACAAAAATTCTCCTTGAATTCGGCCCAAGTAATTCTCTCTTGGTTCTCATGAGCATTGCAATAAGAATCCCACCAACCCGCAGCGGCTCCAACTAGTTGATGAGAAGCAAGCAAGACCTTCTCCCAGTCACTGCATTGGACAAAAGCTAGCTTCTTCTCCACGGACTTGAGCCAATCATCCGCATCCATAGGGTCAGTAGCTTGAGCAAAGGTTGGCGGCCTAGTCCTCATAAATTCTCCCAATCGGTTATGAGGTGGCGGGGGTGGCGGTGGAGGCATGTTGGGCTGATTGTTGATATTGCCAGCCTGCAGCTGTCCCATAGTCTGTATCATGGTCTGCATGAGCTGGTTTTTCATAGCCAAAAGCTGCTCAATGTTGATAGCTCCATGAGCAGGTCCTTGCCCATTGTTGTTCTGAGGTACTCCATTGTTCTCCTCCTCATCATTGCCATCCCTCTGGTTGCGAGTCCTCACCATCTGAAGAATAGCAATAGGTAAGAATTAGAAAACTTCCCCAACTATATGCATCAAGGGATATGAAACTAAACAACTAGCTAGCCTACGTGGACATGGCAATGCTAAAGCATCCCAAAATCCTCTATTAAGCACACAAGCAACCAATATATATAACAAACAACACTCCAAGCAAAAACACATCAATTCCTGAGTGCTCCTATGTGCTCTAAAGTGTCCATTCTATCTAGGCTGCATCCTACGATCAACCTGTGGCTCTGATACCAATCTGTGATGCCCGGTTCCGAAAAGTGAACCAAGCTAACGAATATGTGTGCCCAGGATGTTCATCACACATACACGAGTGCAATCACAAACGATATACAGATAATTACCACAGAACAAGATTAATTTACCAAATTTTATTACACAAACCATATTATCCTCGAATACAAGCTCTAATGAATATTAATGACAAGTTCAACTAATGCAGCAGAAATAAACTAATTAAGAAACTAAGCAAACTAAGCATAAGGGATAGCGCAGCTCCAAACAACACCACAGGCAAAGCTGACGGTAGACAGGGCCTAGAACTCCGCATTATCACCATTAAACTCCCAATCCTGACCTGCAACTGTTGGGGGGGATTGCAAGAGTGAGTACATGTCGTACTCAGCAAGTGTGGAAAGTATGACATGTGGCTTATTCAAATGTCGACAATAATAATGGTTAAGTGCTGAAAAGTACATCAAAACATTTGAAAAGCAATATATTATATGTACGTGAAGTAAACCCATCATAACCATAAGTAATATCATAATACCAGTATACAATTCACCATTCTCATCAATAATTCCAGATTTCACCATTTGCCAATAACCATATTCAATACCAGAAATTAATCCATAACCATAATATCACCATGACCATCCCAAATACCATTTTCCCTCTAATCATGGAAGTTGTCCAGGTGCTCATATCCGGGAGCACGGCTATCATGATAGTTTTATTCAACTCTGCAGAGATTGTACCACTTTACCCACGTGTTTGTAATTTCATCACCCGTCGGCGACTAAAGAACCTCCCTTTCGCCAATTACACTTCCTTTGGTGTATGGCCAAGAGATCACAAAATAGCCTTTACAAAGGAATTACTAGCCTATTCAGACCCCACTGAGGTTTCACCGGTGGCGATGTCTCCAACTGAGCACATCTTCAACCAAGGGCCCCCTCTTGAGCCATTCGGATCCCAGGGTAGTCCCACCAATCAACAACAAACTCAATCCGACTACCCCTTCCCCGAGCATCCTTAATGGTCCAAATAGCACTGGAAAAGCCCTCATTAATCAGCTACGTTGCACCCATACTTGGCCTCGTGGCGGCACTATAGTCCTGGCTTATTCTCGCATGAACCGGTCCTTAGATCTAAAGCAAGCCAACCACCATAACGTCCAACCCATCCACATACCAGGCTTGCTTAGATCACCCATTACCGCGTCACATTAACCATTTCATGTTAATCATAATCTCATAAATGCATAATTAAATTGAGTGATATAGTCGTTTTCCCATCCCAGTTAATTAAGCGAAGCAAAAGGTAAAAAAAAAAGCCCTTTCCCGACTCTCTACTATATATTCTAGGTGAAAAGGGCGGTTAAACAATTCTAGTAAACTTCCTATCATAGGATTCCCATCAATTTGACACAGCATGCAGTTTTGCAAACAAAACATTTATTCTAAAATCAGGAGCAATATGCTTCAAGGACACTTGCCTTGCTCTTGTTGTTGATTAGGGTCAAAGCCTTCAAACTCTTGGTGCTGAAGATCCTCCGCGGCACTCTCTAGTGCAAATCCGTCTAATCCACACAATAAACATACAAGACAAGAAACACAATCAAAGAGTGCACAAATATTACTCAATATGTCATGACATGCATGATTTATGCAAATGCAAGGTAGAACTTGTTAATAGATTGCTTTTAATGATCAATAACTAGTTCTAATAGCTTTTAACAAGTTTATACAGGTTTGGAGTTGATTAGATCAAATTTTAGAATTAATTCAACACAATTTAACCAGAAAGACCAGACTAGTCCGCTAGGGACCGGACAAGTCCGCCCTCTGCGAGATCAGCAGATTAGGGTTTCCTAGATCGACGTGAATTTGGAGATTAGGGGTTAAATTCACATAAGGAAAAGAGAATAGAAGGTATACCAGGTGTTTAGGACTCCAATGAATCAAGAAACTTGGAGATAACACTTTGATCTTGGTGATCTAGGGTTGGTGATGAACTTTGAGGTGAATTGGTGATGAAGAACGAAAGCTTGGTGGAGATCTTGGTCCTCTTTCGTTTCCTCCTCTTCTTCTTCTTGCTTGGGATCTTTTCCTCCCTCCTTGATGGTGGCTCTCCACGAACTAGGGTTTGGGTGGGGTGGAAAAGTGGCAAATAGATGTCAAACCAAGCGGTGGGGCTGTTATATAGAGGTGGAGGCTAGGGTTAGATGGATTTCGAGTTTGGGATGAGTAGAGGCCGGTTTAGAGTCCCTCATGGGCTCTAAAAGAGTTAGGCACGACGTCCCTAGGCCCACTTAACGTGAAACCCAAGAAACAAGTCATAAAACAAAAGATTAACTCGGAGTCGCGAAATATCGGACAAGTCCAGAAAGGATCGGACTAGTCCGAAGTCGTACAGAGAGAAAATCGGACAAGTCTGGCCAAAAATCGGACAAGTCCGACTTTAAACAGAGAGGAAATCGGACAAGTCCGCTGGAACACTGGACTAGTCCGGAAAAGTCCAAGGACTTAGCAATTTTTCAAGGATTCTTGGAATATCTGACTAGTTTGCACAAAATCGGACAAGTCCAAAAGTTTCTAGTGCCAAAAATCGGACTAGTCCGCAGCAAAAATGGACAAGTCCGTTTTTAGCCAGAGAGAAATCGGACTAGTCCTCAGCAAAATCGGACTAGTCTGCACTTTCCTGCATTTTAAGTGCGGTTTTGTTCCAAATCAATTTTAAATGCTCCAAATCAATTTTAAACTCGTTCCTCTTGTTGTGGGTTAATGCTAAACATGTATATGAGTGCATGTAGGGCATTATGCATGAGAATGAGGGTGTTACACACCTAACCCCCTTAAAATGAATCTCGCCCTCGAGATTCGATGCGGAAGAGAGGAGATAGGGAAAGTCCTTCTTGATATCATCCTCCAATTCCCACGTTGCTTCTTTTTCTGTGTGGTGCTTCCATTGAACTTTACACCATCTAATAACCTTGTTCCTTGTGACTCTCTCCTTGGTTTCCAAGATCTTGACCGGTTGCTTGGCATAAGTCAAATCTTCCTCTAGTTCCAATTCTTCCAGTGGCACTTGTTCTTCCGGTACTCTCAAACACTTCTTGAGCTGGGAAACATGAAAGACATCATGAACATTCGAAAGATGAGCTAGCATCTCCAACTTATACGCTACTTCTCCTCTTTTGTCCAAAATCTTGAATGGTCCAATATAACGAGGTGCGAGCTTGCCCCTTATGTTAAACCTCTAATGACCCCTCATTGGTGACACCTTGAGGTAAACAAAATCTCCCACTTCAAAGGATAATTTCCTTCTTCTATTGTCCGCATAGTCTTTTTGCCTTGATTGGGCAGCCCTCAAGTTCTCACGAATTCGGACTTGTTTTTCGGCTTCTTGCAACACATCCGGACCAAATACTTGAGTTTCTCCTGCCTCATTTCAGAATAAAGGTGTCCTACACTTCCTCCCGTAAAGCGCTTCATATGGTGACATTTTCAAGCTTGCTTGGTAACTATTGTTGTATGAAAATTCTGCATATGGCAAGCTTTTGTCCCAACTCCTCCCATGCTTTCAAGCACAAGCTCTTAACATGTCCTCCAAAATCTGATTGGTCCTCTCGGTTTGTCCATCCGTTTGAGGATGATATGCTGAACTAAAATTCAACCTCGTTCCCAAAGCTTCATGCAATTTTTTTCCAAAATCTGGAGGTAAATTGAGAACCTCTATCCGAGACTATCTTTGTAGGGACTCCATGTCGACACACAATATGCTCCATGTATATTTCGACCAATCGTGCAGCTGTATATTTGGTCATCACAGGGACAAAATGAGCTGACTTGGTTAAGCGATCCACAATTACCCAAATGGAGTCATACCCGGACTGAGTACGTGGTAACTGAACTATGAAGTCCATACCGATTTCTTCCCACTTCCATTCTGGAATCTTCAACGGTTGCAATAATCTGGCTGGCCTTTGATGTTTCGCCTTGACTCGTTGACACACATCACACAATGCCACATATTCAGCTATGTCCTTTTTTATCCTTCGAGTAGATCATAATATCATCAATAAACACCACGACAAACTTATCCAAGTACTCCATGAAGACCTTATTCATGAGGTACATAAAGTAGGCGGGCACATTTGTCAATCCAAAAGACATCACGGTGTACTCATAAGATCCATACCATGTCCTAAAAGCTGTCTTGGGTATGTCCGATGGTCTAATCTTCATTTGAAAATATCCCGACCTCAAGTCAATCTTAGATAAGACACAAGCACCCTTCATCTGATCAAACAAGTCTTCTATGCATGGCAAGGTGTACTTGTTCTTGATTGTTACCTCGTTGGGAGCTCGGTAATCTACGCACATCCTTTGGGATCCATCCTTCTTGTCCACGAACAGTACGGGCGCTCCCCAAGGCGAAGAGCTAGGGCGAATAAAACCCTTCTCTAATTGCTCTTGAATTTGCTTCTTGAGCTCCGCTAATTCCAAAGGAGGCATCCTATAAGGCCTCTTATCTATAGGTCTAGTTCCAGGTATTAAATCAATAACAAACTCAATGTCTCGATCAAGTGGCATACCTGGCAACTCGTCCGAAAAAACATCCAAAAATTCACACACCACCGAAATCTCCTCAATTGCGGCACCGTCCATATGATTCAACTCTAATTGCTTCGGTGCGGTTTGAGATGCTTCAAATTCTACGGTGATCCCTTCTTCGTTGGTCAACTTCACCATCTTCGTGGCACACTCAATAACTCCATTGTGCTTCCTCAACCAGTCCATACCAAGTATAATGTCCAACCCTTGAAAATCCAAAACAATGAGGTTGGCGGAGAAGTCTACCCCCCTTATTCTAAGGCTTACTTTTGGACATACTATATTTGTCCTCATCTCTCCTCCAAGAGACTTAACCAATAGAGTAAACTTCATATGAGAGATAGGCAAACTATACTTGGCAACATACTTCGATGCAATGAATGAATGCGATGCTCCAGAATCAAATAACATAGTCGTGGGGTTGGAGTTCGCGAGAAACAAACCAATGACCATGTCATCCGCTTGTTGAGCATCCTTCGTAGAGACATGGTTCACGTTGCCACGAGCAAAATTCTGTTGTCCCCGGTTCCCTTGTGTCTGTCCTCCATTGGGTCTTGGGTTTTGTCTCGACGCATTGCTTCCTTGACCAAGGCCCAACTTAGGACATTGATGCGCAAAGTGTCCAGCTTCTCCACAAGTATAACACTTCTTAACTCCACCAGAATTATTGGAACGAGCTTGGTTTTGAACACTTGCAGCAGGAAAATTAGCACGAGGCGCATAAGACATTGGAGGCCTAAGTGCTTGCATGAGAGGGCGCTGCTGCACAAACTGAGTTGGGCGCGATGCATAACCAGGGCGTTGAGTAGGAATAGAAGAGCTGAAGTAAGGCGCATTGGGCGGCGCAAAGCGAGGGCGCACGTTACTTCCTTGTTGCTGTCCTTGATATGGCGCCTTCCTCTTGATTTCTTGCTCCATCTCACGGATCTTGTTCTCAACCACAATTGCTTTGTCCACAAGCTTCTGAAAATTTGCATAGTCACAATTGAGTAGTTGCACTTGGATTTCATTGTTTAAGCCCCTCATGAACAAGTATTGCTTCCGGCTGTCCCGACTAACATCTTCAGGCACATACCTTGAGGGTTGAGTGAATTTATTGAGATATTCACTCACGCTTGATCTTCCTTGCCTTAAATTCTCAAATTCTTGCCTCTTCAAGATCATAACACCCTCGGACACTTGCCTTGCTCTTGCTGTTGATTAGGGTCAAAGCCTTCAAACTCTTGTTGCTGAAGATCCTCCGCGGCACTCTCTAGCGCAAATCCGTCTAATACACACAATAAATATACAAGACAAGAAACACAATCAAAGAATGCACAAATATTACTCAATATGTCATGACATGCATAATTTATGCAAATGCAAGGTAGAACTTGTTAATAGATTGCATTTAATGATCAATAACTAGTTCTAATAGCTTTTAACAAGTTTATACAGGTTTGGAGTTGATTAGATCAAATTTTAGAACTAATTCAACACAATTGAACCAGAAAGACCGGACTAGTCCGCTAGGGACCGGACAAGTCCGCCCTCTGCGAGATCAGTAGATTAGAGTTTCCTAGATTGACGTGAATTTGGAGATTAGGGGTTGAATTCACGTAAGCAAAAGAGAATAGAAGGTATAACAGGTGTTTAGGACTCCAATGAATCAAGAAACTTGGAGATAACACTTGGATCTTGGTGATCTAGGGTTGGTGATGAACTTTGAGGTGAATTGGTGATGAAAAACGAAAGCTTGATGGAGATCTTGGTCCTCTTTCGTTTACTCCTCTTCTTCTTCTTGCTTGGGATCTTCTCCTCCCTCCTTGATGGTGGCTCTCCACGAACTAGGGTTTGGGTGGGGTGGAAAAGTGGCAAATAGATGTCAAACCAAGCGGTGGGGCTGTTTATATAGAGGTGGAGGCTAGGGTTAGATGAATTTTGAGTTTGGGATGAGTAGAGGCCGGTTTAGAGTCCCTCATGGGATCTAAAAGAGTTAGGCACGACGTCCCTAGGCCCACTTAACGTGAAACCCAAGAAACAAGTCGTAAAACAAAAGATCAACTCGGAGTCGCGAAATATCGGACAAGTCCGGAAAGGATCGGACTAGTCCGAAGTCGTCCAGAGAGAAAATTGGACAAGTCTGGCCAAATATCGGACAAGTCCGACTTTAAACAGAGAGGAAATCGGACAAGTCCGCTGGAACACCGGACTAGTCCGGAAAAGTCCAAGGACTTAGCAATTTTTCAAGGATTCTTGGAATATCGGACTAGTCTGCACAAAATCGGACAAGTCCGAAAGTTTCCAGTGCCAAAAATCGGACTAGTCCGCAGCAAAAACGGACAAGTCCGTTTTTAGCCAGAGAGAAATCGGACTAGTCCTCAGCAAAATCGAACTAGTCCGCACTTCTTGCATTTTAAGTGTGATTTTGTTCCAAATCAATTTTAAATGCTCCTAATCAATTTTAAACTCGTTCCTCTTGTTGTGGGTTAATGTTAAACATGTATATGAGTGCATGTAGGGCATGATGCATGAGAATGAGGGTGTTACATTCTGCTCACTGGGGCCCCCAAGATTTGATGGAGAGGGGGTCCATTCCGCCCCGAAGTCGGCCAATGCTTGACTCTTGATATCTTTTTTTGGGGCGAATTCAAGATCGAACTCGGCCAATTCCACTGCCCACTTTGCAATGTTCCCAGTGGAGTTGGGGTTATGCAAGATTGCGCGCAGTGGATAAGAGGTTACCACTGAAATCTTGTGAGCTTGGATGTAGTGATGAAGCTTCCTAGAGGCGATAAGAACTACGTAGAGCAGCTTATGCACCTCTAGATACCGAGTCTTGGCGTCATGGAGTACTTCGCTGATGAAGTACACTGGGCGCTGGACTGTCCGAACCCTCCCGGAGGGGCCTGAAGCTTCCTCCTCATCAACCCGGACCCTCCCAGAGGGGTTCAGACCTTCTTCGGGTACCTCCAGGTTCTTTCTAGAGGAACCCGAAGCTTCTTCAGAAGTGACCCGGACCTTCCTGGAAAGGTCCAGATCTTCTTGTTCAGCAATAATAGCTCTTTCATTTGAAGAAGGTTGATCCTCTAGTGTCTCACCTTGAAGATAAGGGTCTAGGGGCTGGGACCCAGACTTGCCTTCAGGTAGCTCCGGACCCTCCCGGAGGGGTCTGGATTCCTGAACTTGTTAATAGATTGCTTTTAATGATCAATAACTAGTTCTAATAGCTTTTAACAAGTTTATACAGGTTTGGAGTTGATTAGATCAAATTTTAGAATTAATTCAACACAATTTAACCAGAAAGACCAGACTAGTCCGCTAGGGACCGGACAAGTCCGCCCTCTGCGAGATCAGCAGATTAGGGTTTCCTAGATCGACGTGAATTTGGAGATTAGGGGTTAAATTCACATAAGGAAAAGAGAATAGAAGGTATACCAGGTGTTTAGGACTCCAATGAATCAAGAAACTTGGAGATAACACTTTGATCTTGGTGATCTAGGGTTGGTGATGAACTTTGAGGTGAATTGGTGATGAAGAACGAAAGCTTGGTGGAGATCTTGGTCCTCTTTCGTTTCCTCCTCTTCTTCTTCTTGCTTGGGATCTTTTCCTCCCTCCTTGATGGTGGCTCTCCACGAACTAGGGTTTGGGTGGGGTGGAAAAGTGGCAAATAGATGTCAAACCAAGCGGTGGGGCTGTTATATAGAGGTGGAGGCTAGGGTTAGATGGATTTCGAGTTTGGGATGAGTAGAGGCCGGTTTAGAGTCCCTCATGGGCTCTAAAAGAGTTAGGCACGACGTCCCTAGGCCCACTTAACGTGAAACCCAAGAAACAAGTCATAAAACAAAAGATTAACTCGGAGTCGCGAAATATCGGACAAGTCCAGAAAGGATCGGACTAGTCCGAAGTCGTACAGAGAGAAAATCGGACAAGTCTGGCCAAAAATCGGACAAGTCCGACTTTAAACAGAGAGGAAATCGGACAAGTCCGCTGGAACACTGGACTAGTCCGGAAAAGTCCAAGGACTTAGCAATTTTTCAAGGATTCTTGGAATATCTGACTAGTTTGCACAAAATCGGACAAGTCCAAAAGTTTCTAGTGCCAAAAATCGGACTAGTCCGCAGCAAAAATGGACAAGTCCGTTTTTAGCCAGAGAGAAATCGGACTAGTCCTCAGCAAAATCGGACTAGTCTGCACTTTCCTGCATTTTAAGTGCGGTTTTGTTCCAAATCAATTTTAAATGCTCCAAATCAATTTTAAACTCGTTCCTCTTGTTGTGGGTTAATGCTAAACATGTATATGAGTGCATGTAGGGCATTATGCATGAGAATGAGGGTGTTACACACCTAACCCCCTTAAAATGAATCTCGCCCTCGAGATTCGATGCGGAAGAGAGGAGATAGGGAAAGTCCTTCTTGATATCATCCTCCAATTCCCACGTTGCTTCTTTTTCTGTGTGGTGCTTCCATTGAACTTTACACCATCTAATAACCTTGTTCCTTGTGACTCTCTCCTTGGTTTCCAAGATCTTGACCGGTTGCTTGGCATAAGTCAAATCTTCCTCTAGTTCCAATTCTTCCAGTGGCACTTGTTCTTCCGGTACTCTCAAACACTTCTTGAGCTGGGAAACATGAAAGACATCATGAACATTCGAAAGATGAGCTAGCATCTCCAACTTATACGCTACTTCTCCTCTTTTGTCCAAAATCTTGAATGGTCCAATATAACGAGGTGCGAGCTTGCCCCTTATGTTAAACCTCTAATGACCCCTCATTGGTGACACCTTGAGGTAAACAAAATCTCCCACTTCAAAGGATAATTTCCTTCTTCTATTGTCCGCATAGTCTTTTTGCCTTGATTGGGCAGCCCTCAAGTTCTCACGAATTCGGACTTGTTTTTCGGCTTCTTGCAACACATCCGGACCAAATACTTGAGTTTCTCCTGCCTCATTTCAGAATAAAGGTGTCCTACACTTCCTCCCGTAAAGCGCTTCATATGGTGACATTTTCAAGCTTGCTTGGTAACTATTGTTGTATGAAAATTCTGCATATGGCAAGCTTTTGTCCCAACTCCTCCCATGCTTTCAAGCACAAGCTCTTAACATGTCCTCCAAAATCTGATTGGTCCTCTCGGTTTGTCCATCCGTTTGAGGATGATATGCTGAACTAAAATTCAACCTCGTTCCCAAAGCTTCATGCAATTTTTTTCCAAAATCTGGAGGTAAATTGAGAACCTCTATCCGAGACTATCTTTGTAGGGACTCCATGTCGACACACAATATGCTCCATGTATATTTCGACCAATCGTGCAGCTGTATATTTGGTCATCACAGGGACAAAATGAGCTGACTTGGTTAAGCGATCCACAATTACCCAAATGGAGTCATACCCGGACTGAGTACGTGGTAACTGAACTATGAAGTCCATACCGATTTCTTCCCACTTCCATTCTGGAATCTTCAACGGTTGCAATAATCTGGCTGGCCTTTGATGTTTCGCCTTGACTCGTTGACACACATCACACAATGCCACATATTCAGCTATGTCCTTTTTTATCCTTCGAGTAGATCATAATATCATCAATAAACACCACGACAAACTTATCCAAGTACTCCATGAAGACCTTATTCATGAGGTACATAAAGTAGGCGGGCACATTTGTCAATCCAAAAGACATCACGGTGTACTCATAAGATCCATACCATGTCCTAAAAGCTGTCTTGGGTATGTCCGATGGTCTAATCTTCATTTGAAAATATCCCGACCTCAAGTCAATCTTAGAGAAGACACAAGCACCCTTCATCTGATCAAACAAGTCTTCTATGCATGGCAAGGTGTACTTGTTCTTGATTGTTACCTCGTTGGGAGCTCGGTAATCTACGCACATCCTTTGGGATCCATCCTTCTTGTCCACGAACAGTACGGGCGCTCCCCAAGGCGAAGAGCTAGGGCGAATAAAACCCTTCTCTAATTGCTCTTGAATTTGCTTCTTGAGCTCCGCTAATTCCAAAGGAGGCATCCTATAAGGCCTCTTATCTATAGGTCTAGTTCCAGGTATTAAATCAATAACAAACTCAATGTCTCGATCAAGTGGCATACCTGGCAACTCGTCCGAAAAAACATCCAAAAATTCACACACCACCGAAATCTCCTCAATTGCGGCACCGTCCATATGATTCAACTCTAATTGCTTCGGTGCGGTTTGAGATGCTTCAAATTCTACGGTGATCCCTTCTTCGTTGGTCAACTTCACCATCTTCGTGGCACACTCAATAACTCCATTGTGCTTCCTCAACCAGTCCATACCAAGTATAATGTCCAACCCTTGAAAATCCAAAACAATGAGGTTGGCGGAGAAGTCTACCCCCCTTATTCTAAGGCTTACTTTTGGACATACTATATTTGTCCTCATCTCTCCTCCAAGAGACTTAACCAATAGAGTAAACTTCATATGAGAGATAGGCAAACTATACTTGGCAACATACTTCGATGCAATGAATGAATGCGATGCTCCAGAATCAAATAACATAGTCGTGGGGTTGGAGTTCGCGAGAAACAAACCAATGACCATGTCATCCGCTTGTTGAGCATCCTTCGTAGAGACATGGTTCACGTTGCCACGAGCAAAATTCTGTTGTCCCCGGTTCCCTTGTGTCTGTCCTCCATTGGGTCTTGGGTTTTGTCTCGACGCATTGCTTCCTTGACCAAGGCCCAACTTAGGACATTGATGCGCAAAGTGTCCAGCTTCTCCACAAGTATAACACTTCTTAACTCCACCAGAATTATTGGAACGAGCTTGGTTTTGAACACTTGCAGCAGGAAAATTAGCACGAGGCGCATAAGACATTGGAGGCCTAAGTGCTTGCATGAGAGGGCGCTGCTGCACAAACTGAGTTGGGCGCGATGCATAACCAGGGCGTTGAGTAGGAATAGAAGAGCTGAAGTAAGGCGCATTGGGCGGCGCAAAGCGAGGGCGCACGTTACTTCCTTGTTGCTGTCCTTGATATGGCGCCTTCCTCTTGATTTCTTGCTCCATCTCACGGATCTTGTTCTCAACCACAATTGCTTTGTCCACAAGCTTCTGAAAATTTGCATAGTCACAATTGAGTAGTTGCACTTGGATTTCATTGTTTAAGCCCCTCATGAACAAGTATTGCTTCCGGCTGTCCCGACTAACATCTTCAGGCACATACCTTGAGGGTTGAGTGAATTTATTGAGATATTCACTCACGCTTGATCTTCCTTGCCTTAAATTCTCAAATTCTTGCCTCTTCAAGATCATAACACCCTCGGACACTTGCCTTGCTCTTGCTGTTGATTAGGGTCAAAGCCTTCAAACTCTTGTTGCTGAAGATCCTCCGCGGCACTCTCTAGCGCAAATCCGTCTAATACACACAATAAATATACAAGACAAGAAACACAATCAAAGAATGCACAAATATTACTCAATATGTCATGACATGCATAATTTATGCAAATGCAAGGTAGAACTTGTTAATAGATTGCATTTAATGATCAATAACTAGTTCTAATAGCTTTTAACAAGTTTATACAGGTTTGGAGTTGATTAGATCAAATTTTAGAACTAATTCAACACAATTGAACCAGAAAGACCGGACTAGTCCGCTAGGGACCGGACAAGTCCGCCCTCTGCGAGATCAGTAGATTAGAGTTTCCTAGATTGACGTGAATTTGGAGATTAGGGGTTGAATTCACGTAAGCAAAAGAGAATAGAAGGTATAACAGGTGTTTAGGACTCCAATGAATCAAGAAACTTGGAGATAACACTTGGATCTTGGTGATCTAGGGTTGGTGATGAACTTTGAGGTGAATTGGTGATGAAAAACGAAAGCTTGATGGAGATCTTGGTCCTCTTTCGTTTACTCCTCTTCTTCTTCTTGCTTGGGATCTTCTCCTCCCTCCTTGATGGTGGCTCTCCACGAACTAGGGTTTGGGTGGGGTGGAAAAGTGGCAAATAGATGTCAAACCAAGCGGTGGGGCTGTTTATATAGAGGTGGAGGCTAGGGTTAGATGAATTTTGAGTTTGGGATGAGTAGAGGCCGGTTTAGAGTCCCTCATGGGATCTAAAAGAGTTAGGCACGACGTCCCTAGGCCCACTTAACGTGAAACCCAAGAAACAAGTCGTAAAACAAAAGATCAACTCGGAGTCGCGAAATATCGGACAAGTCCGGAAAGGATCGGACTAGTCCGAAGTCGTCCAGAGAGAAAATTGGACAAGTCTGGCCAAATATCGGACAAGTCCGACTTTAAACAGAGAGGAAATCGGACAAGTCCGCTGGAACACCGGACTAGTCCGGAAAAGTCCAAGGACTTAGCAATTTTTCAAGGATTCTTGGAATATCGGACTAGTCTGCACAAAATCGGACAAGTCCGAAAGTTTCCAGTGCCAAAAATCGGACTAGTCCGCAGCAAAAACGGACAAGTCCGTTTTTAGCCAGAGAGAAATCGGACTAGTCCTCAGCAAAATCGAACTAGTCCGCACTTCTTGCATTTTAAGTGTGATTTTGTTCCAAATCAATTTTAAATGCTCCTAATCAATTTTAAACTCGTTCCTCTTGTTGTGGGTTAATGTTAAACATGTATATGAGTGCATGTAGGGCATGATGCATGAGAATGAGGGTGTTACATTCTGCTCACTGGGGCCCCCAAGATTTGATGGAGAGGGGGTCCATTCCGCCCCGAAGTCGGCCAATGCTTGACTCTTGATATCTTTTTTTGGGGCGAATTCAAGATCGAACTCGGCCAATTCCACTGCCCACTTTGCAATGTTCCCAGTGGAGTTGGGGTTATGCAAGATTGCGCGCAGTGGATAAGAGGTTACCACTGAAATCTTGTGAGCTTGGATGTAGTGATGAAGCTTCCTAGAGGCGATAAGAACTACGTAGAGCAGCTTATGCACCTCTAGATACCGAGTCTTGGCGTCATGGAGTACTTCGCTGATGAAGTACACTGGGCGCTGGACTGTCCGAACCCTCCCGGAGGGGCCTGAAGCTTCCTCCTCATCAACCCGGACCCTCCCAGAGGGGTTCAGACCTTCTTCGGGTACCTCCAGGTTCTTTCTAGAGGAACCCGAAGCTTCTTCAGAAGTGACCCGGACCTTCCTGGAAAGGTCCAGATCTTCTTGTTCAGCAATAATAGCTCTTTCATTTGAAGAAGGTTGATCCTCTGGTGTCTCACCTTGAAGATAAGGGTCTAGGGGCTGGGACCCAGACTTGCCTTCAGGTAGCTCCGGACCCTCCCGGAGGGGTCTGGATTCCTGAACTGGGGATGGTTCTGGTCTTTCCGCTACTAGGACCATGCTGACGACTTCGTCAGTTGCTGAAATGTAAAGCAGAAGTGGCTCACCAGGATTCGGAGCTACCAAGGTTGGTAGAGTGGTGAGGAGCTATTTTAGCTCTTGGAATGCCTTTTCTACTTCTTTAGACCATTGGAATGGTTCGGACTTCCTCAACAGTTTGAAGAAGGGTAGCGTCCGTTTCGCTAGTCTTGAGATGAACCGGCTGAGGGCAGCAAGACACCCAGTTAGTTTCTGGACATCCTTGATGTGAGCTGGTGGTATCATGTCTTCAATAGCTTTAATCTTCATCGGATTCGCCTGTATTCCTCGGTGGTTCACCAAGAATCCAAGAAGCTTTCCGTAGCTAACCCCAAAGACACACTTGTCTAGGTTCAGCTTTGTGCGTGTGATTCGCAACTTGTCGAAGACAGCTTGCAAGGTGTCAAGAAGTGACTCCTTGTTCTTGATCTTTATGACGATGTCATCGACGTACACTTCCACTGAATCTCTAATGAGCTCTCCAAAAGTTTTGTACATAGCTCGCACAAATGTTGAAGCAGCGTTTTTGAGATGAAATGACATGGCAGTGTAACAATATAATCCATCTACTGTGATGAAGGCAGTGTGCTCTTCATCTTCCCTAGACATTCTGATTTTGTGATACCCAGAATATGCGTCTGGGAAACACAGTAATTCACACCGAAGGTTGAATCCACTATCTGATCTATTCTAGGTAGTGGATATGGATCCTTTGGGCATGCCTTATTCAGTGTTGTGTAGTTGATACACATCCGAAGCTTCTGCCGGCCTTGGGTACAACGACTGTGTTTGCCAGCCATTTCGGGTGGAAGACTTCCCAGATGAATCCAGCTTCGAGCAACTTCTTCACTTCTTGATGTATGAAGTTTTGTCGCTCTACGGAATGCTTCTAAGGCTTCTGATGTACAGGTCGAGTGTCGGGATAAATCTTCAGATTGTGCTCAATCACTTCCCTAGGGATCCCAGGAATTTGTGACGGTTGCCAGACAAACACGTCGACATTAGCCCGGAGGAAAGTGATGAGCACGAGTTCCTATTTGTCATTCAGACCTCCCGATATACGGGTGGTCTGAGCAACATCGGAACCAATTTGGACGACTTTGAAACGAATGTCGGTGTCACTGCTTGGCTGCACACGGGGTGCAGAAGTTGAGCCTTGATGACGAATGCTCGGGGGCTTCGGAGGTTGCTCCTTTCTGGATTTTTCCTCCTGTGCTGTAGCAAGCGCGTGGAGTTCTTCTAGAGCAGTATCTCTAGTGGTGCGATCTCCGCGAATCTGGAGAATGCCTGAGGGTGTTGGCATCTTCAACACCAAGTAGCCATAATGAGCAGCAGCCATGAATTTGTATAAGGCTGGCCTACCCAAGATGGCATTGAAGGGTAAGTTGATCTGTGCCACATCGAAGATCAACTTTTCGGTCCTGTAATTCTCCCGAGTTCCGAAGGTCACCGGGAGAGTAATGGCACGGAGTGGAGTTATGGCCCCCGGACCTACTCCGGAGAAAGGTCAGGAGAGGCGAAGGTCCGAAGGTCGGAGCTGAAGCTTGACGAAGGATTCGAAGCTTATGAGGTTCAGCCCCGAACCTCCGTCCACCATCACGTGGTGGAGCTGGATGTTATTGATGGTCGGAGATACCATCAGTGGGAGTTGGCCAGCTCCGATCATGTTCCGAGGGCAGTCCGAAGCATCAAAGGTGATGGGGGTGTCCATCCACTTCCGATGAGGCTCCACCCTGGTGGTGGGAGCTATAGAGGCCATGTCCCGCTGCATTGTCTTGAGGACACGGCGGGAAGTGATGTCCCACGAACCATCAAAGATGGTGTTCATGGTCTTCCGATGTTCGTTGTCAGAGATGTTGGAGTCGTTGTCGATGGAGGTGTAAACAGCCTTCAAGACCTTTTTGGGGTCCTGAAAGCCTAACTCCTCTCCAGCTGGAGCTTCGTCGACTTTTTGCTTTCCTTCCCTTTGACGGAAAGGAGCTTCTTCCCGACGCTTGTTGAAGCGCTCGACAAGGTTCTGGACCTCTCGGCAGTTTTCCAGGTTATGGTCGTCTGTCTTGTGTATGGGACACCACATCTTGGAGCTACCACTGTCTTCATACGGCGTCCGAGGTCGTTTCTCGGGGCGTGGCCCCCGGCCACACGGAGCTGCAGCAGTAGGTGTGCCGACCGACGACTTCTTCTTGCTGTTGGACTTTTTCTTCTTCTTGCCACTCCTGGAGGTAGTGACTTTTTCTTCTTCTTGCCACTTTTTCTTCTTCTTCTTTTTGTTGGCCTCCGGAGGTGGTTGGGAGTGCATTTCACGTGTGGCCACTTTTTCTTCTTTCCCGTGTATTGGTTGTAGCTCTGGTTTTGAGATACATGTGGCGGCACTGGGACTAACCATAGAAGGGATGCATGTCCGGTTTCGAGTGACACATGGGGCCTTCGGAGGTCTTCAACTCGAATAGGTGGAGTCCCCTCGCATTCTTTGCGGTCCCAAGGGGTATCCGGTACGCAGGGTACCGACACCCGCATACAAGGAAGACAAGACAGCTCTGACAACCTGTAGCTCCGGACCTAGCCTCTCCGCGTGGGAGAGGTCCGGTGCTGCCACACGTCTCAAGGACTCCGGACCTATCCTTCCCACTGAGGAGAGGTCCGGTGCTGCCTCAAGACCTAGCTTCTCCACTGAGGAGAGGTCCGATGCTGCCACCACGCGTCTCGCAGCTCTGGAAGGCGATGTGTACACTCAAGACCATATTAACACGCTATAAACACAACATTAATGTGTCATCAAGGCACCTTGGTGCACCATGAAGACCCATTAACGTGTCATCAGGACATGTTAATGCACCATCAAGACCCATTAACGTTTCATCAAGGCACGTTAATGCACTTTCAAGGCTAATTAAATTGGGGCCACCTGTCGGGCCTTGGACATAATGTAAGCTGCTGGCCTTCACCTATAAAAGGACCGGACAGCCATGACAGAAAAGGGGGCTCTCATCTTGTTCATACGCATCTCACGCTCACCATGGGTCGAGTACGTGCAATACAGAACAACCCACTGTGGATGTAGGGTATTATGCCTCTCGGCAGCCCGAACCACGTAAAAATCCTCGTGTTCATCCTGCTCGTAGATCCAGGAATTCGCCCCTCCAAAAAAGAACCTTCGCGGGCTGCTCCTTAGCAGGTCCGGGGGAAGTGTCACAAAAACATCTTCGACAGCGGTTATTTTTTAAAATCCGCCTGTGATGTTCTATCATCACATGCAGTTATTGTATCATTCGTCATCATAGTCGCATTTTTTTACGGACCACCTGTGTTTGAAAAATCGAGGCGCATGTGAAAATGCTTTTTGTAGTAGTGATTCATTATATTTTTTGTCTTATTAGGTCTAGCATGGAAAATCCTAAGAAGACTGGTGCTGGTAGTAACAATAAAGAAGGCAATATGGAGATTAGTGACTCCAGCAGTTCAGGCTCCTTTCACAGTTCATCGGATCCTTTTCCGAATATAAAAATTAAAAAGACTTCAGAGGATCTCGATCCAGAATATGATCCTAACGATGAGGTATGGATCACGAATCTTAATTTCAGCAGTTCAAGTTAATGTTGGTTGTCAAGTATACGAAGTCTTATAATTCTTTTCTACCTAGATTAATCGCGAAGACAACGAGGTGACTTCGGCTCCTACAACCGCATAAGGTTCTCCAATAGATGAAACCTCAGGTTCACTCAAGCGGAAATCAGGGCAACGAGGTCCCAATAAGGGTCCATTGGACCGCATAATGTACATAACAAGGTTCGGTCCAGGTGGGCTTCCCCAAGAAGCACTGGATTGAGTTACCAAGTACCGAAATGCATGCGGTTTTCTTGTTACAGAGCTCGTGCCGATCACAATCGAGAATTGGAGAAAATTACCTGAGGAGACCAAGAATGAGTTGTGGGAAAGGATAAAGAAATAATTCAAGTTCCCGAAAGGCACGAAAGAAGCTGTAAAGAAAGCAACATTGGTCTCTTGCGGCAAGAAGTTTTGTGGTTGGAAGAGTGAAATGAATGCTTATGTTAAGGCCGATAAGGTCCATAGCTTGAGGAACATGGGAAAAATCACACAAGCTAAGTGGCATGAATTTGTTCGTCAAAAGAGCTTGCCAAAATTAACAAATACCATCATCTCTTGGGGTTCGCTAGATATGCCCCCAAAGTCCACAAATGGAATTAGATATTAGACAAAATTAACAGTAACGGCAATCCTCACCCGTTAGAAAACTGCGATGAGAGAACTCAGCGGTGGGTCTTTGCTCGGTCAGGTTTGACCAGCGAGGGCAAACTTGAAAAGCCTGACTCTATGAATGAAGTAGAGGAAAAAATGAAAGAAGTAATTGAAAAGCAACAGAAGGGTCTCTTCAAGATGAAGAGGGAGAATGACCAACTTACTGTTATCCTAGGAAACCCTGAACACAGTGGACGGGTTCGAACAATCTCTTCTCAAATGTCTTGGCTAGATGGTTTCCCGAAAGACAAAGAGACATATAGAAGACGTGAGAAGTTCAAGAAAATACTTGATGAAATGATTGCTCAAAAGGTCAAGGAAAATGTGCAAGAAATAATTGAACAACTTAGACAATCGGGACAATTAGTGGCACTGAGTACAGCGATGGTTCCCGTGCCAAAGGAGCAATTGGTATCTCCAACTGCCTACCCTGGCAGCGTAGATTCTGTGCCAGGCCCAGGGTCAACTCAAAAGTTCGCTGTCAATAATATTGCTAAGGACAAATCTTGTCGTCTTCTTGTCCGGATTAGCAGAGCAGGGAACACAACCAAATAGGTTGCCACTGCTGTGGCAAAGCCTGATCGTGACTTCAACGGCAATCCATTTCCGTTGTATTATGCTGTGGTGCAACTTCTTCAGATCATTAATAATGATTATGGAGATTATGAAATAGACCACATCACACATGAGGAGATCGCGACTCTAGGGCACGCTGTCAACAAATTAATCCTTTGGCACCGACGCGATATCGTGATGGATGATGAGTCGATTTCTAGCTCCGTCGCATCTCAAAATACTACAACCCTGTCTTCTAAGGAAAAAGTCCAAGAAGATCCACTCCCAGTCCAGGAAGATCCACCCCCCCTATGTCTCAGCATGATGATAGTAACACTACAAGGATTCTGCCTTGTTGCAATGATTGTACTGCAACAAATACTAAATCAATGCAGTAAGCTTGGTCTTTTGCCACGATTCACTAGTTCGTGGCATTAGCATCTATCGCCATAGAACACGATCGTTGTGTTAGGATCTGCTGCCACGATTCACTAGTTCGGGGCATTAGGATCTATCACCACGAATCTGTTGCCATGATTCACTAGTTCATGGCATTAGCATCTATCGCCATGGAACACGATCATTGTATTAGGATCTGTTGCCACGATTCACTAATTCGAGGCATTAGGATCTATCGCCACAAATTTGTTGCCACGATTCACTAGTTCGTGGCATCATCATCTATTGCCACGGAACATGATCATTGAGTCAGGATCTGTTGCCATGATTCACTAGTTCGTGGTGTTAGCATCTATCGCCACAGAACATGATCGCTGCATTAGGATCTGTTGCCACGATTCACTAGTTCATGGAATTAGCATCTATCGCCACGGAACACAATCATTGCATTAGGAACTTTTGCCACGCTTCACCTGTTCGTGGTGATAGGATCTATCGCCACGAAACACAATCGTTGCATTAGGATCAGTTGCCACGAATTATCGGTTCGTGGCGTTAGGATCTATCGCCACAGAGCAGAATTGTTGCATTAGGAACTTTTGCCACGATTCACCAGTTGTGGCGTTAGGATCTATCACCACGAAACACAATCATTGCATTAGGAACTTTTGCCACAATTCACCAGTTCATGGCGATAGGATCTATCGCCACGAAACACAATCGTTGCATTAGGATTTGTTGCCACGAATTACCGGTTTGTGGCGTTAGGATCTATTGCCATGGAACAAAATCTTTACATTAGGAACTTTTGCCACGATTCACCAGTTTGTGGCGTTAGGATCTATCGCCATGAAACACAATCATTGCATTAGGAACTTTTGCCATGATTCACCAGTTCGTGGCAATAGGATTTATCGCCACGAAATAGAATTGTTGAATTAGGACCTGTTGCCACGAATTAACGGTTCGTGGCGTTAGGATCTATCACCACATAATAGAATCATTGCATTAGGAACTTTTGCCACGATTCACTAGTTCGTGGCGTTAGGATCTATCGCCATGAAACACGATCGTTGCTTTAGGAACTTTTGCCATGCTTCACCAGTTAGTGGCGTTAGGATCTATCACCACGGAATAGAATCATTGCATTAGGATCTGTTGCATTGATTCACCAGTTCGTGGCATTAGGATCTATCACCACGAAACACAATCGTTGCATTAGGAACTTTTACCACGATTCCCTAGTTCGTGGCGATAGGATCTATCGCCACGAAACACAATTGTTGCATTAGGATCTGTTGCCACGCATTACCGATTCATGGTGTTAGGATCTATCGCCACAGAACATAATCGTTGCATTAGTAACTTTTTCCCTGATTCACCATTTCGTGGCGTTAGGATCTATCGTCACCAATTGTTGCATTAGGAACTTTCGCCATGATTCACCAGTTCGCGGCGTTAGAATCTATCACCACGGAACACAATCATTGTATTACGAACTTTTGCCACGATTCATCAGTTCGTGGCGTTAGGATCTAGTGTCATGGAACACAATCGTTGCATTAGGAACTTTTACCATGATTCACCACAATTCAATATCGGCTTGCTTCTAAATAGAATAGCGGCTTCTATCTTTTCAAAAAAATCAAATAGTTCACGTACAGCTAGCTCACACAGTACTTATATAATAAAATCATCATCTTTGCTGCCCCACCCAATATTGGAGGTACAATACCATCATTGATATATGTATCATCGTTCTCGTCATCGTCGTCATCTTCATTTTCTGATGGAACTCTATGTGTCTCAAACTGATCGCATGATCTCATTTGAAGAGCGGAAGCATCACTGGTTGCTTCCTCAATGTCATTCCTATCTCATGCGGTCCTATCCTTATTTATATCATTAAGTCATCGATCATCAAATGTCCCAGCCTCCATCGTCTCAGTGACATTATTTTCACTGTCCCAGGGGGCATGGCAAAAAGGTTTTGTGGCTTCGTTTTAACAACTGTAGTCCATTTAGGTTGCTTCACACTTCGAACGTAAAAAACTTGTTCTGCTTGAGTGGCTAGAATGTAAGGCTCATACTTAAATTGAGAAAGAGTAGTGTCAACATCTATCATTCCGTATCGATCCATTATGTAGCCTCTGCTTTGGCTCTGACCGGAACGAGACCGATCAAACCGGTCACATTCAAATAACAGAACATCTTGATTTTTTCATAATCAACAGAAATCATTTTCTTGATTACTCCAAACCACTCATGATCACCATCCCGAACAACAACACCACTGTTTGTGTCCGTAAATCTTTTTCACCTCTGCAGTTCAAAAGAAGCCATTTATGAATGATCAACTAAAAAACATGCCCGGCGATCAGGTCCTCTAGATAATGCATACAAATAATCGGTTACTTTGCCTTCTTTGTGTAATGTCGTAATTTGTACACATTAGTATAAAAGGGGTCCTCGATAAACCAACTTCAAAACACATATTTGTTCAATATTTCATCAAAATAAAAACTTGCATGTACTTACTCGTTTCTGAAACCAATAAACAAACTCATCTCAATGGCATTTTTCAGCATCCTGAGAATGAATCTTTTTTAGCTCTTCAAAATGCTCACTGAAGAGGGTACAAAATTAAATTAGCCATCTACAATAAGCATGATCCAATATAGTATAGAACATCTGAGTTATACGTATTTGATCCATGAAGCGGCCTCTTCAACATTAGAAATAATATAATGCCTGATGTTATGTAGTTCCACCATAGTAAGTTGGCACATTTAAACCCTTTTTTAGAATTATCAACTTCTGTAAATATATTAGACTCGAGAGAAGGTTCATTCCTAGCTGCAACTTCATGACGTTCTCATCTATTAAGCTTGGTGCTGATGTTATCCAAAAACTGACTACAAAAATTCATACACTCTTCCATAATATATCCCTCAACTATAGAACCCTCTGGGTGAGCTCTGTTACGTACATACCTCTTCAATGTACCAAGGTACTTCTCAATTGGATACATCCATCTGTAAGAAACAGGTCCACCCAAGCGAGCTTCTTCGGCAAGATGGATTGGAAGATGTACCATGATATCAAAGAAAGCGGGAGGAAGCAACATCTCAAGCTTACAAATTGTTTCAGAAAATTGTTTGATCATCTTATCCAAATCTGGTTCCACCAATTCTGTAGAACAAATTCCAGAAAAGAATCTGCTAAACTCAATTAAAGGTGCATCAACCTTTTCAAGCAATATGTCACATATTGTAATAGGAAGGAGCTTCTGAAATATAATATAGTAGTCATGAGTTTTTAGACCTGATACCTTACGTGCTCTTATGTCCACACATCTCTTGATGTTTGAGGCATAACCATCGGGCATCTTCACATCCCCCAAAAACTTGCATAAGGTGGTCTTTTGATCTTTATGCAAAGTATATGGTGTTGATGAACAATCATACTTCCCTTTCATATCCATCGGATGTTGCTTTGGCCGTATACCCATTTCCAGCATATCAAGACGAGCTTGTAGACTATCTTTTGTTTTACCATCCATATTAAGCAATGTCCCCAATATGCTATCATAAACGTTCTTCTCAATGTGCATGACATCCATGTTATGCCTTATTAGCAATGTCTTCCAATATGGGATCTAAAAAAATTATACTTTTCTTCTTCCAACTATGCCACCTATCTTCCTCAGTGCGCTTTCTCTTATTATTCATCTGTCCAAAACTCACTTGATCAAAAGTCTTGTATCGTTTGAGTACTTCATGACTAGAGAGTGATGTTGGAGCCTCTCTATTCTCTATCTTGTTGTTGAAAGAAGCTTTGTCTCGACGCCACCTGTGATTCTGAGGTAGGAAACGATGATGATGCATGTAGCAATAATTTCGTCCATGTTTCAACCACAAGGCGTCAGTGTTTACATGGCAGTATGGACATGCTAGCTTACCTTTTGTGCTCCATCCACATAGCATCGCATATGCTGGAAAATCATTTATTGTCCACAATATAGAAGCTCGCATGAGAAATGTCTCTTTCTTTGAAATGTCGTATATTTCAACACCATCAAACCATAATTTTAGTAGCTCATCAATCAAAAGTTGCAAATACACATATATTTTATTTCCAGGTGACTTTGGCCCAGGAATTTTCATTGACATCAACCAATAAGGATGTTTCATACACAACCAAGGTTGTAGATTATAAGGGATTAGAATCACAGGCCATGTACTGTAAGAAACATTCATTACTCTGAAAGGATTGAAACCATCAGATGCTAGCCCAAATTTTATGTTGCGAGGATCAGATGAGAAATTTGGGTGAATGCTATCAAAATACTTCCATGCTTTCGAATCTGCAGGATGGCATAATATTCCATCATCAATATGTTCTTCTGTGTGCCAGTGCATATTTGATGTCATTGATTTTTCCATGCAAAACCTTTGAAGATAGGGAATAAGAGGGAAGTATCGTAGAATCTTGCGTGCTACAAGCTTGTTGGCTTTTCCACAAGGTAAAGCCTCTCTTGCATCCCCGCCAGTACTATTTTTCCATCTTAATTCACCACATTTTGTGCATCGATCCAGCAGAGAATAGTCCTTCTAAAATAACACACAGTCATTGAGACATGCATCAATCTTTTTGTAGCTTAGCCCGAGCTCACGAAAAACCTTCTGAACTTTATCAAGTGTATTAGGAATGCAATGGCCCTCTGGAAGCACATATGAGAATAGTTCAAGGATCAACTCACACGCTTTTTTGCTCAAACCAGTTAAATATTTTATTTGGTACAATCTGACAATGAAGGATAATTGGGTCACCTTATCACAACCTGGATACAACTCCTTCTTGGCATCATTTAATAAGTCATATAATTCCTTTGTACACCCAGTTGGCTCCTACTAGTTTATAGCATTTTCTGGATCATCAACATCTACTGAAGTACCACCATGATCAATGCCTCTAAGTAGACTGGAAAGCATATTTTCCATAGCAGCATCATCAGAAATTATCTCCTCATTATTTGCTAATTTCTCAACAATATATTTTTCAACTCGTTTTTCTCCATGGTGTACCCAACAAGTATAATCAAATGACATCCCATTACGAAGCAAGTGAAGATGAACTTCTTTGCGTGTCCCGTGGCAAATATTATGACATCTCGTGCAAGGACAAGGTTAGTTTCTTCTTCACGAGTGCCCTGGAATGCTAAATTTAAAAATGACTTCATTCCATCCTGCCAGTCCTTCGTACGCCTCTCTTTTCCCATCCATGTCTTATCTTCTGACATCACTTCTTACAAGTCAATCAGCATATCCGTAAGAGGATAGAACTACAATAACATTATGTGAGTAATTGTACCTAGCGTTGTTGCTCCTCCACTTGTGGTGGCCGGCGGATGCTCTTCCAAGAGCGTGGCAGCCGGTGGATTCTCCTCCAAGAGCGTGGCGGCCGGGGATGCTCCTCCAATAGCGTGGTGGCCGACGGATGCTCCTCCAAGAGCGTGGCGGCCGGCGGATGCCCTCCAAGCGCGTTTCGTACAATCGGGAGAGGTGTTGTTGTGGATCGAATGGTCCCACGGGCAGGCAGCCAGGACAAAGCGTACGTGAAGCTATCAGAGTAGGCCAAACATTGCGCTAGGCCGCTTGTTATTCGTGGGCTGAAACTGCGCTAAGTCACTTTGTATTCGTGGGCCGAAACTGCGCTGGGATGCTTGGTGTTCATCCCCATGACGTGTGAGCCCATCTACAAGTGCACATATGGCTCTGGCAATTTGTTATCTAAATAAGTTAATGTAGCAATAGGGGTGGTATTCCAATCAAAATAAAGCATACACATAAAATCTCTTGAACCACAGCAACATAGTGATATAAACAAGGATTAAATACTACAATAGATATAAACATCGACGGAACCAAACAGTAGTGTTGAACGTACCATTCTAGACAACAAACCAATCGACGGAACTAGCTGTTACATAATCCCAAATAAACACAAAATAAACTAATCGGCACATCTAGTCCGCAACACTTCCCTTCAAGTAGTGGTAATAACTTCTGGCCGTGTATAGGAGTAGTTGTAATGATTACACCGCGTATAGGGGCATTGGGCCAGTGGTACGTTGGAGTTCTACCTATCTTTTTCTACTAACATTTTTCTCGTCCTTTCTTTTCTTTCATGTCCATTCATTGTCTCCACTTTTCTTTCCAGTTGTCGCTACCTATTGCGTTTTCTTGTTAGTACTGTATACTACTTTACAGACTGCTTTGCAGGTCCTGCTACGGGCGATCTCCTCTGGCACCTCTAGCAACTAAAGTAGCGTACCGACCACTTTAGAGGCTACCGGAGGTGTGGAGGGTCATTCATTAACAGATAATACAAATAGAACAGATAGTTCACTAAACAAATAGATAGAAAACAAAATAATAGTTGGAATAGACGAATAAAATTTAGTTCATCAACATAAAGCATTCTACAAAACAAGAAAAACGACATCATGAAACAAGAAAAACATCATCACACGGTCTTGTAAGTCTTTTATATATAGCCCATACCGGATAACACCTCATGGCAGAATGTGAAATGCTCGTGTCTAATCCTACAGTCTTCACTACAGAAGAGTCTGCAACCGCTCCACCCTTGCTTCCCGCAGTCGGCAGCCGTACACGGGTCAACTTCCTTGTTGGGCAGCGACACCAGTGGTGGTCTTGAAGGCGGGCGTGGATGCTCCCGCGTCAGATTACGGAATTCATCCATGGATTGAATCCGACACTGCGTGCACTCATTATTGGCCCTCATGATAGCGATGGACCCGGCCGCTTTCTCACCGACATGGACCTCACCTTCGACCTGCCGATTATACTCCACGGCGTCGCGAGCCCCACGATCGGCGTCGTAGCGGAGGAGCCCAAGGACGTAGGCTACCTCCATGTGGCCGGCCCTGGTCGTCCGGGCGAGAAACTGGGGGCCTTGCTGTGCAGGATCGACCATGAAGACGAGCTTGAGCCCGGTGATGTAGCACGCATGAGGGTGGCCGACGATGGCCAGGTTCTCCACGAGGGCTTTGTACCACCCGGGTTGCGCCACATCCTCCAGGTCACCCGCTCCAGTGCCACACGCCTGCCCACAATGCCATCCCAGCACACCGCATGCATGGCCTTGCAGGTGGCACGCATACTGGAGAGGTCGTCCAAGGGTCGCAGGGAATGGCAATATCTTGTGTGAACTACCTATTACATAATCCCTGATAAACATAAAATAAACTAATCAGCACATCTAGTCCACAACACTTCCCTTCAAGCAGTGGTAATAACTTCTAGCCTCGTATATGACTAGTGGTAATGATTACACCGTGTATAGGGGCATAGGGCCAGTGGTAAGTTGGAGTTCTACCAATCTTTTTCTATCATTTTTCTCGTCCTTTCTTTTCTTTTGTCTCTGTTCATTGTCTCCATTTTTCTTTCCAGTCATCGCTACCTGTTAGTATTGTATACTACTTGACAGACTGCTTTGCAAGCCCCGTTCCGAGCAATCTCCTGGCACCTCCAGTGGCAAAAAGTATCGTACATGCCACTTTAGAGGCCACCGGCAGTGTGGAGGGTCGTTCATTAACAGAGAATACAGATAGAATAGATAGTTCACTAAACAACAGATAATAAAAAAATAACAGATGGAACAGACGAACAACATTGAGATCATTATCATAAAACATGACTCCCTCCTTCCTATATTACTTGTCGTTATTAGAACAAGTTTTTTAGTTCATATTTGAACTAGAAAACATGTCCTAATTATTAACGACAAGTAATATGCGAAGGAGGAAGTACAAAACAAGAAAAACAACATCACAAAACAAGAAAAATAAAACATCACAAAAATAAGAAGAGAAAAACATCACGACTGGATTAATCTGTGACAAAAGATTTACTGTTTTAAAGTTGGGTTCAACTAGAATGTAATCAGATGTTTGGTGCAATCGTGCAATCAACCATCTTCAACCGTTGGATCGATCTACATTACGGTTGTTGAAATTTTTTATTTAACCCCCCTCCAACAGGTGGAGGGGTGGTGGTGGTGGTGGAAGGGGTTAAATGAAAAGATGTAATAACCATAAGATGTATATCCAACGGATGAAAATCTTTGATTGCGCGATTGAACCAAAACTTTAATTGCATATAGGGCTGTCAATGAGTCAAACTTGAGCGAACTTGTCTTTCTAAGCTTGAGTTTGATAAAACACTGAGTCGACCTCGAGTTGAGCCAAGAATTCATATATATACAACAGAATCTACTAAATAATTTAGGTTCACAACTAATTTATGGAGTAGGCGAAGGTGGATGTTGCACATTATTTGTTTCTATCATATATAAAAATTGTGTCCCATAAAACAGTTTTAATAGAACTATATAGTTTAGTTAATCATACATACATATCATAGATGACAACAATAAATGAGCTTACTTGAACTTTTCGAGCTTGAGCTCATCAATCTAGCAAGCTCAATCTTGGCTCATTTAGAATTGGCACAATACTCAACTTCATCCTCAAACATTCAATCAAAACTCAGTTTGGTCCTTGAAATTTCAAATGGATCAATTATTTAGTCTATCAACTTCAAACAACCGTTTCACTTTCATCCTTAGTCTGAGTTGGACATCCACATTGGCATGCCACATAAGCTATATCATCTACCCCGGTATATCATAGATGAGGTATGCATGTTAGTTAATCATACGTACGTACATATCATAAATGAGGTATGCATCTTAGTTTTGTACAACATGACTGAGGGATTTTCTATGTCTAACATGCATGCACCCCAAACATGATCAACCAATACGTACGTGTTTTGTCTTTTTGATGATGGATATCGTCATAGTTTGAGGCCTTGTCCATGCATGCTACGCCCCAACGATGCATGATCAACGAGCCTACAACTCTAGACGATATCCAACATCAAAAAGAGAAATTACACGTAGTATATAATTCACATCGATATGAAATATACATGATCGAGGTCTTTCATACTCTGCTAGTTGTCCATGCACATGCTATACGCCCCAAATCATGATCATTGAGCCTCAAACGATAATATATAAGAGCAAATTAAGACGTGTACAACATATCCGAGCATAATTGCATTATTTGTCATGATGATCATGTAGGCTTTGTTTGGGTAACTTCAATCCACTTGTATTGGAGTGGGTTGAAGTGGAAAATTAACTAATTTTTATCTCAATACTCTCTAATCCACTTTGATTGAAGTGGATCCACTCCTATCCAAATGAGGTCGTATGAAGGCCGGACATGACCGGGAAACGCCAGGATTAATTCCAGGAATCGTATCCTCGTCACTTTCATGCTGGTATCTGGGCCTAGGTTGTGCACTGCTCACCTGGCATATTTCCTACATCTGCCCCCGCACGTGGTGTCCGTAACGAATTCGTGCGAGCGATTTGACAAGGTGTGAATGATTTGTCCCACCTCGGAAAGTTGAGCTCGTTGCAACGAGAATATAAGGCGACGCACGCTATTGTAGTTACACATCAAATTGAAAAAAGATGTCGTACAAAACTCGGCCCCACTCCGTTCGACAGCATGCGGATGCTGTCGAACGGAACGTGGAGGAGGCGTGTACGGGGCGGATGTTTTTTTTGTATAAGTCCTGGGCCCTTTCCGTGTCAAATTAAAAAACTGTCAGTGAAGCCAATGGGACGCGTCGAGCCGTTGCGATAACCGAGAGGGATGCAAACCGCAGTTTTTATAAGAATAAATTGTTTTTCCCCACATACGCTGGGCCCTTTGCATGTGACATTAGAAATTTCTGCTTATATCGAAAAACATATCCTTTAATGATGCCATATTTTCCCCTTTAACTGAATTCATGCTTAAATAGAATTGTGTGACCCTCCAAACCTGGGGCCTCTAGAGTGGAGACAATGAACTTCATAAAAGAAAAGAAAAGTGGAGACAATGAACTCCAGAAAAGAAAAGAAAGGAAGACAAAAATGTTAGAAGAAAATAGGTACGCATATCATAGATGACAACAATAAATGAGCTGACTCGAACTTTTTGAGCTTGAGCTCATCAAGCTAGCAAGCTCAAGCTTGGCTCGTTTAGAATTGGCACAATACTCAACTTCATCCTCAAACTTTCAATCAAAACTCAGTTTGGTCCTTGAACTTTCAAATGGGTCAATTATTTAGTCCATCAACTTCAAACAACCGTTTCACTTTCATCCTTAGTCTAACTTGGACATCCACATTGGCATGCCACATAAGCTATATCATCTACCCTGGTATATCATAGATGTGGTATGCATGTTAGTTAATCATACGTACGTACATATCATAGATGAGGTATACATGTTAGTTTTGTCAAACATGACCGAGGGCTTTTCTATGTCTGACATGCATGCACCCCAAACATGATCAACCAATACGTACGTGTTTTTTTTTATGATGGATATCATCAGAACTTGAGGCCTTGTCCATGCATGCTACGCCCCAACGATGCATGATCAACGAGCCTACAACTCTAGATGATATCCAACATCAAAAATAGAAATTACACGTAGTATATAATTCACATCAACATGAAACATACATTGATCGATGTCTTTCATACTCTGCTAGTTGTCCATGCACATGCTATGCGCCCCAAAACATGATCATCGAGCCTCAAACAATAATATATAAGAGAAAATTAAGACGTGTACGACACATCAGAGCATAATTGCATTATTTGTTGTGATGATCATGTAGGCTTTGTTTTGGTAACTTCAATCCACTTGTATTGGAGTGGATTGAAGTGGAAAATGAACTAATTTTTATCTCAGTACTCTCCAATCCACTTAGATTGAAGTGGATCCACTCCTATCTAAACAAGGTCGTATGATGATTGGACATGACTGGGATAACACCAGGATTAATTCCAGGAATCGTATCCTCATCACTTTCATGTTGGTACCTGGGCCCAGGTTGTGCACTGGTCACCTGGCAAATTCCCTACGTCTTCCCCTGCGCGCGGTGTCCATAACGAATTCGTGCGAGCGATTTTGATAAGGTGTGGACGATTTGTCCCACCTCGGAAAGTTGAGCTTGTTGCAACGAGAATATAAGGCAACGAACACTTTTGTAGTTACACATCTCATTGAAAAAAGATGTTGTACAAGACTCAGCCCCGCTCTGTTCGACAGCGAGCGGACGTTATCGAACGGAATGTGGAGGAGGCGTGTACGGGGCAGATGTTTTTTATATAAGCCCTGGGCCCTTTCCGTGTCAAATTAAAAAACTACCAGTGAAGCCGATGGGACGCGTCGAGCCGTTGCGATAACATAGAGGGATGCAAACCGTGGTTTTTATAAGCATAAATTTCCCCGCATACGTTGTGCCCTTTGCGTGTGAAATTAAATTTTTCTCCTTTTATCGAAAAACATCTCCTTTAACGACGCCAAATTTTCCCCTTTAACCGACTTTGTGCGTGAATCAAATTGTGTGACCCCACACACCGGGGGCCTCTAGAGTTGAGATAATGAACTCCAGAAAAGAAAAGAAAAGTGGAGACATTGAACTCCAGAAAAGAAAATAAAGGAAGAAAAAAATGTTAGAAAAAAATAGGTACTACGTACGAGATTTAAGGTGAAAGAGCCTGAAGAACGAAACTGTAAAACAGGAAATCGATTGACGCAGATTAGTCCAAGTCGTGATGCTGTGTTTCTGTTCTAGTTTTTTGATTTTTTTCTTTATACATTTTGTGATGTTGTTTTCCTACCAAAATCTAAACAGTCGCGATGTTATTATTGCAAGGACTAGAACAGGCCGGAAGTTTTACCAGTGGCCCTATGCCCCTATACGCGGTGTCATCATTACTACTACTCCTATACATGAAGGTTCCATAAGGTGTCACCTCTAGCTACCACTACTCATGCTGTGGGAGAAATAAATTATGGATACAGTATGCACCGGAGAGCAAGTGCATACCATTCTCAGATGGTGCCACGTACTTCCTTCGTGTCTTCAATCGTCATTCCTGGATCGTGGCAGTTGAGATATTTTAGCTTCTGTTTGAGCTCAGAAACGCGCTATTGAGGATCATGGACGGTAGATCGAACTGCCAGAAATAGGTGGCACCATCTGAGAACGATATGCACTTGCCCCCAGGTGCATCCCCTATCCATGTTGTGTCGCTTTATAATATAATACTCCAGAGACTCCTAAGAAACCGCAACCTCCAAATACTAAGTAGTAGACCCTTTGTTCCTCTCAGACAGATTTGTTTCTTCACGGCTCGTCGCTCATTAATGGCAAACTTCTCCATCGACTCCCATCAGTTTTGTCTGCAGCTGATGATCCCCGAAGATGGTGGTCCGTTGTGCCACATATCTTGCGAAATTGCGAAGAAAAATGAGGAATATGCTGAATGTATTTCCTCCGGAAGGGAACACTGATTTCCTTTGTTCCAAACAATGATTGAATGTATTTCACTTCCGGAGTAATCCATTTATTTAAATTGTCTTGTGAGTTTCCTTTGATACAAACGGGGCTAAACAAAAGATGAGCGCGCATAGGGGAAACACAACAAGTGCAACATTCATCAGAGACGAGCATGCATATATAGGGGAAACACATCAACATGCCTTATACAAGTATATTTTATATACTCCCTTTGTTCTCTTTCAATTGGTGTTGGGAGAACTAGGGGTGCATTATATCCAAAAGGGAATGGAGGGACTATAACTCATAGAGTACAATGCCTGATGGTACAACTGGTCATGCTCGTGCTTAATCCTACAATTCTTAGTACAGAAGACTCTCTACTCCTCCCACCCTTGCCTGCCGCAGCGGGTAGTTCCCTGGTTCCCCCCTGTTGGCAGTGCCAAGCGTCATCGTCAATGTTGGGCACTGCCACCAGCGGCGGTCCCGGAGGAGGCCTGCCCAGGAATGTCTAGGCGACACCATATGCACTCTCCATGGCTTCATCTCGACACCAGCAAAACTCCATGTTGGTCCACTTCATCGCGATGGACCCAGCTGTATTGTAGCTGATGTGGGCCTCACCTTCGACCTGCCGGATATACTCGAGGGCATCGCGGGCCCCGCGGTCGGCGTTGTAGCAGAGCATGGCAAGGATGTAGGCCGCCACCATGTGGTCGTTCGCGGCCGCCCGGGCAAGGAACTGGGTGCCCAGCTGCACGCGATCGTCCTTGAAGACGAGGTCGAACCCGATGACGTAGCACGCATGAGGGTTGCTGACGATTGCCAGGCGCTCCACGAGGGCATTGTAGCTCCCCTTGCAGATGCTCTCCCGCTCCAGCGCCACGCGCCTGCCCATGGCGCGATCCCGGCATGCCGCGTGCATGGTCCTGCAGGTGGCGCGCAGACTGGAGAGGTCGTATATGGGTTGTGGGGAGGCTGTGGTGACCCACCCCGCGATCAGGACGACAATATCGTGCGGCAAGGGGAACTCCAAGGGCTTAGAAGGGAACCAATGAGGGTCTGTAGGACAGAGACGAAGAGGAAGAGTACGCTCGGAGAAGAGGATGGCCGGTTTGTGTTGCGGAGAAGAGGATGGTATGTCTTCAGTACGCGCGGAGAAGATGATGAGACACGCGCAAATGCGTAGTGATGGTTATGGCTTCTAAACTACGTATGAATGTCTTTCCCTTCCAGAGGATTCCATTCCTTTAAACTGTCACGTGAGTTTCCTTTGATGCAAATTGGGCTAAACAAAAGACAAGCACTAGAGTTAATGGCTTCTAAAGTGCAGCTGTACGCTGGTTTAGCCGCTTAAGTTTCCAGGAGGTAGGAGATCGCCTGCAGTGGGGCCCCCAAAGCTGTCTGTAAAGTACTCCCTCCGTCCCAACTCAACTCTATTTTTAGCTTTGGTCAAACTTACTTTGACCAGTGATTTCTTGCCTGGTCCTTATCCTGATGATCAAGGTCCTTCGCCTGCTGCCCCAGATGACTTGGGGCAGAATGATCTTGGCAACCAGAATGAAGTGTCGGATATGTTGTCCACGGCACATGGTTATTCGACACAAGAAAAAGTTAGCATGTCCTAATCTTTCTCCTCATATATAGCGTGTTAACTAATTTTTTGGCCCCAAATGATCTAGAAAAATTACTCTAGATTTGATGATGCCATAAACTAATCGCTGCTCAAAACAATGACGGTGCATATCAAGCTTGCAGGCTCTTGGCTCGTTTAGAATTGGCCCAATACCCAACTTCATCCTCAAACTTTCAATCAAAACTCAGTTTTTGGTCCTTGAACTTTCAAATGGGTCAATTATTTAGTCGCCTAACTTCACACAACTGTTTCACTTTCATCCTTAGTCTGAGTTGGACATCCACATTGGCATGCCACATAAGCTATTATGCCACATAATCTACCCCGGCCACCTCACTTAGAAAAGATAATAATTTTTTATCATCTTAAAAAATATCTAGCTAATTAATTCGGGTGGATTTACGTAGTTGCATGGGATATACATATTTCTCCTCCATGTTTTTTTTTGCAAAACTATCAAGTTATATATCCTATGTGCATATTACATATGTAAAAATATTGTAAAATATAAAACATTTAAGCCTAGGGAAGAGCAAACAAAATAAACAGGAAGGATGAAGAAACTTTTAAGCCTAGGGAATAAAATAAAAAACGACGCTACACGACTGGCCGGGTACATGTACGGTCCGGTTGTGCCGGTGCACCATAACCTTCGATGTGAGTCCCATGTCAACTCTATTTTTAGGCTCCCTTTGAATTGAAGGAATGACAAAGGAATTTTGAAGGATAGGATTTGTAAAGGATTTTTTTCCTACATGACCATTTTGCTCATAGGAAAAACAAAGGGTAGTTTCCATTGGAATGGATTCCTTTGCTAATTGTAGGAAACCTAGCATGAGCTTGGACCTCTTTTTTCTTTCCTGGCTCATGTTGCAGGTTCCTTTGTTTTTCCTATGATGCTGCCAAAGGACTTCTCATCTCAACTCCTATATTTTCAATTCCTATAGGATTACAAAACATACAATTTCAATTCATATGTTTTTCCTATTCTTGTGTTTTTCAATTCCTTCAATCCAAAGGGAGCCTTAGATTTGGTCAAATCTATCTTTGACCAATGATTTACGTAATTTTGATCTGTTTTAACAATACAAGAATTGTACTTTTAGATTCACCAGAAAATATTTCCATAATATACAATCTAGTACATGTTATTGAAGTTAATAAATTCCATATAAATCATTGGTCAAAGGTAAGTTTGACCAAAATAGAAGTAGAGTTGAGTTGGGGCGGAGGAAGTATTATATCTTGTTGTTTGCCGCATAAGGTTTGGTCCTTGAAGCCGTAGCCATTTGTACAGGCGGCTGATGCGACCGGGCGCATCGAGCTTACGTGCGCGCCAGTTACCGAGGCGCCTTAAATGCGCGCAGTGCGTGCGCATCTTTGAATTCAATTGGAACCGCTCCGCGTCCCATCATCATTATTGCGTGCTTCGAGAGACGAAATGTTAGGCTGCTACTATGCTATAAGATCATCCGAGCACGCCATTGTCTTCTCCGCACAGCCACTCTTCCTCTCTTCCCAAAACTGGGCCAAGGACACCATGGCTGACAAGAAAACGCCGCCGCCAAGCCCGCCAAAGGACGCCAAGGGGAAGCGTCCACGACCGGACTCCCCCTACCCCGGGACAAGGAGTGGGCTCTCCGGAAGATGGCGTGCGATGTATTTGACAATACATCGCGCTCCATGCATCGCCTTGGGCTTGGTCCTCTTCCAGAGTATACTGGAATGGGGACCACATGCCATTACATCTTTGGCATGACGCACTTGCCGGTCGCGTCGACGTCCTCTGGGACACGCTGGCGGTCGAGCTCGGCTACGCCGGCCGTGACAACCTGGTGGTGGCAATGTACAGGAAACTGGGCTTTCTGTCTCCGCCACGGGAGGTGCCCCCACCCTGCTAGGAGCCCAAGAAGGAGGAGGAGGAGGAGGAGGAGGAGGAGGAGGAGGAGAAGGATGAGGAGGAGGAGGAGGAGGAGAAGGAGAAGGAGAAGGAGAAGTAGGTGTAGGTGGAGTAGGAGTAGTTTTTTTTCTTGTTCTTAGTTGTGTTGTTTTCCTTTTTTTGTTTGTAGTTTGTGTTTTTATTTTTTCTTGTTTGTAATATATCGTCTTAAGGTAATGAAATTTATTTAGCTGCTCATTGGTGCGCAAAAAAGTTCTAATGCTGTTGTTCTAATGACAAACTAGTGGACTATTTATCTCTTTTCTTAGAATGGAATATATTTCCACTTCCAACTCTACTGAGCTGGCTCCAGAAAGTTAATACCACCTAGTTCATCTGACAGCACCAGGGAGAACCTCCCCCCTCACCATGTGCCCACTCTTTATGTTTAAACCCAACACAGATCCAACATAATGAGCAATCAAACAGCAAAGTACATAGTAAATCACAAAAGACGCTAGAAAAGTTTTTGGAGTATCAACTTTAGCCCAGATTAAATGCTCGTGGGCGTCATTGCAAAAGGGTGAAGACAAAAAAGACATGATTCAGATGGCTTGCAAAGACATACTAGAGTCAGGGTCATCGAAGTTTTTTCCCGATTTGGATTGAGTCTTAGTTATAGACTTCCATATTAATAAAATGTATCGGATGTTTTACTTTCACTAGTGTGTCGAGTTGAGTCTTTTGTTGTTGATCTTCACAACTTGGTGTATCAGTGTGGCCATACTCTCTACTGAGGAAAAGGTCGGTTTAATTATTTCCATTATCTGAAAAAACTTTAGCCCAGATTAACAAAGCGTCGTCCATCGAGCGCCTTCCTCACTCTCGTCGTGCATGTTTGACATGAAGAATGTTCCCTCGAGGGTTCGATGATAGAATACCATCTAGGAACAGCTCACTAAGTATGCTGTTCATAAAATTAATCGCATGCCTTGCACAGTACAATATAATTTCCAACCATGTTGTACTCGTCCTTTCGAAGAAACAACAGCCGTAGGCGCTAGCCGCTACGTGTTCAGATTTTAGGAACAAATGAACACACTTTTGAAAACACGTACGCCACATCCGATCCAACGTCATAAAATTTAACAAGGGGAGCAACGTCTTTCCATGACGTTCCGCCTGGTGTTGCACACACGGCTCTCGCCTCACGCTGGCCACGTATCTGATCCAATCGTACAACTTCAAATAATAGAGGGCTAGAAGATTGGTGGAAAAGTAATACATATAAGAAAAAAAGTAAGAAGAAAAAGGATGGCGCACGTTTCGATACATGAACCGTGAGACTGCTAACTTCCATCTTCTTCGACCAGTTCCCGATTTCGCTGATCTCTCCAGCATGCATTCACACTAGCCCCTCTCTGGTGGCTGGACCCAGGGTATCTTCTGGCCCATCCAACATACCCAGTGGGTGGTCCCCTAAGAAATGTTGTTGTTGTACGTGGTTTTTCGTTGAGACAATGCAACATGTGATCATAACGATAAGAATTAAAAATTAAAAAGAGTATATCAGATTCAAAAATCTTTATTACTTTCTTTACTCGGGGCTCGGGCCCGTCAAATTCGAAAACTCCTCCGTTCATATCATAACTGCATCAGTTATATATCCACGCTCGTTTCCAATTAAAATTTAAACTAAAGGTGTAGACGAAGGTTTGCACAAGAGAGAAGTTGCACCACGCCGCTGCAGACGGCAACCGTAGGTACGACAAGGAGAGAGGACCCAATGGCGGGGACTCAGGTGTACAACGTGACGTTCGAGGAAGACGTGATGCCCGGTTCTGGAAAATGAACCAAGCTAACGCATATGTGTGCCCAGGACGTTCATCACAAATACACGAGTGCAACCACAAAGGGATATACAGATAATTACCACAGAACAAGATTAATTAACAAAATTTTATTAAACCAACCATATTATCCTCGAATACAAACTCTAATGAATATAATGACAAGTTCAACTAATGCAGCGGAAATAAACTAATTAAGCAACTAAGCAAACTAAGCAAAAGGGATAGCGCAGCTCCATGCAACACCACAGGCAAAGCTGACGGTAGAGACGGCCTAGAACTCTGCATTATCGCCATTAAACTCACAATCCTGACCTGCAACTATTGGGGAGGATTGCAAGGGTGAGTACACGTCGTACTCAGCAAGTGTGAAAAGTATGACATGTGGCTGATTCAAATGACGACAATAATAATGGCTAACTGTTGAAAAGTACAGTAAAACTATTTGGAAAAGCAATGTATCATATTTATGTGAAGTAAACCCATCATAAACCATGTAACCATAATAATACCAGTCCATAATTCACCATTACCAATAACCATAATCAATGTCATAAACCATAATTCCATCCCATAACCATAACCATAATCATAATATAAACCATAACCATTACCAAACCATAACCATCACAAATCCCAATTTCCCTCTAATCATGTAGGTCATCCAGGTGCTCTTAACCGGGAGCACGGCTATCATGATAGTTTTAATACTCTGCAGAGTTTGTACCACTTTACCCACGTGTTCGTGATTTCATCACCTTTCGGTGACTAAGAATCTCCCTTATGCCCATGACCCGTCGGTCACATTACACACTTCCGTTGGTGTGTGGCCAAGAGATCACAAAATAGCCTTTACAAAGGGATTACTAGCCTCTTTAGACCCCACTGAGGTTTCACCGGTGGCGATGTCTCCAACTGAGCACATCTTCAACCAAGGGCCCCCTCTTGAGCCATTCGGATCCCAAGATAGTCCCGCAAATCATCAACAAACCCAATCCAACTACCCCTTCCCCGAGCATTCTTGATGGTCCAAATAGCACTGGCAAAGCCCTAATTAATCAGCTACGCCACACCCATACTTGACCTCATGGTGGCACTGTAGTCCTAGCCTATTCTCGCATGAACCGGTCCTTAGATCTAAAGCAAGCAAACTACCATGACATCCAACCCATCCACGTACCAGGCTTGCTTAGATCACCCATTACCATATCAAATTGACCAGTTCACATTAACCAGCATATCATCAATGCATAATTAAATTTGTAGTGTTGTTTTCCCATCCCAATTAATCAAGCAAAGCAAAAAGGTAAAAGCCATTCCCGACTCTCTACCATAAATTCCAGGTGACAAGGGTGGTTTAACAAATCTAGTAAACTTCCTACCATAGGATTCCCATCAAATTGACACAAGCATGCATTTTGCAAACAAAACATTTATTTTAAAATAGGATCAATATGCTTCAAGGACACTTGCCTTGTTCCGACGGATAGGGTTGCTCAAGCGCTTCGAAGTCTTGGTTCTCGAAATCCTCGTACACGACCTCTTGAGCACTTCCCTCTACTCGCGATCACACATACAAGAAAACATATACAAATTAACATGATGCACACACACTAATCAACATGCGATGATATGCATGCATGCAAGGTTCAATAAATAATTAACTATGGCTGTTTATTAATTAGATACAACTAGTTTATATGTGTTCATATGAGTTTACGAGGTTTTAGCGAGAATGCTGAAAATGAAAAAGATGATGCAACTAAAATCAATTTACGTCTATTAGATCTAATACGGCGCCAAAATTCGCATCAGAAAAATGAATCCTACCGTAGATGCGACGGCTTCGAAGATCGCGGGATGATGGCGACGCGTAGATGAAGTAGATGGCGCAAGGTCCTCCAGCGGCACGACGACGACGACGATCTCCGACAGACGATGGCACCCTCCTCTTTTTCTTCTTCTTCCCCTCCCTTTTTTCTTTTCCTCCCCTGGCGGCGCAGCCCTCTGGTCCCCTCTCTTTTTCCTACGGCGGCTAGGGCTCCTGGTGTCGGGAAAACACGAGTCCCGGTCTCCTTTTTATAGCAGCGGGACAGGGCGCTAAGACCGGCGCGTGTTGGGCACGGGAGCGCTCGCACAGGCGGGCGCGCGCTGCAGCGCGGGCGTGGGGCCAGGGCAGGCTGGCGCGGTGCGGGCTGGTCGGGCGGGGGTGCGGGGGCACGCGCGTGGCGCTGGCGCGCGGGGTCGCGGGTGGGGTGGTCGCGCGGGAGCGCGTGAGCGGGGCTGGGGCGGGGCGCTGCGCGGCTGGCTGGGCCTGGTTCGGCCTGGCCAGCGGGCAGTTCCTTTTTATTTCTTTATTTCTTGTTTATTCTTCTTTTTTTATTATTTTATTAATATTATTATTATTATTATTATATATTTTATTATTTATATTTTTATAGTATTATATATATTATTTATTTATATTTTTTTATTTGTTTCTTTAGGTTTCACAAATATATATATTATATATTATTATTATTATTTTTATATTTATTTCCTAATACATGTTTTATGCTATTATTTTCTTTTTCTTCTTTTGCTACTCATATTTGTATATATGCTCCATCTTTTATTTTTATTTTATTATTATATTTTTTTTCCTAATGTTTAACGCATGAATATGTATGCAATGCATGATGCGAAAATTTAGGGTGTTACAAACCTACCCCCCCTTAAAGTGAATCTCGCCCTCGAGATTCGACAGCGTGGAGAAAAGACGATGGAATTCAGTCTTCAAGTCTTCTTCACGTTCCCACGTAGCTTCGGCTTCCGTATGGTGGTTCTATTGCACTTTGCACAAACGGATCCTCTTATTTCTCATGGCCCTTTCCTTTACATCCAAGATCTTGATAGGTTGCTCGACATAGGACAAATCCTCTTGAAGTTCTAACTCGTCCATCGGCACTTGTTCTTCCGGAACCCTGAGACACTTCTTGAGTTGAGACACGTGAAACACGTCGTGTACATCGGATAGATACGCTGGCAGCCCAAGTCGATACTTCCTTTCCTCGCTTGTCCAGAATCTTAAATGGCCCGATATAGCGAGGTGCCAGTTTTCCTTTGACGTTAAACCGTCGCTGACCTCGGATAGGTGACACTTTGAGGTATACAAAATCTCCAACTTCAAAAGTCAGACTCTTTTGCCTATTATCCGCATAACCCTTCTGTCGAGACTGGGCAGCCCTTAGGTTTTCCCGTATTATTTGAACTTGTCTTTCAGCGTCTTGTAACATATCCGGACCAAATACCTGATTCTCTCTCGTATCATTCCAAAACAAAGGTGTCCTACACTTCCTTCTGTATAGTGCTTCATATGGTGACACTTTCAAGCTTGCTTGAGAACTATTGTTATATGAAAATTCCGCATACGGCAAGCTCTTGTCCCAACTTTTCCCATGCTTTAAAGCACAAGCTCTTAACATGTCTTCCAAAATTTGATTGGTCCTCTCGGTTTGTCCATCTGTTTGGGGGTGATATGCCGAACTGAAGTTCAACCTTGTTCCCAATGCTTCATGCAATTTTTGCCAAAACCTAGAGGTGAACTGAGAGCCTCAGTCCGAGACTATTTTCTTTGGAACTCCATGTCGACACACAATATGCTCCATATACAGTTCTGCTAGCTTTGTGGTGGTATATGTGGTCTTGACAGGAATTAAGTGAGCTGATTTTGTCAACCGATCCACAATTACCCATATTGAATCATAGCCGGACTGGGTACGTGGTAAGACAACTATAAAGTCCATACCAATCTCTTCCCACTTCCACTCCGGAATCCTTAATGGTTGCAATAATCCAGCTGGCCTTTGGTGTTCTGCTTTAACTCGTTGGCACACATCACACAATGCAACATATTCGGCTATGTCCTTTTTCATGATGGCCCACCAATAGCATGTCTTCAAGTCCTTGTACATCTTTGTACAACCGGGATGAATTGAGTACGGTGAGTCATGTGCCTCCTTTAATATTGTCTCCCGAATATGCTTTACATTAGGCACAACGATTCTCTTTCCAAGCCATAAGGTACCATGTTCGTCTTCATCAAATCTGAATTCTCTCCCTTCCTCAGTCCTTTCCTTGATTTCCTTGATCTCTTCATCCGTGGTTTGTGCTTCTCGAATTTCTTGCTCCAAGGTTGAATTTAACTCCATTATTCCAATCTCATTCACGAATCCGAGGTTCAACCGTTCGAATTCCTTACATAGCTCGGATGGCAATTCTCGAACCGTGAGTTGATTACTTACTCCTTTCTGACTCAAGGTATCGGCCACTACATTGGCCCTTCCTGGATGATAGTTGATCCCCACATCATAATCCTTGATAAGCTCCAACCATCTTCGTTGCCTCAAATTCAGATCTGTCTGTGTGAAAATATACTTAAGACTCTTGTGATCCGTATAAATTACACACCTATGTCCAAGAATATAGTGTCTCCAAATCTTCAATGCATGTACCACGGTTGCTAGTTCAATATCATGTGTAGGATAATTCTGCTCATGTTTCTTCAATTGTCTTGATGCATAGGCGACCACTTGACCTTCTTGCATCAATAAACATCTAAGTCCTTGTCTTTATGCGTCACAATAAATATCAAAACTCTTGCTCATGTCTGGCAATATTAAGACTGGGGCTATTGTTAACCTCTTCTTCAACTCCTCAAAACTGTTTTGACAAGCTTGAGTCCATCGGAAAGCCTTTCCCTTCATTAGCAATTCCGTCATTTGCTTGGCTATCTTGGAGAAGTCCCTGATGAATCGACGGTAATATCCAGCCATTCCAAGAAAACTCCTTATTTCTTTTATGTTTTTTGGTGGTTCCCACTTCAACACGTCCCTCACTTTACCGGGGTCAACCGATACTCCTCCTCCTGAGATGATATGATCCAAAAATGGCATCTCTTTCAACCAAAACTCACACTTGTTAAACTTGACATACAATTGATGCTCCCTCAATTTCTGCAACGTGAGCCTCAAGTGTTCCTCATGTTCTTTCTCATCCTTCGAGTAGATCATAATGTCATCAATAAACACCACGACAAATTTATCCAAGTACTCCATGAAGACCTTATTCATGAGATACATAAAGTAGGCATGTGCATTGGTCAATCCAAAAGACATCACCGTGTACTCATAAGATCCATACCGTGTCCTAAAAGCTGTCTTGGGTATGTCCGACGGTCTAATCTTCATTTGAAAGTAACCTGACCTCAAATCAATCTTGGAAAACACATAGGCACCTTTCATTTGATCAAACAAATCCTCTATACGGGGCAAGGTGTACTTGTTCTTGATGGTCACCTCGTTGAGAGCTCGATAATCCACACACATCCTTTCCGTTCCATCCTTCTTGTCCACAAATAGAACGGGCGCTCCCCAAGGTGAAGAGCTTGGGTGAATAAAACCTTTCTCTAGTTGCTCTTGAATTTGTTTCTTGAGCTCCGCTAATTCCATAGGAGGCATCCTATATGGCCTCTTAGCTATAGGTGCAGTTCATGGGATTAAGTCAATGACAAACTCAATGTCTCGATCAGGTGGCATACCTGGCAACTCATCCGAAAAAACATCCAAAAATTCACACACCACCGGAATCTCCTAAATTGTGGCACTGTCCATATGATTCAACTCCAATTGCTTCGGTGCGGTTTGAGATGCTTCAAACTCTATGGTGATCCCTTCCTCATTGGTCAACTTTACCGTTTTCGTGGCACACTTAATAACTCCATTGTGCTTCATCAACCAGTCCATACCAAGTATAATATCCAATCCTTGGGAATCCAAAACAATGAGGTTGGCGGAGAAGTCTACCCCCCTTATTCTAAGGCTTAATTTTGAACATACTATACTTGTCCTCATCTCTCCTCCAGGAGACTTAACCAATAGAGTAAACTTCATATGAGAGATAGGCAAACTATACTTGGCAACATACTTCGATGCAATGAATGAATGCGATGCTCCAGAATCAAATAACATAGTCGTGGGGTTGGAGTTGGCGAGAAACATATCAATGACCACGCCATCCGCTTGTTGAACATCCTCTGTAGAGACATGGTTCACGTTGCCACGAGCGAAATTCTGCTGTCCACGGTTCCCTTGTGGCTGTCCTCCATTAGGTCTTGGGTTTTGCCTCGTCGCATTGCTTCCTTGACCAAGGCCTGACTTAGGACATTGATGCGCAAAGTGTCTAGCTTCTCCACAAGTATAGCACTTCTTAACTCCACCAGAATTATTGGGATGAGCTTGGTTCTGAACATTGGCACCAGGAAAGTTAGCACGAGGCACATAAGGCATTGGAGGCCTAGGTGCTTGCATAACAGGGTGCTGCTACACAAACTGAGTTGGGCACGGTACAAATCCCGGGTGTTGAGCAGGCTCAGAAGAACTGAAGTAAGGTGCATTGGGCGGTGCAAAGCGAGGGCACACATTACTTCCTTCTTGTTGTCCTTGGTATGGCGCCTTCCTCTTGTTGTCTTGCTCCATCTCACGAACCTTGTTCTCCACCACAATTGCTTTTTCCACAAGCTTCTGGAAATTGACATAATCACAGTTGAGCAATTGCACTTGGATCTCATTGTTCAAGCCCCTCATGAACAAGTATTGTTTCCGGCTGTCCCGACTAACATCCTCAGGCGCGTATCTTGAGAGTTGAGTGAACTTATTGAGATATTCACTCACGCTTGATCTTCCTTGCCTTAAGTTCTCGAATTCTTGCCTATTCAAGATCATAACACCTTCCAGCACGTAATGAGAATGGAAGTTCTCCTTGAATTCCGCCCAAGTGATCCTCTCTTGATTCTCATGAGCATTGCAATAAGCATCCCACCAATCCGTAGCTGCTCCAACTAGTTGATGAGAAGAAAATAGGACCTTCTCTCGGTCGCTGCATTGGACAATAGCAAGTTTCTCCTCCGCGGACTTGAGCCAATCATCAACTTCCATAGGGTCGGTAGCTTGAGCAAAGGTTGGCGGCCTAGTCCTCATAAGCTCCACCAACCGGTTATGAGGAGGCGGGGGTGGCGGTGGAGGCATGTGGGGCTGAGTATTGATATTGCCAGCCTGCAGCTGTCCCATAGTTTGTATCATGGTCTGCATGAGCTGGTTTTGCATAGCCAATAGTTGTTCAATGTTAATAGCTCCTTGGGTAGGTCCTTGTCCATTGTTATTCTGAGGCACTCCATTGTTCTCCTCCTCATCATTGACATCCCTCTGGTTGCGAGTCCTCACCATCTGGAGAGAAGCATTAGGTAAGAATTAGAAAACGTCCCCAACTATATGCATCAAGGGATATGAAGCTAAACAACTAGCTACACTAGCCTAGTTGGACATGGCAATGCTAAAGCACCCCAAAATCCTCTATTAAGCACACAAGCAAGCAATATATATAGCAAACAGCACTCTAAGCAAAAACACATCGATTCCTAAGTGCTCCTATGTGCTCTAAAGTGTCCATTCTATTTAGGCTGCATCCTACGGTCAGCCTGTGGCTCTGATACCAATCTGTGATGCCCGATTCCGGAAAATGAACCAAGCTAACGCATATGTGTGCCCAGGACGTTCATCACACATACACGAGTGCAATCACAAAAGGATATACAGATAATTACCATAGAACAAGATTAATTTACCAAATTTTATTAAACCAACCATATTATCCTCGAATACAAACTCTGATGAACATTAATGACAAGTTCAACTAATGCAGCGGAAATAAACTAATTAAGCAACTAAGCAAACTAAGCAAAAGGGATAGTGCAGCTCCATGCAACACCACAGGCAAAGCTGACGGTAGACACGACCTAGAAATCCGCATTATCGCCATTAAACTCACAATCCTGACCTGCAACTGTTGGGGGGGATTGCAAGGGTGAGTACACGTCGTACTCACTAAGTGTGGAAAGTATGACATGTGGCTGATTCAAATGACGACAATAATAATGCCAGAGTGCTGAAAAGTACAGTAAAACCATTTGGAAAAGCAATGTATCATATTTATGTGAAGTAAACCCATCATAAACCATGTAACCATAATAATACCAGTCCATAATTCACCATTACCAATAACCATAATCAATGTCATAAACCATAATTCCATCCCATAACCATAACCATAATCATAATATAAACCATAACCATTACCAAACCATAACCATCGCAAATCCCAATTTCCCTCTAATCATGTAGGTCATCCAGGTGCTCTTAACCGGGAGCACGGCTATCATGATAATTTTAATACTCTGCAGAGTTTGTACCACTTTACCCACGTATTCGTGATTTCATCAACTTTCGGTGACTAAGAATCTCCCTTATGCCCATGACCCGTCGGTCACATTACACACTTCCGTTGGTGTGTGGCCAAGAGATCACAAAATAGCCTTTACAAAGGGATTACTAGCCTATTTAGACCCCACTGAGGTTTCACCGGTGGCGATGTCTCCAACTGAGCACATCTTCAACCAAGGGCCCCCTCTTGAGCCATTCGGATCCCAGGGTAGTCCCGCCAATCATCAACAAACCCAATCTGACTACCCCTTCCCCGAACACCCTTGATGGTCCAAATAGCACTGGCAAAGCCCTAATTAATCAGCTATGCCGCACCCATACTTGGCCTCATGGTGGCACCGTAGTCCTAGCCTATTCTCGCATGAACCGGTCCTTAGATCTAAAGCAAGCAAACCACCATGACATCCAATCCATCCACATACCAGGCTTGCTTAGATCACCCATTACCATATAAAATTGACCAGTTCACATTAACCAGCATATCATCAATGCATAATTAAATTTGTAGTGTTGTTTTCCCATCCCAGTTAATCAAGCGAAGAAAAAATGTAAAAGCCCTTCCCGACTCTCTACCATAAATTCCAGGTGACAAGAGTGGTTTAACAAATCTAGTAAACTTCCTACCATAGGATTCCCATCAAATTGACACAAGCATGCAGTTTGCAAACAAAACATTTATTTTAAAATAGGATCAATATGCTTCAAGGACACTTTCCTTGTTCCGACGGATAGGGTTGCTCAAGCGCTTCGAAGTCTTGGTTCTCGAAATCCTCGTACACGACCTCTTGAGCACTTCCCTCTACTTGCGATCACACATACAAGAAAACATATACAAATCAACATGATGCACACACACTAATCAACATGCGATGATATGCATGCATGCAAGGTTCAATAATTAATTTACTATAGTTGTTTATTAATTAGATACAACTAATTTATACGAGTTCATATGAGTTTACGGGGTTTTAGCGAGAATTAGTGCTGCCGAAAATAAAAAAGACGATGCAACTAAAATCAATTTACGTCTATTAGATCTAATACGTCGCTAAAATTCGCATCGGAAAAATGAATCCCACCGTAGATGCGACGGCTTCGAAGATCGCGGGATGATGGCGACGCGTAGATGAAATAGATGGCGCAAGGTCCTCCGACGGCACGACGACGATGACGCGACGACGACGACGATCTCCGGCAAACGACGGCACCCTCCTCCTTTTCTTCTTCCCGTCCCTTTTTTCTTTTCCTCCACTGGCGGTGCAGCCCTCTGGTCCCCTCTCTTTTTCCTACGGCGGCTAGGGCTCCTGGTGTCAGGAAAACACGAGTCCCGGTCTCCTTTTTATAGCAGCGGGACAGGGCGCTAGGGCCGGCGCGCGCTGGAAACGGGAGCACTCGCACGGGCGAGCGCTCTGCAGCGCGGGCGTGGGGCCGGGGCAGGCTGGCGCGGTGCGGGCTGGTAGGGCAAGGGTGCGGGGGCACGCGCGCGACGCTGGCGCGCGGGGTCGCGGGCGGTGTGGTCGCGCGGGAGCGCGTGAGCGGGGCCGGGGCGGGGTGCTGTGCGGCTAGCTGGGCCTGGTTCGGCCTGGCCGGCGGGGCAGTTCCTTTTTTTCTTTTTTTCTGGTTTTTTCTTCTTTTTTTATTTTTTTATTTTTTTTATTTTATTATTATTATTATATATTAGTTTATTATATTTTTATAGTATTATATATATTATTTATTTATATATATTTTTTATTTGTTTCTTTAGGTTTCACAAATATATATATTTTATATATATTATTATTATTTTTATATTTATTTCCTAATACATGTTTTACGCTATTATTTTCTTTTTCTTCTTTTGCTACTCATATTTGTATATATGCTCCATCTTTTATTTTTATTTTATTATTATATTTTTTTCCTAATGTTTCATGCATGAACATGTATGCAATGCATGATGCGAAAATTTAGGGTGTTACAAACGTGACATTCGAGGAAGACGTGATCACCACCACCGTGACGTCCTCTGGCGAGGTCGTGGAGGACTAGCTCGATGAAGTCCTCTCCGTCCATCATCGGCGCCTTCACAAGCTCGTCGTCAGGTTCAACGTTGAGTGGCGCCCCAGCTACTCTGGAGACCAGAACCCCGTCGTCATTCTGCAGCTCTGCGTCGGTCGCCGCTGCCTCATCTTCCAAGTCATCCGCTAACTACTTCCCCGATGAGCTGGAAATTTCCTCAGCAATTCCGACCACCGCTTCATCGGCATGGGCGTGGAGGGTGACGCCGACAGACTTTGGAAGGACTAGCAGCTGAAGGTGGCCAAAACGATGGACTTGGCCAAGCTTGCGGAGGAGTAGATGGATTGCCCGAGCCTCTGCTGCGCGGGACTGAAGGACATCACGAGCGCTGTGATGGGTGCCGACATGGAGAAGTCTTACCGTGTGAGGACGAGCAACAGGGACGCGTACAATCTCTCTGGCAAGCAGATCAGATATGGTTGCATCGACGCCTTCGTCTACTTCGAGGTCGGCCACAAGCTGCTTTCTGATGACTACTGATCTAACCACAGAGTTTGCGGATCGGCTGCCGTTGATCATCCTGACATGGAATTCGCAGGTGCAACGCTCGAGTTCTAGCTTTTGTGCTTGTGCGCCCAATCTCTAATAAAATTATTTTTTCTTGAGAGAACACTATATCTTACTTTTAAAAACATGCATGTTGTTTCACATGCATCGAGGTCTTTCACATGCATGTTAGTTGTCCATGCATGCTACGCCCCAAACATGATCAACGAGGCTCAAACATGATGATCTCTCAACAAAAAGAGAAAACACGTAGCGTCATCAAACATGATCGAGGTCTTTCACAAGAATGTTAGACATACATACGCATGCTACGCCCCAAACATGTATTCCAGGAATAGATTATTTCCTACCATGTATATATATTTCTATATTTATTATATTCTCTACCAAGCATGTGTATCCTCTCAACCTATATGGCAGTTTATCTACCACACTACTGAAGAATATTATCCTGTCATCAATAGAGATAACAAATTTGACACAAGGATGTTCCCTCGACGGTACGAGGATAGAATGTGGACTACCATCGTCTAATAAGCACACAGCTCTCACTACGTACGTGGTTCATCAAATTAATCGATCACATGCTTCCATTATGTATCGCTGTACTCGTCTTTTGAAGAAATGACAGGCGTAGGCGCTAGCCGCTATGTGTTCTGATTTTAGGAACAAATGAACACACTTGTGAAAACACGTACGCCACATTTGATCCACAACGTCATCAAATTAACATGTTCCTCAACAAGGGGGCACAAATATCCTCAACACGTGACCAAACATCCTTGATCGCGAGTCTCTTTCACATGCATTATATGCATGTGCACCATCATATATGATCACGACAATTATCATCGGTTCAATATGGACTCTCGGTCGGCAACGGTCGAATCCTTTAAAAAAAGATATGTACTCTCGGTCAATTGCCACGTGCGTTCACACGTCAATCTTCCGCACCACGTTGAAACCGTTCGCATGAAATGTTACAAACATCGTGGGGCGGACCTACAAAGTATGCTAGGTGGGCCATTGCATACCCTGAGCCCTTTGCGTGTCAAATTAAAAACTGCTGATGGGACGTGTCGAGCCGTTTTGAGAGGAGGCAAACCGCGGTTTTGAGTAACTCTGTCGATTCATAAGAACAATTCTCGAGGTGTCCGATCATCTCCACTAGCGTGCTTAACGACGACCCGCTATAAAGGCACACTGTCCTCTTCCTCTCCGCTGCACCTCTCGATCGATTTTAGCCTCTAAACTTCTCCTCTTGCTTCTCCACCGCACCACCGTCAACCACCTCTCTCTCTTTGTTCGCACCTCCATCGCCACACAAATGGGTAGCCCCGCACCGAAGCGCTCCAGGTCATCGACGTCCTCCGAACCTCCTTCTCTATTTCCGTCATCGCAAATGCCTGCAGAACTAGAGGCGCCACCCACACCTCCTCCACCCTCGTCTCCGCCAGCAGCGCCCGCACCTCTTCCATCTGACAATGATGAGACTGTCCGCCTCATCGAGAAATGCATCGACAAACTCGACGGCAAGCTTAAGGAGGTCACCATCAACCTGTTCACCGCCGACGTGCAAGCAAAAGCACTCGACAAAATGGCGCGGGGTGTATTTGACAATACATCTCACTCCTATCGCCGACTGGGATTTGGGATCCTTCCCCACCACACCAGCACGGACTCCGTCGGCTACTACATCATCGGGTTAGGCTTTGTGGCCCCTCATCTCGACTGCCTCTATGAAACAATCGGTGAGGAGGCTGGGGTGGAGTTTCGTGAGCAACTGGTGAACATTGTCGGCAGGAAGAAGTTCTATCTGGTGTTGGAGGATGCCCTACCGACGATTGCGGCGAAGGCGGAGGCACCGCCGTCGGATGCAGAGGCGACGGCGGAGGAGGTGGACAAGTCCTCCTCCGAGTAGAGTAGGATTAGTAGTAGTTTTTTCTTTTGTTTTCTATGTGTTTTGTTTTCTTGTTTGTAATATATGTGTTGTTTTTATGTTAATGAAAAATGTCCTTTATGTTTATGAACAATGTGTCCTACAGTACATGCATTAACGAAAAGCTCCTCCTTTTATCAAAAAACATCGCATATGGAAAATTAACACATTAGTAATATTATATATAATAAATATTAAACACATTAGGACATACGTAGTAGTATCATATTTCAAAAAATTACGAAAATAAAAAGCTAGACCGTGTAACTGTACATCGCATCTGGATGATGAAAATACTAATTAATTTTATTTCTTTTCTCTTTACCAGCTTCATCGTGCAACCCCCCCCCCCCCCCCCCACCGGTCTGGCTCTAGGCAGTAGCCCCTCCCTCCTAGGCCCAGAGTCGGGCCTGCCTTTAGGACCATCTACAGTGGTTCACGGTAAAACATACTGGATTGCGGCCTGCGGATCAGATGGTCTTAACTCTTAACCCCTTGGTGCAGAAATCGAATTCTCTGCAGCCCTGCCCACAGTCGTCTCTGTGCGACCCTGGCCAGATGGTTGCCCTGTACGTTCACGCTCCAAATCTTACAGCCATACAAACAAGGGTGTACTGCACTATTCCCGCGACTGTGCCACCCTGCCCTGATGATTGCCACGTACACGAATGCACCGAATCTTGCAGCGCGCACGGGCACACAAAATCCACGTCTGAAATTTGCTCAGCAATCCGAATAACTCGGTGCTCGACGTGCACGATCCATCATCATGCACACGAGCACGACGCAGCCAAAAAGATTTGTGTTTGGTTGCTTGTCTTGGATTGAATTGACTTGGATTAATTGGATGGTCTAGTCATGTGTTATTTGTTTCGAGTCAGACGGACAGGGTGATCCAGGTTCGAGGAATATAAAATATTCCTTGCAGATTCTAGATGAGATGGTCCAGTATATTTGGTTGGATGTGAGTCCATCCACCTTATCTACTTATGCTTCTTAGTAATGCAATTAGTGATAATTAACTTGTCTGATCTTGATTAATAATTACAAATATGATATTAACATTAATATTTGCTAGTAATATGATAATTAGTAATAATTAATATTAAGAAATTATCAACTTAGATGACTCAATAATCCACCCAGGTTTCATCCAACCTACCAATCAAAAAATTGGATCGTCCAGTCCATCCAACCAAACGTTAATTTGGATGATCCAATACATAAAGAAATGGATGATTGTAAAATCTCAGCTTTTCCTTAATATGATGTTCAGTTACCAGTTTGTTTTCAACCATAGTAAATATCAATTATGGTTATACACATGAACTTGATCTCATAAAAAATAATTCTTTTACCCGTGTTAAATTTTATTGACATGGGGATTGGACTTCACCAATGACCCTAGGATAATTCAAGTGACCTTCCTGCAAATTTTGGATTTTATTGAATGGATTTTTCTAGGGCAAAACACTATGTTGTACTAAATATATTCAAATTAATTTGAATATAGCACTGTACATTTAGGCCCTGTCAAAAGTATTCAAATCTGAGTTTATACATTTTTCCATGGCCTCATAATATTCCAAATAGCCCTCCTGCAAATATTCAAGATTTTTGAATTCCATTTGATATTTTATTTGAGACGCTTAGCAAACTCAAGCCATATTTCAGTTCAAATTTTGAATTCTGTTCAAACTTATTGAGCATGAAAATTTGAACACACCATCTTGATCATCATGAATTTCTGGACTTATCCAAGAAGTTTCACAATTTTTGAAGCTCATTTGCTATTTAATTCAGTGGCTCCATTGAATCTAATTCAAATTCAAATTCAAATTTGAATTTTAACTGAAACTTGATCAATTTGATGTTTTGATTTCAGAATCAAATTCCACATATTTATTTGTGCATATCTACAAATTTTCATGATTTCTGGATCAAGTTTGGTAGGGGAATTAAAGTTCCAGAGAGAATAGGGCTTAAGAGGGGCGGTGGGACCCACTGTCAGCCTCTCCCACTCGATTAACCGATGAAGCGCTCTGTTTACGGCAGTCCCCGCGCTTCAACGTCGAGGGAGCTCGCCACCGCGACAAGGCATGCAAAGCAGGCAGCTGCGTGGCCTAAACACCTCCCCTGGCCTATATCTACCCCTCCCGACCGACGGCGTCGTGTTCCATTCCCGTTTCGTTTCCTCTCGCCGCAGTTTCGCCACGCCGTCGCACAACACTGCCGCTTTCCTTTCCCCCTGTTTGGAGTTCCACAGATGCCATTAAGTTGGGGAAGAACAACACCTCTGCGCTACCGTCATCAGCCCTCAACAAGCGGTGTCGTGCCTCGACTCCAACAGCAAAAAGGATCGCCATCACGAGATCTTTCTCACGGTAAAACCCGTGCTTCACTTCCTTAAGTATCGAGCAAGTTATTCAAGTTTTTCCTTCATCCGTGGTCCTTGAACTATCATACTTCTCTGTTGAATTCGCTTTCCACATGCAACTATTCTTTAATCAGTTCATAGATATTGCTCCATACCTCCTAGCGCACCTTCCTGCCAAGAATCGATGGAAACAATCAAAGGATGGCTGAGATATGGGAGTTTTCCCCTCCGCCGTTGAAACCTCCCCTGTTCACTGACGAACTTGTATTTCCCGGCGGTTCCACACCGTTTACACCACCTAGGAGTCTTCCTCATGATCCTAGAAGCCTCCCAGACCTTTTCCCGAGCCGTTTGCGCCATTCTTGAGCGTTTCCAACGATAGCCTAAACCCTAGCTCTGCCGCCATCGTCGCGCCGCCATCTCCGGTTGTCGCCGCCGCGATTGGACCTCACCATTGTGTTGGGCGGTCGATTCTATGGCTAGGCGGTCAGAGCCGAGTCGAATGGAGGTCAACGCAGCTATCGTGGCGAGCTTGCCGGTGCAGCACCGCCGCCGCCGAGCTGTGCGTCGCGAGGTAGACGAAGGCCTATGGGCCCCGCCTGTCAGTGACGCTGTCCACCGCGCGGGATCAGTTGCGGCTCTGGATCCGGTGCGGCTGCGTGGGTTAACCCTGTGGCCCCCGGTGCGGCCCAGCTGCGATTGGTTGATTTAAAACCAGTGGGCCCGGCTGCTTTATTTATATGTTTCCCTTTGCAAAATAATTCCAGAATTCAACCAAATTCTAAAAATCATTACTCCTAGTAGAATTGCACAAAAATTTTCAAATAAATTCTGGTAGACTCATATCAATCTCTATTTTGCAGTGATCCAATTTATTGGAGATGAAACTCTCAGAAATTTTATAATTAATTCCTTTGAGCTAACTTCTTGGGAAATTAATTACTCCTGTATTGTTAATTGGAAAATTCCCAATTTTGGTCAGAACACTCTTGTTAATACACCTGTTATCCAGTAAAAATTTCTAGTTCATTGGACTTTAATTACTTGGTTGATCAGTGTTCCAAATCTCTATGTAGTTGAAAATTGTGAAAAATACAAAATCAATTTCAGATTTTTTCCCAAACTTGTAAAATCAGTTTCTCCCTATAGGAAGCTTAGAAAATTGTGAAACCAATTTTCCTAGAACCAGTGAGACCCCCTATACATGGTACAACCACTGGTAGACATGACATACCTCCAAAATTTCAACCAAAATTCAGAGAAGATTTATAATTGTAGGAATTTTAGGGACAACAAACTTCCTTGATCATCTCCTGTTCTTTGCAAGAGGCTCCACTATAGTCCCTAATATCTACCATAAAAGTCTCAAAGCCAAATAAGATCCTTATCGTATTTTGATCACATGATATTAGCTTGTGACCTTAAACGTATTAATTATTTTCAAAGTCATTCATACATATTATATGCATAACGTGTAGTAACTGAAGTCGAGGAGCAGCCGGAAGCTTTGGAAGTCCAGCTGCCAGAGACTAACATAGACTCGGACTCGCATTCAGGCAAGCCCTGGTTTGCATTTAAGCTCCTATAGTGTCTTTACAGTTTTTATTCACCTTACGTCTTCAGATGTTTGTGCATTACGTTTAAGGTGTTTGACATCCACTTGCATGACCAAATAAACAAGGGAGTGGTTAGAATAGCTCATAGACTCTTGTAGTAACTGCCATGCTTATATTCATAGGGATCCTGTAGAAGTTGAGTAGTTGGAATCTACTCGTGAGATAGGATTTTATCACATGGGATGGATTGGATCAAGAAATGGCTTATGAATATGAAATTGAGACCAAGCGGCGGGTAGAATGCAGCGAGACGTGGTCTCCCGTGCATATCCCTACTTGTGTTGATTGAGGACCGATTCATGTGCGGCCCTGCTGGACAAGCTTGAATTGTACCGGCGACATACTAGAGAAATGGGCTCCAACAAACTGACGTTGCTTGATACTGGTTTGTCGAGGCATACTGTTCCATTTTATAGGCATAGGTTGAGGGCAACAAGGTGTAAATTAGCTGGTGGGCACGTCAGAGTACGCCCCACGCAGTGACCTCCTGCTCATGACAGATCGAATGGTTCGGCATTTGAGTGTTTGATGAAAGGTGGCCATATACGACTAGTACTGAAGTGCTATGTAGGTACTTCTGTAAGTACTCGCTGGCATTTCCGAAAGTGCGTATGTGTCGTGTTGACCGGGTGTGTCCTAATTGCAATCACTGTCCCTCGCGGTAATAGAGTACCACTTGTTCACTGTGTCCTGACGTAGTAAATACTGAAAAAGTTAGGAGAATACGATGTATTGAATTATAATTGTTTTGCAACCTTGTATGGCTTAGAGATAGCCCAATTGAAAGTTTACAGTTTCCCCATACTTTACCTGTAATATCTTTATGTGCTTTGGGCATGTCATATCATCGGCAAAGCATTTATTGTTTGATTGTGGAGTCTATGATGTGAGGTGCCTGAAGAATGTCATGTGCTACTTAAAACATGATTATAAGGATCCACTTGTAGGCATGTCCTTTATGCTATTTCTTACCTACTTAGTGTTCACCCCTGCATATGTCCAGTGAGACGGGTTCGTCTTGCCGATCCTTAAGCTCACATTTGCAGTTAACAAGTTTTTGCAGATTATACGACTGATGACAGGTTCGATGATGAGGCTGCACCCCCTCTAGGGTTTACAGCCGAGTGGCAGCTCTGCACGCCGCCGTAAGATGGGTGTTGCTTGTGTGAAGTATCCAGGGCATGGATGAATTTGCTTTTGCATAGCTAGTACCGAGAGCATAGCTATGATGTATAGTCTGCTTTCCTGTTCGCTTAGTATTGTAAAACTTCCGCTATGTTATAAATAAAGACTTGGTATTGTATTTTATTTTCGCTCTTTTCTTGTATATTGTTGGTTGTCGCATCGCACGACACCACCCAATGAGATCCTTGGATGTCGGGTTTTCGGTCCCCACAACATGGTATCAGAGCATCATTGGTAACAGTGTGCTTGAAAAGAGCATATTTTCAAAAACTAAGGATTATATGAGTGACAAATTAGCTATATGCCCATATAAGGAGTATTATTAGTATATGATATAAAGGTGGTAATCTAACTATTTGTTATTATATTATGTAACGACGCTCCAACGTCAGGTAAGAGGTAAGGTACGCCACCACAAGCGGGTCAGTTGCGGTAAGCTCACCATGCGAGAGGTAGCATGGAAGTCTTTCCGTGGCTTGGCACGGGAATGTTAATAGGAGTCTCTGAAACTTTCCATGTTTCTGAGAACCTATGACACGCGGTACTCGAGCGTGCTTCAAAGTTAGTGGGAGCCCCCGTCGGGTGGTGAATAACCCAATAGTATGCATCTCTAGAACTATTCATGTTCTATTGGAGCATGCGAACCACATATGCCCGAGCGTATATAGGCCGGTTCGTTCGGGAGTCTTTGCTGTATAGACGTAGTACAACCATGTACCTCGAGACATGACCTCGCTCGAGGGCGTCTCACACCAGAGTCGTATGCATTTACTTTCATATATATTATTATTGTGACTGCCTGTCGTGTTTCCCCGAGCCGCCCTTTTGGTGTGCAAGTGTGATAGGGGATTGTTTGTCTTCTGCAGCACTAACTACAGTAGTGAACCGTGTAGAACACGTTTGCGAGTGAAAGGTACTAGGGCCACCTATAAACGTATCCGGATATACTAGTTAGAATTTTCCTTGGTGAGGCACGTAGTACCGTTAGTATCGACTTTGATACTTGACCAACCCCAACGATAGAATGGTTGCATTACATTTTGGAAAGTCTGACTATCAGGTGCTGGTAGGATCGTACTCCGCAAAATGAGTTTCGACTCGACAAAGGATTAGAACCAAGATTCTTGATTTCGGGCAGAAGTTTGCTCAACTTCGTCCGGTTGTAATCTTGGTTAGTTATGAATAAACTTAGGGGTATGCTATATGGATGGAAATCTCTTGAATACCTCTACAACTTTTCTGTTGACCATCAAGGCAGAAAAGCTTGATAATCGGTTGAAATTTGGGGTATGCTTAAACTGCTCCAGATGACCCTACCATTGTACCAGTCTCTGTATTTTTGCCATAACTCACTGTAGAAACATCTTCTGCCTTATTGTGATACATATATGGAAAGGATAGAAGGATATCTACAGATTTTCTTATCAGAGTTTTTCCTGATTCAAATTTTAGGCAATTCAAATTTCGAGTTCAAAACAGTGAACTGCAGGGCTGCTGTTGAAAAACAGTCAGTTCATCTGTTAAGTTGGGATAGCTCTAGCTTTTAATCCAGAATAGTGACATGGTCACATATATACATTTATGGAAATATTAGGAAGTCCTCTATCAACTTTGTTTTGTACTTATAACCTGAATCTTGGTGTAACTGTGTTTAATTCCTATTGTCGCAAACTTGGTTCTGGCAGACCAGAACTTGAAACAGTTTGCACATAGTTTCGAATTTGCGCGTTATACCTGTATAACAAATGTTTCATGGCTGAAATATTTTACTTATGGATTGTTAACTTGATTTTATACAATGTTTATTCTGTCATTACCTCAATATATTGTTTTGATATACCTGTATAAATTGTGGAAATAACCACATATACAGGGGAGGTTCTATCCAAATTTCCAGAAAACTTGGGTCAACTTTAGACCTGTATAGATTCTACTTACTAGCTCCCCTGGATCTGTATGAGTACAATCTGGAAAGGTTGTAAAGTGTAATACAACTTTTGTATCCAACCCAACATCTGGTTCTGACGTTTCCTGTATGAAAATTTTGATTTTATACAGGAAGGTCAGCTGGAACAGACTGTGATTACAACTCCAGTTTTAAAATTTTTCTTGAACTGTTGGAAGTTGGAAACCTTCTCATTGTTCAATTTTATTTTCCACAGATGGCGGATTTGATGGTACACTTAAAAAACGGATGGGTGTTCGTGACGTGTTCTCATCGAAAAGGTTTTCCGGAATTGTTCATAGCGCTGCTTTAACGGTTCGGGTATCGCGACATACCGAACTATTGGGGCAAGGAATTCGATGACAGAGGTGTGAATAGATGCACCATCTATGTTGATGTGCCCGCTGGTCCTTCATATATTGGATGGGCTCCTTTCTCCATCCGGGTGAAAGGGGCTCAGTTGGAAGACACGTGGTGTTTTGCCGCGAGTGTTGCTATTGCAAGGTTTTGCAAGCTTCATTTTCGTCATTTGGCGGGCACCTCGTTCACGCTCTTTCCAGTCGATGGTAGAGCTAGTGAGAGTGGGCAGGTCGAATGAGTGCAGATTATGGCATTCACGGAGAGGTACCCATGATAATCTTGGCATTATATGCAGCATCATCGTGCCAAGTGAGCGTTACACAACATATTGGCATTGAAGGGTTGTTGGGTGATCTGAAGCAAGCTTTGATTTGAGGAGATCATTTTGAGTGGGACAATGACTCACTTAGATCCATTATTGCTCCTCTCAACCGACATTTAAACGTTAGGGAGAATCAGTGGCATCGAGCTATTCAGGACCTATCGAAAGCTCGCCAGGAAGCGCAATGTGCAAAAAGCGCATTGGAGGCGAGTCAACTTGAGGTACAGCTGTTGGATGATCAGTTGGATACAGTAACTGAAGAACGGGATAAATCCAAGAAGGAGACTCATAATTGGAAAGCCAGTTGTGAGCATGCACGAAAGGAATTGGAAGACTATAATATGTTTCTTCTACAGGCTGATGTGCAGTCATTAGTTGCCGCGACATCATCGGTGGCGGGTGAGGTAGCAACTCCTGCTCCAGCACCCGCACATGTGGCACCAATTTCTGAGGATGAAGAGGAAGAAGAAGATCCTGAGATACTCGAGTACATCGAATAGGACGTATCAGAGTAGGATGGGGCAGCACTCCTGCCATCACAGGGCAACATATAGTTTAGTAGTTGCTCGTGTTTATTTTGTGGCCATGTTTGTGTCATATTATAAAAAGTAGTGTGTATGTATAAGATGACAAGGTGTCTATGACATTCTATGGGGACCAAGTATGGTAGAGATGCACTTCCGTAGTGGGAGTCCGTCATTTTGGAGTTCACTACTTTAAACTTGGTCATGAGTTAATATATCTTGTATAAAGTTTGTACTTTATCAATATATGTGAATGTTATGTACTTATTCCCTTGTAAATATTCGCACTACTGTAATATGAAATGGATGAAGGAAAAGCAAACATGTGCTGATTTTAAATCATATGGATGCATAATTGTGCGTACGCGTTTGACGCCTAAAATGGGAGATTCAAGTCGTGGTTGTGAGGATGAATATCTGACCCAGGAGCCAGCTGCAACACCACAACAACAAGTTCCACCACCACCACCTCCTGAACTTCCGAGGAGTCTAGCAGAGGTTCTCGCCGCAGTGCTCGGCTCGCGTGACGAGCAAACTGAGTTGCTGCGGACTTTGGTTCAACATTTGTCCTGTCAAGGGGGGCAACCAGATGCGGGTCCATGACAGCCTTCTCCGAGTTCATACTCGGACTTCATGTCCACGCAACTGCCGGTCTTCATGGAGGCCGATGAACCATTGGAGGCAGACAACTGGCTCCGCTCCATTGAAGGAAAGTTTGGTTTTTTGCGGATGACCGAACAAAAGAAGACCCTGTTCATGGCACAACAGTTGCAGGGTTCTGCTGGGGCATCGTGGGTGAATTATCTCGCCGCACGACCAGCGGACTGTGTCGTGAGCTGGGGAGAATTCTAGGAGGCATTCTGTGCCTATCATATACCTCCCGGTATTATGAGGAGGAAGCTTCAACAGTTCTTGGAGCTGAAGCAAGGAGGGAGGAGTGCTTACGAGTACTCCAAGGCATTCAACCACTTGGCCCAGTATGCTTAGGACCATGTGAGTACTGAAGATCAGAAGCGTGAATGATGCTATCAGGGTTTGAACCCCAAGATGAAGGACAAGCTTGCCTTGTTCAACAGCGGCAGCTTCAACAACATTGTCAACGCTGCAATCGTACAGGAGGATGCTACTAGGGAGTTGTTATCTGACAAGAAGAAAAGAAGTGCTCCGTAGAGCAGCAGAGGTGGTGCTCCTCAGAAGTACCGAATAGTGTATCGATCACCATCCGGCCAGAGGTGGAAATCGCCATCGCGACCATCAGTGTTTCATGGTCGCCAGTTAAACAACGCCGGCTTCCGCCCGCAGCAGTAGCAGGGGATGATTCTGCATGCACTTCCACCTCCACCACGTGCACCGAGATTTTGTCCTCCCTTCTGTGTCGGTCAGACCCCGTACACGTGTTTCACGTGTGGTCGTACAGGGCACTTCGCCAAGGACTGCCTACAGAGCGGAGGACAGTCTTCATACCAGGGGCAAACCAGCCCCGCAACCAGCCCAAGAAGCCAGCCACCAGGGCCGGCAACATCCACCACCTCGCCATCGAGGACGTTCTGGAGGGCGCACTCATACTCACGGGTACATTCTCTCTCTCTCTCTCTCTCATTGGTCATCCTGTAGTCATCCTCTTTGACTCTGGAGCTTCCCACAACTTTATTAGCAAGTCTTATGTCATTCAATATCAGTTGCCTATGATTTCCACAAAAACCCCATATATGATTTGTTCTCCGGGTGGGAGAGTAGTAGCAAATGAGATGGTCCATAGGGTACCTTTTAATCTGCGTGGGAACATATACCCTACCTCTCTTATATTACTAGAGCATCAAAAGTTAGATGTCATCTTAGGGATGGCATGGTTGCAACACAATGGTGCTATTATCAACATCATTCCTCAGAGGATATATCTGAATTCTCCACTACACCCTCCCCAAGCTCTCACTCTTGAGAGTAATATCCGACTGACTCCAACTACTTACAACACTGAGGCCTGTAAACTTGAGTACATTCTAGTGGTATGTGAGTATCCGGACGTATTTCTCGAAGATCTTCCTGGTATGCCACCAGAAAGAGATGTCGAGTTTCAGATTGAACTTGTACTGGGGACAGTGCCGATCTCGAGGAAGCCGTATAAGATGGCACCTAAGGAACTTGCAGAACTGAAAGAGCAGCTGAAGGAACTTATGGACAAGGGTTTCATTCATCCAAGTTCATCTCCTTGGGGTTGTTCTGCATTGTTCATGGAGAAGAAGGATAAGATGTTGAGACTATGTGTGGACTATCGTCCACTCAATGTTGTCACGATCAAGAATAAGTATCCACTACCACACATCGATATTCTATTTGATCAATTGGTGGGTTTTAAGGTATTTTCAAAGATGGATCTTTGTTCTGGATATCATCAGATCAGGATTCGACCAGAGGATATACCTAAGACGACATTCTCGACGAGGTATGTATTGTATGAGTACCTAGTCATGTCCTTCGGATTGACCAATGCACCGGCTCATTTCATGTATCTCATGAATTCGGTGTTCATGCCAGAATTGGACAAGTTTGTCGTGGTCTTCATCGATGACATCCTTGTGTATTCAAAATCCGAAGAAGAACATGCTCAATATTTGCACATCGTGCTTCAAAGATTGTGAGACCACAAGCTGTATGCCAAGTTCAGCAAATGTGAGTTCTGAATCAGCCAAGTGCCATTTCTAGGGCACATCATCTCTGCCGAGGGGATTGCAGTTGATCCAAGCAAGATTAAGCAAGTACTCAAATGAGAGTCTCCAAAGTCTGTACATGAAGTTCGAAGCTTCCTGGGTTTAGCAGGATATTATCGGAGGTTCATTCCAAGTTTCTCCAAGATAGCTAAACCAATAACGGAACTTTTGAAGAAAGGAAAGAAGTATGTATGGACGAAGGAACGTGAGGAAGGTTCCCAAGCATTAGTGAAACACCTCATAACAACACCGGTATTAGCCCAACCAGACACAACCAAGTCATTTGATATTTATTGTGATGCATCTGGGATTGGTTTGGGTTGTGTATTAATGCAAGATAGAAGGGTGATCGCTTATGGATCACGGCAGCTTCGGAACCATGAGCAGCATTATCCGACCCATGATCTTGAGCTCGCTGCCGTGGTACTTGCATTGAAGATGTGGAGACACTATTTATTGGGCAACCTAGTGCATCTCTACACCGATCACAAAAGCTTGAAGTACATCTTCACCTAGAAGGACTTGAATGTAGTTGCAGATGCGCTGAGTCGCAAGTCCCATGTCAATAATCTTTCCATCACCAAGAAGAAGAGCCGAGTCTCTACTTGGTTCCATATGGGGCGCTCTACAATCTAACTCTCATTCCTACGATAAGGGAAGATATTGAGGCTCAGAAGAAAGACAAAGGCATATCGCATATTCACCGAAGGATCAAGAAGGGGGAGATGAAATGTTTCGGATGTGATGATGAAGGTACCATCTGGTTCAAAGACAGCATCGTGGTGCCCCACAATATGGAACTTCGGAAGAAGATATTGGACGAAGCTCATTTGTCCAGGTATTCAATTCATCCGAGAAGTAACAAATTGTACCAAGACTTAAAGAAGAAATTTTGGTGGATTCGGATGAAGAGGGAGATAGCAAAGTACGTATCTGAATGTGATACGTGTCGGCGGGTGAAACCCAACCATCTGAAGACAACCGGACAGCTTCAACAATTGAGCATACCGGCCTGGAAATGGGAGGACATCATCATGGATTTCATTGTTGGATTACCTCTCACCTTTCGCAAGCATGACTTGATTTGGGTGATAGTAGCACCAAGTCGGCTCACTTTATTCCAGTAAATGTCAATTATGTGGCACGACAATATGCAGAGTTGTATATTGCCAGGATCTTGTGCCTACACGGAGTACCCCGCACTATCATATCAGATCGTGGAACCTTATTTGTTGCTCGGTTTTGGAGCAGCTCCACGCATCTGTAGGTACCAAGTTGATTCGAAGCTCAGCTTACCATCCTCAGACTGATGGTCAAACAGAGTGAGTAAACCAAGTGCTAGAGGATATGCTCCGTGCCTGTGCCATCCACCATGGTAAGAATTGGGATGATCACCTACCATTGGCGGAGTTTTGATACAACAATGGTTATCAGGCTAGCATCCAGATGGCACCATATGAAGCTCTGTATGGCCGGAAGTGCCGCACACCTTTGAACTGGTGTGAATCCGGTGAACGAGTGATATATGGTATCGACTTGGTAAATGAAGCCAAAGAACGAGTACGAGTTATTCAAGCCAACCTCAAGGCTGCTCAGTCTCGTCAGAAAAGCTATGTGGACAAACGACGTCGACCCCTTCACTTTGATGTCGGGGATCGCGTTTATCTTCATGTATCCCCAATGAAAGGGATTCATCGCTTCGGCGTAAAAGGGAAGCTAGCTCCACGTTTCATTGGGCCGTTCGTAATAATTGAACAATGCGGACCGGTGGCCTATCGGCTAGAGCTACCAGTGTCGCTTTCAGGGGTCCGCCATGAGTTTCACATTTCGTAGTTGCGGAAATGTCTAAAGGCCCCAGCTGCCATCCGTATGGAAGATTTGGAAGCTCTCCAACCAGATCTTATTTACTCTGAGCATCCAACCCAAATAATCAATGAGAAGACTTGCACCACAAGAAGTCGCACCTTGCACTTCTACAAGGTCTTGTGGGGAAAACACACCGTTGAAGAAGCAACGTGGCAAAGTGAGGAATACCTCAGAACAAACTATTCGGATTTGTTAGCGGCATATGTTCATGAGCTCTTTTTCCTTTTATCCTTCTGATTGTAATCTCGGGACGAGAATCTTTTAAGGGGGGATGTAAAATCCCAGCTTTTCCTTAATATGAAGTTCAGTCACCAGTTTGTTTTCAACCATAGTAAAGATCAGTTATGGTTATACACATGAACTTGATCTCATCAAAAATAATTCTTTTACCCCTGTTAAATTTTATTGACATGGGGATTGGACTTCACCAATGACCTTGGGATAATTCAAGTAACCTTCCTACAAATTTTGGATTTTATTGAATGGATTTTGCTTGGGCAAAACAATATGCAGTACTAAATATATTCAAATTAATTTTAATATAGCACTGTACATTTAGGCCCTGTCAAAAATATTCAAATCTGAGTCTATACATTTTTCCATGGTCTCATAATATTCCAAATAGCCCTCCTGCAAACTTTCAAGATTTTTGAATTCCATTTGCTATTTTATTTGAGACGCTTAGCAAACTCAACCCATATTTCAGTTCAAATTTTGAATTCTGTTCAAACTTATTGAGCATGAAAATTTGAACACACCATCTTGATCAGAATGACTTTCTGGACTTATCCAATAAGTTTCACAATTTTTGAAGCTCATTTGCTATTTAATTTTGTGGTTCCATTGAATCTAATTCAAATTCAAATTTGAATTTCAACTGAAACTTGATCAATTTGAAGTTTTGATTTCATAATCAAATTCCTGATATTTTTTTTAGCCTATCCACAAATTTTCATGATTTCTGGATCAAGTTTGGTAGGGGAATTAAAGTTCCAGAGAGGATGGGGCTTAAGAGGGGCGGTGAGACCCACTGTCAGCCTCTCCCACTCGATGAACCGACAAAGCACTCTGTTTACGGCTGTCCCCGCACTTCAACGTCGGGGGAGCTTGCCACCGTGACAAAGCAGCTGCATGGCTTAAACCCCTCCCCTGGCCTATATATACCCCTCCCGACCGACGGCGTCGAGTTCCATCCCCGTTTCGCTTCCTCTTGTCGAAGTTTCGCCCCGCCGTCGCACAACACCGCCGCTTTCATTTCCTCCCGTTTGGAGTTCCACAGACACCATTGAAGTTGGGGAAGAACAACGCCTCTGCAGCACCGTCATCAGCCCTCAACAAGCGGTGTCGTGCCTCGAATCCAACAGCAAAAAAGATCGCCATCACGAGATCTTTCTCACGGTAAAACCCGTGCTTCACTTTCTTAAGTATCGAGCAAGTTATTCAAGTTTTTCTTTTGGCCATGGTCCTTGAACTATCTTACTTCTCTGTTTAATTTGCTTTCCACACGCAAATATTCTTTAGTCAGTTCATAGATATTGCTCCATACCTCCTAGCGCACCTTCCTGCCAAGATTCAATGCAAACAATCGAAGGATGGCCGAGATATTGGAGTTTTCCCCTCCGCCATTGAAACCTCCCCTGTTCACTGACGAACTTGTGTTTCCCGGCGGTTCCACGCTGTTTACACCACCTAGGAGTCTTCCTCATGATCCCAGAAGCCTCCCCGATCTTTTCCCGAGCCGTTTGCGCCATTCTTGAGCGTTTCCAACGATAGCCGAAACCCTAGTTCCGCCGCCGTCGTCGCGCCACCATCTTCGGCCGTCGCTGCTGCGATTGGACCTCACCATCGTGTTGGACAGTCGATTCTATGGCTAGGCAGTCAGAGCCGAGTCGAATGGAGGTTGACGCAGCTATCATGGCGAGCTCGCCGGTGCAGCGCCACCGCGGCCGAGCGGCGCGTCGCGAGGTAGATGAAGCCCTATGGGACCCGCCTGTCGGCGACGCTGTCCACCACGCGGGATCAGCTGCGGCTCTGGATCTGGTGCGGCTGCACGGTTTAACCCCGTGGCCCCCGGTGCGGCCCATCTGCGATTGGTTGATTTAAAACCAGTGGACCCGGCTGCTTTATTTAAATGTTTCCCTTTGGAAAATAATTCCAGAATTCAACCAAGCTTCTAAAAAGCATTACTCCTAGTAGAACTGCTCAAAAATTTCCAAATAAATTCTGGTAGAGTCATCTTAATCTCTACTTTGCATTGATGCAATTTATTGGACATGAAACTCCCAGAATTTTCATAATTAATTCCTTTGACCTAACTGCTTGGGAAATTAATTACTCCTGTTCTGTTAATTGGAAAATTCCCACTTTTGGTCAGAACTATCATGTTAATACAATTGATCTCCAGTAAAAATTTCAAGTTAATTGGACTTCAGTTACTGGGTTGATCAGTATTCCAAATCTCTATGTAGTTGAAAATTGAGAAAAATACAAAATCAATTTCAGCTTTTCCCCAAACTTGTAAAATCGGTTTCTCCCTATTGGAAGCTTAGAAAATTGTGAAACCAATTTTCCTAGAACCAGTGAGACCTCCTATACATGATACAAACACTGGTAGCCATGATAGACCTCCAGAATTTCAACCAAAATTCAGAGAAGGTTTATACTTGTAGGAATTTTAGGGACAACAAACTTCTTTGATCATCTCCTGTTCTTTGCAAGAGTCTCCACTATAGTCCCTAATATATACCATAAAAGTCCCAAAGCCAAATAAGATCCTTATCTTATTTTGATCACATGATATAAGCTTATGACCTTAAGCATATTAATTATTTTCAAAGTCATTCATATATAGTATATGCATAACGTGTAGTAACTGAAGTCGAAGAGCAGTCGGAAGCTATGGAAGTCCAGCTGCCAGAGACTAACATAGAGTCAGACTCGCATTCAGGCAAGCCCCGGTTTGCATTTAATCTCCTACAGTGTCTTTGAAATTTTCATTCACCTTACGTATTCAGATGTTTGTGCATTATGTTTAAGGTGTTTGACATTCATTTGCATGACCAAATAAACCAGGGAGGGGTTAGAATAGCTCATAGACTCGTGTAGTAACTGCCATGCTTATATTCATAGGGATCCAATAGAAGTCGAGTAGTTAGAATCTACTCGCGAGATAGGATTTTATCACATGGGATGGATTGGATCAAGAAATGGCTTATGAATATGAATTAAGACCGAGTAGCGGGTAGGATGCAGCGAGACGTGGTCTCACGTGCGCAGCCCTGCTTGTATTGATTGAGGACCGATTCCTGTGCGGCCCTGTTGGACAAGCTTGAATTGTACTGGCGACATACTGGAGAAATGGCTCTAGCAAACTGACGTAGCTTGATATTGGTTTGTCGAGGCATACCGTTCCATTTTATAGGTGTAGGTTGAGGGCAGCAAGGTGAAAATTAGCTGGTGGGCACGTCAAAGTACGCCCCACGCAGTGACCTCATGCTCGTGACGGATCGACCGGTTTGGCATTCGAGTGTTTGGTGAAAGGTGGCGATATACGACTATTACTGAAGTGCTATGTAGGTACTGCTGTAAGTACTCACTGGCATTTCTGAAAGTGCATATGTGTCGTGTTGACAGGGTGTGTCCTGATTCCAATCACCGTCCCTCGCGGTAATAGAGTAACACTTGTTCACTGTGTCGTGACGTAGTAAATACTAAATAAGTCAGGAGAATACGATGTATTGAATTATAATTGTTTTGCAACCTTGCATGGCTTAGAGATAGCACAATAAAAAGTTTACAGTTTCCCCATACTTTACATGTAATAGCATTATGTGCTTTGGGCATGTCATATCATCGCCAAAGCGTTTCTTGTTTGATTGTGGAGTCTATGATGTGTCGTGCCTAAAGAATGTCATGTGCTACTTAAAACATGATTATAAGGGTCCACTTGTAGGCGTGTCCTTTATGCTATTCCTTACCTATACTTAGTGTTCACCCCTACATATGTCTAGTGCGACGGGTTAGTCTTGTTGAGCCTTAAGCTCACGTTTTTTGCAGATTATACGACTGATGACGGGTTCGATGATGAGGTTGTACCCACTCCAGGGTTTACAGTCGAGTGGGAACCCTGCACGTCGCCGTAAGTTGGGTGTTGCTAGTGCGAAGTATCCAGGACATGGACGACTTTGCTGTTGCATAGCTAGTGCCGAGAATGTAGCTATGATGTGTAGTTCACTTTCCTATTCGCTTAGTATTGTAAAACTTCCGTTGTGTTATAAATAAATACTTGGTATTGTATTTTATTCTCATTCTTTTCTTGTATAATGTTGGGTGTCGCATTGCACGACACCACCCAATGAGATCCTTGGATGTCGGGATTCCGGTCCCCACAATGATCTTATATCTCCAATCCAACTTCGACGTCAAACTAAATGAAATTGATGACTGAGCACTCTGTCACATGTCACTAAAGTGTACGCACAATACACGACCTCAACACCGATTTAGGGTGCATCGTGGACTAACCACATGACCCGGCCAAACACTCACATAATTAGCATACACCTGCAAGACGAACTACCTGGCCGCATCCTTCGCGTACGAACGGCAACACCGACCAACTTATACTTTTTTTACTACGTACAAAGAATTTTCCTTCTCCATGAGCCAATAAACAAGCCCTAATGATGCGGCAACTAATAATCAGCACGTGATCAACGAGCCTCAAACTATATATATATATATATATATATATATATATATATATATATATATATATATATATATATATATATATATATATATATATATATATATATATATATATATATATATATGACGATCTTTCAACAAAAAGAGAAAAAACACGCGTAACGGCATCATATATGATCATCGACGTCTCTCTCACGTGCATGTTATAGTTGTCCATGCATGCTACGCTACGCCCCAAACATATGATCAATGAGCCTCACACTATATATATATATGACGATCTTTCAACAAAAAGATAACTATATATATAGCATGTTAGTTGTCACGTTCCAAACATGATCAACGAGCCTCAAACTATATATGATGATGTTTCAACAAAAAGCAGAGAAAACACGTAATAATATTGTCATCAAACATGATCGCGAGGTTTTCAAGTGCATGTTACTTGTCCATGCTTGCTACACCCCAAACATGATTAACGAGCCTCAAATATGAGGATCTTTCAACAAAATTAGAAAACACCTAACGTCATCAAACATGCATGATCGAGGTCTTTGCATGTCAAACTGAGGAAAACATGAACGAGGGTTTGTGATATACACACACACACACACACACACACATATATATATATATATATATATATATATATATTTATTTATTTAATGAATGAATGTGTGCAGTGGTGTGTTCATCGTATTCCTTAGGAATGATAATTCATAAGGAAGGATTTGATTATTTTTTGAACAATTCATAAGGAGGAGGAGGAGGAGGATTTAGGTTTTCTTTTGATGTTTTTCTTTTCTTGTGTCTTGTTCTTTTTTCATGTGTTTTGTGAAGATCTTTCAACTATATATGACGATCTTTCAACAAAAAGAGAAAACACGTAATGTCATGAAACATGATCGAGGTATTTTGCATGACAAACTGAAAAAAACTGGAACATTGCATATACATTGGGTCGGTGGGCCCTTTGCATGTCAAACATAAAAGCTGGAACTAAAAAACTGAAACAACGCCGGAAGGACCTACAAAGTATGCCAGGTGGGCTATTGCATACCCTGGACCCTTTGCGTGTCAAATTAAAAAACTACCTGTGAAGCCGAGATGGGACACGTCGAGCCGTTGTGATAACCTAGAGGAGGTAAACCACGGTTTGGATTAACTCCTACCACCCACCAGTTCAAAAGCGCAGTTTTCGCAGCATCCAATCATCTCCACTCGCGCGCTTAGACGACGACCCGCTATAAAGGCACACCCGTCCTCTTGCGTCTTTGCCACACCACTCCATTGATCGTAGCCTCCAAACTTCTCTTGCTTCCTTGCCGCACCATCGCCGACCACCTCTCGCTCTTTCATCGCACCTCCATCGCCACACAAATGGGTAGCCCCGCACCGAAGCGCTCCAGGCTGTCGACGTCCTACGAACCTCGTTCTTCTCCGTTTTCCTCGCAACCAATGCCGGTGGAACTGGAGGTGGCGTCTGCACCTCCTCCGTCCCCTTCTCCGCCCGTGGCGCCTGCATCTCCCATCCCGTTTGGGTTCAGGTGACTGTCCGCCTCGTCGAACACCGCTTCGATGAACTCGATCGGCGCTTGAAGGAGGCCACCGAGCACCTTTCTGCCACCGTCGGGCGCGCAAAAAAAGCTCAACAAATTGGCGTGGGATGTAATTTCTGATACATCTCGCTCGTGCGACCGTCTGGGTCTTTGGAAACTTCCCGTCTGCACCAGCATGGACACCGCTGGCCACTACTACTTCGGGTTAGGGTTTCTGGTCGGTCATCTCAATGTCCTCTACGAGACGATCGGGGAGGTGGCTGGGGTGGAGGGCCGCCAGCATCTTCTGCAGACCGTCGCCCAGAAGCATCGGACTCAATTGCTGGAGGAGGTGGCAGCAGCGGAGGCAGCGGAGGAGGCAGCGGCGGGGGAGGAGGAGGCGGCGACGGTGGAGAAGGAGGTGGAGGAGATCTCCGCCGACTCCGAGTAGAGTAGTATTTGTATTTTTCTTTTTCTTGTTTTCTATGTGCTTTTGTAGTTCTTGTTTGTAATATATATGTTGTTTTTATGTTAATGAAAAATGTCTTTTCCGTTCATGAACAATGTGTCCTATGATGTATTGAAAAACAACTCCTTTCTGAAAAAGAGGTGAGATAACTGTTGTTCAATGTCTAGCCAAGAATTCGTTGTGTTGTGACAATCGACGACTCTTGGTTGAAACTCCATTGAGATCGTGGTTGAGGCTGCATTTCTCCTATTTTGTGTTCTTTCACTCAATTTTTTCATTTATAGTCAGCGCATGTGAAAATGTATTTTTAGTTGTAGTATATTCTACATGTTATCATTTCATTGTGATTAATGTTACAAAATGCTGATTGTTTGCCATCGTCCTTTCGTGGACTTGGGTGTTTTGTATTTGCATATCGTTTGCATTAGCACATATACATTTGACGATTCATATTTTTGTTCATATTTATTTGGAATGTCCCACTAGCTAGCAGATGAATCCTTTTAGATTTTGATCTCCATGCATGGCAACAAAGATGAATTAAGAAGCAAGAAAGTTGTCCGAAGAAGTCTACCCCTCTAGCTACACGCACCATGTGCAGGAATCAACGTGACATGACATGTAATTAATTACGATTGCATGCGTGCACAAGGGCACGGCTAGCGTCAAATTCTCCACGCCCGCAAAATTTTTTTCGTTCTTCATGGTGCACCACAACTGAGATTTTGACAACTCAGTTTTCACTCCATGCACCTCTAATTTCAGTCCCGTCTATTGTGATCCTATTTCAGCCACGATGAGTATAAATGGAAACACTGACCTCTGTTCTCGACACACCGCTGCCCCGCCCTTCTGGTGATCTCGCAGTACTCCAAATGTGTTGTCTCTCTATCCTATGTTCCATACATGTATTCCTAAGAATTCCCGTGTTTTCATTTCCCATGGTTTTTACAATTTTTTCCCCATGGATCTCGCAGTGACGCATCAAATCTCTTGGTGGTGTTGACTCCTGGGTACAACAACGGGCGACCAAGTTTGATGGGCTCTACCAAACTTCTTCGTCGCCGACACCTCCCTGCGACATCGCATCCCGAACTCTAGTTTTGTGCTAGGTAAGTTCTACACGATCCATGCCGTCTTTTTATAGAGCTATATTGGTTTGGTTCTACACGATCCATGCAATTTTGGGCTAGTTAAGTTCTACATGATCCATCCTAATATACAAAGATTATAAATTAACAGTGAAGAATGTGGTCTTCTGTTTCACGAATATATATATATATATACAGCATATACTACATTTGTCCTGAAATAAATGTCGCTCCGATAGTTTATTAGGGTAGTGTATTTCTGGCTCAATTCCTGGCAAGGAACGACAAACATTAAAAGCCTGATGTTGTATGTAATTTCTGGATTTAGAAGTAAATGACGCACAGGTTATCTAATCAACCACTCCAAATGTTGTATTGTCATTCCTGTTTTACAAATTTGTATTCCTAAGATTTTTAGTTCCCACAGTTTTTACACTTTTTTCTTTCTTGTGGCTTTCTCAGATCGTACGTTTTTTCTCTATTCCTTCATTTCTAATTCCTCCGTTCCAAACAAACACCGCAGTTTATAGAAACCACACCATCCGATCCAAAATCTACGTCGGTGATGTAATCTGATGTTATCACAGTTATTTGGAATGACTACTTACAATGCTCTTTACATTAGGAACAAGACATCAAACCGTGATGTCGTCTACAAGCATTCATGGTGGCCAACAAGCACCTGGTATAACTATAAATGTGTTTACTATCAAAATTAGAAAATTTAGAAAACATTAAACCATTTGCATGGTATGCAAAGAATATTGCAGCACATGATGTTCAGGAACCCCGAGATTCTTCACTCCCTGGTACTACGATGCATGAACCAACATCAGCTATAGATATACAAACCAGAAATACTCCTTCCGCCCCAGCATAACTTTACTTTTAGAGCTTAAAAAATGTCCCACTCCAACTCTATCGGTAGCTTCCAACTACCCATATCACATCACATTACTACCTGCCTCTCTACCGTGCCGTTTGTTTTGGCAGAGTGTGTTAGTTTTTTACTTCTTTGGCATTGAATTTGGAGCATTTCGAGAGACTATATTATGTCCTTTAGATGTATTGATGATGGGTGTATCATGGTCATTTACATTCTTTCCTAGGCTCTACTAATTGTTTTAGCATGTCTTGTGATTCTACTTTCATAGTCTTTATAGTTATGTAGGATCAAAAAGCACGTGAAAAGCTACCAGAGGAGGGGGTGAATGTTAGATTTAAAAATCTTACGCAACGGAAACAATTAAACCCCAACCCCTTCGGCAGAAAAATGATCTGTTAAAGAAATCATGCGTGACACTAATATAAACGTGTTTTACCGTGACAAAAGTGATAGATATCAGAGAGAATCAAGTCACGAAGACAACACAACAAGAATCACTCAAATCCATTGAGAAAAACTCAAGTTATGATCGAAAGATCAAACAAAAGTCAATCTGCCCTACCCGAAAAAAAAAACAGTTCTGGAACGCTGCAAAAAAACACATGTAGATCGTAGACCACAAATCCAATGACCGTGAAATTTTGACAGATGATAGATAATCAAGTTGTGAAGACAACCCAAAAATAATCACATCAATTGGATCTGCAAAACTCGAGTTATCATAAAACCACCGACGAAAGGTAGTGCTGTCCAAAAACTCGACGAGTAAAACTTGTCTGGAACAAGTCGGACGAACAAGGCACAAAAGTTCCTTCAAACTATGAATTTAATTCAATAGAATACAAGAGGAACAGCCCCAAAGTCGTGCACCATGAGCTCTGGGCTCCCTTGCTTATATAACCAGCTCGAAAGCCCACTCAACTCAAATCAGGAACCTAATCCTACTCTGTTCACGAATCGTAACTTTCCATAACTGCTTAGGATTATTCTATATGCAGATAAAAGCAATCTTAAGACTTCCAAACACCTTAGTAACGTATCACACATTCCTAAACAACTCAAATTCGTGACCCACACGAAATCCTATCATAACCAACTTGATACTTTCCATACAGAGCCATAACTGACTCCACCGCAGCTAAAGTCATCAACTGATACAATCCGATCCTTCCAAACAGATATTCCCATCCATAAACCATCTTCGGAATCATGTTGCCATGTCATTCACCGCATTCATACGTGCAAACACCTTCCTTCGACGTCCAGTAACCTTTGTATGCACTGCCCTTGATTCAATCATCCTGCGCGACCTCGTGACCCGCTCAACCACATTTCCTCCTGAATTTAGTTGTTGGAACCTCATCTCCTCCCTGAGACTAGTCCCAAGGATCCTGTCACCATCCATGACTTGAACTCAAGCAACACCTGCACATGAATAAACAACCAGTCCATACGAGCCCAAGTCCTCGACTTGACTCAAGTTAGTTCCGAACACAACACCTTACGTGAGAACCTCACATAAGCATGTTGCAAAACCACAGTAACACGATATCATCCATGTCAACCAAAAACGCACCAAAGACTTAGCAAATGAATACTAAGCAATCTTTCCAGAGATGTAAAGCAAGTACGAAACATTGCAAATGAAAAACAGAAGCATTGCGGTCAAGTTCTAGACCTTGCCAGAGCAACCCGAACCTTGAGCCGGAGCTAATAAAAGCTAGTAGAACCTAGTGCCGGAACTTACCAAAACTAGTATAACCAAGCTCCCGCGGAGCTTACAAAACTAGTAGGACCTTAATAAAAAGGTGTTTTGGTGATATTCAAAACTTTTATCGTCAAAGCAAGTGTATTCACTACAATCCAATGTATTTAGCACACATAGGTCTTACAATCTCCCCCTTGATGAATGCATTGGCAACACCATTTAAAATCCGAACATTGACTTATTCACATAAAAGTTTTGAAGGAAATTTATCTCCCTTTGTAAATCAAAAGTAAAATGAGAAGAAAATCCAAAAATTATCCCATATTATCTCTCCCTCTTTATTATCTCTCCTTATGCACATATTTTCTTTCTCTTCATGCTTATCTCTCCCCCTTTGATAATGTATTCAGCAAGTCATGAGCATATAAACAAATTATCTCTCCCCCTTTAGTTGTTATGAGCATATTATAACATATACATATAAACAAAGCTCATCCAAGTCATACTATCAAGTACCTTACATTATCACATCAATGAAATACATAAAGTAGTGTAAGGCATGCTAGAGATCAAATGTAATTTTCAATTTAAGTAAGTCATGATATCACAAACTTAACTATTTCAAAACCTAAAAGCATGACACTAGTTGCTGCATTTTATTATTTTTCAAAGCATAAATTTAGATTATATGTGCATCTGCCTTATTCTAACCAACCAAGCCAAGCCTATGTCATTTGACAATCAGAAGCTTAAGGACATGATTTTAGTCATACACAACTTCTTTCAAGTTCATATCTAGGTGCAATGATAAGCCATCTGAAAAGAAGAAGTGCGATGCATGCATATTCTCCTGATCTTTTCTCAATTTATATTTGTTCATAAAAACTCAACATGTGAGTTGATTACTTGATTAATTCTTAATGATTAAAAGCACTTGTGAACATGTAACAAGTTCAAAACAGCAAGAAAGTTCGACCATGATCAATTTTAGTGTAAGTAATTATTCCAATTACTAGACATGGCAAAAACTACAAAATGTATAACATGAGTAATGTAGTAAGAACTTTCAGCATGTAAAAGGAATCACAAAGTCATATATGTATGAAATATTATGCTCATATTATTTGAATTTCAGATTCACACATAGACTTCCCAAGTTTCAAAACTCCCCCTCAATTTAAGCCATGAGGATGCATAACCCCTATTTCACTACGAATGTAACAAAAACGAGTGAAATCCAAAGGTTCTGTAAAAATGTCAGCCAATTGTTGTTTGGTATCTACATGGTGAAGAACAATGTTTCCTTTTTCAACATTATCTCAGAGAAAGTGATACCTAATGTCAATGTGCTTAGTTCTATAATGTTGCACGGGGTTTTTAGCAATGCAAATGGCACTAGTGTTAGCACAGAACAGTGGAACACTATCTAGATCAACCCATAGTCCTTAAGTGTTTGAACAATCCAAAGAATTTGTGAGCAAGCACTAGCAGCAGCTACATATTCAGATTCGGTTGTGGATTGTGCAACTGAATTTTGTTTTCTAGAGGACCAAGCAACAAGAGAATTACCAAGAAAATGACAAGCACCGGAAGTACTTTTCCTATCAATCCTACAACCTCCAAAATCAGGATCGGAAAAAAGCTTTCAAAGTAACGGTTGAGGAAGAAGGAAGAAAAATGGCAAATTCTTGAGTTCCATGTAAGTACCTGAGAATCCTTTTGATGGCTTGACGATGTGAAGCACGTGGGGAAGCTTGAAACTGTGCACAAAGACATACGCTGAATTGTATGTCTGGTCTTGATGCCGTGAGGTACAAAAGTGATCCGATCATGCTTCTATATTCTTTTTGATCCACGGGTTCACCATCTTTATCAATTCCAAGTGTTGTTGCTGTTCCCATTAGTGTTCGAAGAGGCTTGCTTTTGTCCATGTTGAAGCACCTTAGGGGATCTTTTGTATACTTTGTTTGATGCACAAAGGTACCCTCCTTAGTTTTCTTGATTTGCAGCCCCAAAAAAGTAAGTGAGTTCACCCATCATACTCATTTCAAATTCGTAACTCATCGTTGCTGAAAACTTGGACACAAGATCATGAGAAGCACAACCAAAGATAATATCATCCACATACACTTGAACGAATAATGAGTCATTTCCATGCTTAAGCACAAAAAGAGTTTTATCAACCTTGCCCATGGTAAACCTTTTTCAAGTAAGAATGTTTTTAACCTATCATACCATGCTCTAGGGGCTTGTTTGAGACCGTACAAAGCTTTGGACAGTTTGTAAACATGATTAGGAAAATCTGGATTTTCAAAACCCGGTGGTTGTTTCACATAAACCTCCGCATCTATGTAGCCATTAAGAAAAGCACTTTTAACATCCATTTGATATAGCTTGATAGATGCAGCAAAAGCTAACAAAATTCTTGTGGCTTCTAATCTATCCACGGGAGCAAAAGTTTCATCAAAATCTAGACCTTCAACTTGAGTGAAACCTTGAGCAACCAACCTAGCATTATTCCTAACCACAACCCCATGCTCACTTTGTTTATTTTTAAATACCCATTTAGTTCCAATTAAAGTGTGACCTTGAGGTGGAGGTACAAGTTTCCAAACATTATTTCTTTCAAAATTTTATAACTCTTCTTGCATGGCAATAATCCATGATTCATTAGTGAGTGCGTGTGATATATCTTTGGGTTCAAAAGAAGCAACAAAAGCAGAATGAGCATAAGAGTTTGGATCGTGAAACCTGGACCGTGTGACTCATTCGTGCAAGCTTCCAATCATCTGTTGTGGGGGATGATCTTTGTAAAACCGTAGGGGAACAGATGTCTCACAAGCTTCTTCTTCTTCATGTTCATCACAAATCAATGAGCTTGTGACTTGAGGATGATTTGAATCAGCATTGATGGTTGTCGGTGCTGGTTGAGAATTAACATCCGGAGCTGAACCAAAGTCTTTAGCTGCTGAATTTTCTGGCAGCAGCTCCAATTCTTCCTCATCTTCAACGAAAATGCTCCACCCTGCGGATATGGATCTGGACCTGCAATGTTTGAGCTAGTACCTGGGCTAGCTTCAACAAAAGACACTTCACAAGTCTCCACAATTTTGTTAGTGTCAAGTAAAAGCAGACGGTAGCCTCTAGTATGAGATGGATAACCAAGAAACATGCCATCAATGGATCTAGGTTCAAATTTATCAAGATTACCATGTTTCTTAACAAAGCATTTGCAACCAAAAACCCGAAAGTGTGTAACACTAGGCCTATGTCCAAACCGGAGCTCATATGGTGTTTTACCTAGCTTAGCACGCAAGAAAACACGATTTGAGACATAACAAGCGGTTGCTAACGCATCAGCCCAAAATTTCCTAGGAGTTTGATATTCATCAAGTGTAGTCCTACCCATATCAACTAAGGTTATGTTCTTTCTTTCTACAACACCGTTTTGTTGAGGTACATATGGTGAAGAAAATTGATGATCTATTCTATTTTCAGCACAAAAGTGATCAAAAGATTGATTTTTAAATTCAGTTCTATTATCACTTCTAATTGCTTTTAAAGATCATGGGAAATCAATTTATAATCTAAGAAATAAAGTTCTAAAGTGACTAAAAACTTCATTCTTAGACGCCATAAAGTAAACACAAGAGTATCTAGAATAATCATCAACAATCACAAGTACATACCATTTACCTCCGAAGGATTGAACACGTGAAGGTCCTACGGTGTCTAGATGCAAAAGTTGACATGGTTCAGTTGTCATGATCATTGTGAGAGGGGTATGTGAATCTACAACCATCTTAGCATGTCTACAAGAAGAGCACACAATTTCTTTGTCCCCTTTAAGCTTAGGCAGCCCACATATGCGATCAAGAGCACTAACACACATTAGGTGATCAAAGCCTATGTGACCAAGTCTACGATGCCAAAAATATAGGTCCTTTGAATCATTAGCAACTAGACACCTATGCTTAGAGGAAGACATATCAAAATCAGCTTTAAAAACACTTCCAAACCGAGACATGTTAAAAATAAGCTCACTATTTGAACTTACAACTTTGCAGCAGTTTTTTATTGAAAATAATTTCTAGATTTTCATCTAGCAATTGTGAAACAGAAAGAAAGTTGTATTTCAAATTTTTGACAAGTGCCACATCCTTCAAAGTGTAGTAATCATTTACTCTAACTGAACCCTTAGCAATTATAGGAGTTGAAGAATTATCGGCAAAAGTAACATTCTCTACACATGACACAAAAGAGAGGGAGGAGAACCAATCTTTGTTACCGGTCATGTGGCGTGAGCAACCTGAATCCACAATCCAAATGTTCTCCTTCCTCAAACGTGTAACCTACATAGAAGTACAATACGTCGATGACTCAATACTAGGGTTAGTCAAAAGGCATTTAGGAATCCAGTACAGAGTCACGCATCGTGCAGCAGGAAAAACACGCGAAAGCTGAGACAAAACAGCAGGTTTATGAGTCAAAGTTTGAGATTTTTTATTCTTAACTACTGACCTATAAGGTGTTACTTGTGTAGCACAAAAATCAGTAGCTCCGGAGGCAAAAATAGAAGGTCCGGAGGTAAACTCTGAATGTTTTTGACTCAAAACAGCAGGTTGTACATTCGGTTCAATATGTGCAGCAAATTTTGCATGAAAGTTATGAGATCTAGCAACCATTCTTTCCCTTTTCTGTTGTTTAGCTAGTCTATAACAAAAATCTATGACATGAGCATCTCTACCACAGTAGGTACAATGAAATTTAACTTTGTGTTCATGTCTAGATGAGCAAACAATATTTTTATTTGAAACCGAATGTGACAATACTCCTGCAGATTTGAAAATCACTTCTTTTTGTTTAGGGACTGTTTGAATCAAACCACTTCCTAATGACTTTACAATTTTCGGTGGATGTGCCTTAGCATGAGCATGAGAATCAAAACCTAAACCAGTTTTATCATTGCAAGACTTGGATGAATTCAGCAGCAAGTTTAGGTTCTTATCCTATTACAAAACCGATCAAATGTCTTATGCATGTTATCAAGTTTATTGGACAGATCAAGACAATTTTCACATGAAGTTTTTCTTTTTAATTTGCAATTGGAACAATATTTAACTTCATGACAACATAAAGCATTGTTCAATATAGAGATTTCATTCATAGCATCTTGCAGTTTCTTATCAAGATCATCACAACTAGAACAATGCAAATCAATTGTAGAACAAGAAGCATCTTTTAACTTTCCAATATTAAGTGCAGCAAGATTTTTGTTCTTTTCAATTTCAAGTTCAAGTTTATCAAGTGTGGAGGTATGTGCACTTCTTAGGGAGGACAATTGTTCATATATTAAGTCACATGAGAATCAAGAATCATCACTATGAATCAAGGATTTCAAACGATTAATTTTAGATTCTAGTGACTCAATTTTAATAGCATTGTCCCTAAGCTTTTTGTCCTTTTTTCTTAACAATAACAGTGGCACGAGAAATAGCATCACAAATTTCTTCGCAAGTAGGACATACCTCTTCATTGTCGCTGTTGTGTTCTGCCTCCTCCATACTTGATCTTGACTTGCCCGCCATGAAGCACAAGTTTGTCAAATCATCTTCATCTTCATCACTTTCAATGTCCACGTCGCTTGAGCCAAGTTCCTAGAGTGCTGAGATAAAACTGCTCACCAATTGACGTCATGTAAAACCCTTTTTTTTCTTTGTATCTCTTGCAGAGGAGTGCTTCGTTCTTGTTTGTTTTCATCCCAGGAAGTAGGACCTGAAAGGTTAGGGCAATCTGAATGAAAATGTCCTGTCTTACCACATTCAAAGCATTGTTGAGGTCCGAGCTTCGTCTCCTTCTAGTTCTAACATTTTGCAATGCTTTTGAGAACCGGGTAGAGATGAGCGCTAGCTCCTCCTCTGGAAACTCCCCAATATGTTCAAGGGTTAGAGAGGACAGCAAAGCAAGTGTACCACAAGATGATGTTTGACCGGAACTAGGCATGTCACGTTGAGAAACAAAAGCAATAGATTTGTTGGGGTTCTTGCGTGAGATTATGTCAATTTCATGAGTTTTTAACTTGGAATATAGCACATCTAAAGTAAGTGAACTCATGACAGTAGATTCACGAATAGATGTGACTTTCATCAACCAAATTGACATATCTAATGCACTTAGCAATTTCATAGCATTTTCAGCACCTGAAAAATTAACATTGACACTACGCAAGTTGCTGAGAATCTTATTAAAGCGGGCAAAAAGGTCATCAATAGACTCACCGGGTTGCATCTCGAAGCGCATGTATTCATTCTTCAACATGTATTGTCTTACCTCTTTGATCGTGTTGGATCCTTCATGGTAGTCACAAATTGCTTTCCACACATCGTATGCAGATCGGAGGTGTGCAACACGGTCGAAGTCGCTTTGTGTTAATCCTTGTATGATCAAGTTCCGAACCTTGTTGTTGTTGTCGACATCTCTCAGATTTGTAGTGTTAACTTGATCGTTTGATGGCACTTCGTAAGGCTTGTATACCTTCTCCCATATTGCAAAGCCTTGTGCCTAGATGAAAGCCTCCATGCATGCCTTCCAAACCTGAAAATCAATACCAGCGAACACACAAGGTTTGGCACAATACTTCTCCATGATGATTAGTCAAAAACACACGCAAATCACAAAGATTAGAGCATCATGGCTCTGATACCAATTGTAGGATCGAAGAGCACGTGAAAAGCTACCAGAGGGGGTGAATGGTAGATTTAAAAATCATACGTAGCGGAAACAATTAAACCCCAACCGCTTCGGCAGAAAAACAATCTGTTAAAGAAATCATGTGTGAGACTAATCTAAACGTGTTTCACCGTGACAAAAGTGATAGATATCAGAGAGAATCAAGTCATGAAGACAACACAATAAGAACCACTCAAATCCGTCGATAAAAACTCAAGTTATGATCGAAAGATCAAACAAAAGTCAATCTGCCCTACCCGAAAAAAAAAACAGTTCTGGAACGCTGCAAAGAAACTGGTGTAGATCATAGAACACACATCCAATGACCGTGAAATTTTGACAGATGATAGATAATCAAGTTGTGAAGACAACCCAAAAAGAATCACGTCAATTGGATCTGCAAAACTTGAGTTATGATAAAACCACCAACGAAAGGTAGTGCTGTCCAGAAACTCGACGAGTAAAACTTGTCTGGAACAAGTCGGACGAACAAGGCACAAAAGTTCCTTCAAACTATGAATTTTATTCAATAGAATACAAGAGGAACAGGACCAAAGTCGTGCACCACGAGCTCTGGGCTCCCTTGATTATATAACCAGCTCGAAAGCCAACTCAACTCAAATCAGGAACCTAATTCTACTCTCTTCAGGAATCGTAACTTTTCATAACTGCTTAGGATTCTTCTATACGCAGATAAAAGCAATCTTAAGACTTCCAAACACCTTAGGAACGTATCCCACATTCCTAAACAACTCAAATTCATGACCCACACGAAATCCTATCATAACCAACTCGATACTTTCCATACAGAGCCATAACTGACACCGCCGCAGCCAAAGTCATCAACCGATACAATCCAATCCTTCCAACTAGATCTTCCCGTCCATAAACCATCTTCGAATCATGTTGCCACGCCATGCACCGCATGCATACGTGCAAACACCTTCCTTCGATGTCCAGTAACCTTCATATGCACTGCCCTTGATTCAATCATCCTGCGTGACCTCCTGACCCGCTCAACCACAATTCCTCCTGAATTTGGTTGTTGGAACCTCATCTCCTCCCTGAGACTAGTCCAAAGGATCCTGTCACCAGCCATGACTTGAACTCAAGCAACATCTGCACATGAATAAACAACCAATCCATACGAGCCCAAGTCTTCGACTTGACTCAAGTTAGTTCCGAACACAACACCTTACGTGAGAACCTCACATAAGCATGTTGCAAAACCACAGTAACACGATATCATCCATGTCAACCAAAAACGCACCAAAGACTTAGCAAATGAATACTAAGTAATCTTTCCAGAGATGTAAAGCAAGTACGAAACATTGCAAATGAAAAACAGAAGAATTGCGGTCAAGTTCCGGACCTTGCCAGAGAACCGAGACCTTGAGCCGGAGCTAACAAAAGCTAGTAGAACCTAGTGCTGGAACTTACCAAAACTAGTATAACCAAGCTCCCGCCGGAGCTTACAAAACTAGTAGGACCTTAATAAAAAGGTGTTTTGGTGATATTCAAAACTTTTATCGTCAAAGCAAGTGTATTCACTACAATCCAATGTATTCAGCACACATAGGTCTTACAAGTTAACAGTTCATCAGCCTGTGTGATGGCATGATTTTTTTTATACCTCCACGCTGTGCTCTCTAACCGCCGGCCACTTCGGCCGGCACTGGCGCCCACACCCTGCTGTTGGTCACTTAAGTGTCCTCGCCGACGTGTCTCCCTCACCCATCGCCACGTACCATCCTTCGCGTGCCATGATGACCCTGCCGCCCGCAAATCCCTAGCCATTACTCGCCCTACCACCAATCCTCGTCGAGAGTTGCTCCTAGTGATCTCGACCAGAATGAACCCTCGCTTTGTTAAGCGTCGCAAGTTGGGACTATGCAGTACTGCACCTGCAGTAGTCGCCACTGACAAGTGGACCCGATGTCTCATGGGCCACATGTCAGTGGCACCTACTGCAGGCGTAGTACTGCAGAAGATTTTAATCCCGCAGGCTGCCTGCCTTATTTGTCTTGCATTCGCCACCTACTACCGCTGGCGTTCATTACTTGCCCTGCAACTAATAATTCTCTTCGAGACGCGCTCCGGCTGATGTCAGTCAAACCAAACCAGCGGACCCTATCTTTGTCTAGTCTAGCGTTGCCAGCTGCATGCCCGCCCCCTCAGTCTTGCCTACTTCTATGCTAGACTAAATATCCTCTGCAGTACTACGAGTGCAGTACCGCCACTGACATGTGTATTTGATGGCTCATTTTAGGGTATGAAAAGCAACAAAGAAGTCAACAATGTACTCCCCCGATCAAAATAGTTGTCGTTTAGACAATCCTAACTAGTTCATTTTTAATTCATTTGTTGGTCTAATACGACAATTAATAAAAACCAGGAGGGAGTAATACAAAACAAAATGTTGCTGGGACGCAGTCCTCCCACGCTCGTATTTGCCGCACTCGTCCTGAAGATGGTACGAACATTAGACTTTTCTTCTTTTCACACTATTTGTACATGATACTAAACTTGGTGAGGCGGTAATTTGCTTTAATCGTTTACCATTTGAATCAATGTAACAAAGGAAAGAAGTTTGGAAGAAGTGTGGCTAAAGGACTTAAGGTTGCCAGAATACGCTATGTGTCCCAAGTTAGTATAACGGAGCATGTGAAGCTACCAATTCAAATCTCCACTAGGTTGGGTGTTGCGGTTGGTATTAACCAGCAACACTTTGTCGATGATGTAGTTATGTTTACAAAAAGACATGTATCCCTCAGCGGTGCAAGGAAGTGGGCAGAGGTTGGTCATGGTAACAAGAGAGATATAGTATGAGACATTCTGATTAGTGTTGTCACACCCCCACATAAGTATTTTTTTCTTGCAATCTCCATCTTGTACGTTTACAACAACTTGTTACATAATGCACAGGATTCCTGGGGCATGGAGGACACACTAGAGAGAGCAAGAAAATTTTTGAAATTTGCTGGTGAGCGTTACAAGGGGTGGCGCTCGACTTTGCATGCCACCTGTAACAGTTATTATGCCGATGAAGAACGTATATGAAACAAGCTTGCCGACGTAACGGCGCCCGAATGGTTGCACCTAATAGAATATTTTGAGTCTGAGCGATTCAAGGTCAGCTAACTTTTTAATAGCTTCGCATCATACAAAAACTATTTGATTTACATTCATTCGTGGAATTAATTCTTAAAATTATTGCAGTCAATAAGCAGGACCAATTCTATAAATTGAAGAAGACAAAAGGCGAGTCACTTTCTTGGCTCCAAATCCTACGCCCAACTTAGTTACAAAAAGGTATGAAAAATAAATCACGCTTTTACTTTGCGCTGCAAACAATATGTATACTGACATGTTGAATTTTACTTGTATTTTATGTAGCGAGACCCAAAGACCGAAGAAGAGCCCGATGACATACAACTGTGGGAGGCAAGCTATTTGTTGAAGAACGGTGACTGGGCAAACAAGCAGGCAGAAGTTGTACATGTGAGTAACACTTCAAACAATCCCCAATTAAATAAATATTTGCAATTTACATGTGACTTTTCTTTTCATATATAGATCCAGGCACGTGCCCAAGTGGACGACATGGAAGCTGAGCAGGGAGGCCCAATTCCAAATGGGGAGAGAAACCATATCTTCCAGCGTTGTTATAGATCCTCAATCGGTTGTGCAGGATCATAGTTTCGGGGGCGTGGTAATATGGCTAACCCAACTGGTCCTGAACGTGAACGTATGCGTATCCAGATGTCTAAACACCTCAACGACCAAGTTTGAAACTTAGAAGATAGAAATGCAGGCCTTAATCACATAGTGCAGGAGTTGGAAGGAAGAAATGATAGCTTAACCACCCAGATGCACTCCATAAACCAGAAGAATGAAGAATTAAACCTTCAAGTCCAGAACTTAGAAGGTCAGCTAGTAGCTGATCGTAAACTGAGAACTCGGAAAATGGAGGACGTGCACCTCTCAATGAGGGCTGAAATGTGCAAAATGATAGAGACCTCTCCACAAAAGGTCCCACAAAAGAACCGCCAAAATTCACCTGCTCAAACAATTAGTCCCGATTAGCTTAGGCAAACATACATCCAAACACGTCGCGAGCGTAATACTTGAGTGTTATTATGCGTTTTGCAATATCAATTGATGGATGTTTATTGTTAAACTCGTGATTCTGTTGCCACTAATTTTCAAACCTGGTGCATTAGGATTCTACTACCGCTAATTATAAATTGTGGCATTACGAATTTCTTGTCACGAATGATAAATTGTTGCAATAGGAAGCTATTGCCACAAATTATAAAACATTGCAGTATAAACATTTGGCCACGACACAAAAAACGTTGCACTAGACTGCTATTGCCACCACGCAGAAAACATTGCATTAAAACACTATTGCCACATACGAGAAAATGTTGCATTACACCTCTATCACCACAAATCATGAAACGTTGCATTACAACCGTACTGCCACAGATCAGAAAATGTTGTATTATGAACCTATTGCTACAGATCAGGAAACATTGCATTAGAAACTTATTACCACATATCAGGAAACGTTGCATTACGAACCTGTTGCCACAGATAAGAAATCATTGCAATACCAAACTATTCGCCACATATGTGAAATCGTTGCAGTACCATACTATTTCCCATGGATCTGAAAATGTTGCAATACAGTACTATTTGCCAAGTTTGTGAACTCGTTGCAAAAACATACTATTTGCCAAGGACGTTAATCCGTTGTAGTACCATACTATTTGCTACGGCTGTGACATCGTTTTAGTACCATACTATTTGCCACGAATTTGAAATCATTGCACTACTGTAATATTTGTTGCAATACGTTAAATCATCGCAATACCATAAATCGTTGCAATATCGTACTATTTGCCAAGGCTATGAAATCATTGCAATACTGTAGTATTTGACACGAATGAGAAATCATTGCAATGACATACTATTACCATGAACGTGAAATCGTTGCAGTACCATGCTATTCATTGCAATACGTTAAATCGTTGCAATACGCTAAATCATTGCTATAACATACTATTTGTCATGAATGTGAAATAGTTGCAATACCGTACTATTGCCACAGCTGTGAAATCATTGCAATCACATACAATTACCACGAATGTAAAATCGTTGCAATAACATGCTATTCGTTGCAATAGGGTAAATCGCCGCAATACGCTAAATCATTGTAATAACATACTATTTGCCACGAATATGAAATCGTTGCAATATCGTACTATTTGCCACGATCGGGAGCTCATTGCAATACCGTACCATTCGTCGCAATACGTGAAATTGTTGCAATAGCGTACTATTTGCCATCGATGTGCAATCGTTGCAATACCATACTATTTGCCACGGATGTCAAGGCGTCGCAATAACCTATCGCCACGGGAATTATTACGACGATTTGTAAAAACTATCAGCATGCTCTTTTTCGTTGCAACAGTGACTTATTGCGACGAAAAATGACCTATTGCGACGAATTTTTTCGTTGCGATAAACTGGAATCCTTGCAGTGTAACCTTGCTAGTAAAGATAACCAAGAGAAACAAGTTGAACAACAGCTTCAAGCAGTACCACAGCAAGTTGTTGTTAGTAAAGAGCAACCAGTTGAGCAACAGCTTGAAGTAGTACTAGAGCCAGCTGCTAGGAGTAAAGAGCAATCAGTTGAACAACAGGTTTAACAACAAGCCAATGTCCAACTTCCGACGACTACTCCTCGATCATCAGTGTCTATTAAAGTTAGATCATACAAAAATAAGAACCCTTCATCAGAAGTGTAAAAATATTTGGAAAATATGAAGGAAAATATTAGAAAATTGAGTGCATTTTGTTCTTCTCATGAGCCAGCATTAGAAGATATCGAGAAGTGGGAAGAAGACGGTGTCATGTATAATAGGCGGACGGCTTTAGTTAAACCAAGAGTTTCAATATACAAGTTTGAGGATGTTCCTCCTAAATATGTGAATGGGAAGCCGTTCATGACATTGGTACAACTTAGAAAACAACCTATCCTGCTCAAAAGAATGCACGAGTGGTACTTCACTGCCAGCACAAAATATGAACTTTCTTATGTCACATTTCGTGTGCCACAAGATGCATTCTGGAGCACTGGAGTAAATAAATGAGCCATTTTCTTTAAAGATCTACATGTCCTTTTCCATCGGGGCATGCTCGAAATCAACCTACTACTCGTCTAGTGCTTGTAAGTGCCTCTAATATTTTGCATTTGCTTTTCTTACTACACGCATACACATTTCATGAGATTATAACAATTCTGGACTTCTTCAATAGGATGCAATACATGGATAATGAAAAGATGAAACGCAAGACAGGTATCCTTGACCCTACACGGATTGCAAAGACACTATTCGACGTTAAGGCGGATCGAGACTCAGTATAGTACAAACACATAAAAAAAGAATTTGAAAAAACAATCGCAAAACAAAGGAAGGATAGAAGGATAGAAGTTGCAGCTTACATAGGACATGTCATGTTTAACTTTGTCAGAGATGGCAAAGACCTCGTAAAGGATCCATACCACTTCGAGTAGGTTCGACACATGACATTGAAATAGCAATTATTGCTAATTGTTAACTTAACACGTGTGTTTGTACGTTTGCAGTAAACACTACATAATGATCTTCATCAAGCCAACACAGGGTTTGGCAACAGTCTTTGACTCAGTCGATTACCCACCAGGTCGTTACAAAGATTTCCTTTCCATTTTGAAACTGTATGTTTATTTAATACTTTTAATTTACACACATTTATAATGCATTGACAAGTTTTATATGACATTTCTTGTATTACAGCGCTTGGCGGTTTTACGCGGAACAGCTTGGCGGTCAGAGACCTCCTAATACGAATGCATTGGACATTAAAACATATTATCCTTATCCCAAGCAGCCTGCTGGGAGCGTCTTATGCGGGTATTATGTATGCGAGCATCTTCAGACCGCCAGCGAATATAGAGTGAATCATGAGGATGTAAGTTTTCCTTAATGTCAATATCTTTTCTTACTTTTGAGTTTCATTTCCATTGTAACTAGTGTATTTTAATACTTATATTCTCTGTTGTTCAATGTTACCAGAAACATTATTTTCAGATTTTGATTCCAACTTCAAAATTCAATTGCTCATAGTACAACTGCTCCAAAAATACTAAATAAATTACTGTATACTCTCACTTTGATCTATACTTTGAGATTGTTCAAACTAACACATTCTAAACATTGTTATGTGTTTCTTGCAGCACATGAAGAATGTGAATGAATAATGGCCGGTTTGTAGAAGTATGCCTGGTGGAGGAGTCGACAAGATTGCTGGTGAACAGTGTCAATTCGTGCATCGTAAAATTTTGCACAAAAGAGGGGTGTTCTTTAATGAGGATGGTGTAGTAGCTGATGTGGCAGAATTTACGCTATGACAATAGAAACAGTTTTTAGTGAAACTTGTAAACTATGAGATGACTTGTACGTGTAACTTGTACATATGCATATTGTTTTAGTAAAATTGACTTGTTTTAGATGACTTCTGTAATTATATTGTTTACTTCTGTGATTATATTGTTGACTTCTGTGATTATATTGAATTGACTTGGAAATTAGAAATAACAGCAGGTAGTACTGCATAGGGTATTGTCGAATATGTTGTTGCGACACTTCCCTCGGACCTGCTAAGGAGCAGCCCGCGGAGGAGGGGCGAATTTTCTATCTCTACGAGCACGATGAACACGAAGGATTTTTACGTGGTTCGGGCTGCCGGGAGGCATAATACCCTACATCCACGGGGGTCGTGTTGTATTGCGTGTGCTCAACTCGTGGTGAGCCTATTAGCGAGATTGTGAGAGAGTTGTCCTCTAGTTCGTGGCTGCTCGGTCCTTTTATAGGTCAAGGTCCAATAGCGTACATTATGATCGGAGCCCGACAGGTGGCACTGGGTTAATTAGTCATGAGAGTACATTAATAGGCCTTGATGGCACGTTAATGGGTCTTGATGGTGCATTAACATGTCTTAATGACATGTTAATGGGTCTTGATGCTGTCTTGAAGTTGCGGTCTTGATAATGCATTAATGATGTGTTGATGGCGCGTTAATGCAGTCTTGAGTGCACACGTCGCCATCCGGAACCGCGAGATGCGCGTGGCAGCTCCGGACCTCTCCTCAGCAGGGAGGCTAGGTTCGGAGTCCTGGGGGCGCGTGGCAGCATCGGACCTCTCCTCAGCGGAGAAGCTAGGTCCGGAGGCAGCACCGGACCTCTCCTCAGCGGGACGGATAGGTCCGGAGTTCTTGAGGTGCGTGGCAGCATCGGACCTCTCCTCAGCGGGGAGGCTAGGTCTGGAGTCTTCGAGACGTGTGGTAGCACCGGACCTCTCCTTAGCAGGGAGGCTAGATCCAGAGCTGCAGGTTGTCGGAGTTGTCTTGTCTTCCTTGTATGTGGGGGTACCCGGTCTGCAGGGTATCGATAGTGGCCCCCTGTCCCACCTCTGGGGAGGTGACGATCCCAGAGGTGGGGCCACCATCATCAACGCCAATAGCAGGCCCCCCTGAGAGGTGTCGGTGTTGGAGCTTGAGGTCCGATGGTGGAACTTGGCGAAGGTGCGGGAGCGTCTACCATCAAAACTTAGAACGTCGACGATGGGCCCCCTTGGGAGGTGCTGGTGCTGGAGGTTGAGGTCCGACGGCAGAGCCCGAAGAAGGGTGAATTTCTGCATAAGAGTGACATCAGAAATAGTAATAGTGCTCATTGGTTACAATCTTCCTGCCCTCAGTTTTGTTGTGGCTTACGGTCCTTAGCCGAGCTACGGGGCCTGAGTAATTCAGTGCGATTGTATCCGGGTACTGGTTGCTGCCTCACTTAGGAACGTGTGCTATCCGGACCCGCCTTACTGTGACGCAACTCCAGAATAGGTAGAGTGGCGTATTTAGGATGTTGGACCAGGCTAAGTCTTTAGCCAACTCCGGACCTATCATTGGCGTTGTATTTTAGGCGAGTAGACCATTCAGTGGGCACGAGATCCCAAAGGAGAAATTACCAGAAATACCCAAAGATATCGCAGGTACTTTAGGCTATCCTTGTGCAGCATGATAGCACAACTCTCACTGTGGGAAACCGAAAGATGTAACAGAGCAAAAAGGGAATAATATGCACAATATTTAAGCATAATTATGTGAACATAATGACAGTATCCGGATTTTGTTATTGTTTTGTCCAGGAGCATGTGCCTTTTAATCCCCGGTACTAAACCATAGTGCTAGGGAGGAAGAGTGTGTTGGCTTAGGGTCACAGGGCACGACATTGGGTGCATGACCAGGCTAAGAAGTCTGCACACTCTTGACCTCCCGCTGACATTAGTATTTCGGCAGACGTCCGACCCCCAGTACTCAGCCGCAGTGTTGGAAAGGTAGAGTGTGCATACTTAGGGTGCAGGACCAGTCTAAGCAGGTAGCACACTCTGGACCCCCAGTATTCAGCCCCAAGAATGGTAGAGTGTGCATACTTAGGGTGTAGGACCAGGCTAAGCAGACAGCGCACTCCGGACCCTCTATTGGCATTATCCTTTCGTGGGAGTGACCGTTTAGAGACATGGGACTCCGAATAAGAAAATAACCAAGAACACCGGATATGCCACAGTTACCTGGTGGCGTCATTGTTGCCGTGGTCGCAGGTAGTCGCCGTATGGTGGCGGAAGTAGCCATGAGGCAAAGTGTACAGGCTTAGGGTCACGGGGCACTTGCTGAGAGTGCACGACCAGGATAAGTAGGCTGTATACTTTGGACCTCCCACTGGTGGCGGTGGCAGTAGAAAGGTGTCGTGTGGTGACAACAGTAGCCACCAGAACATGGAGCGTGTGTCCGCCGGGTCAGCCCGCTATGGAGCGGGAAGTGGCGCCATCTTCCTTGCTCCCTTCATGGTGTGAGGGTCGAGAAGAGCCGGTGATGGATATAAGATTCACCATCAAGGTGAGGCTCGTCGATCCAAAAAAGTGCCGAATTTTCTGTCTCTATGAGCATGATGAACACGAGGGATTTTACGTGGTTCGGGCTGCCGGGAGGCATAATACCCTACATCCATGGGGGTCATGTAGTATTGTGTGTGCTCAACTCGTGGTGAGCCTATGAGCGAGATTGTGAGAGAGTTGTCCTGTAGTTCGTGGCTGCTCGGTCCTTTTATAGGTCAAGGTCCGACAGCGTACATTATGATCGGAGCCTGACATGTGGCACCGGGTTAATTAGTCATGAGAGTACATTAACAGGCCTTGATGGCACGTTAATGGGTCTTGATGGTGCATTAACATGTCTTAATGACATGTTAATTGGTCTTGATGTCATCTTGAAGTCGCGGTCTTGATAATGCATTAATGATGTGCTGATGGCGCGTTAATACAGTCTTGAGTGCACACGTCGCCATCCGGAACCGCGAGATGCGTGTGGCAGCTCCGGACCTCTCCTTAGCAGGGAGGCTAGGTCTGGAGTCCTGGGGGCACGTGGCAGCATCGGACCTCTCCTCAGCGGAGAAGCTAGGTCCGGAGGCAGCACCGGACCTCTCCTCGGTGGGAAGGATAGGTCCGGAGTCCTTGAGACGCGTGGCAGCACCGGACCTCTCTTCAGCGGGGAGGCTAGGTCTGGAGTCTTCGAGACGTGTGGCAGCACCAGACCTCTCCTCAGCAGGGAGGCTAGATCTGGAGCTGCAGGTTGTCGGAGCTGTCTTGTCTTCCTTGTATGTGGAGGTACTTGGTCTGCATGGTATAGACATGTATACCTTATCACATGCGATTATTTACCTACGGCTAGACCTACCTATGAAATATCATTATCGCAGGCGGCTAGATACAGGTAAAGAACAATCTATGATAACCTCATTATCAAAGGCGGTTATTGTTATGGTATAAACCGGCTACGATAATTTGTCTCCACAAGCGGCTTGTCATAGGTAAAGATCCGCCTATGATAACACCATTATCACAAGCGGTTATATATACTGCACGACTCGCCTCTGATAATATGTCTTCACAAGCGGCTAGTCATAAGTAAAGAACCACATGTGATAATACCATTATCATAGGTGGCTTCACTTCTCCGCCTTTGAAATTGCAGATTATTACAGGCTCTTCGTTTCAGGCGGTTTTAGAAACCGCATGTGATAATACGTTTGGAGCCGCTTGAGATGAGGCTTATTGTAGCAGTGCTAGCCACTCCCAATCTCTTTATTTTTTTTAGAGGATCATGCTTTAAAAAATGAAGCTGAAGATATTGTAGGGTAAAGATAGAATATTTTTTCTGTACACTTAGACGGATTCAAAATAGACGAATTAGTACATTTGCATGGTAGGCCCACTATTCCACTAATCACTATGGCTCGTTGCATGGAAGAAGACTCTTCTTCATGTTCTGGCTAGATTGTTGTTGTTCTTCTTCTTCCATCTAGTGGGCCAAATCAAGTGTTCCTAGGAAGCATGCTTCTTCTGGCCGTGATTGGGCCACATGCTTCTAATTCACCTATCATCGGCCAAATTTTTAAACAAAGCAGGCTTCTTGGCTTCTTCTTTGGCAATATTTAAGAAATTTTGAATCATCATTTTTTTGGAAAAATATTGGTTAACTAATTTTAGAAACATATGTCATGCAAACACTTGAGTCATCAATTTTGGAAAATATGTTGAGCGAACATTTCCATAAAGAAAACTCGTGTCACCATTCTTAGAAAATATGTTGAGCTAGCATTTCCATAAATGAATGTTGAATCACCAGTTTTGAAAAATACATTGAGCTAACATTTCACTAAAAAGTTTTTTTTTTAACCAAAACTGCAAGGAGACCCGACAGTGAATAATATTGCTAAAAATACAACACCACCGTTACAATCTAATACGACCTGTACAAATTGACATGACCAAATAAAACTAACAAACGACCAACAAGAGTAAAAAGCCTCCACTACCTAAGCAGGCTACAAAGAGGAGAATACCAACCAACTACATAGGAGGCGGCAACACATCAGGTTCACAGTCAAAGAGATGGCAGCTTTAAGGATCATAGAATCCCACCCATGAGACAATCGCTCAACCTTAGTATATGTCCCCAGAGCCGGCTTGAGGTTCGGCTCATTGTCAAGGTGGATGACCACTCGACGAACTTTGACAAGTGAGGGAGAGGGCCTAAATGAATCAACCAAAGTAATTGCAGCTAGAGAAGACGGGAAACTACGACAATCACACTCTAGCTTCTCATAAAAAGTGGTGATGTAGATGTCCTCTTGGAATGAAGAAGTAGCGACAAGAGTTGATGATGGAGGCGGTGAAGCAGTAGGTGGGGTTGTTGAAGAGCGGCAATAGGCAAGCACGCAGTTACGTGCTTTGCGGCCTTCTACTTTGCAGCAGAAGCAACGTGTGGCCTCCTTACACATTGCAGCAAAGTGGCCGCTGGAGAAACAGTTGAAGCACTTGACGATCAGATCTGTAGGTACTGACCGGGCAACCTGTCGACGGGGACCGCAACCAGATGGGGCGGGTGAGGAGGACTGACACAAGAGAGTGTGCGACGAGGATGGGGAGGGCAAATGAGGAGGGAGAGATGGCTTGGGGGGAGGTCACCTCGGAGGTGATAGTGGTGGAGAAAGGAGCAACGGAAGCACAGGGCTGCTTAAAGCAGTGAAAGGGGACAGGGAGTGGAGCAAAGCTGCAGGTTGGGCTCCAAAGGCAGGGTGAGGAGTGTAACGGAGACCAGAGGAGCAACAGATATGAAACTAGGCGGGGAGGTGACTGGCACAGTTGCCACAGATGGGACTAACACTGATGGCGTGGACATCAACTTGGATGTGGACAACCAATCCTTCCTCATCCAAGAGAAGCTGGCGGAGGCAGGGGAGAGAGCAGGATGGGGTAGCTCGGGTAAGGAAACTGCAGACGAAGGTGACACGACCGAGCAAGGAGGGGATGGTCCCGCCAGTAAGGTTGTCGGTAAAGCAACACTAGAGGGCAAAGAAGCCCTCGAAGGAGGTCGTGGCGATGAGTGCAAAGGAGGGACTGGTGGCTGAGGGGGGGGGGGGGGGGGGCGACCCAAGCAAGAGGGTGGATGGGGCATTGGGTGGGAGGATGACTAGATCTGGCCTACTGGCTCAAGGGGGAGAGATTGGCGGCGGGTGGGTTGCAGGGCAACCATCGGCGGCGCTGGACCAGCCAGAGACGACGGGGGAGGGTTGAAAGTTGCCAAGAGGGGGGGGGGTGAATAAGCAATATGACTTGAAATTGCTTAATCAAACAAGATTAAATTCCTGAGATCGGACTTGTCTGTACAGGGCCGGACTAGTCCGCTCAGCATAGGGTAAAAACCTAAAACTTGATTTCTACAAGTTGTTTGCGGAATTTAGGTTCACCAAAGGTGAATGCAATGTCTAGTAACCTAGTACAACTTAGATTAACAAGTGTAAGGAGTTAGGTTACAAGATTTTAACAAAGATCAAAATGAAGAAAAATATGAACCCTAATGGTCGTTCTAGTGATTACGAAATATAAAGCAACATGTGAGACAAGATTTATCCCGTTGTTCAGCTCCACGAAGAAGCCTGTCCACGTTGAGAAGTCCACACAAGGACCGGGTCTCACTTGACCCTTCTCTCACCAAGCCACCACAATGACCGGCTTGGTTTCCACTATCAATGGGTAATCATCAATTTTGATTGGGATTGCTCACAAGTTGAGGCTCCCATGAATCAATACAACAAGGAGCACTTGAAGCTCAACTCACATAAGCCACAAAAACACAACACAAGTGCAAGAGATCAAACCAAGAGCCAAAGCACAATGATCTTGATTCACTCTCCTTACCAAACTCTAATCTCTTCAAGATTTGGTCTTAGAGGGCAAGTAGGACGAGTAGAAGGCTTTGGAAGGCTCAAGGCATGTTGTGGCGGTGCTAGGGTTCCAGAGTTGTCAAATAGGGGTCGGGAGTCCCCTTATTATAGGGGTCCCGACAGCTAGCCATTGCAAACAGCCCAAACCCAGACTAGTCCATCCCTGTATCACAGACTAGTCCGACCTCTTGGGACCACCGACAATTTCACTTCATCGATCGACAAAACAGATGATGTGTGCATCAAACATTTTAATTTCAAACGGTCATGGCAACCCGTACTAGTCTGGCAAACAACAGACTTGTCCAAAGTAGAACAGAAAGGTTTGGTCCGGCTGAAAATGGACTAAACTGGGCAGGCCCGGACTAGTCCGGCCTCTGGGGCGGACAAGTCCGACCTCCCAGGACTTGGCTTGGTTTCTCACACTAAGTCTCAAACGGACTAGTCCGTATCACAACGGACAAGTCCGAACTCATCCACAATGCTTTGGTCCGTCCCAAAACAGAATACTCTAGGGTGTCCGGACTAGTCCGGTCACTTTGGCGGACAAGTACGATCTCCCAGGACTTGGCTCAAAATCTGCTCACCAAGGGAAGAATGGACTAATCCGTACCCATACAGACAAGTCCGAACTCGAATAGGGACATTTAGTCCGACCTAAAACGGACTACTCTTGCTGATCTCAGAGTGTTTTATCTCATTTGGCTTCTCACTTAAGTTTTTATCTCAACCACCACTTTGAACCATCTTGGATGATCTTAGTGCACATGATACAACCACCCTCACACTTGATACAGCTAGTCTAAACTCAACAAAATAGAAACCCTAATTTGTATGCTTGAGTCTTTGACACCCGTTTCAACTTTTTCCTTTTTGAAGGATTTGTCTCATTTCAATCATCACACATGTGCTTAAGATCAGCTCAACTCATTAGTCTCTTAATTATCATTATCAATCATCCAAAACCCACGGGGATGCCTAGATGCACTTTCAAGGGTGTGGCGGCAGCGGGGGAGGGGGTGGCGATGCAAGATCTGACAAAGAGGCGATGAGTCCGCCCAACGTGGAACCACCGGGGGAGAGGGAGGTCGGGAGGAGCACCAAGTTGGAGAGGGGACCATCGGGAAGGAGCTTGAAGGGCGGCGCGCAGGCTGCACAGCCACCTATATCCTCTCGAGAGGATAGGCGACCAGATCGATGGGAGTGGTGGCCGCTAGGATTGGTGGCGGCGAGGCTTGCCTCCGCGCCCCTCACCCAGAGTGGAGTAGGAAGAGCGGCGAGGGACCAAGCGACACCGGAGGGAGGACCGGGGCGGTGGCCGGGGGGAGGGGGAGAACAACCGGAGCGGCGATCATCGGGGGAGGTGATGCAGTCGCCCCCTGCGTCGCCCCCACCGAGCGCTCCGTTCTCACGACTGTGAGTCATTGCACTCGGGATAGTTAGGGTGCGTTTGGATGGATGAAACATTTTTTATTCTGAGTAGAATCACTCGAAACTGATCCAAACGGCAAAAAGAGAAACATTTCAGGAGAGAAACTCTCTGAAGTGATTCACTTTTTTGAACTGTGGAGGTGAAACACCTGAAAAGGTGTTTCACACCTTGGAACGCTTTGATCAATCATAACTCGGATCTAAGTTCTAGAAAATTTACGAAGATTTGCCACCACCTTAGAATATTTCGGATCAGTGACCAACATTTTTTATCCTGACTTTTTTTCTGAACTCGTCAACGTGATAATACAAATAACATAAAAACTTACAGGAACCAAATAACACCTATGATATGTTACAACGTTCTCACTAGGCTCAACATTACGACCGGAGGCTATTTTTTTGTATTGTCAACGTCATTACATGATCACAAATATAAATGAAGAACAACCGCAAACCAGTCAGGGTCAAATGGGTCAATTCAACATTTTTCTCCTCTTTCCTAAAACTGAAACAGATATGCTAGCCAAACAGTTTCCAAAGTGATTCTATTCCAGAGTCTGAAAGCGTTACTGAAACGTTTCTAATTCTATGTGAATCTGGAACCGTATCAAACGGGGTCTTATTATCATGTCATTTCACTGAAAAAAGTTGAGTCACTAATTTTACAAATGATGTTGAGGAAATTAGTGGTGGTTGACGACCTTGTTTTATCAGTATTTAGTCTTACATATTGTTGGTTATTACGTCTTCCTAATCAGCGGGTGAGGGGTGACCCACGTTAGAGTCCTACCGATCTGCCAAATTTTGTAGAATTTCGGTTGGCAATCGGGCTGGCCTGACAAGGAAGAGGATTGCTAAATGGTAGACAGCAGCACAAGATCCAAATACAGGCCATGACACCTACGGGAGAAAACAGTCCAATAATTTCTGCTTCTTCCCCATTTTATTTTTGCTGTCATATTGTTTTTTTCTTCCGCCTCATTGTCATTATCATTCTGGCTTTTATGTTCCTCGGCCACAGGTATAGAATCTCCAGGTTCTACTGAAAATATGATCTCGCAACCTAGCTTGTCAAAGGCTAGGTCTGTAGAATAAGGGAACAATCCCTGCTAAGTAGGGGTGGGCATTTGGGATTATCCGAAATTTCGAGTCGGATAATTCGAGTTTTTTAAAATTCGAGATTTGAGAATAGCTACCCGACAATTCGGGTACCCGACAATTCGGGTACCCGAAAATTCGGGTTCAGGTTCGGGTTTGGGATTACCCAAATTATCCGAACTCTGAAACACATCACCCAAAAAGTCAAAATAATATTCAAAACAAATATATATTACAGCAATACAATATTCCACACAAATATATTTTTGAATACAGCAGCCTAGCAGCAACTTTCAGTGTCATTCTTCATAAAAGAATAACGTTCAGCAGCATCTGATCACCATTTTATTCCAGTTTCAACAATATTTCAATTTTCAGCAGGACAGTAAACTCAGTGCAGTGCTAAAATAGGTACAAAATACAACAACAAAATCTGAAATGAAATTGATTTCCAGCAATAAAACTGAAATTCCAGCAACAAAACTAAAATAGTGGAACTATAAAGAATAGAGAAAATTTTAGGAGAGGTAGAGATTGACCAAGGTTGACATGGCAAGAGGCGGTGAAACGAGACTTAAAGGAGTGGGGCATACCTAGAGATTTGGCCATGATAGGACTGTATGAAAATTAGCAATTCATGTGCCAGAACCTTAGTTTATTCATAGTTTGTTACTTTTATCTTCTTTCTTATTAATCCATTCTAAAATAAATAAAATGTAGAATCCAATTTTAGTTGCATTTTTTTACTCTCATCTTATCTTATATTATTTTTCTTCAAAAATTGTTGGGTTTCATTTCTAGCCGACCCCAACTTGTTTGGGACAAAAGCTTGGTTGTTGTTGTTGTAGAAAAAGATCCATGGAATTTCGGGTATTTCGGGTAATTCAGGTATCGGATCCAATTACCCGAATTACCCGAAATTAATTCGGGTTTTAAGATTGTTTATCCGAAAAGCATTCGGTTTTCAGTTTTCGGTTTATTCGGGTTTGAGTTCGGGATTTTTCATGTTCGGAGTTCGGGTTCGGGTTCGGGTTTTTTGCCCACCTATACTGCTAAGCACACCAATCTGAACTCGGACTATCTTATTTTCTCCGAATGTGTACATATCTAACTTCTCAGTTGATCCAATCATAATTGCTCCTGAAGCCAAAAATATCATATAGTGTCTCCGTGCACATGATAAACCAGTGATATGAAACCATACAAGATCAAGCTCATAAGATGGGGCAGCCTCACCTTTTTTTGTCCGTTCCTAGAAAGTCACATTTACACCATGGTTTTTGAGTGAGAATTTCACATCAGTCATTCTTCGAAGTTCCTTCTCGGACGGAAAAGGAACTAAGAAGGAGTCTTAAATCTACATTGATGTATTGCGAAAATCTACAAATTTTCAAGAATATGCTTTGTAGTGAAATCTCTTTGGTTAAGGTTTGAGATTATTGACGTTAAATTTGTTCCATAAAGTTGAACCAAACGAACCCTAAATCTACATTGATGAACTCATGATGGCGACTCATTTCATTTGCCTCCACAAATTACAATAGTGCTCAAAATCGTAACTAGTGACTCCTAAAATAAGTCCATTATCCTTTATTGAATATTAAATTATTTCAACATTGCAGAACATGGGTATATCCCTAAATCTGCTCCCCAGACTGTATACACATCAGATGGAAGCATAGCGTCCTTCAGATTTTGGTGTTGTTTCTTCGATCCAGGCCCTCCATGGGAGCACGCAGTTACCTATTTCTGCAGTAAACAGTGGAATATACACAGCAGTGATCAGGTTACCGTTTCCATGGACCATCGTGGGAGAGAAGTGGCCAGAGTTCCAAATATAACTCACTTGGTGCCTGGAAGACGACAGAAGCGGCTCCGGCGAAGTCGCACGTCCCGCTGGCTCGGTGGTTGCGCTGGTAGTAGCTGTTGAACGCGTACGAAGCGTGCGCGACCTTGGTGTTGGGCTCGAAGCATTTCCCGCCGGGCTGGATGGGGCTGCAGTCCGCGCCGTGTCCGCACGCGAAGTCAAGCGCCGCCTGCAACCTATTGTCCCCGACCGCCGCGTTCGCCACGCACCAGCTCGCTTTCGGGTCACAGATGTCTGTACAGTACAGGGTAACACAGAGCACACCCAACACCCCAGTGAGATTATGAGATTGCCAGGTCCATGCTAGCAGTTGTCCCTGTCATACCGGTCCTGTGCAGCTTCACAGAGCCAGGGAAGAAATGCGTGTAAGCAGCGAAGTAGCGTGAACTCACCAGCCGGTTCCTGGAACACGACGAAAGCAGCGCCGTTGAAGTCGCAAGTCCCGGGTGCCCGGCCCTTGTTTTGGTAATAGCTGTTGACTGCAAACGACGCGTGTGCGAGCTTTGTGTTGGGTTCGAAGCACACCGCGCCGGGCTGGATGGCACCGCAATCCGCGCCGTGTCCGCACGCGAAGTCAAGCGCCGCCTGCAGCCTCGCGTCCCCGACGGCCGCGTTCGCCACGCACCAGCTTTTTTTGGCGCCACCGCCGCCACGGAAATCGAAGTCGTACACCTTCTGCATGCTAGGGTAGAATAGGCCGAAGTTTTGCTCGATGTCGTCTGGCCCTTGGCCCTTCTGGTTCTCATTGAAGAGGGCGAAGATGTACACGTCCATGTCGGCGTCGGGACGGTGCGGGGTATCCGTGTTGCCGGAGAGCACGCGGTTGATGAGGTTATTGTTGTATGCTTTGGCGTTGGCAATGGAGGCAGCCTCATCACTTCCGACGTCGGCCTCCAAATGGTTCTTGTGTTTAAGTTTGCCACGGGTTGGCCACCCGCTCTCCGTGACATACGTGCGCACGCGCACTTTGGCAAGCCCCAGGTTGTTTTCGGAGGAACCGGAAAATCCAAGCTTCTCCATGGCGAAGTATGTGGCGTCGAGCTGCGCGTCCAGGAGGCTGTGGTACATGAGGCCGGTGACGGGGTCGAGCACGCCAGGGTTGTTGGGGTTCCCCACGGCGTAGTCGCGGTTGATTTTGTCTGGTAGAGCCTCGTACGCGAAGAACGGGTATATATTCATGGCGAGGTAGGAACCGGTCCTGTCGAGGAAGTCGAGCATGGGCTTCATCACCGACTGCGCGAGGTCGGGCCGAAACCTGCCCGCGGACGGCGGGAACGACACGTCCACCACGGAGAACGCGATCGGCGTGGACACCTTCACGGCGCTTGCCAGGCCGAGCTGCGCTAGCGCTGCCTGCACATTGTTCATCGCCGGGACGAGCAGCGGCGTCAAGTCGGGCCTCGAGGCGAACACCTCGTTCCCCACGGCCACGCCATGGATGTTCGTGGCGGGTAAGTACGCCGCCACGTTTCTCCGCACCCAATCGAGCGCGGTCGACGGGTTCCTGGCGGCGTCGGCCAGGTTCTCGTTGGGCAGCATTACCGTCACCTTGACCCCGGTGTTGGCCATCGATCTCAGCACATCAGGGTTGGCGTCGAATATCCTCACCAAGGTGATGCCGTTGTCCTTGAGCAGCCGCACCACCGACGCGGGGTCAGGCAGGTTGTTGGCCACCCTGCCGTAGTTCACCCCCATCTCGCCCGCTTCTGCAGTAGTTTATATACAAGAACGAAGCAATCGTCAGATCTAAACTGTATCTGCCGACGTACATGGTTAATTAATTTCCAGAACAGAAGTTTCAGTGAGGTTTACCAGCAACAAGGGAGAAGAGTAATAATGGAAATGCGGCGCCGAGGATGAAGACGAGGAGGCGGGAGAGCGCCATGATCTTCGTCGTCAGCGGCGAGGAGCCGGCGCAGAAAGTCAAGGCGTGGAGATACAGCGAAGGGTTAGCTAGAACTTATAGCCGGCAACAAGATTAGCGTGCAAGTCGACCCAGCTGCTTCGATGCAAGTGGCTTAACCGAAGCACGAACCTTGCTCAATTGTCTCAAGTCGTATCTCCTGCACGTTGTATACCGTCACCATACTGTGCAGTCTGAACTCTGAATAAGCCAGCCACGATCTCTTTTCTCCATGATGAGCCGCCAGCGACGACCGGGCTCGGTGATCCCGATCCACATCCACCAATCTACACAGTTGTTCCGTAATAATTTACATATTTAAAGGCAATTTGCAGGCTAAAGATAATGATAGCGCTGTTTGCTGTCATTTGATATTTCTCTTGGTGCATTGTATTTATGAACTATACATATCTTGTCGGGTTAGGTAACCGGTCTCGTTCTGAAGAAAATAAATAAATCTTATGTAATATATGTTAGAAGAAAAACAAGAACTTATTGAATAATTTCGGAAAAACTCGCGAATACAACGGCGTTAAACACTGGCAAAAGGACAAGCATATTGCGCGTAACGATTTGTAGTCGGAGAAACTGCCGTAGATGTTGTCGCGTGCTTGACGATGGTGGGGAATGCAGACGTTGATGGCGACGTTAGACAACAACGTCTGATCTCGGTGGTAGTCGATCCGTGTGATCTCGGCAGTAGTCGATCCTTGATGAAGAACAGGAGCACTAGCGCAGGGCGCTTCCCAAAAATCTTATTCGCCCTCTCCAAGATTGCAAGAGTGAGCGGTTCTTGGGACTCGCTCTCCCTATCGTCGGTGCACGCTATCGTTCGGGATGGAGTAAACTACGATAGCGGCACAAGAAACTCGAACGTGGAATAGATCTAATTGTGTGATATTGTTCTCTGTTGTGCACGCGCGCCATTCATTGAGTTCCGGATATGCGGTTCGGTTGCAATTTGAAAGACCCGCACCTGATTGCGTGCGCGTGTGCGTAGCATGGCGAGCGAGCGAGGAGAAGGAGGAGGAGGAGCACGGGTGGAATACTCCTCTTCTCACTCACTTAGAGAGTGGAAGACCAACTTTTCTTATATTTAGGAGTTCCTCCCCTCCAACTTTCCATGTGGGACTAAACATTTAGCACCACCCTCTCGTGCATGAAACGACCTTTGAGATTTATTGGAAATTAATTCAGGATTTATTGTGGGTCTAGCCAAAATTCTAACACTCCCCCACTAGATGTCAAAGTCATTAGTAGAGAAGTCATTCTCGTTTCTTATTTGATATACTAGTATTTCAGTATAGACTATTAAAGTTAGCTTCTACCTAGATCCTTAAGTTATATTAGTTCACAACTCGGACAATGGATTATGCTTTAAATTGCAAGTTTTATGCGAACTGATTTCACCCAAAGACCATTACTAATACTTGACTACCAGTAGTCTATCCTGCTAGTGGAGCATATGCATCACACTCTCTGATCTCTTCATGAGCTTTCTAAAGACTACTCAAATGTCACATAGTGTGACGTTAGATAGTCGGAGTTCTTATAGGTGTGTTTCTTTCAAAATTACCTTGTAGGACAACATCTTTTTGACATAACCAACAGAAACACATTTAGGAATATCGCCAGACTATAAGTGTGCATCTTCACATAGAGAGGGTATAATTAAAATACTCTTCTTCGTAAACCACCACCTTGTTTTTCCCATGTTCTAATTCATGGGATCTGATCACATAGCACTACAGGAATTCGTCAATAGGGCATTGACCATATAAGTGTTGGTTGCTTATAGAAATTGATACCCTTAATCTAAAAGCGTCGACCAACCGACACACTTAGCCGACGAAATAGTTCGGACGCCTTTAACCTGTAAGTGCGTCGAGACCGACACATTTAGCCATTATGTGTGTCGGTTTCCAAGAGCCGATGCCCTTAGAGTTAAATGCGTCGGCCAGAGGAACCGACGCCTTTACGACACTTAAAAGTGTCGGTACATCCATACCGATGCACTTAAAGCGACACGTGGCGAGTGCACCCAGCGCGCCTTTGAGCGTCGAATCTACAGAAATCGATGCTTTTAATCAATTTAAGTGCGTCGGTTAGAAGGAGACCGACGCATATACTTCGCCATGTGGGCAACCTACAGAGAGCGACTATGGGTGTCGATTTAGGCAAAACTGACGCACATAACATAATTTTAAAAAAAAAATCTGCCTAATTCCTCTCTCTCTCCCCGGCTGGGGAGCCTCCATTTTACACAAACAGAACAGATATATAGCCACAACAGATATAATTCACTAACATTTCAAGCATAGCACCATACACAAGTTTTCAAATGTTTCAAATACAAGCACAACTGAAAGTGCATCTAGGCAATCCCTTGTGGGTTTTGGATGATTGGTGACAAATAAATGAGATCCTAATGAATCTATTGAGATAACTGTAGGTTAAGTAAAATAACATAGGTTGGTGCACTAAAAAAGGTGAAAAATGAAGTGGTTTACAAAGGAGAAAAGCTCAAGTGGCAATAGAAGCGCAAAATAGATTTAAATGTATAGAATGTGTGTGAGACACATCCCAAGAGCTCAAGTCTTTGCATAGAGGTAAGGGTTTAAAAACACCTAAAAATTCACTAAGCACTGGACTAGTCCGTTCATGTACTGGACTAGTCCGTTCAACTCCCTATTGTCCAAGTACACAGTGCACCGGACTAGTCCGATAATGGACCAGACTAGTCTGTCAACCTTTCTGGAATCCAATAACACAGTGCATCGGACTAGTACGGTTATGGAATGGACTAGTCCGTTAATGTTTCTGTAAATCCTTTTTAGTGCACTCCGGACATGTCCGTCCACAGGACAGAACTAGTCCGTTGAACTCTCTGAGGCAATTACACATAGCACCGGACAAGTCCGTTCTTGGGTCAGACTAGTCCGTTCAACTCTCTGGAGTTCAATTTCACATGGCACCGGACAAGTCCGGACACCAATCGTACTAGTTTGGTATACCTCACACAATTAGGGTTTCTAGTGTGCTGCATTCCACGTTGTCTTTTACACAGCACACCGGACAAGTTCGGTACCTGGTATGGACTAGTCTGGTCATCAGGATATCCAACGGTAACTTCTTTTGGAAACGTTGTAAATAGGAGATGCACGACCCCACAACTTGACTTATGAATTCTACTGCTCAGAACTCGAACCCTAGCGCTGCCACTTGTCCCAAGAGCCCAACAACACATCTCCCTACACATCAAAAGTCTCAAAAGGTGAAAATCAATTGAACACTCAGATTTGGGGTTGGGAGATCGTTGTCTACACGTCGTTGAGCTCTTGGGGTTTGATCTCTTTACACTCGTGCTCCTTCTTGTCATCTTTTCGAGTGTATTTGATCATTTTCTCATTATAATTCTTGTGGGACCCCTCAAAGTGTGAGGTTGCCCCATAAACTCGGTGATTGCCCGTGGTAGTGAAATCAAGTCGGCCTTGTGTGGTGACTTGATGAGGGAAAGGGTTTGAAGAGACCCAGTTCTCTGTGGGATTCCTCAATGAGGAGTAGATCTCTTTGGTGATATCGAACCTCGGTAAAAATCAGTGTCCTGCGTGCTCCTTTATCTTTACATATTAATTTATTAGGGCACATAGTTGATCAATATTAGAATTTGAATTGCAAATTGCTTCTCAAGTGTAGCTTCACAACATCAATTGCTAATTCAAGTGACATTGCTTGTTGTTCACATTTCCGCTGCTTTAAAGGTTAAATCTTTAATCAACACTTAGTCAAATTGACACTTACCTTGCACACCAGACTAGTCCGTACAAACAACCCGACAAGTTCGGTCTATCAAGCATTTGACTGTTTGATTAAGTGTGCAGGAAATTTTCAAAAGCCTATTCACCCCCTCTAGGCCACATTCAATTGGTATTAGAGCCAGGTTCTCCATCAACGAGACTCACCGCTCGGAGAGATCAATAGCCACTGTGAAGAACAATGAGATCCCGAAGGTGCTAAACACCGAGGAAGAGCAAGATACTAAAGCCTTTGATGTACTGAGGGAGAATCCAAATAATGGTGAAGAAGTGCGTCAACTGAAGGCACTTCTAAGGAAGAAACTTCTGAGCCAAAAGGGAAAGGAGGACGAGAAGATGATGGGGAGTGGTCATCACAACTACTCCCGATATCCTTACAATTACAATCATCTTAACTCAAATAATCATTATCTTTCTATTCCCATGGGAAAGCCTCCGCAATTCGACAGAAACGACTACACCATATGGAAGTACAATAACAAGATGCATCTAATCTATTTGAAACCCAATCTTTGGCATATTGTGTGCATAGGTGTAGATATCTCGAATACGGACGAATAACTCACTCCGGAACAAGAACAAGAAATTCACCGCAACGCACAAGCCATTGCAGTGATCACCTCATCATTGAGCAGGGAGGAGTTCACAAAGATTGATGGATTGGAAAGAGCAAAATAGATCTGGGGTACACTTAAAACAACCCATGAGGGAAATAGGTCAGTCTGAGAAGCCAAAATTGAGATGTTTGTAGGAGAGTTTGAGAGATTTGCCATTGAGGAAGGCGAATCACCTCAAGACATGTACAATCGGATGAAGGCGCTTATCAACAAAATTTGCGCCTATGGAAGCAAGAAGTGGATTGACCATGAGGTGGTGAAATGGATGATTAGAGCCTTTATGCCAAGAAATGTCACATTATGCTCAATGATACGAGAAAGCCCCGGGTTTCACAAAATGACCCCGGATGAGCTAGTGGGCAAGATCATAAACCATGAGATGATGGAGAAGGAAGCCCAATACGTCCAAGATCTAGCTAAGCTCACCTCCTCAAAATAGAAGGAAGTTACTCTCAAAGCAACATGCAAGCCTAAAGAAAAGGAAACTCATGAAGCTCAAGATGAGGAAGATACAAGTGACTTGAGCACTGATCAAGATGATGAAGAGATGGTACTCTTCATCAAGAAATTCAAGTGCATGATGAAAAGAAGATAGGGCAGCAACTCAAATAAAGGGAAGAGCAAAGAGAAAGGAAAATCCATGTCTTGATGCACTTGCTACAACTGTGGCGAGTACGGTCACTTCATAGTTGACTGCACCTATTAAGAGAATAAGAGGAAGAAGGAAAAGAAGCCTCAAGAAAAGAAGATCTTTAGGAAAAGGCGGCAAGCTCATCAAGCGCATATTGGCAAGGAGTGGGACTCAAACGACGAGTCCTCCTCCGACGAAGAAGAGGAGATGGCCACCACTGCTATCAAGAACCCCACCAAGAGGTCTACACCTTTCCCAAACATGGGAGGACGGGCGACTCACAATCACACTTGCCTTGTGGCTAAGGAAGGCAAGAAAAAGGTTCGAGTCACTCCTCACTCGCTAAATATCTCTATTGATGATTTTGACAGTTCTAGTGAAAATGAGGAAATGTTTAGGGGACTGAGTAAAACTGCATTAAAGAAAATGGAAATATTGTCGGGTGAAATCTTTGAGAAGGAGGAGCTTTTCAACCGACAAGAAGATATGCTCATCCGTGAAAGGAAGCAGTATCAAGAGGTTGAGCAAGTCCTTGAGCTTGAAAGAGAGAAGAGGAAGTCACTTGAGCATGAGCTAGGCTTGAGTAAGGAAACTTACTCAAAGCTAGAAGACTCACATGTTGCAATCAAGGATGAACTTGCTAACTTGTCAAAAGTTAACAAGATTCTTGAAGTGCAAGTTGAGTCGCTCAAGCAAAGTGACTCCTCTTCCTCCAAAATCTCACCTTCCAAAGGTGTAAGTTTGATAAATATTGCAACTTGCACATGTTCTATCAAGAAAAATGTTGTCAAATTTGATTCTCTACTTCTGATGCAAAGCATCCTTCCCAAAGTGGCATCTTTGATAAGGAGAAGATCAAATATGCACGTAGTGCATATATGGTTACTAGACCTCCTAACATCAAAGATAGTCTTGGGTTTAACTAGAATAAACACATGTCCACCAATGTCCATACTAAGAAGAAAATCACTTTTGTTAAGGAAAAATTGCATGAATCTGACTTGCAAATACTACTTCGTACTTTTGATGCTTCTTATGTTCTTATGAAAGACAAATTTGGAAATGTATTTGCTAAATATGTAGGGCAACGCCACAAGAATTCAAAAACTTGTGTGTGGGTGCCCAAGACTCTTGTGACTAACCTGAGAGCACCCAAGCAAGCTTGGGTACCTAAAACCAAGGAATAATGCTATTTTGCAGGCCTACTCCTCTGATGGATCAAAATGGATGCTAGACAGTGGACGCACCTATCACATGACCGAAGAGAGAAATATGTTTGTGGAGTATGAGCAGAACACACATCCAAGCGAAGGAATATACTTTGGGGACAACAGCCAAGGAAAGGTCTTTGGTAGAAGTAAAATTGAAACCTCTTCTCAACATACTCTCTCAAATGTTTTACATGTAGATTCTTTAGATTATAACCTTCTGTCAATATCTCAGCTATGCAACAAAGGTTATAACTGTTTATTCACTAATGAGGGTCTGACCATTTTTAGAAGAAGTGATGGCTCGATTGCATTCAAGGGAATGTTGGGGGGAAAGCTCTATCTTGTTGACTTCAACAAAGATAAAGCCAAACTCAACACTTGCTTGGTTGCTAAAACTAACATGGGATGACTGTGGCATAGACGGCTAGCCCATGTTGGGATGAGAAATAGGTAGAAGCTTCTAAAAGGTGGTCACATCTGAGGTTTAAAGGATGTTGTTTTTGAGAAGGACAGGTCGTGCAGTGCTTGCCAGGTGGGAAAACAAGTTGGAGCACCGCACCCCGCCAAGAACATGATGACTACTACTAGTCCGCCAAAACTCCTTCACATGGATCTTTTCGGTCCAATTGCTTACATAAGCATTGATGGTAACAAATATAGTTTAGTTATTGTTGATGATTTGTCAAGATTTACCTGAGTATTTTTCTTGTATGATAAATCAAAACTCAGGGAATCCTCAAGAAATTTCTGAAAGAGCCCACAACGAATTCTCCTCAACCGTGAAGAATATTAGAAGTGATAACGGGACAGAATTCAAAAATACACAAGTTGAGGAGTACCTTGATGAAGAAGGAATAAAGCACGAGTTTTTGGCACCCTACTCCCCTCAACAAAACAGGGTGACTGAAAGGAGAAACAGAATGCTAATTGAAATGGCAAGGACAATGTTGGATGAATACAAGACATCGGACCGGTTTGGGGCTGAAGCGGTGAACACCGTTTGTCACGCCATAAATCGGTTGTATCTTCATAGGCTCTTGAAGAAAACGCCATATGAGCTTCTCACCAGTAACAGACCAAGTGTTTCATATTTTAAAGTATTTGGCTGCAAATGTTTTATTCTGAACAAAAAACCGAGGACTTCGAAGTTCACTTCAAAATCTGATGAAGGGTTCTTGCTCGGTTATGACTTGAACGCCTATGCCTATCGTGTCTTCAACAAAGTCTCTGGCCTTGTTGAAGTAGCACGTGATGTACTGTTCGCTGAAACTAACGGCTCCCAAGTGGAGCAAGTTGATAAGTGTGTGCTAGATCAAGAAGAAGCCCCATGTGAAGCGTTGAGAAGAATGGCACTTGGTGATATTCTACCTCAAGAGCAACCACAAGACTCAAGTGCACAGGATGAACCTCAACAAGGAAGCAATGATCAAGGGGGAGCTCATGCACAAGATCAAAATCAGGAAGATCAAGAAGATCTATATAACCACGAAAGCAATGATTTAGGGGGAGACAATGACAATGAAGCCAATGGAGAGCAAGCAACTTCACAAGTCCCTCACCCAAGAGTACATCAGAGTGTGCAACGAGATCATCCCGTCAACAACATCATTAGAGATATTGCTAAGGGAGTAACTACTGGATCTTGCATACCAAATTTCTGTGAATATTACTTTTTTTGTTTCTTTTCTGGAACCATACAGAGTAGAAGAAGCCTTAAAGGATCCATATTGGGTGATTGCAATGCAAGAGGAGTTGAACAACTTCAAGAGAAATGAAGTGTCAGAATTGGTGGAAAGACCAAAGGCGAACATTGTTGGAACCAAATGGGTATTTCGGAACAAACAAGATGAACATGGAGTGGTAACGAGAAATAAAACGAGACTTGTGGCTAAAGGTTACTCACAAGTCGAAGGTTTGGACTTCGACGAAACTTTTGCTCCCGTAGCTAGACTTGAGTCCATTCGTATGTTATTGGCATATGCTACTCACCATAATTTCACGTTGTATCAAATGAATGTCAAAAGAGCCTTCCTCAACGGTTCGATCAAGGAGGAAGTGTACATGGAGCAATCATCAGGATTTGAAGATCAAGAGTACCCAAACCATATCTATAAACTGCGTAAGGCTCTCTATGGCCTCAAACAGGCTCCTCGAGCTTGGTATGAGTGCCTTAGAGATTTTTTGACTCAAAAGAATTTTAAAATTGGAAAAGCTGATTACACATTGTTCACAAAACACTTTGATGATCATCTATTTGTATGTCAAAACTATGTTGATGATATTATTTTTTATTCTACTAATAAGTCTTTTTGTGAAGAGTTTAACAAGATTATGACAGATAGGTTCGAGATGTCGATGATGGGCAAATTGAAGTTCTTCTTGGGATTCCAAGTGAAGCAATTAAGAGAGGGCATGTTCATAAGCCAAACCAAGTACACACATGACATCCTCAAGAAGTTCAATATGGACAAGGCCAAGCCCATCAAGACACCCATGACAACTAACGGACACCTCGACCTCAACAAAGATGGTTCAAATGTGGATCAAAAGGTATATCGGTCTATGATTGGCTCACTACTCTATTTATGTGCATCTAGGCCAGATATTATGCTTAGTGTGTGCATGTGTGCAAGGTTTCAAGCCGCACCTAAATAGTGCCATTTAATAGCCGTAAAAAGAATCTTAAGGTATCTTGTGCACACACCCAACTTGGGCCTCTGGTACCCCCAAAGGATCCAAGTTTAACCTGATAGGTTATTCTGATGTTGACTATGCAGGATGCAAAGTTGATAGAAAGAGCACGTCCGGGACCTATCAATTCCTTGGCAGATCCCGAGTTTCATGGTCATCTAAAAAGCAAAACTCCATTGCCCTTTTCACAGCCGAAGCGGAGTATGTTACAGCCGGTAGTTGTTGCGCACAACTACTTTGGATGCGACAAACTCTAAGGGACTAGGGTTATAATCTGAACCATATTCCACTCCTATGTGATAATAGGAGTGCTATAAAAATTGAACACAACCCAGTAGAGCACTCAAGAACTAAGCACATAGATATTCGTCACCATTTTCTAAGAGATCATTCATTAAAAGGTGATATTGTAATTTCACATGTTAGGACTGAAAAATAACTTGCAAATATTTTCAACAAGCCACTAGATGATAAGAGGTTTTGTGAGCTAAGAAACGAGCTAAATATACTTGACTCTAGAAATGTGGCTTGAAACATTGCATACCTGATTGTGATCTCAAAGCTTACTCATTTTTGCAAAAACTGCCCCTTATCATGATTTTTTCTAGAAAACTATTTAAATAAGTAAATCTTGGTGAATTATGGCCATTGTATAATTGTTGATTGCCTACCGGTCATGATTATCAAGAATATTTTTGAAATAATGTCTTTTAGATCACTATTAGATCAAACAACCAAAATCCAGTTGTTTTAGTTCAGTTTGGTCCTGCAGACGCCGGACTTGTTCGGGGTCAGCACCGGACTAGTCCGTTGTTACAGACTAGTCCTGTCCTAGTCCGACGCACCGGACTTGTCCAGGGTCTACCGGACTAGTTCGGATTCGTTGGGGTTAACCCTAATCCGCCGCCAGGAGCTCATCTTCCACCTTGCATAACATCCTTTGCATTCTCTCTCCTCCTCCACGAGCTCCAAAGGCGATTTTCACATCTAGGCACCCAAAACGCGGATTTATCCAGGGAAATCTCCTCCTCAGCTCAGAGCTTGTCCACTCCGGACTAATCCGGCCTCAAGTCCGCTCCTTCAACGCGAATCTTCAACTTTTCGGTAAAATCCCCCTCAAACCCTAGCTCTTAACTTTTTTTTATTCTAGCTTGTGTCACTCGATTTCTACGGCATACACTACTCCTCTAGATGTACTCATACAATTTCCTAGTCCTTGTGCATCGATTCGATCTTGATTTGGTTCAAATAGGAAAGTTAGGGTTCTTATGCTAGATTGGACTAGTCCGGTGTCCAGGTGCGGACAAGTCCGGTTCGCCGGACAAGTCCGCACTCTGAAAACAGACAAGTTCGGTATCTGACATCTGGACTTCTAAATTCCTAATGGTACTTAGTCTCCAATCCATTCTTATACAATCCTTGAACCTCCTTGTCAGGCATGATGTCTTCAGGTTAAGAGGACAATTCCTTTCACTATGATGAAGAGGGAGAGCATGCTCGAGTGCAAAGAGCCAAGGAGAGGGTGATGAAGAAAAGACATGATGTCAATGTCCACTCCCCTCCTTCCGACAACACCTTTCCTAAGAGAAGGAGGGTTGTAGTGAAGAAAGCTCAGAGCAAGGATGCAGCTGGGAGCTCATCGGGGCCCAAGAGAGCCCTCAACGAGGGAAAAGGACTGGCTAGTTGTCCTATCGACCCTCTGAAGATGAAAGCACCAACTCACCGCAATAGACAACCATCGAGTGCAGACTGCACTGGCAAAGGGGGTGAGTTGGCTGACAAGTTCAGGAAGGTAGAAGTATATGATCAGCCCAACAGTCAGCTGATCCCAGATTCTGGAGTAGTTTCCATGCCGGCTACTATGAGCATGTGTATCTGAAGATGAGGAACTCAGTTATCAAGAGTCAATGGGTAGACATCACTTACCTCCAGTCCAAGAGATGTCAAGCCTATCAATAGGTTTTGGAAGCTTTGGAGCTTCATTGACTGAAGGATCTAGTCTCCTTTTAGTGGGACTGGAACATTGAGGTCATCACTCAATTCTACTCAACTCTCTATTTTGCTCGTGATGAAAGTGACAGGATGATTTGGATGACACATGGAGCACAGTACAATGTCACTTATGAGGAGTTTGCAAGAATTATTCACCTGGAAGATTCTTTGGAGAATGACATCATCATCCACAATCTGAAGCCTTTGGAGAAAGATCAGCTTGACTTTCTCAATGATACAAGGATGCCATTCAAATCTCCAACCACAAAGTACTTGAAGCCCTTCTATGCTGTCCTTAATAGGATCCTGATGAAGAACATAGCCCCCAAAGATGGAGATGCAGGAACCATTCAAGGCACCCTCAGGACATTGATGAATGTGATAAGCAGGAAAAGGACATTCAATGTCTTTGAGTACTTGTACAATGACATTGTTAATATCTCCATCACTCTTAACAAGTCCTGTGGTTATGCACCTTACATCATGTATATGATTGAGAAGGTGACAGGACAGGAATTTGTCAAGGATGTGCCTCATACTAGACTCAGGCCCCAGAAGCCTACTATCTACACAGTTCCCTCTGCTCCTAGCTCACCTGCAGAGGAACGAAGATCCAAGAGGGCTCAAAAAGGCACAATATCTGAGGCTACTTCTCCTACTCCTCCACCTCCTAGAGAGTCATCCAGTGGAATTCTGAAGATGCTGTCATCCATCTTTGCTTCTTGTCGCAAAGTGGAAATCAAGCAGCATAAAGAGTGTCTGGCCAGGAAGAAGCATCAAAGATATGTGCAGGCCAACATCAAAGCCATCTGTGACAAGCTAGAGATTGACCCAGTGGGGTCACCTCAGATTTCAGAGGACTCAGAAGAAAATATTACTTAGATGCCTCCTTTAACTGAACAAGAGTTGGCATCATTTGGACTGGATGGTGTTTCTGCTCCTCCTCCTTCTCAAGCACCTGGGGATGAAGAAGAAGATGAAGAGAGAACCGAGAGTGAGAGAGGTAGTGACAATGAGTGGTTCCACTCAAATTTTTCCTTTTTGGTGCCTTGATGCCAAAGTGGGGGGGGGGGGAGAGATTGAGACTAGTTGTAGATTTTAAGCCATTAAGGACTTGTGATCAAGGACATGTACTCATTTTCAAACTATTGTAATTTATTTTGGATGTCTTAATTTACTCAATGTGTGATGCTTAGTTAATATTAATGTGATGATTGTTGCTATAATTGTCAGATGCTTATGTATTGCTCATCACATATATTGATCACACACCTGTTAGGCACCCAACTATAAAGAGTGCATATATGTGAGAATCTTCTTGTTTTTCATTTATTATTCTCATATATGCACCCTTTATGAAAATCAAATTTTTACCCTTAATTGTGAAATCTCAATTGATTGTCATAAATCACCAAAAAGGGGTAGATTGAAAGTGCATCTAGGCAATCCATTGTGGGTTTTAGACAATTGATGACAAACAAATGAGATACTAATGAATCTATTGAGATGACTGCAGGTTAAGTAAAATAATATAGGTTGGTGCACTCAAAAAGGTGAAAAATTAAGTGGTGTACAAAGGGGAAAAGCTCAAGTGACAACAGAAGTGCAAAGTAGATTTAAATGTATAGGATGTCTGTGAGAGACACATCCCAAGAACTCAAGTCTTTGCATAGGGGTAAGGGTTTAAAAAACACCTAAAAATTCACTAAGCACCAAACTAGTCCGTTCATGGAGCGGACTAGTCCGTTAAACTCTCTGTTATCCAAGTACACAGTGCACCAGACTAGTCCAATAATGGACCGGAGTAGTCTGTTAACCTTTCTGGAATCCAATAACACAGTGCACCGGACTAGTCCGATCATGGTCCGGACTAGTCTATTAATGTCTCTGTAAATCCTTTTCAGTGCACTCCGGACATGTTCGTCCACAAGACAGGACTAGTCCGTTGAACTCTCTGATGTGAAATAACACATAGCACCGGACAAGTCGGTTCTTGGATCGGACTAGTCCATTCAACTCTCTGGAGTTCAATTTCACATGGCACTGGACAAGTCTGGACACCAACCGGACTTGTCCGGTATACCTGAAAGTGCATCTAGGAATCCTTTGTGGGTTTTGGTTGATTTATGACAAGCAAATGAGATCCTAACCACATTGTTGTGATGAGCACAGGTACTAATGAGAGAATGAGCAAATTACCAAAAAGAAAGGAGAATGAGAAGCAATGCGGAAAAGAGCTCAAGAAACAAGTGTAGTAGATCATTGTGTATGGAGTGTGTTAAGGAAACACACCCCAAGAGCTCAAGCACAAATAATCTCACACATTGGATAAAACTATACAGGACCGGACTAGTCTGACTGAACCCGGACTAGTTCGATATCTTTCTGCACAAGATCGGACAAGTCCTCACAATGCGGACTTGTCCTCACAGTCCAATTTTTCACTGACCGGACTAGTCCGATATCACCACGGACTAGTCCGGTATCGCTCTAACTAGAATCAGACTAGTCCTCCCTAGTGCAGACTAGTCCCCCAAACACTTCACAAGTTGCACAAAATCGGACAAGTCCGATAACACCACGGACTAGTCCGATATCTTTCTGATGTCAATCGGACAAGTCCAATATTAGCACAGACTAGTCCTATAATGCCTCTGACTAAAATCGGACAAGTCCTCCAAGTGTGGACTTGTCCTATATTCACCTAGGGCATCACCATACCGGACAAGTCCGATATCAGCACGGACAAGTCCGAAATCCTTTCTGACTAAAATCAGACAAGTCCGCTCTTAGCCGAACAAGTCCGATATTTCAGGACACCTAGGGTTTCCTGCACGCAGCACAACGGACTAGGCCGGTGTCCACCACAGACTAGTCCGATCTTTCTAAACCCTAACGATAACTTTTGGGAACCCCATATAAATAGGTGTGCACGGCCCATCTTTCAGATCTCTCGACCCCCTGCGCCGTCACACCTTCCAAGAGCCTAGAAAATACCTCTCTCCAAGAAATCCAATGCAAGAAAGATCAATCCCTTGAGGATCCACTTTGGATCATTGGAGAGACAAGATTCCACATGTTTGAGCTCTTGGTTTGATTCCCTAACACACTCTTGTGGTTTTCATTGTGATCTTAAGAGTGTGTTCTTGGTGGTATTCATCTTGTAATCCTGGGGAGCCCTCAACTTGTGAGAAGGCCCCGTGAATTTGGTTATTTGCCCTTTGTGATAAGGGAAAATGATTGACCTCCGTGGCGATATGATGAGGGTAGGGTTGGAGAAGACTCAGTACTTTTGTGGACTCCTCAACGTGGATGTAGGTTGCCTCCGTGGGAACCTGAAAGGCGGCCTAGAGGGGGGGGGGGGTGAATAGGCGATAATCGATAATTTAAACTTAATTCAGAGTTATGAAAACAGAGAAGTCGGACTTGTCTAACTTCTAGTCGGACTTGTCTGATCTAAGTCGGACAAGTCTGACCTGGGTCGGATAAGTCCGAGATTACCTGCACGATCAGACCAAAAATCCAATTTTTAAGCGATCTAGTGAGAGATATCGATCCCTAGCAGTTCTACACGAAGTATTGAGTAGAAAGAAAACTGAGGGAGAGATAGCACGTGGAAAAACACTAGAATCAAAACTTGAGAGAACGAAGAACAACAAGAGACAAACGATTTTATCCCGAGGTTCGGAACCACAAAGGATCCTACATCCTCGTTGAGGAGTCCACAAGGTACCAGGCCTTCTCTAGCCTTTCCCTCATGAGTTGCCACAAGGGCCAACTCCCGATCTTCCACTATCACAAAGATTGTTACAAACTCCCCGATTACAAGAGATCTCAGAGAAATTGCGGGGCGACGCCTAACCGTCTAGGGGAGAACCCCAAGAGCAACAAACACGCAAAAACTTAGCGAATCACACGTTGCTCAACCCCTCAACAAACCGTTTCTCCCAATCCTCACAAAGCAATCTTCACTCTCCCAAAAATTCAAAATTGGGCTCTAGAGGTGAAGAACAAGTGGAGAGAGGTTCTTGAGTTCAAATGGGCGTTCAGAACTGTTCTGGGGTGTTAGGCATAGTTGGTGGGTCGAACCCACCCACTATTTATACTCCAAAAAGTCATTAGAGCCGTTTGACACAACCCACGTCGGACATGTCTGACACAAGGTTGGACATGTCTGACCTCAAAGGTCAGGCCTTTCACTTCAGACTTGTCTGACCAAAACCACTTCAGACATGTCTGACATACAATCTCGGACATGTCTGAAATTTTGCAGATAGAACTCGGACAAGTCTGACTCTCTGGGACTTAGAAAATTTTCCTTAGTCCCTGGGAACAGATCCATCTCGTACATGTCCAACCCCCAGGTTCGGACAAGTCCGAAACTTCACTGGAACTCTCATTGGAACCCTTCCAGTGCCAATTCGGACATGTTTGACTTACAGATTCGGACATGTCCGAATTCTAACAGAGGGAATTTGGACATGTCTGACACCACAAGTCAGACAAGTCCGCCCAAGCCACAAAGGCCCTACTAAAATCTTCTACTAAGGGGTTGAGCACCCGAATGACTCACTAAGTGTCTACGCGTCGTGTCCCTCTTAATAGTACGGTTTTTCCTACGACTCAAGGATAAAATAGAAAACCCTATTTCTATTCTTCTTCACCACAGCTTTTCTCCTTTTGTGCAATAACGTGATACAAATGAAGAAATGCACACGAGATCAATGAAGCATCATAATGATTATCATAAGGCATCAATAAACATCATCATAAGGCATCAATAAACATCATTAAGCATTAACAGCCATAAACGAGTAACAAATAAGTCAAAGATAACAAATAAGTACAAGACACACCACGATAGAAAATATGACTAGATACATGTCCATGTCCAAGAAAAAGCACTAGAGACTAATACTTCTCCCCCTTTGGCATCAAGGCACCAAAAAGGAGAAAAGTGGACCCTAAGACCTAGTCTACTCGGTGTCTTCCTCGTCGTCGTCGCTGTCATCATCGTCGTCGCTCTCCTCCTCATAGTCGCTCTCCTCGTCGGAGTCACCGTGAGCTGCAGGAGGTGCTGAGGAAGAAGCGCCGGTGCCGGTGAAGAACGCCATCTCTGCCTCGGTGAGCTCCGGAAACTCCAGTGGCTCCTCGTCTGAGCTGGCGTCATCGACTGGAGGAAGCTGGAGGTGCTCCCTAATGGCTGCGAGGTCCCCCTGGTTCCTCTTTGCCAAGCGCTGAGTCGACCGGCAGACGGTGAAGATCGACTTGAGTGCCTTGAGCAGACCTGATGAGCAAGATGGTTGCTACTGGGGCATGGAGGATGAGCTGGGAGGCTGAGCAGACTTCCTCCTCGAGGAGCTGGGTCCTCCCTCTGCTGGTGCCGGTGCAGCTGCTCGAATCGGGCGATGAAGTTTGGAAGGCTTCTGAGGCACAAGGCGCCTATGAGGCACATCCTTCACAAACTTCTGCCCGAACAACGTCTCAATGAGCTTCATCAAGTACAGGGCGTAGCAGCAGGATCTGGCTGGTGTCTCCGAGGCGATATAGATCTCCTCGTAGATATAGTCGAAGGCGTTGAACTGCTGCTCCCCTGCCAAGAGCTGGATCACTTTCTTTGGTCGCTTTGACGGTTGAGCCGAAGTGTCGGGATCCACGAGCTCCTTGCCTCTCTTGTCATGACCCATAGCTAGAAAAAGATACAAGGATAGGTAAGAGTCAAAGCAAGAGAGATAGAGCAATTAACTTGATAGTTTCGATAGAAATTAGGTCTCAGAGTTATACAGGATCGGACATGTCTGACTGGAAAGTCAGACTTGTCTGACTTAGAAAATTCAGACATGTCCGAATTTCTGTCAGACTTGTCCGACCTGTACAGAACTGACCCTAATTGCTAAGGAAACTAATCAAATCAATTTTTTTTACTGGCCAAATTTCGCACCAAGGTTGCAAACATGCCTAGGAACAGTTCCAAGGGCATAAATTTGCGAACTTGCCGCTAGATTTAGAATTGAGAGGAAAGATGCGGAAAGTACCTACGGAGGAAGAAAAAGTTGAGAGAATTCGAAGGGGATGCGAATCCTCCACCCTTGAGGGAGATATGCCCTCAAGAACACCTCACAAAAGCCTCAAAAGCAATGTGGATCGCCTTGGGAGGTTTGAGAGAGAGAGAGAGAGAGGTTAGGGTTTGAAGTGAGGAGAGAGAGAAGGAAAGGAAACCGTCGGCCTCTTTGAAGGGGTTCAGATTTCCCACGTCGGACATGTTCGAGATTTTACTTCGGACAAGTCCGAATTCTCTCTGCAGACTTAAAACCCACTTCGGACATGTCTGACTTTTGTCAGACTTGTCCGACTCCCCCTGAGTGTATGCAATGTGCAAACACTTGGGGATATATAGATAAGTAGATATGGACATTTTGGACAGGTTTTTGCAAATATCTTTGAAAAAAATGATCAGTAAGCAACCAACAATCAAACTATGATCATTTTCACCAAAGAGAAGTTTAGAACATAGTTTTCAAGAAAAATAGATGAGATTTTCGAAAACACACAACAATTTGAAGTTGAAAACTAATAGCAATCAGATGTGCACGACTCAAGCTATGTTTCGAGAATCCAAGATATTAGCTCACTCCTTAGGTCACAAAAGCGTCTCTCATCAAGGGGTTTGGTGAAGATATCCGCCAATTGCTTCTCACTTCTAACATGAGAGATAACGATATCTCCCTTGATAGAGTGATCTTGCAGGAAATGGTGACGAATATCTATGTTTTTGGTTCTAGAATGCTCGACGGGGTTGTGAGCAATCTTGATGACACTCTCATTATCACATAGGAGAGGAACATGGCTCAGATTGTAACCATAATCCCTAAGAGTTTGTTGCATCCAAAGAAGCTGCGCACAACAACTTCCGGCTGCAACGTACTCCGCTTTGGCTGTGGAAAGGGCAATGGAGTTTTGTTTCTTGGAAGACCATGCAACCAAGGACCTACCAAGGAATTGGCATGTCCCGGATGTGATCTTCCTATCTACCCTACAGCCCGCATAATCTGCATCGGAATAACCGACGAGATCAAACTTGGATCCTTTAGGGTACCAAAGACCTAGATTAGGAGTGTGAACTAAATACCTAAGGATCCTCTTAACCGCTGTCAAGTGACACTCTTTTGGAGTGGCTTGGAATCGAGCACACATGCACACACTAAGCATAATGTCGGGTCTAGAAGCACAAATATAAAGCAAAGAGCCAATCATAGAACGGTATACCTTTTGGTCCACGCTCTCTCCTTCTTCATTTAGTCCTAGATGCCCGTTTGTTCCCATAGGTGTCTTGATGGGCTTCACCTTCTCCATGCCAAACTTCTTGAGAATGTCATGAGTGTACTTGGTTTGGCATATGAAAGTCCCTTCCTTGAGTTGCTTTACTTGGAAACCTAGGAAAAATTCAACTCCCCCATCATAGACATCTCAAATCTCTCCGTCATGATTTTGGAAAACTCATCACAAAAATTAGTAGAACCAAATATGATGTCATCAACATAAATTTGGCATATGAACAAGTCATTATCAAAATGCTTAGTGAAGAGAGTATAATCGGCCTTCCCAATCTTAAAACCATTTTGAGTGAGAAAATCCCTAAGGCACTCATACCAAGCTCTAGGTGCTTATTTGAGGCCATAGAGAGCCTTACACAACTTGTAGACGTGATCGGGATGCTCTTCATCTTCAAATCCGGGCGGTTGCTCCACATACACTTCCTCCTTGATTGGACCGTTGAGGAATGCACTTTTCACATCCATTTAATATAACTTGAAATCATGGTGAGTAGCAAAGGCCAATAATATGCGAATAGATTCAAGCCTAGCTACGGGAGCAAAGGTTTCATCGAAATCCAAACATTCGACTTGAGCGTATCCTTTCGCTACAAGTCTTGCCTTGTTTCTTGTTACTACCCCGTGTTCATCTTGTTTGTTGCGGAACACCCACTTGGTTCCAACAACATTTGCATTTGGTCTCCTCACGAGTTCCCACACCTTGTTCCTCTTGAAGTTGTTGAGCTCTTCTTGCATCGCCATTACCCAATCCGGGTCTTGTAGAGCTTCTTCTACTTTCCGTGGCTCTAGAGAGGAAACAAAGGAATAGTGTTCACAAAAGTTAGCCATACGTGAGCGAGTAGTTACCCCTTTGGAGATGTCTCCAAGTATGTTGTCAACGGGATGGTCCCATTGAACACTTTGATGAACTCTTGGGTGTGGTGGTTGAGCTTCTCGATCATTGTCTTCATTTTGATCATTTTCTTGATCCCCCCCTTGATCCAATCCTCCTCCTTGATTTTGATCTTGTTGAGATTCATCTTGAGGATCTTGATCTTGTTCATGTGGGGGATTTGCATCTTCTTCACTTGCTTGAAGATCATTTGGATCATGTGGTCGCACATCTCCAAGTGCCATTTTCCTAAGTGCTTCTTGTGGAGTCTCCTCTTGATCTAGCACACACTTATCAACTTGCTCCACTTGAGAGCCATTAGTCTCATCAAACACTACGTCATGTGCTACTTCAACAGTCCCGGAGGACTTGTTGAAGACACGATAGGCGTAGGTGTTTGAATCATAGCCAAGCAAGAAACCTTCATCGGATTTTGAAGCGAACTTCGAATTCCTAGGATTCTTGTTGAGAATATAGCACTTGCTCCCAAAAACACGAAAGTATGAGATGTTGGGTTTGTTACTGGTTAAGAGTTCATACGAGGTCTTCTTCAAGAGTCGATGAAGATACAACCGGTTTATGGCATGGCAAGCGGTGTTAACCGCTTCCGCCCAAAACCGGTCGGACGTCTTGTACCCATCAAGCATCGTCCTTGAAATCTCGATAAGAGTCCTATTCTTCCTCTCCGCTACTCCATTTTGTTGAGGGGAGTAGGGAGCGGAGAACTCATGCTTGATTCCTTCTTCATCCAAGAAGTCTTCAACTTGAGTGTTCTTGAACTCCGTCCTGTTGTCGCTCCTAATCTTCTTGATTCTTAACGAGAACTCGTTTTGAGCTCTCCTCAAGAACTTCTTGAGAACTCCTTGGGTTTTACCTTTGTCATGCAAGAAAAATACCCACGTGAAGCGAGAAAAATCATCAACAATAACTAGACCATATTTGTTACTGCCAATACTAATGTAGGCGATCGGTCCGAATAGGTCCATGTGTAGTAGCTCCAATGGTCTTGAGGTTGTCATGATGTTCTTGGACGGATGTTGAGCTCCTACTTGCTTTCCGGCTTGACATGCGCTACATGGTCTATCTTTCTCAAAGACAACATCTTTTAGTCCACGGATATGATCCCCCTTAAGAAGTTTTTGCAAGTTTCTCATCCCAACATGTGCTAGCCTTCGGTGCCATAGCCATCCCATGTTAGTTTTCGCCATTAAGCACGTATCAAGTTGGGCTTTATCCGTGGAGAAATCCACAAGGTAAAGCTTTCCCTTGAGTACGCCCTTAAAGGCGATTGAGTTGTTGCATCTTCTTGAGACGGTCACACCGTTGTTAGTAAAAAGACAATCATAACCATTATCACATAATTGAGAAATAGACAAGAGGTTGTAATCAAGTGAATCAACATGAAGCACATTAGAAAGAGTGTGTTTTGAGAAGATAGCAATTTTACCGGTGCCAAGGATTTTCCCTTGGCTATTATCCCCAAAGAAGATTCCTTCACTAGGATATTCATTCTCCTTGTACTCTACAAACATCTTCCTCTCTCCAGTCATATGATTAGTGCATCCACTGTCAAGCACCCATTTTGATCCACCGGAGGAGTATGCCTACAAAAAGAGTTATGCCTTTCCTTTAGGTACCCAAACGGAGTTGGGTCCTTTGATGTTAGTCACAAGGCATTTGGGCACCCACACGCAAGGCTTTGGGCTCTTGCGGAGTGGCCCAACATATCTAGCATAAGTCTTGCCAAATTTGTTCCTCAATAAAACATAAGAAGCATCAAAGTCATGGAACAAAGGATGAGGTTCATTTTTAGGCATATAAGATGTTGAGACAATGTTCTTTCCTTTATCTTGGGTGGATGAGCCTTCCTTGACAAAAACAATCAAGTCTTTGTTATTCTTGGGGGTTTTGGCATTTTGCCTCCGCTCCCGAGAATAACCAAGACCATCCTTGACATGGGGAGGTCTCACATTGGTGTATGCACTACGTGCATAGGCCACCTTCTCCTTGTCAAAGATGCCACCTTTCGATGCTTGTTTGTTTTGTGCCAAGTTAAGTTCATCCTTAAGTTTTAGAATCAAGCTTGAGCACATGCAAGTGTGAACTTCCTCAGATGAAATCTTTTGAGAAGATGAGCTCTTTGAGGAAGAAGGTGCATTGATCTTAAGTGACTCAACCTTCGTCTCTAGAATCTCGTTAACCTTTTTCAAGTTAACAAGTTCATCCTTGAGATCAACGGTCTTGTCTTTAAGATTTGAGCATGCTTCCTTGCTCATGGCAAGGTCATGCTCCAATGCATTGCTTCTTTCTCTCTCGCGCTCGAGGAGCTCCTCAAGCTCTTGACATCTCTCCAATTTTTGGATGAGCATGCCCTCTTGACGCTCAAGGAGATCCTCCTTCTCGGAGATTTCATCCATAAAAAAGTTCATCTTTCTCATGGCACTCTTACTTAAGCCTTTAAGCATGGATTCAAGTTCACTACCACTATCAAATTCATCATAAGAAGTTATAGAGGGAGTGCGTTTAGATTTGACCTTTCTTCTTCCCTCCTTCGACATGAAACATGTGGACTTGAAATCATCAAGGTTGGGGAAAAGCTTGCTTGCACTTGAGCTCTTTCCGATGGCAATGGTTGCCACCTTCTCTACATTGTCGGAAGATGAGTCTTCATTTGAGTCCCATTCTCTTCCAAGGTGGGCATGTCCCGATGGCTTCTACTTCTTGAAGAGCTTCTTATCTTGGGTCTTGCCCTCCTTCTTCTTGCTTTCATTGTATGGGCAATCCGCAATGAAGTGCCCATGTTCACCACACTTGTAGCAAGTCTTCTTCTTTAGCTTCTCCTTGCTCTTTCCTTCTTGGTGATAGCCTCACTTCTTCCTTCTCATCATCCTTCTAAACTTGTTGATGAAGAAAGCTTCTTCCTCATCAGAGTCCATGCTCTCATCATCACTTGCATCTTCATTGTAGGATGTGGAAGTTGCTTTGAGGGCTATGTCTTTCTTCTTTGATGAGGCAAGCTTTTGGAGATCGTTGTAGAACATAGCTTCCTTCTCCATCATCTCATTGTTGATTATCCTCCCAAGCACTTCTTCCGGAGTCATCTTGGTGTAGTTAGGGCTTTCACGGATCAAGGAGCAAAGAGCGATGTTTCAAGGCATGAATGCCCGAAGCATCCTCTTCACCACTTCATGGTCCGTCCATCGAGTGCTTCCATAGGCACGAATCTTGTTCACGAGCACCTTGAGGCGGTTGTACATGTCTTGGGGCGACTCACCATCCATGATGGTAAATCTCCCAAGCTCTCCTTCGATCATCTCAATCTTCGCCTCCCGGATGACTCGGTTGCCCTCGTGCGCCGTCTTGAGTGTATCCCAAATATCTTTGGCCACTTCCAAACCTTTGACTCAGTTGAATTCATCCCGAGTCAAAGATGAGGTTATGACTCCCACGGCTTGAGCATTGCGATGAAGTAGGATAGCTTGTTGTGGAGTGACGTCTTCCTCATTCCTTGGCATATGAACTCCGGTTTGCACAATCTGCCACAAACTAGGATTCAAAGAGATTAAATGCATCTTCATATTGTGTTTCCACATTGAATAGTCATTTCCGTCGAATTGAGGAGGTTTGCCAAGTGGAATAGACAAATAGTGATTGTTAGCATGAAGACGATCATAATCAAAGTGAGTTTGAGTATAGTCATCGTTACTCTTCTCCTTCTCTTTGTTGATCTTGGGTTGTTTCCCTAGCTTCTCCCGAAGCTTCGCCTTGAGTTGGCGAGTCTCTTCATCGTCCTTCGGATCATCAAGAAGAACGTCATAGTTCTTGTCATTTGAGCCTTCACCCTCGACATATGAGGTATCATCCTTGTTCCTTTCTTCCGCCATCGATTTTCCGAGATGTTAGTCTCTTCCGGAGAAACCTGCTCTGATACCAATTGAAAGGCGGCCTAGAGGGGGGTGAATAGGCGATAATCGATAATTTAAACTTAATTCAGAGTTATCAAAACAGAGAAGTCGGACTTGTCTGACTTCTAGTCGGACTTGTCTGATCTAAGTCAGACAAGTCTGACCTGGGTCGGATAAGTCCGAGATTACCTGCACGATCAGACCAAAAATCCAATTTTTAAGCGATCTAGTGAGAGATATTGATCCCTAGCAGTTCTACACGAAGTATGGAGTAGAAAGAAAACTGAGGGAGAGATAGCACGCGGAAAAACACTAGAATCAAAACTTGCGAGAACGAAGAACAACAAGAGACAAATGATTTTATCCCGAGGTTCAGAACCACAAAGGATCCTACATCCCCATTGAGGAGTCCACAAGGGACCAGGCCTTCTCTAGCCTTTCCCTCACGAGTTGCCACAAGGGCCAACTCCCGATCTTCCACTATCACAAAGATTGTTACAAACTCCCCGATTACAAGAGATCACAAAGAAATCGCGAGGCGACGCCTAACCGTCTAGGGGAGAACCCCAAGAGCAACAAACACGCAATCACGAAGAAACTTAGCGAATCACACGTTGCTCAACCCCTCAACAAACCGTTTCTCCCAATCCTCACAAAGCACTCTTCACTCTCCCAAAAATTCGAATTTGGGCTCTAGAGGTGAAGAACAAGTGGAGAGAGGTTCTTGAGTTCAAATGGGCGTTCAGAACTGTTCTGGGGTGTTAGGCATAGTTGGTGGGTCGAACCCACCCACTATTTATACTCCAAAAAGTCATTAGAGCCGTTTGACACAGCCCACGTCGGACATGTCTGACACAAGGTCAGACATGTCTGACCTCAAAGGTCAGGCCTTTCACTTCAGACTTGTCTGACCAAAACCACTTCAGACATGTCTGACATACAATCTCGGACATGTTTGAAATTTTGTAGATAGAACTCGGACAAGTCTGACTCTCTAGGACTTAGAAAATTTTGCTTAGTCCCTGGGAACAGATCCATCTCGGACATGTCTGACCCCCAGGTTCGGACAAGTCCGAAACTTCACTGGAACTCTCACTAGAACCCTTCCAGTGCCAATTCGGACATGTCTGACTTACAGATTCGACATGTCCAAATTCCAACAGAGGGAATTCGGACATGTCTGACACCACAAGTCATACAAGTCTGCCCAAGCCACAAAGGCCCTACTAAAATCTTCTACTAAGGGGTTGAGCACCTGAATGACTCACTAAGTGTCTACGCGTCGTGTCCCTCTTAATAGTACGATTTTTCCTACGACTCAAGGAGAAAATAGAGAACCCTATTTCTATTCTTCTTCGCCACAGCTTTTCTCCTTTTGTCGTCTTTCTTCAAAGCTCCATTCCATACTTCGGATCTGCGCTCATGCTCAACCAAGTTCATTAGCGCTTTAATGGTTCATCATCAATCCACCAAAACCCACAAGGGACCTAGATGCACTTACAGAACCGAACCACGAGATAAAGAGCTTGTGTTCTTACTTTGCACATATTGTTCTTACTCTTCATATCAATCTAGGGTTTCAATCAATCTTGTTCACTTTACGTTGAAACATTGAATATAAGATTAACTTTTGGTACATACTATTTCATAGTAGTGTAACACTTCAATTACAAGTATATTTCCACTTCATACATCCTAGGATCAAGATAATCGATCAAATTTGATCAATCTAGTCAGTACACACCGGACTAGTCCGCACTCGACCGGACTAGTCCGATATCTTGGGATTTGATCAATTTGTCAAGTGTTGCAGGATCCGACCAAAAATCAAAAAGGCCTATTGACCCCCCCCCCCCTCTAGGCCACATTCAATTGGTATCAGAGCCAGTTTCTTCAAAAGGAGACTAATCGCTCGAAGAGATCATGTCGGACATGAAGGACGTACACAAGAGCATCAACCAAGAGAAGGTTGAAGAAGAAAAGAACCAAAAATTAGAGAGGCTCCTCGAGGCCATTCAAGACTTCGAGGATGATGATGAGGAGACGCTGGAACTCAAGGCGCTCCCAAGAAAGAAAACCCTCTCCAAGGGAAAAGTGAAGATTGAATACGAGAAGAAGAAGGGGAGTAGTCACACCGACTACTCCCGATAATTTTTTAGTTATGATCACCTAAATTCTAACAACAATCATTATCTATCTATTCCACTTGGAAAAGCCCCACACTTTGACGGCAATGACTACTCAATGTGGAGGCAAAACATGAAAATGCATTTCATTTCTCTCAATCCAAGTTTGTGGCACATAGTATGCACAGGAATAGATATCCTGGATGATGATGAGGAGCTCACACCTAGCCAAGAGCAAGCAATCCATCGAAATGCCCAAGCTGATGCAGTCACCACCTCATCACCTAGTCGGGACGAGTTCACCAAGGTGGATGGACTCGAGATTGCAAAGGAGATATGGGATACATTGCAAACCGGACATGAAGGCGACCATCATGTGCGTGAAGCTAAGACCGAAATGATCGAAGATGAGTTGGGAAGATTCGCCATCGAAGAAGATGAGTCGCCACAAGACATGTACAACCGACTAAAGACGCTCATCAATAAGGTGCAAGCATACGGAAGTAAGAAGTGGAACGACCACGAGGTGGTGAAGCTCATTATTAGAGCTTTCATGCCTCGCAATGTCATCTTGTGCTCAATGATACGAGAAAGCCCTGGGTACAAGAAAATGACCCCGGATAAGCTACTTGGAAAGATCATGAATTTTGAGATGATGGAAAAGTAGGTGAAGCATGTCAAAGAGACTGCCGATCTCACCTCGGCAAAGAAGAAAGGGGTCGCTTTGAAGTCCACTCTCAAGCCCTTGTCTAAAGAAGCTCGAGAAGCTCAACTAGAAGAAGACGGTGATGATGAGAGGAGAGACTTTGATGAAGATGGCATGATACTATTCATGAAGAAATTCAAAAGAATGATGAAGAAAAGAAAAGTGGCTAAATCAAGTGAAGGAAAGTACAAGGAAAAATCAAGACCAAAGTTGAGGCGGGCATGCTATAATTGTGGTGAGTATGACCACTTTATAGTTGATTGCCCATATGAAGAGAACAAGAAGAAGTCCAAGGAAACGAAACCTCAACCTAAGAAATTCTTCAAGAAGAAGAAGCAAGCTGAACAAGCGCATCTAGGGAAGGAGTGGGACTCAAATGATGAGTCCTCATCCGAACAAGAAGAGGAGATGGCTAGCATAGTCATCGAGAAGACATCCAATAAGTCCACTCTCTTCCCCAGTCTCGGCGCATGGAAGGCGAACGACACTTGCCTCATGGCAAAGGAAGGTAAACAAAAGGTAACAACCAAATCCTCTTCCTTGCATTCCTATTCTAGTGGTAGTGAAGCTACTAGTGATAATGAAGACATGCTCATTGGCTTAGATAAGAAAACAGCAGCGAACATGAAATTTCTACTTGATCAGCTTGTTGAGAAGGAGAAGTTGATAAACCGTCAAGAAGACATGATTATCTCCCAAAAGGAGGAATATGTTGAACTTGACAAGCTTCTAGAACTTGAAAAGGAGCAAAGCAAGTCACTAGAGCTTGAATTAGCTTCAAGCAAGGAAGCTTGCTTGGAGTTAAACGACTCAAATGCTACAATCAAGGATGAGCTTGCTAACCTAATCAAGGTTAATAAGATCCTTGAGGTACAAGTTGAGTCACTCAAGCAAAGTGACCCTTCATCCTCTTCAAGCTCGCCCTCTCAACCCCTTAAAACTGAGGCTATCATTACTTGTTCATGTGCTAAAACTAACACCAGCTTGAAAGACAAGTCAACCTCTACCAAGGATAAGCATCCTGCCCAAAGTGGCATATTTGACAAGGAGAAGGTCAAATATGCACGTAGTGCATACTTGGCCACAAGACCTCCTAATGTCAAATATGGCATTGGGTATTCCTATGGTGGAAAGCAGAATGCTAGAAGCCATAAGAATAACGAGGAAAGCATTGCCTTTGTAAAGGGAAGATCCTCTCAAATTGGAAAGTCCAAAGTCAACACATCCAACACATATTATCACCGGACTAGTCCGGTTGGGACACGGACAAGTCCGGTCCTCCGGACAAGTCTGATCTCCCGGACTAGTTCTGTTTATAAACAACAACGGTTGCTATTTAGAACCGTGATGCATCTTAGGTTTTAATGAGAAGTAATGTTGGTAAGATTTATGCTCATTATGTTGGGCCACGCCATGGGAACACCAAGTCTCATGTGTGGGTGCCCAAATCCCTTGTGACTAACCTCAAAGGACCCAAGCAAGCTTGGGTACCTAAAACCAAAGCATGCTTTGTTGTTGTAGGCCTATTCCTCCATTGGATCTAAATGGGTGCTAGATAGTGGTTGCACCAACCATATGATTGGAGAAAGAAGGATGTTCGTTGAGCATGAAGAAAATGAGGATCCAAGCGAGGGCATCTATTTTGGAGACAATAGTCAAGGAAAGGTGCTCGGTACTGGTAAAATTGCCATATCATCTCAACATACTCTTTGTCATGTGTTACATGCTGATTCCTTAGATTATAACCTACTGTCCATATCTCAATTAAGTGACAAAGGTTATAATTGCTTGTTCACTAATGAGGGTGTGACCGTCTCTAGAAGGAGTGATGGTTCCATTGCATTCAAGAGTATGTTAAAGGGAAAGCTTTACCTTGTTGACTTCAACAAAGATAAAGCCGAACTTGACACATGCTTGATTGCAAAGACCAACATGGGTTGGCTGTGGCATAGACGGCTAGCGCATGTTGGTATGAGGAATCTTCGAAAACTCCTCAAGGGCGATCACATCCGAGGTTTGAAGGATGTTGTTTTTGAGAAAGATAGGCCTTGTAGCGTGTGCCAAGCCAGGAAGCAAGTTGGAGCACCTCATCCTATGAAGAACGTCATCACTACAACAAGACCGCTCGAGCTACTTCACATGGATCTTTTTGGTCCAATTGCTTACATAAGCATCGGCGGTAACAAATATGGTTTAGTGATTGTTGATGATTTTTCTCGCTTCACTTGGGTTTTTTTTACATGATAAGACAGAAACACAAGGAACACTCAAGAAGTTCTTTAAACGAGCCCAAAATGAGGTTTCATTGACAATCAAGAACATTCGAAGTGACAACGGCACAGAGTTCAAGAACACACAAGTTGAGGAGTACCTAGAAAAAGAAGGCATAAAGCACGAGTTTTCAACACCTTACTTCCCTCAACAAAACGGAGTTGCCGAAAGGAAGAACTGAACCCTCATAGAAATGGCGAGAACAATGCTCGATGAATAGAAGACCTCTGATCGGTTTTGGGTGGAAGCAATCAACACCGCTTGCCACACCATAAACCGACTCTATCTTCATCGACTACTCAAGAAGACATCATATGAGCTACTCACCGGTAACAAGCCTAATATTTCATATTTTCGAGTTTTCGGTTCCAAATGCTATATTTTGAACAAGAAGCCCAGGACTTCAAAGTTCACTTCGAAGTCCGATGAAGGTTTCTTTCTTGGTTATGACTCGAACTCTTACGCCTATCGTGTCTTCAACAAGACCTCCGGACTTGTTGAAGTAGCACGTGACGTAGTGTTCGATGAGACTAACGGCTCCCAAAAGGAGCAAGTTGATTCATGTGTGCTAGATAGAAAAGAAGCTCCTTGTCAAGCATTGAGAAGAATGGCATTGGGTGAAGTTCGACCACAAGAACCACCTCTACATATGCATGAGGAAGATGAACCACAAGAGGAGGCCAATGATCAAGGGGGAGCCTCCATACAAGATTGACCTCAAGAAGACGAAAATGATCAACAAGTCAATGAGGGCAACCATCTAGGGGGAGAAGAAGATGACCATGAAGGTTCAAGACTGCAAGTGCCACACCCAAGAGTACACCAATGCGCCCAAAGGGATCACCCAATCGACAACATCATCGGTGACATCCAAAAGGGAGTAACTACTAGATCCCGCATAGCTAATTTTTGTGAGCATTATTCGTTTGATCCTTTTTGGAACCGCGTAGAGTTGAGGATGCATTGAAGGATCCAGATTGGGTAGTGGCCATGCAAGAAGAACTCAACAACTTCAAGCGGAACGAAGTGTGGGAACTTGTCGAAAGACCCAAATTCAACGTCATCGGCACCAAATGGGTCTTCCGCAACAAACAAGACAAACACGGGGTGGTGACAAGGAACAAGGCACGACTTGTGGCCAAAGGGTATTCACAAGTCGAAGGTTTGGATTTCGATGAAACCTTTGCTCTCGTAGCTAGACTTGAGTCTATTAGAATATTACTTGCATATGCTACTCACCATGATTTCAAGCTCTATCAAATGGATGTGAAAAGTGCCTTCCTCAATGGACCAATCAAGGAGGAGGTGTATGTGGAGCAACCCCCTGGATTTGAAGATGAAGAGTTCCCCGACCACATCTTTAAATTGCGTAAGGCTCTCTACGGCCTCAAACAAGCTCCTAGAGCTTGGTATGAGTGTCTTAGAGATTTCTTAATTGAAAATGGTTTTAAGATCGGTAAAGTAGATTATACATTGTTTACAAAGAGCTTTGACAATAATCTCTTTATTTGTGAAATTTATGTTGATGATATTATCTTTGGTTCAACTAATAAATCTTTTTGTGAGGAATTTAGTAAGATTATGATAGATAGGTTTGAGATGTCTATGATAGGAGAGCTAAAGTACTTCTTGGGATTCCAAGTGAGGCAACAAAAGGAAGGGATGTTCATAAGACAAACCAAATACACTCAAGACATACTCAAGAAGTTTGGAATGGACAAGGCGAAGCCTATAAAGACTCCCATGGCAATGAATGGCCACTTGGATCTCAATGAAAATGGACCAAATGTCTATCAAAAGGTATATCGCTCCATGATTGGATCTCTACTCTACTTATGTGCATCTAGGCTAGACATTGTGTTGAGTGTATGCTTGTGTGTAAGGTTTCAAGCCAACCCAAAAGAGTGTCATTTGACAGCTGTTAAGAGAATCTTGCGGTATTTAGTTTATACACCCAACCTAGGCCTTTGGTACCCCAAAGGTTCCAAATTCAATCTCATTGGTTACTCCGATGCAGATTATGCCGGATGCAAAGTAGATAGAAAAGTACCTCTGGTACATGCCAATTCCTAGGTACATCCCTAGTTTCTTGGTCCTCCAAGAAACAAAACTCCGTTGTCGTATCCACGGCTACCAAGTTCAGGAATGTTGATTGTTACAGCCGACCCAAGCAGGCTGCTGATGGGAGATTCTAGAGTAATTTTCATGTAGATTTCTACAAGACTGTCTATCTCCCAATGAAGACACCAGTTGTGCACAACCAATAGATAGATTGGGCGCACTTTGATAAGAAGGGTTGCTCACCTTTTGTGGAGGTGGTCGAGGCAATTGAAAGGCATGGCTTGAAGGATCTCTTCACCTTCAGAAACAACTGGAATTATGAAGTCATAGCTCAGTTTTCTGCTACTTGCCACTTTGCCAGCGATGAGGAAGAGCGGGTGACTTGGATGACTCATGGATCCAAGTACACCATCACTTATGAAGTTTGCAAGATTGCTACATCTTGACACCTCCAGCAATGACAATTTGATCATCCACAACATTGGTCTCATTGAGAAGGACAGGATGAAGTTTCTTTATGAACCCAACTCAAAGTTCATTCCTCCCTCCACCAAGAACATGAAGCCTTTCTTTGTGGTGCTGAACATGGTACTTAGGAAGACCATTGCCCCGAAGGATGGGGATGTTGGAAGTGTGCAGGGGTACCTCAGGACCTTGATGAAGGTCCTAAGCAAAGATAAAAAGTTTGATATCTTTGACTACATTATGAATGACATGGTGAACATATACTGTACTCCAAACAAGTCCTGTGGCTATGCACCTTATCTGATGTTTATGATAGAGAAGGTCACAGGGATAGAGTGTCGGTACCCTACGTACCGTATACCCCTTGGGACTATAAAAAAGACTAACGGGACTTCACCTGTCTGAGTTTAAGACCTGCGAAGGCCCCACATGTCATACGGGACTGGACATGCCTCCCATATATGGTTAGCTCCAGTACTGTCACGTGTACATAGCAGCCGGAGCTATACCCCACTCATGAGATAGCTCCGGGCTAAACACTTGTGCAGCACCTCCGGACCTAACCTCCGACAGAGGGAAGCTCTAGTATTGACACGTGTGCATTTACACTGGACCTACTCGTCCCAGACGAATAGCTCTGAAGCTGCCACGTGTCCAAACCGCCAGACCTTCAACCTTGGCAATCAAGCTGGTGAACCCCCAACGGCTCAGACCTCCAAGGAGCAATCAAAGACTTCAAGACCCTGATTAAGTGTCATTAATACCATATTAATGACACACGATCAGTAGGCCCTTAATAACGGCACTGTCAAGACCCGTTACCACGCTATTAAGGACAATTAACCTCATTAATTACGTATTAAACATTAGTGACCGCCAGGGCCACATGTCGAGCCAGGCTAACTGTGTAACGACCAGTCCTTGAACTATAAAAGGATTGGTCGACGATACAAAGAGGGGACACTTGGACTCTCTCACACTCTAACACTCTTAGACGCTCAATACAACAGCTACACACCCTGTGGAGTAGGGTATTACGCTTAGGCGGCCCGAACCACGTAAATCCTTGTGTCATTTGCCATATTCTTCAAAATCTCTGCGCACCCAATACCGAACTACAAACGCCTTGAGCTACCAACAGTAGTATCGGGAGAATTGCCGGAAAAACACTCCGACAGTTGGCGTGCCAGGTAGGGGAGAGTGCACGAGATTTCAAGAATAGTGAACTCAGCTGCTGATCGTCCAACAGCAACCCCACTACGCAACCTGCTGGAGGAAATCCCTCCAACATGCAACAACCAGCAGGTGTCGCGGCTCCAGCAGGAGTCATGTCTCTGCCGCCACCGTCTGCACCAGCAAATCAAGATGGACAACGGGACGGAGCATCTGCCTCGGTCACGGCGTCGGCAAATAACAACAATCCTGAACACGCACTCCATGTAACACGTGCTCTCCTCCAACGCCTACCATCTCCGGGTGCATACCAGGGTGCAATGGAACAGTGGAGGGCTGATGTGGAACATTTGGTTGCAGCAGCAGCCGATCACATCAGTAACCAAGGTCCTCCCCCCTCGGGGCGGGCCCTATCGCAGCATCATACTTTGTCGGGCAGACTTGGTCCGCACGCTTCCCAGAATAGGAGGCGTGCTGCGTCTCAACAAGCGACGTTGCTGCCTGCCAGGGCGTGACGCACCCATACAGTAACCAGACTTTCAACTCATGACCTCCGGGCGGAGCTTGATCGCCGTTACTGTCAGCAGGACGGCCGCATCCACATCGAGCGTGCTTGCGAAAGGTGAGAGGCTCGAGACAGTCCTGCTCCCGAGGGAGTAGGAGGTGGCTGTTCTGCCCTGGCCATGCATTTGCACATGGTCAGATGGCCACAATAGTTCCGGCCTCATCTTCCGGAGAAATTTGATGGGACTGTCAATCCCGCTGAGTTTCTCCAGATTTACTCCACTGCAATCCTTGCAGCCGGAGGTAACGAGGCCGTAATGGCCAATTACTTCCCAGTGGCTTTAACTGGGACCGCCAGGTCCTGGTTCATGAGCCTCCCACCCAACTCCATCAATAGTTGGGCGGAATTGTGCCAACAGTTCACCGCCAATTTCGGGAGTTCATACACCCGACCAGGCACCGAACTGGACTTTTTTGCTGTAACGCAGAAGGGGGGAGAATCTTTGCGTTCCTTCATCCAGAGGTTCTCCTAGGTACAAAACACTATTCCTTCTATCTCTAGCGCCTCTGTTATTATGGCATTTAGATAGGGCGTACGAGATAAGAAGATGCTGGAGAAGCTGGCGATCAAGGAGATCACTAGTGTCACGGAGCTCTTCAGTGTGGCAGACAAGTGTGCTAAAGCTGCGAGGGCCGTGAAATGCACTCCAAACCACCTCCGGAGGACAACAAAAATCCTCCAAGGGCGAAGCCACTACCTCCGGGAGTGGCAAAAAGAAGAAAAAGTCCAACGGCAAGAAAAAGCCGTCGGCTGGCACACCTACTGCTGCAGCTGCTGCAACTCCGGGTGGCCGGGGGCCACGCCTCGAGAAACGACCTCGACCTTCATCTGAAAATGGTGGCAACTCCAAAATGTGGTGTCCTATTCATAAGTCGAACAACCACAGCTTGGAAGACTGTCGAGAGGTCCAGAACCTTGTCGAGCGCTACAGCAAGCGCCGGGAAGAAGTTCCTTTCCATCAAAGGGAAGGAAAATAGAAAGTCGACGAAACTCCGGCTGAAGAAGAATTAGGCTTTCAAGACCCTAAAAAGGTCTTGAAAGCTGTTTACACTTCCGTCGACAACGACTCCGACGTCTTTGACAATGAACGTCAGAAAACCATGAACACCATTTTTGGTGGTTTGTGGGACATCACCTTCCGCCGTGTCCTTAAGACCATGCGGCTGGACATGGCTTCGGTGGCTCCCACTGCCAGGGCGGAGCCGCATCGGAAGTGGATGGATACTGCCATCACTATTGACGCCTCAGATTGCCCTTGGAATATGATTGGAGCTGGTCAACTCCCATTGCTGGTATCTCCGACCATCAACATTATTCAACTCCACCATGTAATGGTGGATGGAGGTTCGGGGCTGAACCACATAAGCTTCAAAGCATTCGTCAAGCTTCAGCTCTGACCTTCAGACCTTCGCCCCTCCAAACCTTTCTCTGGAGTAGGTCCGGGGGCCATAACCTGTAACATCCTCAATTTTTGCATCATGCATCGCATTGCATATATATTCATGCATTAAACATTAATAGGGGAAAAGAAAATAATAGTTATAGCCTAAAACTTGTAATAGGGAAAAAGTATAAAAATAATAATAAAAATATATATATAAATAATATATATAACAATATATAAAAATAAATAAAATATTAATATTAATAGTATATATTATTATAATAATAAATAATAAATAATATATATATAATATAAATAATAATATATATAAAACAATATAAATAATAAATCATATAATAAAAGAAAGTATTAAAAAAAAGAAAAAAAGGGGCCTGCCGCTGGCCAGGCCGACGGCCCAGCCGAGCAGCCCCGACCTCCCGCACCTTGGCCACGCCGCCAGCGCGCCCCGCCGCTCGGCCGCCCGCCTACGCGCCCGAGCCAGCGCACTCCCGCCGACGCGCGATGCGTCCCGCCTGGCCCCGCCGCCCTCCCGCAGCACGTCGGGCCCCACGCCCCGACTCCCGCTGCCCCGCCCCAAATCTCGCCTCCCGCGCGCACGGCGCGAACCGCGCCGACTCCCACCTCCCGCGCGATTCGTTCGCCCGAATCCCGCCCGACGCCCCGCCAGCCGCTCACCCGATCCCGCTCGCGCACGCGCGCGATTCTCGGACCGAACCGACTCGGTCCCGGCCGGTACCGCCGGCTATAAATACGTAGGTCCCGTGGGTTTTTCCCCGATCCCAGAAACACCGCCGTTCCCACGATCCCAGAAAGCAGCCGCCGCCTAGAGAAGAAAAAAAGCCGCCAGAACCAGAGACCAGAGGGCTGCGCCCAGGGAAGAAAAAGGAGAAAAAGAAGGGGAAGAAGAGGAAGAAAAAGAGGAGGGCGCCACCGTCCGCCGGAGATCGACGTCGCCATCACGCCGCTATCGTCATGCCGCCGGAGGACGCATCCACTTCGTCTATGCGTCACCCTCGTCCCGCGATCATCAAAGCCATCGCATCTACGGTAGGCCATGTTCCCGATGCGAATTTTAGCGACCATATTGAATCTAATATACGTAAATTGATTTTAGTTGCACCATAATTTTAATTTCAGCAACATTAATCCACTCTAAAACTCCCGTAAACTCATATGAACACGTATGAACTAGTTGCATCTAATTATTAAATAACTGTAGTAAATTAATTATTGAATTGTGCATGCATACATGTCATTGCATGTTGATTATTTTGTGTGCATTATGTTGATTGTATATGTTTTCTTGTATGTATGATCACGCATAGAGGAACGTGCTCAAGAGGCCGCATACGAGGATTTCCAAAATCAAGACTTTGAAGCGCTTGAGCAACCCCATCCGCCGGAGCAAGGCAAGTGTCCTTGAAGCATATTGATCCTATTTTAAAATAAATGTTTTGTTTGCGAACTTGCATGCTTGTGTCAAATTGATGGGAATCCTATGTAGGAAGTTTACTATTTTTGTTTGACCACCCTTGTCATCTGGAATTTATGGTAGAGAGTCGAGAAGGGTTTTTACCTTTTTGCTTCGCTTAAATAATTGGGATGGCAAACAACACTACACATTTAATTATGCACCAATGATATTCTGGTTAATGTGAACTGGTCAATATGATGGGTGATCTAAGCAAGCATGGTTTTGTGGATGGGTTGGATTATATGGTGGTATGCTTGCCTTAGATCTAAGAACCGGTTCATGCGAGAATATGCCAGGTCAACAGTGCCACCACAAGGCCAAGTATGGGTGCGGCGTAGCTGAATAATTAGGAGCGCTGCTAGTATTGTATGGACCATTGGATGGCGTGGGGAATGGGAGTCGAGGAGGACTGCCCTGGGATCCGCATGGCACACGAGGGGGCCCGTGGGTGGGAGAATGGAGATTCAAGCCTGCCGGTGAAACCTTAGTGGGCCCGTACATACTAGTAGTCCCTTTTGAAAGGCTATTTTGTGATCTCTTGGCCACACACCTACGGAAGTGTGAGATGGCATAATGGAGGTTTCTTAGTTATCAAAGGGTGAAGAAATCACAAACATGTGGGTAAAGTGGTACAACCTCTGCAGAGTGTTAAAAACTATCATGATAGCCATGCTCCCGGTCACGAGCACCTGGATGACCTACATGATTAGAGTGAAATTGGGATATGGTTATGGTTGGTTTATGGTTATGGGTTGGTAATGGTTATGGTTTATGGATTATGGTCATGGATATGAATTTGAGTTATGGTAATTGGACATGGATAATGGTGATGTTGGCAATAATTGGATATGGTTTATATTATGTTAATACGATGGTTACGATGGGATTGTTTCACATAGACATAGTATAATGCTTTTCAAATGTTTTACTGTACTTTTCAACACTTAGCCATTATTACATTCGTCATTTGAATTAGCCACATGTCATACTTTCCACACTTGCTGAGTACGACATGTACTCACCCTTGCAATCCCCCCCAATAGATACTAGAGACAATTGGGAGTACCCTGAGGATCACGTGGAGTACTAGGTTGCGTACCGTCGTCAATTGCCTGTGGATTGGAGTCGTGCTGTTTAGTTTATTTTCCGCTGCATTATTTAGAGCTTTATCATTCGTGAACTATTGGATTATTGTAATAAAGTACGTATTTAATAGTTAAGACGTGGTTAAATTCTGTATATCGTTTGTGATGCAACTGTATATGTGTGATGAACTTCCTGGGCACACATATGCGTTACGCTTGGTTCATATTCAGAACCGGGTGTCACAAATTGGTATCAGAGCCAGGTTGACTGTAGGACGCAAGCCTAGATAGAATGGACACTTTAGAGCACATAGGAGCACTCAGGAATTGATGTGTTTTTGCTTAAGTGTGCTGTTGATATATATATTGTTTGCTTGTGTGCTTAGTAGAGGATTTTGGGATGCTCTAGCATTGCCATGTCCACCTAGGCTAGTGTAGCTAGCTGTTTAGCTTCATATCCCTTGATGCATATAGTTGGGGGCGTTCTCTAATTCTTACCTATTGCTTTTCTTCAGAGTGTGAGGACTCGTAACCAGAGGGATGCCAACGATGAGGAGGAGCGCAATGAAGTACCTCAGAACAACCAGGGACATGCTCATGGAGCCATCAATATCGAGCAGCTACTAGCTATGCAGAACCAGCTCATGCAGACCATGATACAGACCATGGGACAGCTGCAAGCTGGCAACAACAATCAGCCTCATATACCACCCCCGCCACATCACAACCGTTTGGGAGAGTTCATGAGGACCAGATTGCCTACCTTTGCACAAGCCACAGACCCAATGAAAGCTGATGATTGGCTGAAGTCCGTTGAAAAGAAACTTGCTATTGTCCAGTGCACTGATAGGGAGAAGGTTCTCTTTGCACCACATAAACTAGTTAGAGCAGCCGCTGACTGGTGGGAAGCTCTTTGCAACGCTCATGATATTCAGGAGGCAATCACTTGGGCTGAGTTTAAGCAGAGTTTCCGTTCCCACTATGTACCTGAAGGAGTTATGATACTGAGAAGACAAGATTTTGAAAATCTCAGGCAAGGAAGGATGAGCGTGAGTGAGTATCTCAACAAATTCACTCAATTATCAAGATATGCTCCAGAAGACATCAAAACTGATAGTAGGAAGCAGAATCTGTTTATGAGGGGTCTCAACAATGAAATTCAAGTCCAGCTGCTCAATACTGATTATCCAAACTTCCAAAAGCTGGTTGACAAGGCTATTGTGTTTGAGAACAAGATTCGTGAGATGGAGCAGGACAACAAGAGGAAGATGCCACATCATGGACCGCAGCAAGGAAGCAATGTTCGCCCCCGCTATGCACCACCTACTGCACCACAATACAACCCATCTGCTCCTGCAATCCGCGCTGCTTATCTGCCCCGCCCAAATCAGCCACCGCAGCAACGCCCCGCCATGCAAGCGCCTCGCTATCCTGTGCCACCTGCGCCGCATCCTAACATGGCGGCAAATGCTCAAAACAAGTTGCGCCCAAACCTCCCTAACGCTACGGGTGGTAAGACATGCTATGTGTGTGGAGAACCCGGACACTTTGCAAGCCAATGCCCCAGGAGAAACTATGGACCTATGAACAATGCACCAAGGCCAAATCACCCGCGACCAAATGGAGGAGCACCACAAGGCAACCGTGGACAGCAGAATTTTGCTCGTGGCAATGTGAATCATGTCTCTACTGAGGAAGCCCAGCAAGCTGATGACGTCGTGATTGGTATGTTTCTCGCCAACTCCAACCCCGCGACTGTTTTATTTGATTCGGGAGCATCCCATTCATTCATCTCGTCAAAGTATGTTGCCAAGTACAATTTGCCTATATCTCATATGAAGCAAACTATGCTAGTAAGTTCTCCTGGCGGAGAGATGAGGACAAATATAGTATGTCCGAAAGTAAGCATTAAAATAAGGGGGGTAGACTTTCTCGCAAACCTCATAGTCTTGGACTCCCAAGGAATAGACATAATACTTGGAATGGACTGGCTGAGCAAGTATAATGGAGTCATTCAATGTGCCGAGAGGATTGTGCAGTTGACAAGTGAACATGGTACACGCATCGAAGTTGAGGCAGCCCAACCTGCAAGAGAGAAAGCGATGCTGAATCACATGGAAGAGGTGACATTGGAAAGCATTCCGATCGTTCGCGAGTACCCGGACGTGTTCCCAGATGAGTTGCCAGGTATGCCACCTGATCGTGACATAGAATTCGCAATTGAGTTGATACCCGGAACTGCACCTATAGCTAAGAGGCCGTATAGGATGCCTCCTAAGGAGTTAGCAAAGCTCAAGAAGCAAATTCAAGAGCAGCTAGAGAAGGGTTTTATACGCCCAAGCTCATCCCCGTGGGGAGCCCCAGTGCTCTTCGTAGATAAGAAGGATGGAACCCAGAGGATGTGTGTGGACTATAGGTCTCTCAACGAAGTGACAATTAAGAACAAGTACTCACTGCCCCGTATAGAGGATTTGTTTGACCAAATGAAGGGTGCCTGTATCTTCTCCAAGATTGACTTGCGGTCAAGATACTTCCAAATGAAGATTAGACCATCGAATATACCCAAGACAGCATTTCGGACACGATATGGATCTTATGAGTACACCATCATGTCATTTGGATTGACGAACGCGCCTGCGTACTTTATGTATGTCATGAATAAGGTCTTCATGGAATATCTGGATAAGTTCGTTGTAGTGTTCATCGATGATATTATGATCTACTCAAAGGATGAGAAGGAACACGAGGAACACTTGAGGCTTACGCTGCAGTAATTGAGGGAGCATAAATTGTATGCCAAGTTCAGTAAATGTCAATTTTGGTTACGGGAAGTTTCTTTCTTAGGCCATATTATTTCCGGAGGAGGAGTATCAGTTGACCCAGGGAAGGTGAGAGATGTGCTTAAGTGGGAACCGCCACAGAATGTCAAGGAAATTCGGAGTTTCCTTGGAATGGCTGGATATTACCGCCGATTCATTAAGGATTTCTCCAAAATAGCCAAGCCTATGACCGAATTACTCATGAAAGGGAAGGCATTTCGATGGACTCAAGCTTGTCAGGATAGCTTTGAGTAGTTAAAGAAAAGGTTGACAACCGCGCCGGTGTTAGTATTACCGGACGTGAGCAAGAGTTTTGATATATAATGTGATGCATCAAGACAAGGAATAGGATGTGTGCTCATGCAAGAAGGCCAAGTGGTAGCTTATGCATCGAGGCAACTAAAGAAACATGAGTTGAATTATCCTACGCACGACCTTGAACTCGCAGCCGTGGTACACGCCTTGAAGATATGGAGACACTACGTTTTTGGTCACCGATGTGAGATTTATACGGATCACAAGAGTCTCAAGTACATATTTACGCAAATGGATCTGAATCTGAGGCAACGCCGATGGTTGGAGCTCATCAAGGATTATGACGTGGGAATCAACTATCACCCAGGGAAGGCCAATGTAGTGGCCGATGCTTTGAGCCGAAAAGGAGTAAGTCATCAACTCACAGTTCGAGAGCTGCCATCCGAGTTATGCAAGGAGTTTGAACGGTTGAACCTTGGATTCATAAATGAGATGGGAACGATGGAAGTCAACCCAACATTAGAGCAGGAAATAAGGGAAGGACAGACAAAGGATAAGGAAATACAGGAAATCAAGGAAAGGACCCAAGAAAGGAAAGAATTCAGATTTGATGAGGACGAACAGGGTACCTTATGGCTTGGAAAGAGGATTGTGGTACCTAATGTCAGGCATATTCGGGAGACAATATTAAAGGAGGCACATGACTCGCCTTACTCAATTCACCCCGGTTGTACAAAGATGTACAAGGACTTAAATACATGCTATTGGTGGGATAACATGAAAAAGGACATAGCCGATTATGTTGCACTTTGTGATGTGTGCCAACGAGTTAAAGCTGAACATCAAAAGCCAGCCGGATTGTTACAACCGTTGAAAATCCCGGAGTGGAAGTGGGAAGAGATTGGTATGGACTTTATAGTTGGATTACCGCGAACTCAGTCTGGCTATGATTCAATATGGGTTATTGTGGATCGATTGATAAAATCAGCCCACTTCATCCCTGTCAAGACCACATATACCACCGTGAAGCTAGCAGAATTGTATATGGAACATATTGTGTGTCGACACGGAGTACCGAAGAAGATAGTCTCGGATAGAGGTTCTCAATTTACCTCCAGATTTTGGCAGAAATTGCATGAAGCAATGGGAACAAGGTTGAACTTCAGTTCAGCGTATCACCCTGAAACAGATGGACAAACCGAGAGGACCAACCAAATTTTTGAAGACATGTTAAGAGCTTGTGCATTAAAGCATGGGAAAAGTTGGGATAAAAGTTTGTCGTATGCTGAATTCTCGTACAACAATAGCTACCAAGCAAGTCTGAAAATGTCACCCTATGAAGCACTATACGGAAGGAAGTGTAGGACTCCCTTGTTTTGGAATGAAACCGGAGAGAATCAAGTGTTTGGTCCCGACGTGTTACAAGATGCTGAAAGGCAAGTCCAAATAATACGGGAAAACTTAAAGGCTGCCCAGTCTCGACAGAAAGGTTATGCTGATAATAGGCGAAGGAGTTTGACTTTTGAAGTTGGAGATTTTGTATACCTCAAAGTGTCACCTATCAGAGGTCAGCGACGGTTTAACGTCAAAGGAAAACTGGCACCACGTTACATCAGACCGTTCAAGATTTTGGACAAGCGAGGAGAGGTAGCTTATCGACTTGAGCTGCCGACGTATCTCTCCGATGTACATGACGTATTTCACGTCTCTCAACTCAAGAAGTGTCTCATGGTACCGGAAGAACAAGTGCCGATGGACGAGTTAGAACATCAGGAGGATTTGTCCTATGTCGAGCAACCTATGAAGATCTTGGACATAAAGGAAAGGGTCACGAGAAATAAGAGGATCCGTTGGTGCAAAGTGCAATGGAAACACCATACGGAAGCCAAAGCTACATGGGAACGTGAAGAAGACCTGAAGGCAGAATTCCCTCATCTTTTCTCCACGCTATCGAATCTCGAGGGCGAGATTCACTTTAAGGGGGGTAGGTTTGTAACATCCTCAATTTTTGCATCATGCATCGTATTGCATATATATTCATGCATTAAACATTAATAGGGGAAAAGAAAATAATAGTTATAGCCTAAAACTTGTAATAGGGAATAAGTATAAAAATAATAATAAATATATATATAAATATATATATATAAATAATATATATAACAATATATAAAAATAAAATATTAATATTAATAGTATATATTATAATAATAATAAATAATATATATATTATAAATAATAATATATAAAAAATATAAATAATAAATCATATAATAAAAGAAAGTATTAAAAAAAGAAAAAAAAGAAAAAAAAGGGGCATGCCGCTGGCCAGGCCGACGGCCCAGCCGAGCAGCCCCGGCCTTCCGCGCCTTGGCCCCGCCGCCAGCGCGCCCCGCCGCTCGGCCGCCCGCCTACGCGCCCGAGCCAGCGCACTCCCGCCGACGCGCGATGCGTCCCGCCTGGCCCCGCCGCCCTCCCGCAGCACGCCGGGCCCCACGCCCCGAATCCCGCCTCCCGCGCGCACGGTGTGAACCGCGCCAACTCCCGCCTCCCGCACGATTCGTTCGCCCGAATCCCGCCCGACGCCCCGCCAGCCGCTCGCCCGATCCCGCTCGCGCACGCGCGCGATTCCCGGACCGAACCGACTTGGTCCCGACCGGTACCGCCGGCTATAAATACGTAGGTCCCGTGGGTTTTTCCCCGATCCCAGAAACACCGCTGTTCCCACGATCCCAGAAAGCAGCTGTCGCCTAGAGAAGAAAAAAAGCCGCCGGAACCAGAGACCAGAGGGCTGCGCCCAGGGAAGAAAAAGGAGAAAAAGAAGGGGAAGAAGAGGAAGAAAAAGAGGAGGGCGCCACCGTCCGCCGGAGATCGACGTCACCATCACGCCGCTGTCGTCGTGCCGCTGGAGGACGCATCCACTTCGTCTACGCGTCACCCTCGTCCCGCGATCATCAAAGCCATCGCATCTACGGTAGGCCATGTTCCCGATGCGAATTTTAGCGACCATATTGAATCTAATATACGTAAATTGATTTTAGTTGCACCATAATTTTAATTTCAGCAACATTAATCCACTCTAAAACTCCCATAAACTCATATGAACACATATGAACTAGTTGCATCTAATTATTAAACAATTGTAGTAAATTAATTATTGAATTGTGCATGCATACATGTCATTGCATGTTGATTATTTTGTGTGCATTATGTTGATTGTATATGTTTTCTTGTATGTATGATCACGTGTAGAGGAACGTGCTCATGAGGCCGCATACGAGGATTTCCAAAATCAAGACTTTGAAGCGCTTGAGCAACCCCATCCGCCGGAGCAAGGCAAGTGTCCTTGAAGCATATTGATCCTACTTTAAAATAAATGTTTTGTTTGCGAACTTGCATGCTTGTGGCAAATTGATGGGAATCCTATGGTAGGAAGTTTACTAGTTTTGTTTGACCACCCTTGTCACCTGGAATTTATGGTAGAGAGTCGGGAAGGGTTTTTACCTTTTTGCTTCGCTTAAATAATTGGGATGGAAAACAACACTACACATTTAATTATGCACCAATGATATTCTGGTTAATGTGAACTGGTCAATATGATGGGTGATCTAAGCAAGCATGGTTTTGTGGATGGGTTGGATGATATGGTGGTATGCTTGCCTTAGATCTAAGGACCGGTTCATGCGAGAATATGCCAGGTCAACAGTGCCACCACAAGGCCAAGTATGGGTGCGGCGTAGCTGAATAATTAGGAGCGCTGCTAGTATTGTATGGACCATTGGATGGCGCGGGGAATGGGAGTCGAGGAGGACTGCCCTGGGATCCGCATGGCACACGAGGGGGCCCGTGGGTGGGAGAATGGAGATTCAAGCCTGCTGGTGAAACCTTAGTGGGCCCGTACATACTACTAGTCCCTTTTGAAAGGCTATTTTGTGATCTCTTGGCCACACACCTACGGAAGTGTGAGATGGAATAATTGAGGTTTCTTAGTCATCAAAGGGTGACGAAATCACAAACATGTGGGTAAAGTGGTACAACCTCTGCAGAGTGTTAAAAACTATCATGATAGCCGTGCTCTCGGTCACGAGCACCTGGATGACCTACATGATTAGAGTGAAATTGGGATATGGTTATGGTTATGGTTGGTTTATGGTTATGGGTTGGTAATGGTTATGGTTTATGGATTATGGTCATGGATATGAATTTGAGTTATGGTAATTGGACATGGATAATGGTGATGTTGGCAATAATTGGATATGGTTTATATTATGTTAATATGATGGTTATGATGGGATTGTTTCACATAGACATAGTATAATGCTTTTCAAATGTTTTACTGTACTTTTCAGCACTTAGCCATTATTACATTCGTCATTTGAATTAGCCACATGTCATACTTTCCACACTTGCTGAGTACGACATGTACTCACCCTTGCAATCCCTCCCAACAGCTACTGGAGACAATTGGGAGTACCCTGAGGATCACGTGGAGTACTAGGTTGCGTACCGCCGTCAATTGCCTGTGGATTGGAGTCGTGCTGTTTAGTTTATTTCCCGCTGCATTATTTAGAGCTTTATCATTCGTGAACTATTGGATTATTGTAATAAAGTACGTATTTAATAGTTAAGACGTGGTTAAATTCTGTATATCGTTTGTGATGCAACTGTATATGTGTGATGAACTTCCTGGGCACACATATGCGTTACGCTTGGTTCATATTCTGAACCGGGTTTCACATAACCCCACTTGGTGCCATTACTCTCCCCGTAACCTTCGGAACTCGGGAGAACTATCGCACTGAGAAGTTGGTCTTTGACGTTGCCCAGATCAACTTACCCTTCAACGCCATTCTGGGCAGGCCAACCTTATACAAGTTCATGGCTGCTGCTCATTATGGCTACTTGGTGTTGAAAATGCCAACACCAGCTAGTGTTCTCCGGATCCGTGGAGACCGCACTGCCGGAGTAACTGCACTGGAAGAACTTCACGCGCTTGCTACAGCACAGGTGGAAGAGTCTAGGCAGCAGCAAGCTCTGAAACCCCTGAGCATTCGTCATCGAGGCTCAACCTCTACACCACGTGTGCAACCAAGCGGCGACAACGACTTTCCTGTCAAAGTCGTCCAAATTGGTTCCGACAGCGCTCAGACCACCCGTATATCAGGAGGTCTGAACGACAAATAGGAACTCACACTCATCACTTTCCTCCGGGCTAATGTCGACGTATTTGCTTGGTAACCGTCACAAATGCTTGGGATCCCTAGGTAAGTGATCGAGCATAATCTGAAGATCTATCCTGATGCTCGGCCCGTACATCAGAAGCCTTGAAAGCAATCAGTAGAGCGACAAAACATCATACGACAAGAAGTGAAGAAGTTGCTCGAAGCTGGATTCATCCGGGAAGTCTTCCACCCAAAATGGCTGGCAAACCCAGTCGTTGTACCCAAGGCCAGAGGGAAGCTTCGGATATGTATCGACTACACAATGCTGAATAAGGCATGTCCAAAAGATCCATTCCCACTACCTAGAATAGATCAGATAGTGGATTCTACCTCCGGGTGTGAATTGTTGTGTTTCCTAGACGCATATTCTGGGTACCATCAAATTAGAATGTCTAGGGAAGATGAAGAGCATACTTCTTTCATCATAGTAGATGGATTGTATTGTTATACTGCCATGCCATTTGGTCTCAAGAATGCAGCTTCAACATTTGTACGTGCTATGTACAAAACCTTTGGAGAGCTCATCAGAGATGTAGTGGAAGTGTATGTCGATGACATCGTCGTCAAGATTAAGGATAAGGAGTCACTTCTTGACACCTTGCAAGCTGTCTTCGACAAGTTGTGAGTCACTCGCACGAAGCTGAACCCGGACAAGTGTGCCTTCGGGGTTAGCTCCGGAAAACTTCTTGGTTTCCTGGTAAACCATCGAGGCATAGAGGCAAATCCAATGAAGATTAAAGCCATTGAAGAGATGAAGCCACCAGCTCGCATCATGGACGTCCAGAAGCTGACTGGATGTCTAGCTGCCCTCAGCCGGTTCATCTCAAGACTGGCGGAACGGGCACTACCCTTCTTCAAGCTATTGAGGAAGTCCGGACCATTCCAATGGCCTGAAAAAGCAGAAAAGGCGTTCCAGGAGTTGAAGCAGCTCCTCACCACTCTACCAACCTTGGTAGCTCCGAACCCTAATGAACCTTTACTGCTTTACATTTCGGCAACTGGTGAAGTTGTCAGCATGGTCCTAGTTGCGGAGATACCAGAACCATTACAAGCTCAGGAATCCAGACCCCTCCGGGAGAGTCAAGAAGTTCCTGAAGGCGAGTCTGGGTCCCAACCCCCAGACTTGGGTCAACAAGGAGTTACTCTTGTCGAGCAAGAAGAGCCAGACCCCCCTGGGAGGGACCAGGTCACTCCCGAAGAAGTTCCAGGTTCCCCCAACAAGGACCCGACGATCCCCGAAGAAGGTCCAGACCCCTCCAGGAGGGTCCGGGTCGATGAGGAGGAAGCTCCAGGCCCCTCCGGGAGGGTCTGGACAGTCCAACGCCCAGTGTACTTCATCATTGAAGTACTTCACGACACTAAAACTCGGTACCTAGAAGTACATAAATTGCTATACGCAATTCTTATTGCTTCCAGGAAGCTCCGACACTATTTCCATGCTCACAAGATTTCAGTGGTAACTTCATATCCACTGCGAGCAATTTTTCATAATCCCAAATCCACTGGGAACACTGCAAAGTGGGCAGCAGAATTGGCCGAGTTTGACCTTGAATTTGTCCCAAGACAAGCAATCAAAAGTCAAGCATTGGCGGACTTTATGGCAGAATGGACCCCCTCTCCATCAAACCCTGGGGGTCCTAGTGAGCAGAAGCCGGAACTCAAGGCTCCGGTCTTCACCGAGCCTCACTGGACTCTCTACTTCGATGGCTCCATGCAGAAGCAAGGGGCCGGAGCTGGAGTCCTTCTCCTCGCTCTGACCGGGGAGAAGGTTAAATACATGGTGCACCTTGACTTCAAGGCGACCAACAACATGGCAGAGTATGAAGCACTCATTTAGGGACTAAAGATGGCACTATCATATAGTGTCAAGCAGCTGTTGGTCAAGGGAGATTCGCAGCTCATCATTAAACAGGTGAAGGTGAATGCTCCTGCAATAATCTCCAACTAGCTGCTTATCTCCTTGAAGTCCAGAGGCTTCAGAAGGACTTCGAAGTCCTGGACCTCCACCATGTACAGCGTCTCGATAACGCTGAAGTTGACGAACTCTCGACGAAAGCGTCAACCGGAGCTCTGGCTCCCGATGGAACATTCGTCCGGAGGTTGTCTAAACCTACAGCTCAGCCTACAGAACTGAGTGAAGCGGGCGAGACCAGCATCCCGAAGCTGGCGGTCCCGATGGCCCTATTACCATGGCAACCATCAAGGGTCGTAGGTGCTGCCAGAAGCTCCGAGCAACCCAGCACGCAGGACTCAAATGCTCAAGCTAGCTCCGATGCATGGATCTCAAAGATCCGGAGCTACTTGAAAGACAACATCCTTCCTGAAGATGATGTATCCGCTAACCAGATAGTCAGATTGGCTAAAAGATTCACGTTGGTAGAAGGGGATCTCTACCAGCGCGGTGCCAACGGCGTCCTAATGCGGTGCATCACAAGGGAAGAAGGCTGCGAGCTCCTCGCAGAAATCCATGGAGACAAGTGTGGGAACCATGCGCCTTCCCACACGCCGGTTGGCAAAGCCTTTTGGCATGGCTTTTACTAGCCTACAACGCTCCAGGATGCAACTGAGCTGGTGAAGAAATGTGAAGCATGCCAGTTCATGCAAAACAAATTCACACACTGGCCCAACCTCTACAAATGATACCTCCTACATGGTCTTTTGCTGTGTGGGGGATGGATATCTTGGGACCCTTCCCAAGAGCCATCAGAGGTTACAAGTTCCTGTACGTCACCATTGACAAATTTACCAAATGGCCGGAAGCAACTCCAGTTGTGACAATAAATAAGCAATCAGCCATCAACTTCTTATAGTCCATTGTATGCAAATTTGGAGTCCCAAACAAAATCATAACCGATAATGGGACCCAATTTACAAGCTCTGCATTCCAAGGATATTGTGAAGGTCTCGACATTCAAGTAAGCTACGCTTCCGTAGTTCACCCGGCAAGCAATGGCCAAACCGAGAGAGCAAATGCAGAAATCCTTAAAAAACTCAAGACGCGCACATATGAGCATCTGAAGAAACATGGAGCCAACTGTATTAAAGAGCTTCCGCCCACTCTATGGGCCGACAGGACAACTCCAAACCGGTCAACTGGAGAGACACCCTTCTTCCTGGTGTATGGAGATGAAGCAGTCCTTCCTCCAGAAATCACCTTGGGGTCGCTCCGGGTCCGGACCTTCGACGATGCCACGAAGGACCAGCTCCGGCGTGAAGACCTTGACCTCCTTGAAGAGGGAAGGTGCCGAGCAGCTGTTCAGAATGCCCGATACCGCCAAGCTCTCTGGCGCTATCGCCAGAGGCATGTTCACAGCTGACAGCTCCAGGAAGGCGATCTGGTGCTAGGGAGAATACAGTCCATAGAAGGGTTAAACAAACTCTCCCCCAGCTGGGAAGGACTCTTCCGAGTAATTAACGTATCTCGTCCGGGATGTGTTCGCTTGGCAACCGAGGATGGGACACCTCTCCCTAATCCTTGGAACATTGAGCACCTCTGTAAGTTTTACGCTTAATATCATGGATGTGAGTCTGTAGTTACACGAGATGTATGTTATAAAGTCATTGTACAAAGTCGGGTAGCTCCTCCGGGAGAATAGTCGGACCTTCCCCAAAAGGTCCACAGAGTTCAGGCAACACTTGTCACAGTCTCAGAACTGAAAGTGTAGCTAGCTACCTTGGGTCAAACAAGAAACAAAACACACTTATCCTGGTTCCGTACCCTAAGGGTGTACTTGTTTCCCCTGTACCCCGGACCTATAATGAAAGACATCTTTGTGTGAAAACAGACTCCATGTGCATTTACTTTGTACAAGCTCAATATTTTTTATTTTTCTCTTTCTTGTCTATAACAAAGTTGTGGGATTCTCAAGAATTTTTTAGATCGACTAATTCATGTACAACTCGAGTGGCATTGTTAATTACTTCAGGTTTTCATGTTGTTGAATGGCTCACTTGCCTGAATGCCGCCAACCAATCTAGGTCTGGAGTGTGCTATCAACTTAGCCTGGTCCTGCACCCTAAGTACGCCACTCTACCTACACCCCGGCAGACCGAAGTAAGGCGGGTCCTGAAAAAAATTGGACCTGGAGAAAACAACTCGGTGCACTTGATTGTATGAAGAGTTGCGCTCGCCCTAAAAATTTCTTACGAGAGTAACAAGTCGCAACTGAGTTATAGATAGGAAACGAATTTTACTATTTTTCTTGACTTCGATGTGCAGGAAAAATAAACATCTAATGATGATGGTGAATTCAGCCGGAGCTACTAAAGCTCTGACATTCCCTAGAAGGCTTGTAGTCAATGTTTTAAAAATTGATAGCAAGCATCGCTGGAGCTACTCAGCTCCGATAAAACCATGGGGCTAGCCGTCAAAATGAACAAAAGATGGTGGGAAGACTCCAGAGGGCTAACTGTCGACACTACGTGTTGATGGAGACCACCGCTGGAGCTACCAAGCTCCGATGATGGTCAAGGCCGGAGCCCTTGAGCTTCGACAACTTCAGGGAGCCTTCACTACAGAAGACTTCGGACTTACGCTCTACAAGTCTGAAGCACGCGAGTTTTCAACAACTGTTACATCCTCTTGGTACATGTTCACAATCAAATTGTGTACATCTACCAGGGGGCCAAGTTGGACAAAAGTGTTGAAGACAAAAAATGAAATTCATTCATCTGGAGACAAGAGATTACAAAATTGGAGAAGAAGAAGAGAGAATACAAGCGGGAGCTACAAAGAGATGGTCCTAGACCCTATGGAAGAATGAGGCGACCTTCTGGGCAACATCAGAAACGCTGGCCTAGGCAGTTTCTCCCTCTTCGACAATGGGGCCTTGAAGCACCGGGTCCAGGGGGAATTGGGGTCCCGACTTGTGTAGCATGACAGAATAAATTCTACGATGCTCTTGGCCAGGGATTGTCCCTCAGTTTCTAGCTGGTTCGCAATGACATCGCCCATCTTGGCGAGCTTGTTGCCTGCCGAACTCAGTGCCTGCAACGCCTGGTCCAGCTCCAGTTCCAGATCATCCAGACGCACGGTACTAAAACTCATTGGCGTCAGCGCGTCGTTGGCTTTTCCCAGGAATTCCTAAACTTGTTGGGACTCCACAACCCTGCCGCTTCGCATCTCCTCCAAGGATATTTTGGCCGCCGCAAGCTCCGAGTTCTCCCGAGCAAGATGCTCCACCTCTTTGGCATTCTGCTGAATCTTTTCAGCAACCTGCCTTTCGAGTTTACTGAGCTCTTCCTCTCGGAGATGGATCTCGTTCTGGCGGTTAACCAGGTCCTTCTCTCGGCCCCCCACCTTCTTCTCCCTGGCAGCAACGTTAGTTTCCCTCCTGTGGAGTTCCTGTCCTCGCTGCCAGGCCTTCTTCTCCTCTCTCTCACAGCGCTCATCCAATATCTTGGTGCACTCCTCGAGACTCTTGTCACCCAGAGTTAGCCTCTGAGTAAGCTCTTCTTCCCTCTTCATGACGTCGTCCCGCAGCTCCAGGAGTTTTTTCTCTTCATCCTTGAGCTTTCTCTCCCGCATCTCAAGAGCCTCCCGACGCTTGATGAGACTGGCGTGGATGGCGTCGAGCCTCTCTTGGCTATCATCTGTTGCGCTATTAGTAGCTTTGGCCTGTTCGTAAATGGACCGGGACTGGTTGTCAAGGGATTGCGTCATGCTTTCCCTCTCATCCAGCAGCTTACCCCAGTACTCCAGGCGAATCTTCTCCTTCCTCACCCACTCCTTGTCTTCAGCCAGCCTCGATTGCGCCAGCTTGGTCTCAAAGTGGAGCCGGTTGTGCCACCTCCTAAGATTTTGATGCTCCTCCTCGAGATCCTTGCCGTCGTGGTAAAAGGCCTGCTGAACATGGCGAAGACTGGAGCAGGCGTTGTAAACAGACAACGACAGACGGATCTGGTTTGGACCTGCCGGGGTCATCTCCTCCGGTTCCAGTGGGTTCTCCGTGACAAAAAATGGGTCCCACTCTACAAGAGCGGTTCCCTGAGCTTCCGCGGCACTAGGGCCGCCCTACCGAATAGCCTCGACCGCCGTCGAGGAAGGTCCTGCTACAAAAGCTTCAACCTCCGGAGTTGGCTCCGAAGGCCCCGCCGCCAGGTCGTCAACATCTGGTCCCTCAAGCGGGGGGCCAGCTACTTCATCTCGGCACCCTGGCTCGGGCGCAGGAACCTCCGGGCCCGCCACCTCCGAGGCAGGTGTTGAAGGTTCTGTCGGAACTGAAGCCACTTCTGGCTCCGACGCTGGCGCCTCCTCCACCACCGGCCCGGGCGCTGACGCTTCGACCATCATAGGCTCGGGCGCTGGCACCTATGCAGTGATTGGTTAGCGCCGGAATGTAACACCCTCATTTTCATGCATCATGCCCTACATGCACTCATATACATGTTTAACATCAACCCACAATAAGAGGAACGAGTTTAAAATTGATTTGGAGCAAAATCGCACTTAAAACGCAGGAAAGTGCGGACTAGTCCGATTTTGATGAGGTCTAGTCTGATTTCTCTCTGACTAAAAACGGACTTGTCCGTTTTTGCTGCGGACTAGTCCAATTTTTGGCACTGGAAACTTTCGAACTTGTCCGATTTTGTGCGGATTAGTCCGATATTCCAAGAATCCTTGAAAATTTGCTAAGTCCTTGGACTTTTCCGAACTAGTCCGGTGTTCCAGCGGACTTGTCCGATTTCCTCTCTTTTTAAAGTCGGACTTGTGCGATGTTTGGCCAGACTTGTCCGATTTTCTCTCTAGACGACTTCGGACTAGTCCGGTCCTTTTCGGACTTGTTCGATATTTCGCGACTCCGAGATGATCTTTTGTTTTATGACTTGTTTCTTGGGTTTCACGTTAAGTGGGCCTAGGGACGTCATGCCTAACTCTTTTAGAGCCCATGTGGGACTCTAAACCGGCCTCTACTCATCCCAAAACTTGAAATCCATCTAACCCTAGCCTCCACCTTTATATAAAGAGCCCCACCCCTTGGTTTGACATCTATTTGCCACTTTTCCACCCACCCAAACCCTAGTTCATGGGGAGCCACCATCAAGGAGGGAGGAGAAGATCACATGCAAGAAGAAGAAGAGGAGGAAACGAAAGAGGATCAAGATCTCCACCAAGTTTCGTTCTTCATCACCAATTCATCTCCAAGTTCATCACCAACCCAAGATCATGAAGATCCAAGTGTTACCTCCAAGTTTCTTGATTCATTGGAGTTCTAAACACCTGGTGTACCTTCTATTATCTTTTCCTTACGAGAATTCAACCCCTAATCTCCAAATTCACGTCGATCTAGAAAACCCTAATCTGCTGATCTCGCGGAGTGCGGACTTGTCCGATCCCTAGCGGACTAGTCCAATCTTTCTAGTTAAATTGTGTTGAATTAATTCTAAAAACTGACCTAATCAACTCAAAACCTGTATAAACTTGTTAAAAGCTATTAGAACTAGTTATTGATCATTAAAAGCAATCTATTAACAAGTTCTACCTTGCATTTGCATCAATCATGCATGTCGTGTCATATTGAGTAATATTTGTGCACTCTTTGATTGTGTTTCTTGTCTTGTATGTTTATTGTGTGGATTAGACAGACTTGCGCTAGAAAGTGCCGCGGAGGATCTACAGCACCAAGAGTTTGAAGGCTTTGATCCTAATCAACAGCAAGAGCAAGGCAAGTGTCCTTGAAGCATATTGATCCTGTTTTTAAAATAAATGTTTTGTTTGCAAAACTGCATGCTTGTGTCAATTTGATGGGAATCCTATTATAGGAAGTTTACTAGCGTTGTTTGACCACCCTTGTTACCTGGAATACATGGTAGAGAGTCGGGAAGGGTTTTTACCTTTTGCTTCGCTTAATCAACTGGGATGGGAAACAACTATACCACTCAATTTAATTATGCATTAGTGATATTCTAGTTAATGTGAACTGGTCAATACGGTATGGTAATGGGTGATCTAAGCAAGCCTAATATGTGGATGGGTTGGATGTTATGGTGGTTTGCTTGCTTTAGATCTAAGGACCGGTTCATGCGAGAATAAGCCAGGATTACAGTGCCACCACGAGGCCAAGTCTGGGTGCAGCACAGCTGATTAATTAGGGCTTTGCCAGTGCTATTTGGACCATTAAGGATGCTCGGGAAGGGGTAGTCGGATTGGGTTTGTTGATGATTGGTGGGACTACCCTGGGATCCGAATGGCTCAAGAGGGGGCCCTTGGTTGAAGATGTGCTCAGTTGGATGCATCGCCACTGGTGAAACCCCAGTGGGGTCTAAATAGGCTAATAATCCCTTTGTAAAAGCTATTTTGTGATCTCTTGGCCACACATCTACAGAAGTGTGAGACGGCATAATAGAGGTTCTTAGTCACTGAAAGGTGATGAAATAACAAACACGTGGGTAAAGTGGTACAAACTCTGTAGAGTTAAATAAAACTATCATGATAGCCGTGCTCCCGGTTATGAGCACGTGGACAACTTCCATGATTAGAGGGAAATTGGAATTTGGGATGGTTATGGTTTGGTAATGGTTATGGATGGTTATGGATTTATTTCTGGTATTGAATATGGTTATTGGCAAATGGCGAAATCTGGAATTATTGATGAGGATGGTGAATTGTGGATTGGTATTATGGTATTACTTATGATTATGATGGGTTTACTTTACATACATATAATATATTGCTTTTCAAACATTTTAATGTACTTTTCAACACTTAACCATTATTATTGTCGACATTTGAATAAGCCACTTGTCATACTTTCCACACTTGCTGAGTACAACATGTACTCACTCTTGCAATCCCCCCAACAGTTTCAGGTCAGGATTGGGAGTTTAATGGTGATAATGCGGAGTTCTAGGCCATGTCTACCGTCAGCTTTGCCTGTGGTGTTATTGGAGCTGCGCTATACCCTATTGCTTATGCTGCCTAGCTGTTTAGTTTGCTTAATTAGTTTATTTCCATTGCATTCGTTTAACTTGTCATAAATATTCATTAGAGCTTGTATTCAAGGATAATCTGGTTTATGTAATAAAATATGGTTAATTAATCTTGTTCTATGGTAATTTTCTATATACTCTTTTGTGATTGCACTCGTGTATGTGTGATGAATATCCTGGGCACACATATGCGTTAGCTTGGTTCATTTTTCGGAATCGGGCGTCACAGATTGGTATCAGAGCCACAGGTTGACCGTAGCATGCAGCCTAGATAGAATGGACACTCTAGAGCACATAGGGGCACTCAGGAATCGATGTGTTTTGGTTGGTGTGTTGTTTGCTATATATTGTTCGCTTGTGTGCTTAATAGAGGATTTTGGGATGCCTTAGCATTGCCATGTCCACCTAGGCTAGTATAGCTAGTTGGTTAGCGTCATATACCTTGATGCATATAGTTGGGGAAGTTTTCTAATTCTTTCCTATTGCTTTTCTTCAGATGGTGAGGACTCGCAACCAGAGGGATGGCAATGATGAGGAGGAGAACAATGGAGTACCTCAGAACAACAATGGGCAAGGATCTGCTCATGGAGCAATCAACATTGAGCAGCTTTTGGCTATGCAAAACCAGCTCATGCAGACCATGATACAAACTATGGGACAGCTGCAGGCTGGCAATATCAACAATCAGCCCCACATGCCTCCACCGCCACCCCCGCCTCCTCATAACTGATTGGAAGAGTTTATGAGGACTAGGCCGCCGACCTTTGCTCAAGCTGCCGACCCTATGGATGCGGATGATTGGCTCAAGTCCGTGGAGAAGAAGCTAGCTATTGTCCAATGCAGTGACCAGGGGAAGGTCTTGTTTGCTTCTCATCAACTAGTTGGAGCAGCTGTGGATTGGTGGGATGCTTATTGCAATGCTCATGAGAACCAAGATAGAATTACTTGGGCCGAGTTCAAGGAGAATTTCCGTTCTCATTATGTGCCGGAGGGAGTTATGATTTTGAAGAGGCAAGAATTTGAGAATTTAAAGCAAGGAAGATCAAGTGTGAGTGAATATCTCAACAAGTTCACTCAACTCTCAAGATATGCGTCTGATGATGTTAGTCGGGACAGTCGGAAGCAATACTTGTTCATGAGGGGCTTGAACAATGAGATCCAAGTGCCACTACTTAATTGCGACTATGCCAACTTTCAGAAGCTTGTGGACAAAGCAATTGTGGTTGAGAACAAGATTTGTGAGATGGAACAAGACAACAAGAGGAAGGCGCCATATCAAGGACAACAACAAGTAAGTAATGTGCGCCCTCGCCTTGCACCACCTAATGCGCCATACTACAGCTCCTCTATTCCTGCTCAACGCCCTGTATTTACACCGTGCCCAACTCAATTTGTGCAGCAGCGCCCTTTCATGCAAGCACCTAGGCCTCCAATGCCTTATGCCCCTCGTGCTAATTTTCCTGGTGCCAATGTTCAGAACCAAGCTCGTCCCAATAATTCTGGTGGAGTTAAGAATTGATATACTTGTGGAGAAGCTGGACACTTTGCGCATCAATGTCCTAAGTCAGGCCTTGGTCAAGGAAGCAATGCACCGAGGCAAAACCCAAGACCCAATGGAGGATAACCACAAGGGAACCGCGGACAGCAGAACTTTGCTCGTGGAAACGTTAACCATGTCTCTACGGAGGATGCTCAACAAGCGGATGACGTGGTCATTGGTATGTTTCTCGCAAACTCCAACCCCGTGACTATGTTATTTGATTCAGGAGCATCACATTCATTCATTGCATCAAAGTATGTTACCAAGTATAGTTTGCCTATCTCTCATATGAAGTTTACCCTATTGGTTAAGTCTCCTGGAGGAGAGATGAGGACAAATATAGTATGTCCAAAAGTAAGCCTTAGAATAAGGGGGGTAGACTTCTCCGCCAACCTCATTGTTTTGGATTCTAAAGGGTTGGACATTATACTTGGTATGGACTGGTTGAGGAAGCACAATGGAGTTATTGAGTGTGCCACAAAGACGGTGAAGTTGACCAACGAAGAAGGGATCACCGTAGAATTTGAAGCATCTCAAACCGCACCGAAGCAATTGGAGTTGAATCATATGGACGGTGCCGCAATTAAGGAGATTCCGGTGGTGTGTGAATTTTTGGATGTTTTTCTGGACGAGTTGCCAGGTATGCCACCCGATCGAGACATTGAGTTTGTTATTGATTTAATACCTAGAACTGCACCTATAGCTAAGAGGTCGTATAGGATGCCTCCTATGGAATTAGCGGAGCTCAAGAAGCAAATTCAAGAGCAATTGGAGAAGGGTTTTATTCGCCCAAGCTCTTCACCTTGGGGAGCGCCCGTTCTATTTGTGGACAAGAAGGATGGATCCCAAAGGATGTGCGTAGATTACCGATCTCTCAACGAGGTAACAATCAAGAACAAGTACACCTTGCCACGCATAGAAGACTTGTTTGATCAGATGAAGGGTGCTTGTGTCTTCTCCAAGATTGATTTGGGGCCGGGACACTTTCAAATGGAGATTAGACCATCGAACATACCCAAGACAGCTTTTAGGACACGGTATGGATCTTATGAGTACACCGTGATGTCCTTTGGATTGAAAAATGCGCCTTCCTACTTTATGTACCTCATGAATAAGGTCTTCATGGAGTACTTGGATAGATTTGTTGTGGTGTTTATTGATGACATTATGATCTACCTGAAGGATGAGAAAGAGCATGAGGAACACTTGAGGCTTACGTTGCAGAAATTGAGGGAGCATCAATTGTATGCCAAGCTCAACAAGTGTCAGTTTTGGTTGAGAGAGGTGTCATTTTTGGGTCATATAATCTCAGGAGGAGGAGTATCGGTTGACCCCGGAAAAGTGAGAGACGTGTTGAAGTGGGAGCCCCCGCAAAATGTAAAGGAGATCAGGAGTTTTCATGGGATGGCTGGATATTACCGTAGATTCCTCAAGGAATTTTCCAAGATAGTCAAGCCAATGACGGAGTTGCTAATAAAGGGAAAGGCTTTCCAATGGACTCAAGCTTGTCAAAGTAGTTTTGAGGAGCTGAAGAAGAGGTTGACAACAACCCCAGTTTTGGTACTGCCGGATGTGAGCAAGAGTTTTGACATTTATTGTGATGCATCAAGACAAGAACTCGGATGTGTATTGATGCAAGAAGGTCAAGTGGTCGCCTATGCATCAAGACAATTGAAGAAACATGAGCAAAATTACCCCACACACGATTTGGAACTCGCGACCGTGGTACACGCATTGAAGATTTGGAGGCACTATATTCTTGGACATAGGTGTGAAATGTATACAGATCATAAGAGTTTGAAGTATATTTTCACACAAACGGATCTGAACTTGAGGCAACGAAGATGGTTGGAGCTCATCAAAGATTATGATTTGGGCGTCAACTATCATCTGGGAAAGGCCAATGTAGTGGCTGATGCTTTGAGTAGAAAGGGAGTAAGTCACCAACTCACAGTTCGAGAGTTACCATCCGAGTTATGCAAGGAGTTTGAACGGTTGAACCTCGGGTTTGTAAATGAGATGGAGATGATGGTGTTAAACCCAACCTTGGAGCAAGAAATTTGAGAGGCACAAACCGCATATGAGGAGATCAAGGAAGGGAGAGAATTCAGATTTGATGAAGACGAACATGGTACCTTATGGCTTGGAAAGAGGATCATTGTGCCTAATGTAAAGCATATTCGGAAGACAATATTAAAGGAGGCACATGACTCGCCTTACTCAATTCACCCTGGTTGTACAAAGATGTACAAAGACTTGAAGACTTGCTATTGGTGGGATAGCATGAAGAAGGACATAGCTGAATATGTAGCATTGTGTGATGTGTGCCAACGAGTCAAGGCGGAACATCAAAGGCCAGCCAGATTATTGCAACCGTTGAAGATTCCGGAATGGAAGTGGGAAGAAATTGGAATGGACTTCATAGTTGGGTTACCATGTACTCAGTCTGGGTATGACTCAATTTGGGTAATTGTGGATCCCTTAACCAAGTCAGCTCATTTTGTCCCTGTGAAGACCAAATATACAGTTGCACGATTGGCCGAAATATACGTGGAGCATACTGTGTGTCGACATGGAGTCCCTAAGAAGATAGTCTTGGATAGAGGTTCTCAATTTACCTCCGGATTTTGGCAAAAACTGCATGGAGCTTTGGGAACGAGGTTGAATTTTAGTTCAGCATATCATCCTCAAACGGATGGACAAACCGAGAGGACCAATCAAATTTTAGAGGACATGTTAAGAGCTTGTGCTTTAAAGCATGGGAAAAGTTGGGACAAAAGCTTGCCATATGCAGAATTTTCATACAACAATAGTTACCTCGCAAGTTTGAAGATGTCACCATATGAAGCACTTTATGGGAGGAAGTGTAGAACACTTTTATTCTGGAATGAGGCAGGAGAAACTCAAGTATTTTGTCCGGATGTGTTGCAAGAAGCCGAAAAGCAAGTCCAAATAATTCGTGAAAACTTGAGGGCTACCCAATCAAGGAAAAAAGGCTATGCGGACAATAGGAGAAGGAAACTAGCCTTTGAAGTGGGATATTTTGTTTACCTCAAGGTGTCACCAATGAGGGGTCATAAGAGGTTTAACATAAGAGGAAAGCTAGCACCTCGTTATATTGGACCATTCAAGATTTTGGACAAAAGAGGAGAAGTAGCATATAAGTTGGAGATGCCAGCTCATCTTTCAGACGTACATGATGTCTTTCATGTTTCCCAGCTCAAGAAGTGCTTGAGAGTACCGGAAGAACAAGTGCCAATGGAAGGATTGGAATTATAGGAAGATTTGACTTATGTCGAGCAACCGGTCAAGATCTTGGAAACCAAGGAGAGAGTCACAAGGAACAAGGTTATTAGATGGTGTAAAGTTCAATGGAAGCACCACACAGAAAAAGAAGCAACATGGGAATTGGAGGATGATCTCAAGAAGGACTTTCCCTATCTCTTCTCTTCCGCGTCGAATCTCGAGGGCAAGATTCATTTTAAGGGGGTAGGTTTGTAACACCCTCATTTTCATGCATCATGCCCTACATGCACTCATATACATGTTTAACATCAACCCACAACAAGAGGAACGAGTTTAAAATTGATTTGGAGCAAAACCGCACTTAAAACGCAGGAAAGTGCGGACTAGTCCGATTTTGCTGAGGACTAGTCTGATTTCTCTCTGACTAAAAATGGACTTGTCCGTTTTTGCTGCGGACTAGTCCGATTTTTGGCACTGGAAACTTTCGGACTTGTCCGATTTTGTGCGGACTAGTCCGATATTCCAAGAATCCTTGAAAATTTGCTAAGTCCTTCGACTTTTCCGGACTAGTCCGATGTTCCAGCGGACTTGTCCGATTTCCTCTCTGTTTAAAGTCGGACTTGTCCGATGTTTGGCCAGACTTGTCCGATTTTCTCTCTGGACGACTTCAGACTAGTCTGGTCCTTTTCGGACTTGTCCGATATTTCGCAACTCCGAGTTGATCTTTTGTTTTACGACTTGTTTCTTAGGTTTCACGTTAAGTGGACCTAGGGACGTCGTGCCTAACTCTTTTAGAGCCCATGTGGGACTCTAAACCGGCCTCTACTCATCCCAAAACTCGAAATCCATCTAACCCTAGCCTCCACCTCTATATAAAGAGCCCCACCCCTTGGTTTGACATCTATTTGCCACTTTTCCACCCACCCAAACACTAGTTCGTGGGGAGCCACCATCAAGGAGGGAGGAGAAGATCCCAAGCAAGAAGAAGAAGAGGAGGAAACGAAAGAGGATCAAGATCTCCACCAAGTTTCGTTCTTCACCACCAATTCATCCCCAAGTTCATCACCAACCCTAGATCATCAAGATCCAAGTGTTACCTCCAAGTTTCTTGATTCATTGGAGTTCTAAACACCTGGTATACCTTCTATTATCTTTTCCTTACAAGAATTCAACCCCTAATCTCCAAATTCACGTCGATCTAGAAAACCCTAATCTGATGATCTCGCGGAGTGCGGACTTGTCCGGTCCCTAGCGGACTAGTCCGATCTTTCTGGTTAAATTGTGTTGAATTAATTCTAAAAACTGACCTAATCAACTCAAAACCTGCATAAACTTGTTAAAAGCTATTAGAACTAGTTATTGATCATTAAAAGCAATCTATTAACAAGTTCTACCTTGCATTTGCATCAATCATGCATGTCGTGTCATATTGAGTAATATTTGTGCACTCTTTGATTGTGTTTCTTGTCTTGTATGTTTATTGTGTAGATTAGACGGACTTGCGCTAGAAAGTGCCGCGGAGGATCTACAGCACCAAGAGTTTGAAGGCTTTGATCCTAATCAACAGCAACAGCAAGGCAAGTGTCCTTGAAGCATATTGATCCTGTTTTTAAAATAAATGTTTTGTTTGCAAAACTGCATGCTTGTGTCAATTTGATGGGAATCCTATGATAGGAAGTTTACTAGCGTTGTTTGTTCACCCTTGTCACCTGGAATACATGGTAGAGAGTCGGGAAGGGTTTTTACGTTTTGCTTTGCTTAATCAACTGGGATGGGAAACAACTATACCACTCAATTTAATTATGCATTAATGATATTCTGGTTAATGTGAACAGGTCAATACGGTATGGTAATGGGTGATCTAAGCAAGCCTAGTACGTGGATGGGTTGGATGTTATGGTGGTTTGCTTGCTTTAGATCTAAGGACCGGTTCATGCGAGAATAAGCCAGGATTACAGTGCCACCACGAGGCCAAGTATGGGTGCGGCGTAGCTGATTAATTAGGGCTTTGCCAGTGCTATTTGGACCATTAAGGATGCTCGGGAAAGGGGTAGTCGTATTGGGTTTGTTGATGATTGGTGGGACTACCCTGGGATCCGAATGGCTCAAGAGGGGGCCCTTGGTTGAAGATGTGCTCAGTTGGAGGCATCACCACTGGTGAATCCTCAGTGTGGTCTAAATAGGCTAGTAATCCCTTTGTAAAAGCTATTTTGTGATCTCTTGGCCACACACCTACGGAAGTGTGAGACAGCATAATAGAGGTTCTTAGTCACTGAAAGGTGATGAAATCACAAACACGTGGGTAAAGTGGTACAAACTCTGCAGAGTTAAATAAAACTATCATGATAGCCGTGCTCCCGGTTATGAGCACCTGGACAACTTCCATGATTAGAGGGAAATTGGAATTTGGGATGGTTATGGTTTGGTAATGGTTATGGATGGTTATGGATTTATTTCTGGTATTGAATATGGTTATTGGCAAATGGTGAAATCTGGAATTATTGATGAGGATGGTGAATTGTGGACTGGTATTATGGTATTACTTATGATTATGATGGTTTACTTCACATACATATAATATATTGCTTTTCAAACGTTTTAATGTACTTTTCAGCACTTAACCATTATTATTGTCGACATTTGAATAAGCCACATGTCATACTTTCCACGCTTGCTGAGTACGACATGTACTCACTCTTGCAACCCCCCCCCCCCCCAACAGTTGCAGGTGAGGATTGGGAGTTTAATGGTGATAATGCAGAGTTCTAGGCCGTGTCTACCGTCAGCTTTGCCTGTGGTGTTATTGGAGCTGCGCTATACCCTATTGCTTATGCTGCCTAGCTGTTTAGTTTGCTTAATTAGTTTATTTCCGCTGCATTAGTTGAACTTGTCATGAATATTCATTAGAGCTTGTATTCAAGGATAATATGGTTTGTGTAATAAAATTTGGTTAATTAATCTTGTTCCGAGGTAATTTTCTGTATACTCTTTTGTGATTGCACTCGTGTATGTGTGATGAACATCCTGGGCACACATATGCGTTAGCTTGGTTCATTTTCCGGAGCCGGGCGTCACACGGAACCTCTCCGACGACCGGCTCTAGCACCGGAACTTCAGCAGCAGCTGGCTCTACTGCCGGAACTTCTTCGATAACCGTCTCAGGTGTCAGAGCTTCATCAACCACCGTTTCTACCACTGAGGCATCATCAATCACCAGCTCCACCGCCGGGGCTTCGACAACATCCGGCTCTAGGGCCGGAATTACAGACATCTCCGGTTCTAAGACTGGAGCGTCCACCATATCAGCGTCCAAACCCGGAGCTTCAACCTGCGGGACAGGCGCCGGTTGTACATCTTCATTCCCGTGGTCCGGCGCTACCACGGGAGCTTCTGGGGATGAATCAAGGTCCAAGACCACAACAGCCGGTGCCGGAGCTGTCGCAGCCTCAGCCACCCCTTGGGGCGGCGCTGGAATTGGAGCCGGAGCTTCCATCTACACAGCATTAGTTGCTATCGCAGGAGCCGAAGCTTCAGTCTTTTTCTTGGGGACACTGCAGATAAAGGACGAAGAAACTCAAAACACAGTTACAGCACAAAACAACTAACTGAGGTAAAAAATAAAAAATTACCTCGAAAGGTTTTCGCACCAGTTAGCACAGAACCTCTTCTCCGGACGCTCAGGACTGGATCCAGGCGCCACTGGCATATCTGTTCCGGAAGGTTCCCCAGAGCTTGCCGCTCCCCTCGATCAGGAAGAACTTCCGGACCCAGAACCTCCAATCGGTCCTGGTACTGTAGCCACACGACCTGAACTAGCGCCCCGGGGAGATGCTGATGCTGGAGTGGATGCCGCCGTTGAAGACCTCCCCCTCCAGGAAGAAGGAGCCACTAGAGAAGAAGCAAGCCTGACGGACCTCCCATTAGAATGCTTCAGCTTCCTTTTCCGGCTCAAGGGCTCGGCCAACTCTTTGCCCTTGCCCGAGACTTCAACTCTTTGTTCCGGGATAGAGGGGGGACCACCCTAGGAGGCCCCGGAGATCACCAACCCGGTGGCCGAACGCCTCTCGACGACACCAAGGTCATCAAGCACCGACATCTTACGCCGGAGCTCCCTGCTGAACTCTGCCTCCATGTTCAGAGGGAGGAAAGCCGCCTGTAACACCCTAAATTTTCGCATCATGCATTGCATACATGATCATGCATTAAACACTAGTAGAATAAGAGAAAAATAATAAAACATACATATATAAATATGTGTAGCAAAAGAAGAAAAATAAAATAATAGTTATAGCCTAAAACTTGTAATAGGGAATATGTATAAAAATAATAATAAGAATATATATAAATATATATGTAAATAATATATATAACAATATATAAAAAAATAAATAAATAAAATATTAGTATTAATAATATATACTATAATAATAATAAATAATAAATAATATATATATAATATGAATAATAATATATATATATATAAATATATAATAAATTATATAATAAAAGAAAGTATAAAAAAAGTAAAATAAATAAATATAAATAATAAAATAATAATACTAAATAAAAAAAAAAGAAAAGAAAAAAAAAGGAAACCGCCGGCCAGGCCGCCGAACGGCCCAGCCAGCGTCCCGCCCCGCCGCCACGCCCCCCGATCCCGATCTCCCGCCGCCTGCAGCTGGCGGACCCCGCGACCCCCGGCCCCACCCCCGCTGGCAACGCGCCCGCGCGCGCGAGCCACGCGCCCGGCCCCTCCGATCCCCGGCCTCCCGATCCGGCGCGCTCGGCCGTCCCGCGCGGATTTCGCCGCCTCCCCCGACTCCCCTGGCCCCACGACCAAATCTCGCACGCGCTCCAGCCCCGAGTCATGCCCGCTCCCGCCACGCGCCGAACTCCGCGAATCCAGCGTCCCACGCGCCAATAAATACGACGGTAACCTCGTAGGGTTTTTCCCAGCCGCCAGGAAGCAGCCGCCGCCTCTAGAAAGAAAGCCGCCGGTACCGAAGGCAAAGAAAAAGAGGAGTCCAGAGGGCTGCGCCCAGGGAAGAAAAAGGAGAAAAAGAAGGGGAAGAAGAGGAAGAAAAAGAGGAGGGCCCCACCGTCCGCCGGAGATCGTCGTCGACATCGCGCCGCCGTCGTCGTGCCGCCGAAGAACGCATCTACTTCGTCTACGCATTGTCCCCATCCCGCGATCATCGAAGCCATCGCATCTACGGTAGGCCATGTTCCCGATGCGAATTTTAGCAACCATATTGAACCTAATAGGCGTAACTTGATCGTAGTTGTGTCATAATTTTATTTTCAGCAGCATTAATCCACCCTAAAACCCCCGTAAACTCATATGAACACGTATGAACTACTCGCATCTAATTAATAAACAATCGTAGTTAATTAATTATTGAATTGTGCATGCATACATGTCATTGCATATTGATTATTTTGCGTGCATCATGTTGAATTGTATATGTTTTCTTGTATGTATGATCACGCGTAGAGGAATGTGCTCAAGAGGCCGCATACGAGGATTTCCAAAATCAAGACTTCGAAGCGCTTGAGCAACCCCATCCGCCGGAGCAAGGAAAGTGTCCTTGAAGCATATTGATCCTGTTTTAAAATAAATGTTTTGTTTGCGAACTTGCATGCTTGTGTCAAATTGATGGGAATCCTATGGTAGGAAGTTTACTAGTTTTGTTTGACCACCCTTGTCACCTGGAAATTATGGTAGAGAGTCGGGAAGGGTTTTTACCTTTTTGCTTCGCTTAATTAATTGGGATGGCAAACAACACTACACATTTAATTATGCATCAATGATATTATGGTTAATGTGAACTGGTCAATACGATGGGTGATCTAAGCAAGCATGGTTTTGTGGATGGGTTGGATGTCATGGTGGTTTGCTTGCCTTAGATCTAAGGACCGGTTCATGCGAGAATATGCCAGGTCAACAGTGCCACCACAAGGCCAAGTATGGGTGCGGCGTAACTGAATAATTAGGAGCGCTGCTAGTATTGTATGGACCATTGGATGGCGCGGGCAATTGGAGTTGAGGAGGACTGCCCTGGGATCCGCATGGCACACGAGGGGACCTGTGGGTGGGAGAATAGAGATTCAAGCCTGCCGGTGAAACCTTAGTGGGCCCGTACATACTAGTAGTCCCTTTTGAAAGGCTATTTTGTGATCTCTTGGCCACACACCTACGGAAGTGTGAGATGGCATAATGGAGGTTTCTTAGTCACCGAAAGGTGATGAAATCACGAACGTGTGGGTAAAGTGGTACAACCTCTGCAGAGTGTTTAAAACTATCATGATAGCCGTGCTCCCGGTTATGAGCGCCTGGATGACCTACATGATTAGAGTTGGAATTGGGATTTGGGATGGTTATGGTCTGGTAATGGTTATGGTCTGGTAATGGTTATGGTTGGTTCATGGTTATGGGTTGGTAATGGTTATGGTTTATGAATTATGGTCATGGATATGAATTTGAGTTATGATAACTGGACATGGATAATGATGATGTTGGTAATAATTGGATATGGTTTATATTTTGTTAATATGATGGTTATGATGGGATTGTTTCACATAGACGTAGTATAATGCTTTTCAAATGTTTTACTGTACTTTTCAACACTTAGCCATTATTATTGTCGTCATTTGAATAAGCCACATGTCATACTTTCCACACATGCTGAGTACGACATGTACTCACTCTTGAAATCCCCCCAACAGTTGCAGGTCAGGATTGTGAGTTTAACGGTGATAATGCGGAGTTCTAGGCCGTGTCTACCGTCAGCTTTGCCTGTGGTGTTGCATGGAGCTGCGCTATTCCCTTTTGCTTAGTTTGCTTAATTAGTTTATTTCCGTTGCATTAGTTGAACCTGTCATTAATATTCATTAGAGTTTGTATCCGAGGATATAATGAATTATGTAATAAGAGTACTTATTTAATAATTTGAGTTGTGGTAATTATCTGTTTATCATTTGTGAATCACTCGTGTATGTGTGTTGAACATCCTGGGCACACATATGCGTTCGCTTGGTTCATATTCGGAATCGGGTGTCACAAATTGGTATCAGAGCCGCGTTGACCGTAGGACGCAAGCCTAGATAGAATGGACACTTTAGAGCACATAGGAGCACTCAGGAATCGATGTGTTTTGCTTGGAGTGCTGTTTGCTATATATATTGCTTTCTTGTGTGCTTAATAGAGGATTTTGGGATGCTTTAGCATTGCCATGTCCACCTAGGCTAGTATATCTAGTTGGTTAGCTTCATATTCCTTGATGCATTTAGTTGGGGACGTTTCTAAATTCTTACCTATTGCTCTCCTTGAGATGGTGAGGACTCGCAATCAGAGGGATGTCAATGGTGAGGAGGAGAACTATAGAGTACCTCAGAACAACAACGGACAAGGACCTGCTCATGGAGCTATCAACATTGAGCAACTATTAGCTATGCAATACCAGCTCATGCAGACCATGATACAGACCATGGGACAGCTGCAGGCTGGCAACATCAACAATCAGCCCCACATGCCTCCCCCGCCACCACCGCCTCCTCATAACCGATTGGGAGAGTTTATGAGGACTAGGCTGCCAACCTTTGCTCAAGCTGCTGACCCTATGGATGCGGATGATTGGTTAAGTCTCCTGGAGGAGAGATGAGGACAAATATAGTATGTCCAAAAGTAAGCCTTAGAATAAGGGGGGTAGACTTCTCCGCCAACCTCATTGTTTTGGATTCTCAAGGATTGGACATTATACTTGGTATGGACTGGCTGAGGAAGCACAATGGAGTTATTGAGTGTGCCACAAAGACAGTGAAGTTGACCAACGAAGAAGGGATCACCGTAGAATTTGAAGCGTCTCAAACCGCACCGAAGCAATTGGAGTTGATGCATCACAATAAATGTCAAAGCTAACCAATCATCAAAGACTACTCCAACGTAGTGAAGCGCATGACTGGGTTGCTATCAAGGGGAAAGCTTCTCAAATGGACTCTATCTTGCTAGGACGACATTGAGGAGGTGAAGAAGAGATTTATAACTGCACTGATGCTGGTAGTACTAGACGTGAGCAAGGAATTTGGAATTGTACGATGCATCAAGACAAGGATTAGGATGTGTGCTCATGCAAGAAGGCCAAGTGGTAACTTATGCATCAAGGCAACTAAAGAAGCATGAGTTGAATTATCCTACACACGACCTTGAACTCGCAGCCGTGGTACACTCCTTGAAGATATGGAGACACTATGTTTTTGGTCACCGATGTGAGATTTATACGGATCACAAGAGTCTCAAGTACATATTTATGCAAACGGATCTGAACCTAAGGCAACGCCGATGGTTGGAGCTCATCAAGGATTATGACATGGGAATCAACTATCACCCAGGGAAGGCCAATGTAGTGGCTGATGCTTTGAGCCGAAAAGGAGTAAGTCATCAACTCACAGTTCGAGAGCTGCCATCCGAGTTATGCAAGGAGTTTGAACGGTTGAACCTTGGACTCATAAATGAGATGGGAACGATGGAAGTTAACCCAACATTAGAGCAGGAAATACGGGAAGGACAAACAAAGGACAAGGAAATACAGGAAATCAAGGAAAAGACCCAAGAAGGAAGAGAATTCAGATTTGATGAAGACGAACAGGGTACCTTATGGCTTGGAAAGAGGATTGTGGTACCTAATGTTAGGCATATTCGGGAAGCAATATTGAAGGAGGCACATGACTCGCCTTACTCAATTCATCCTGGCTGTACGAAGATATACAAGGACTTAAAGACATGTTATTGGTGGGCCAACATGAAAAAGGACATAGCCGAATATGTTGCACTTTGTGATGTGTGCCAACGAGTTAAAGCTGAACATCAAAGGCCAGCCGGATTGCTACAACCATTGAAGATCCCGGAGTGGAAGTGGGAAGAGATTGGTATGGACTTTATAGTTGGATTACCGCGAACTCAGTCTGGCTATGATTCAATATGGGTTATTGTGGATCGATTGACAAAATCAGCTCACTTCATCCCCGTCAAGACCACATATACCACCGCAAAGCTAGCAGAATTGTATATGGAACATATTGTGTGTCGACACGGAGTACCGAAGAAGATAGTCTCGGATAGAGGTTCTCAGTTTACCCCCAGATTTTGGCAGAAATTGCATGAAGCAATGGGAACAAGGTTGAACTTCAGTTCGGCGTATCACCCTCAAACAGATGAACAAACCGAGAGGACCAACCAAATTTTGGAAGACATGTTAAGAGCTTGTGCTTTAAAGCATGGGAAAAGTTGGGATAGAAGTTTGCCGTATGCTGAATTCTCGTACAACAATAGTTACCAAGCAAGTTTGAAAATGTTACCTTATGAAGCACTATACGGAAGGAAGTGTAGGACTCCCTTGTTTTGGAATGAAACCGGAGAGAATCAAGTGTTTGGTCCCGACGTGTTACAAGAAGCCGAAAGGCAAGTCCAAATAATACCGGAAAACTTAAAGGCTGCCCAGTCTCGACAGAAAGGTTATGCTGATAATAGGCAAAGGAGTTTGACTTTTGAAGTTGGATATTTTGTATACCTCAAAGTGTCACCAATCAGAGGTCAGCGACGATTTAACGTCAAAGGAAAACTGGCACCGCGTTACATCGGACCGTTCAAGATTTTGGACAAACGAGGAGAAGTGGCATATCGACTTGAGCTGCCGACGTATCTCTCCGATGTACATGACGTATTTCACGTCTCTCAACTCAAGAAGTGTCTCAGGGTACCGGAAGAACAAGTGCCGATGGACGAGTTAGAACTTCAGGAGGATTTGTCCTATGTCGAGCAACCTATCAAGATTTTGGACATGAAGGAAAGGGTCACGAGAAATAGGAGGATCCATTGGTGCAAAGTGCAATGGAAACACCATACGGAAGCCAAAGCTACATGAGAACGTGAAGAAGACTTGAAGGCATAATTCCCTCATCTTTTCTCTACGCTATCGAATCTCGAGGGCGAGATTCACTTTAAGGGGGGTAGGTTTGTAACACCCTAAATTTTCGCATCATGCATTGCATACATGATCATGCATTAAACACTAGTAGAATAAGAGAAAAATAATAAAACATACATATACAAATATGTGTAGCAAAAGAAGAAAAATAAAATAATAGTTATAGCCTAAAACTTGTAATAGGGAATAAGTATAAAAATAATAATAAGAATATATATAAATATATATGTAAATAATATATATAACAATATATAAAAAAATAAATAAATAAAATATTAATATTAATAATATATACTATAATAATAATAAATAATAAATAATATATATATATATAATATGAATAATAATATATAAAAAAATATATAATAAATTATATAATAAAAGAAAGTATAAAAAAAGTAAAATAAATAAATATAAATAATAAAATAATAATACTAAATAAAAAAGAAAAGAAAAAATAAAGGAAACCGCGAGCCAGGCCGCCGAACGGCCCAGCCAGCGTCCCGCCCCGCCGCCACGCCCCCCCCGATCCCGATCTCCCGCCGCCTGCCGCTGGCGGACCCCGCGACCCCAGGCCCCACCCCCGCTGGCCACGCGCCCGCGCGCGCGAGCCACACGCCCGGCCCCGCCGATCCCCGGCCTCCCGATCCGGGCGCTCGGCCATCCCACGCGGATTTTGCCGCCTCCCCCGACTCCCCTGGCCCCACAACCGAATCTCGCACGCTCCAGCCCCGAGTCCCGCCCGCTCCCGCCACGCGCCGAACTCCGCGAATCCAGCGTCCCACGCGCCTATAAATACGACGGTAACCTCGTAGGGTTTTTCCTAGCCGCCAGGAAGCAGCCGCCGCCTCTAGAAAGAAAGTCGCCGGTACTGAAGGCAAAGAAAAAGAGGAGTCCAAAGGGCTGCGCCCAGGGAAGAAAAAGGAGAAAAAGAAGGGGAAGAAGAGGAAGAAAAAGAGGAGGGCCCCACCGTCCGCAGGAGATCGTCGTCGACATCGCGCCGCCGTCGTTGTGCTGCCGGAGAACGCATCTACTTCGTCTACGCATTGTCCCCATCCCGCGATCATCGAAGCCATCGCATCTACGGTAGGCCATGTTCCCGATGCAAATTTTAGCAACCATATTGAACCTAATAGGCGTAACTTGATCGTAGTTGTGTCATAATTTTATTTTCAGCAGCATTAATCCACCCTAAAACCCCTGTAAACTCATATGAACACGTATGAACTACTCGCATCTAATTAATAAACAACCGTAGTTAATTAATTATTGAATTGTGCATGCATACATGTCATTGCATGTTGATTATTTTGCGTGCATCATGTTGAATTGTATATGTTTTCTTGTATGTATGATCACGCATAGAGGAATGTGCTCAAGAGGCCGCATACGAGGATTTCCAAAATCAAGACTTCGAAGCGCTTGAGCAACCCCATCCGCCGGAGCAAGGCAAGTGTCCTTGAAGCATATTGATCCTGTTTTAAAATAAATGTTTTGTTTGCGAACTTGCATGCTTGTGTCAAATTGATGGGAATCCTATGGTAGGAAGTTTACTAGTTTTGTTTGACCACCCTTGTCACCTGGAAATTATGGTAGAGAGTCGGGAAGGGTTTTTACCTTTTTGCTTCGCTTAATTAATTGGGATGGCAAACAACACTACACATTTAATTATGCATCAATGATATTATGGTTAATGTGAACTGGTCAATACGATGGGTGATCTAAGCAAGCATGGTTTTGTGGATGGGTTGGATGTCATGGTGGTTTGCTTGCCTTAGATCTAAGGACCGGTTCATGCGAGAATATGCCAGGTCAACAGTGCCACCACAAGGCCAAGTATGGGTGCGGCGTAGCTGAATAATTAGGAGCGCTGCTAGTATTGTATGGACCATTGGATGGCGCGGGGAATGGGAGTCGAGGAGGACTGCCCTGGGATCCGCATGGCACACGAGGGGGCCCGTGGGTGGGAGAATAGAGATTCAAGCCTGCCAGTGAAACCTTAGTGGGCCCGTACATACTAGTAGTCCATTTTGAAAGGCTATTTTGTGATCTCTTGGCCACACACCTACGGAAGTGTGAGATGGCATAATGGAGGTTTCTTAGTCACCGAAAGGTGATGAAATCACGAATGTGTGGGTAAAGTGGTACAACCTCTGCAGAGTGTTTAAAACTATCATGATAGCCATGCTCCCGGTTATGAGCGCCTGGATGACCTACATGATTAGAGTTGGAATTGGGATTTGGGATGGTTATGGTCTGGTAATGGTTATGGTCTGGTAATGGTTATGGTTGGTTCATGGTTATGGGTTGGTAATGGTTAGGTTTATGAATTATGGTCATGGATATGAATTTGAGTTATGATAACTAGACATGGATAATGATGATGTTGGTAATAATTGGATATGGTTTATATTTTGTTAATATGATGGTTATGATGGGATTGTTTCACATAGACGTAGTATAATGCTTTTCAAATGTTTTACTGTACTTTTCAACACTTAGCCATTATTATTGTCGTCATTTGAATAAGCCACATGTCATACTTTCCACACTTGCTGAGTACGACATGTACTCACTCTTGCAATCCCCCCCAACAGTTGCAGGTCAGGATTGTGAGTTTAACGGTGATAATGCGGAGTTCTAGGCCGTGTCTACCGTCAGCTTTGCCTGTGGTGTTGCATGGAGCTGCGCTATTCCCTTTTGCTTAGTTTGCTTAATTAGTTTTATTCCGCTGCATGAACCTGTCATTAATATTCATTAGAGTTTGTATCCGAGGATATAATGAATTATGTAATAAGAGTACTTATTTAATAATTTGAGCTGTGGTAATTATATGTTTATCATTTGTGAATCACTCGTGTATGTGTGTTGAACATCCTGGGCACACATATGCGTTCGCTTGGTTCATATTCGGAACCGGGTGTCACACCGCCGGCAGAGACAAATAGTCACTCTCGACGTCGATGTCGTGCTGGAACTTCTTGAGGTGAAGCTCCAAGGTTGCGCCTTCCAGGTTGTACTTCAAACCAGTTTCGATCCGATCATCGTCCATCACGCTGTTGAGGGCCCAAGCAAGCTTCTCCCTCTTCTTCAGCGGATCCCACCTGTTGGCCAGGAAGTTGCAAAATACCGACTGAGGAGTCACCCCTCCTTCCACGCACTGGCGGATCCTGGTCAGAGCAGGGTTGAAGGCGTCCGACAACACCGGAACTTCACTCCAAGATTCAGTGTCAACATTGGGGAGGCCTGCGGGCAACTCCAACCTCTCATGCTCCTCTACCCTGATGACGATCCAATCCTTCTTCCAATCGTCCCACTTGCCAGAAGGGAACGACCGCAAGTACTTGTGCGGGCACTTCTTGCGCTTCACAAAGTAATAGAAGGCAAGGTACTTGTCACTCTTGCCGGTGGTGTGGATGGTGAAAAAGGTGCGGAAGAGCTCGACGTAGGGGGGAATACCCACCCACATCTCGCAGAAGTGGAAAAAGATCAACACCAAAAGAATGGAGTGGGGACCGAGGTGGTATAGCTGCAGACCATAGAAGTCTAACAACATCAAGAGAAAAGAGGAAAAGGGTGGGATCAGTCCCACCATGGCGTACGCGGAGAAGTACACCATTTCACCGGCGTGCTCCTTCTCGAACGGAAGCTTGCCGGCGCGGACCTGGTGATTGAAGAAGTCACTGGACCACCCCATGAGGGTCCGGACCTTCTTCAAGTTGCCGGCGGTCTTGAGTCGGCTCTTGCGGAGACCCAACTCCATCGCAGCACAAGTGGGGCTAGAGACGAAAAGCAAGTGAAAGTTTGGAAGCTTTGAGCACAAGATCGAATGAAGGCGTAAAGAACCCCCAAACGGTGCCTGCTTTCCTTCTTAAGTAAGCCCCCGCAACGCTTGAATGGAAACCGTAGAGAAGTCAACTTTACAATTTAAAAACTTCACCCTTCCAATGACAAGGGGGCCCGGGGCCACCCCGACGATCAAGTCGAGGGCCTTACCCAAGCAAACAATTGTCATCATGAAAGGCGGGAAACCCGAAGGCGGCGGCCTAACAAGGCGCGCGAAACCGATAAAAGTTTCGTATCGGGAACCGGTGACCTTCAATTGCGTAAGATCCGCACGCTAAGATCTCACCTGCCGCATCCAGGATATGCCACGCGGCGGTGGTTTAACTACGAACTACTGCCAATGGCACATTCGAAGATCCTTGAAGACACGACACAAAAATCAAAGGATGGACCCACCTCCGGCAAAACGACCACATCCAAAGGGTATCTCCCAGAGGTGGGCCCAGGGGGCCACTATCGGTACCCTGCGTACCGTATACCCCTTGGGACTACAAAAAGACCAACGGGACTTCACCTATCTGAGCTGAAGACCTGCGAAGGCCCCACATGTCATACGGGACTGGACATGCCCCCATATATGGTTAGCTCCGGTACTGCTACGTGTACATAGCAGCCGGAGCTATACCCCACTCATGAGATAGCTCCGGGCTAAACACTTGTGCAGCACCTCCGGACCTAACCTCCGACAGAGGGAAGCTCTAGTATTCACACGTGTGCATCTACACCGGACCTACTCGTCCCAGACGAATAGCTCCGAAGCTGCCACATGTCCGAACCGCCGGACCTTCAACCTTGGCAATCAAGTTGGTGAACCCCCAACGGCTCGGACCTCCAAGGAGTAATCAAAGACTTCAAGACCTGATTAAGTGTCATTAATACCATATTAATGACAAACGATCAGTAGGCCCTTAATACTAGTAACGGCACTATCAAAACCTGTTACCACGCCATTAAGGGAAATTAACCTCATTAATTACGTATTAAACATTAGTGACCGCCAGGGCCACATGTCGGGCCAGGCTAACTGTGTAACGACCAGTCCTTGAACTATAAAAGGACTAGTCGATGATACACAGAGGGGACACTTGGACTCTCTCACACTCTAACACTCTTAGACGCTCAATACAACAGCTACACACCCCGTGGAGTAGGGTATTACGCTCAGGCAGCCCGAACCACGTAAATCCTTGTGTCATTTGCCATATTCTTCGAAATCTTTGCGCATCCAATACCGAACTACAAACGCCTTGAGCTACCAATGGTAGTATCAGGAGAATTGCTGCAAAAACACTCCGACAGATAGAGTTCATCAAGGATGTGGATCACACCCCATTGAGGCCCCAAAAGCCTCAACAAGCAAGTGTTCGAGCTGCTTCCTCTCCAGCTTCCAGTCCTGAGCCTCCAGCGAAAGCTAGTGGAGATGCTAGGGCTGCTCCCGCCACTAGGGCCCCTCCTCAAAAGGGCTCCCCAAGTGCCATCTTGAAGTACCTGGCAGCCATCTTTGCCTCTTGCAAAAAGTCCGAAGTGAAAGCCCAAGAGCTAAACAAGAGGAGAAAGGCCGACATAAGATATGTCAAAGAGAATGTGAAGTAAATTTGCCAAAAGCTGGAGATTGGGCCCATTGGATCTCCAGTCATCTCTAATGATTCTGATTCTGATTTCACCGAGCTCGGGCCCTTGACTCCCTCCGAGCTTGCCTATTTTGGCATTGGAGACTCGAGTGGTACCGTTCCTCCTCCTCCTCCTCATCAGCCTGAGAATGAAGATGAAGACGATGAGAAGACTGACATCGAGGCTTGAAGACCTTAGGTCCCCCCTCTCCTTCTTTTTGTTGTCTTGATGCCAAAGGGGGAGAGATTGAGGGGGAGTCTTAGGAGTCTTAGGCTTTAGCCGTAGGCTGCGACGAGAGCTATCTTTTAACTCTTTTATCTCTTTGTGGGTTGTAAGACTTATATCATGCTGTTTTGGTGCTTTTGGTCCTGTGATGCAATATTTTGAACTACTTATGAAGATATTGATGAAATCTATGATTTTGCTCTAAAAATGACATATATGCTTGTTGTTAACATGTTGAAGTCAATTATGTCATTCTCATCGTGATTATTGTTTCTATACACTTAGTTCTGCATCCCACCATAAAGAGTGCACATATGGATCATGTTTTCACTGCTTAATGTGTTTCAAACTCATATGTGCACACTTTATGAAAATCTCAACTTTTTATCATATTTTGTGAAATCTCAATTGGTTGTCATCAATCACCAAAAAGGGGGAGATTGAAAGTGCATCTAGGAATCCCTTATGTGTTTTGGTTGATTTATGACAAGCAAATGAGATCCTAACCATATTGTTGAGATGAGCACAGGTACTAATGAGAGAATGAGCAAAGTACCAAAAAGAAAGGAGAATGAGAACCAATGCGGAAAAGAGCTCAAGAAACAAGTGTAGTAGATCATTGTGTATGGACTGTGTTAAGGAAACACACACCAAGAGCTTAAGCACAAATAATCTCACGCATTGCACAAAACTATATAGGACCGGATTAGTCCGACTAAACTCGGACTAGTCCGATATCTTTCTGCACAAGGTCGGACAAGTCCTCACAATGCGGACTTGTCCTCACAGTCTAGTTTTTTACAGACTGGACTAGTCTAATATCACCACGGACTAGTCCGTTATCTCTCTGACTAGAATCGGACTAGTCCCCCCCCCCCCCCCCCCCGTGCGCACTAGTCCCCCAAACACTTCACAAGTTGCACAAAATCGGACAAGTCCGATAACACCACAGACTAGTCCGATATCTCTATGATGTCAATCGGACAAGTTTGATATTAGCACGGACTACTCGGATAATGTCTCTGACTAAAATCGAACAACTCCTCCAAGTGTGGACTTGTCCTATATTCACCTAGGGCATCACCACACCGGACAAGTCTGATATCAGCATGGACAAGACCGAAACCCTTTCTGACTAAAATTTGACAAGTCCGCTCTTAGCCGGACAAGTTCGATATTTTGGAAAACCTAGGGTTTCCTGCACGCAGCACACCGGACTAGTCCAATCTTTCTAAACCCTAACTGTAACTTTTGAGAACCCCATATAAATAGGTGTGCACGACCCATCTTTCAGATCTCTCGACCCCTTGCACCGTCACACCTTCCAAGAGCCTAGAAAACACATCTCTCCACAAAATCCAACGCAAGAAAGATCAATCCCTTGAGGATTCACTTTGGATCATTGGAGAGACAAGATTCCACACATTTGAGCTCTTGGTTTGATTCCCTAACACACTTCTGTGGTTTTCACTGTGATCTTAAGAGTGTGTTCTTGGTGGTATTCATCTTGTAATCCTGGGGAGCCCTCAACTTGTGAGAAGGCCCCATGAATTTGGTTACTTGCCCTTTGTGACAAGTGAAAACGATTGGCCTCCGTGGCGATCCGACGAGGTAGGGTTGGAGAAGACCCGATCCTTTTGTGGACTCCTCAACATGGACGTAGGTTGCCTCTGTGGGAACCGAACCACGGGATAAAGAGCTTGTGTTCTTACTTTGTGCATATTGTTCTTACTCTTCATACCAATCTAGGATTTCAATCAATCTTGTTCACTTTATGTTGAAACATTGAATATAAGATTAACTTGTGGTACATCCTAGTTCATAGTAGTGTAACACTTCAATTACAAGTATATTTCCGCTGCATACATCCTAGGATCAAGATAATCGATCAAATTTGATCAATTTAGTCGGTACACACTGGACTAATCCGCACTCGACCGGACTAGTCCGATATCTTGGGATTTGATCAATTTGTCAATTATCGCAGGGTCGGACCAAAAATCAAAAAGGCCTATTCACCCCCCCCCCCCTCTAGGCCACATTCAATACCTCACACTATTAGGATTTCTAGTGTGTTGCATTACATGCCGTCTTTTACACAACAATCTGGACAAGTCTGGTACCTGGTATGGACTAGTCCGGTCATCAAGATCTCCAATGGTAACTTCTTTGGAAATCCTATAAATAGGAGATACACGACCTCATAACTTAACTTATGAATTCTACTACTCAAAACTGGAACCCTAGCATCACCACTTGTCCCAAGAGCCCGAAAACACATCTCCCCACGCATCAAAAGTCTCAAAAGGTGAAAATCAATTGAACACTCAGATTTGGGGTTGGGAGATCTTTGTCTACATGTCGTTGAGCTATTGGAGTTTGATCTCTTTACACTCGTGCTCTTTCTTATAATCTTTTTAGTGTATTTAATCATTTTCTCATTGTAATTCTTGTGAGAGCCCTCAAAGTTTGAGGTTGCCCCATAAACTCGGTGATTGCCCGTGATAGTGGAATCAAGTCGGCCTTGTGTGGTGACTTGACGAGGGAAAGGGTTTGAAAAGACCCGGCTCTGTGTGGGCTTCCTCAACGAGTAGATCTCTTTGGTGAGATCGAACCTTGGTAAAAATCGGTGTCATGCATGCTCCTTTATCTTTACATCTTAATTGATTAGGGCACATAGTTGATCAATATTAGAAATTGAATTGCAAATTTCTTATCAAGTGTAACTTCACAACATCAATTGCTAATTCAAGTGACATTGCTTGTTGTTCACATTTTTGTTGCTTTAAAGGTTAAATCCTGAATCAACACTTAGTCAAATTGACACTTACCTAGCACACCGCACTAGTCCGTACAAACAACCGAACAAGTCTGGTCTATCAAGCATTTGACTGTTTGATTAAGTGTGCAGGAAATTTTCAAAAGCCTATTCACCCCGCTCCCTCTAGGCCACATTCAACAACAGTACGAAAATGAGTAAAAAAATTTCAAATGTCATCGTGGGAGCCTCCACTTGCACGTCCTGCACTCCCATCTTCACTCGCACCCCCGTCGTTGATGTTAAGGAAAACATCACCACCTTCGGGTGTTCCATGATGAGATCCCTTTGATAAACAAATAAAAGAGAAACTTAATTAATAACATAACATGTTGACTTTGACTAACTTAGTAACATAACATAATAAAAGAGAAACATGTTGGTCACGATATTGCATTATATAATCTGAGTCAATAGGATAAGCAGTTTTACCTGTGAGGAGGAGCCAACCTGTAGTGTTGGCTGCATTGGACGAGGCGTCATGTCGAAGATTTCTGCGACAGACCAAACTGAGAATTGGAGCTACCTTGACCCATGAACTGCATAAAGTAAATTAGTTGTGATATCTTGAGTAGAAACATTTTTAAATTGAATAAAATTTTCAAATGAGGAAATTACATGTTACCTGAGACATATACAAATAATGCATCTATTGTTGCAGCATTTGTATCTGTTGATGTTAATGTTGCAGTAGCATCTGTGTTTGTTGCTGTTGTTGTTGCATATCCTCCATGGTGTGTCTCAATTCTTCTCATAATTCAACCTTTGTAGAAGACTGAAATCGGCTACCACTAACATTGAACGACCGTCGTCTAGCATAAGCCTCACGCTCTACATACCTGTCGCCCAACCCAAGTCTACAAAAAATACAAATGTGAAGAATCGACATTCATTAACATACAAATCATCATTATCTTTACACATGTCTCCCATGCAGTAGACCTATGCCAGCATCGTACAACGCAACGGCTCTCTCAAATAGTCTGAATTAGGTCCATGGTTCTTCTTAAAACACTCAACATTCTTTTGTTGTGATATATTTAGTTAACAGATTAATGTAATACAAGATAAATAGAGTTGATGGATAAAAGCAACAAAGAATCAACATACGTACAAATTTCTGCGCTGATGCCTCGTCACACAACACCTCTGGGCAATTTGAGTCCGGACTTTATGCCCCTTAAGATAAACCTCAAAAATCGTAGGAGGCGTACCAGTTTCAGATGTCTGCAATATCAAAATTCAACAATTTAATCAATACAATTAATTGAAGCAATCTAAGTATGAATGTAAGAATTCATATCATCCTTTGTTCCATCCAAACATAACCATCCGACCTGAAGAAGTGCTTTCCTCGCTTGCTCTTCCGGTTTTTTCAGTGTCTATCATAAATATTTCTGAACTCGGCTGAACCCCAATACCCGCATAACCACTCCCAAGCCTCCATATTCGCACAAATCTAGTCCACATGACTCTGCAAGTACTCCTCCCTAGTGAGATGAATTTTGGTTGCTTCTTTGTTTGTCGTGGGCTGGAACATCACCGTCTTGTAGTAGACAGTCATAGCTTTGATCCGTGCCTTAGAGAAGGAGTCCTTGACATGTCTTTTTGCTGCATTATGAAAAAACGAACAAGCATATGCTTGACTCATACCCTCCCCCAAACAAAATATACCATGCATACAAGTAAAAATTAATGTAAAAGAAGATGCAATGTAATGGAATCAATCAAAACAAACGTACCCAGAAGATCTCCCAAACTCTATCCTGACATGTACCAGAATCGCCATACTCTTGGAGCGTATAGTGATCCCAATTATGCGCTGCAATCCTTTGACCATCCACTAAAACTATCCCAGGACAGCAAAACCAGATGGCGCTTCACAACTCAGTGTTAACAACTCGTCGATGCCCCTTTCCACTCCAACCAAGCTCGACCCAGCACCTAGTACCCTTCGACCATATAATCGTCCGCTCATCCATTATTTTACCTACACCACATAAAAGGTGTCTCCGTAGCCTGTACATAAAAAGTACATAAAATTAGTTAATTTAAAAGATATAATGAACTTATTAATTAATCAGAAATATTACCTAAAGGGGCATCGATCGGGGTGTCCTAACTCTTCTAGCTATGCCCTTCTTGCAATCCTGCCATCTCACTTGGGATCCTTAGGCTCTTCACCATCGTCCTCATCATCCCCCTCATTACCACCATCAGAAGAGGTCCACCGCCCAATAGTATCTGAGCCTCCTCCTCAGCCTCATCCTGAGCCTCCTCCTGAGCCACCTTCCTGCTCCGATGTCTGCCTGACCGAAGCTGTTTGATCGGTACCTTTGTACTTATTTCCTCTCCATCATCATTCAAAACCTTCACATGTCAAGATGCTTTGCAATGCATATAATGAGTATCGTTCTCCTGTTCCTTACAAAGCAACATGCAATTATTCTCACACGCATTAATTTTCTCATAACTCATGGCCAGACCTTCCAAAATCTTTTTTGAATGATATATGTCTTCCGACATCTTATGTTTTGACAGAAGGAGATCATTGATCAAAATCAGGATACCATTGTAGCAAATGTTTGCAAATTTGAACTTAGACTTCAAACTTATAAGTCGTGTGACCGCCTGCAGAACTGTCACATTGGTGCCCTCATACACTTTTTCATCTATGGCCGCAAGAAGCCTATAAAACTTATTCACATCCTCTGGTAGTGACTGCTCTTCGTATACTCGACCAACATCCTCCATCATCTCATCCATTCGATCTTCCTTCTCGTTTCTGTTTGACTCACTAGCACGATCCATCTCTCTATGCTCATGCCGCACTAGATAGTCTAGCATAAATACGTGCTTACAAAGGTGCAACATCATTGCAGACCTCTCCAAACGTCAACGATTCTGGCACCTGCTACACGGACGGTTCACAAAATGTGCATCACTAGGAAATGCTTGGTTCACGAACATATTTGCGATTTGTGCCCATTCCAAGGTGTACACACCATCTAAACTCCATCCATCATACATCACCTTACAGTCGTCACCCATTTTTCAGCTTATACCTATTCACACTAACAAGTCACACATATTTAGAGACTACTAAAACATAAGCATGCTCACAGATACATTGTCGGTACCCTGCGTACCGGATACCCCTTGGAACTGCAAAGAGTGCAAAGGAACTCCACCTAACTGAGTTGAAGACCTCCAAAGGCCCCACGTGTTACTAGAAACCAGACCTGCCACCCTCATATGGTTAGTCCCAGTGCCGCTATGTGTATCATAAAACCGGAGCTACAATCCATACATGGGAATGCTCCGGACTGGATACCTATGTGGCACCCTCGGACCTAACCCCTGACAGAGGGAAGCTCCGATACTGACACGTGTACAACAGCACCGGATCTACTCGTCCAAGATGGTAAGCTCCAAAGCTGCCACGCGTCCGACCGCCGGACCTTCAACCTCAACAGGCATATTGGTGGACCTCCAGCGGCTCGGACCTTCAAGGGACATTTAAGGCTTCAAGACCTGATTATGTGTCATTAATGCTACCTTAATGACACATGATCGGAGGACCCTTAATACTAGTAACACCACCATTAAGGTGCGTACCACGCTATTAAGGGGAATTAAGTACATTGAACTGTGTATTAGACATTAGTAACCGCCAGGGCCAAATGTCGGGCCAGATTAACGATGTAACGGCCAGCCCTTGTACTATAAAAGGGCTGGCCGAGCGATACATGGGGGGACACACGCTCTCACATGCTAATACACTCAATATAACAACAACAACACACCCGTGGAGTAGGGTATTACGCTCAGGCGGCCCGAACCACGTAAATCCTTGCGTCAAGTCATTGTCTTGTTATCAATCTCTGCACGCCCTAACCGAACTAAGAAACTCCGTGGGCTACTAACAGTAGTGCCGGGGGAATTGCCGGAACCAGCATTCGACATTTGGCACGCCAGGTAGGGGGTGCCTGAGATTCCAAGATGGTGAATTCTGCTGCTGGATCATCCAACGGTAACCACGCTGAGCAACCTGCTAGAGGCAATCCCTCCAACATGCAGTAGCCAGCAGGTGCTGTAGCCCTAGCAGGAGTCGTGCCACCGCCACCACCGTCCGCTCCGGTGAATCAACCCGAACATCAAGATGGGGCGTCTGCATCAATCACTGCATCGATGAACAACAACCCTGAACACACGCTTATTGCTGCGCGTGCTGTTCTCCAACGTCCACCGCCTCCAGGAGCACCCCAGGGTGTCATGGAGCAGCGGAGAGCTGATGTGGATCATCTGGTTGCAGCAGCAGCCGATGGCATCAACAATCAAGGTCCTCCGCCCTCAGGGCGGGCCCCATCACAGCGTCAAACCTTGTTGGGTCCGCAAGTTTTGCAGCACAGGAGACATGTTGCATCTCAACAGGTGACGTCGTTACCTTTCGGGGCGCGACGTACTCACACGGTAACAAGGCTTTCGACTCACGACCTCCGGGCAGAGCTCGATCGTCGTTACCAGCAACAGGACGGTCGCGTCCACATCGAGCGTGCCCACGAGAGGCAAGAGGTTCGGGACAGTCTTGTTCTTGAGGGAGTAGGAGGAGGCTGTTCTGCCTTGGCCATGCACCTACGCATGGTCAGATGGCCGCAGAAGTTCTGGCTTCACTTGCCGGAGAAATTTGACGGGATTGTCAACCACGTCAAATTTCTTCAAATCTACTCCACCGATATCCTTGCGGCCGGGGGCAATGAGGTCGTGATGGTCAATTATTTCCCTATGGCTTTGCCTGGGACCGCTAGGTCTTGGTTCATGAGCCTCCCGTTTGACTCCATCAATAGTTGGGCGGAGTTGTGCCAATAGTTCACCGCCAATTTCGGGAGCTCATACACCCGACGAGGCACAAAACTGGATCTTTTTGCTGTCAAGCAAAAAGGGGGAGAGTCCTTGCGATCTTTCATCCAATGGTTCTCCCAGGTATGAAATACCATTCCTTCTATCTAAAGCGCTTATGTTATTGTAGCATTCAGGCAGGGCGTTTGAGATAAGAAAATGCTGGAGAAGCTGGCGACCAAGGAAGTCACCAGCATCACGGAACTCTTCAGCTTGGCAGACAAGTGTGCCAAGGCTACGGAGGGTCATGAAATGCACTCCAAACCACCTCCGGAGGCCAATAAAAAGTCCTCCAAGGGTGAAGCCACTACCTCTGGGAGTGGCAAGAAGAAGAAAAAGTCCAACGGCAAGAAGAAGTCGTCGGCCGACACACCTACTGCTGCAGCTGCCGCAGCTCCAGGTGGCCAGAGGCCACGCCCTGAGAAATGACCTCGACCGTCGTCTGAAGATGGGGGAAGCTCTAAGATCTGGTGTCCCATACACAAGACGAACAGGCACAACCTGGAAGACTGTCGAGAGGTCCAGAACCTTGCTGAGCGCTACAACAAGTGCCGGGAAGAAGCTCTTTTCCATCAAAGGGAAGAAAAAAAAAGTCGATGAAGCTCCATCTGAAGAGGAGTTAGGCTTTGAGGACCCCAAAAAGGTCTTGAAGGTTGTTTACACCTCCGTTGATGACGACTCTTGTAACACCCTCATTTTCATGCATCATGCCTTGCATACACTCATATACATGTTTAACATTAACCCACATCAAGAGGAACACGTTTAAAATTGATTCGGAGCATTTAAAATTGATTTGGAACCAAATCGCACTTTAAACGCAGGAAAGTGCAGACTAGTCCGATTTTACTAAGGACTAGTCCGATTTCTCTCTGACTAAAAACAGACTTGTCCGTTTTTGCTGCGGATTAGTCAGATTTTTGGCTCTGGAAACTTTCGGACTTGTCCGATTTTGTGCGGACTAGTCCGATGTTCCATGAATCCTTGAAAAATTGCTAAGTCCTTGGACTTTTCCGGACTAGTCTGGTGTTCCAGCGGACTTGTCCGTTTTCCTTTCTGACTAAGATCGGACTTGTCCGATTTTAGGCCAGACTTGTCCGATTTTCTCTCTGGACGACTTCGGACTAGTCCGATCCTGTCTGGACTTGTCCGATATTTCGCGACTCCGAGTTGATCTTTTGTTTTACGACTTGTTTCTTGGGTTTCACGTTAAGTGGGCCTAGGGACGTCGTGCCTAACTCTTTTAGAGCCCATGTGGGACTCTAAACCGGCCTCTACTCATCCCAAAACTCGAAATCCATCTAACCCTAGCCGCCACCTCTATATAAACAGCCCCACCCCTTGGTTTGACATCTATTTGCCACTTTTCCACCCACCCAAATCCTAGTTCGTGGAGAGCCACAATCAAGGAGGGAGGAGAAGATCCCAAGCAAGAAGAAGAAGAGGAGGAAACGACGGAGGATCAAGATCTCCACCAAGTTTCGTCCTTCACCACCAATTCATCTCCAAGTTCATCACCAACCCTAGATCATCAAGATCCAAGTGCTACCTCCAAGTTTCTTGATTCATTGGAGTTCTAAACACCTGGTATACCTCCTATTCTCTTTTCCTTACGTGAATTCAACCCCTAATCTCCAAATTTACGTCGATCTAGAAAACCCTAATCCGCTGATCTCGCAGAGTGCGGACTTGTCCGGTCCCTAGCGGACTAGTCCGATCTTCCTGGATAAATTATGTTATATTGATTCTAAAATTTGATCTAATCGAATCCAAACCTGTATAAACTTGTTAAAAGCTATTAGAACTAGTTATTTATTATTAAAGGCAATCAATTAACAAGTTCTACCTTGCATTTGCATCAATCATGCATGTCATGTCATATTGAGTAATATTTGTGCACTCTTTGATTGTGTTTCTTATCTTGTATGTTTATTGTGTGGATTAGACGGATTTGCGCTAGAAAGTGCCGCGGAGGATCTACAGCACCAAGAGTTTGAAGGCTTTGACCTTAATCAACAGCAAGAGCAAGGCAAGTGTCCTTGAAGCATATTGATCCTGTTTTTAAAATAAATGTTTTGTTTGCAAACTGCATGCTTGTGTCAATTTGATGGGAATCCTATGGTAGGAAGTTTACTAGCTTTGCTTAACCACCCTTGTCACCTGGGACATATGGTAGGGAGTCGGGATGGGATTTTTACCTTTTTGCTTCGCTTAATTAATTGGGATGGCAAACAACAATACACATTTAATTATGCATCAATGATATTCTGGTTAATGTGAACTGGACAATACGATGGGTGATCTAAGCAAGCCTAGTATGTGGATGGGTTGGATGTTATGGTGGTTTGCCTTCTTTAGATATAAGGACTGGTTCATGCGAGAATAGGCCAGGACTACAGTGCCACCACGAGGCCAAATATGGGTGCGGCGTAGCTAATTAATTAGGGCTTTGCTAGTGCTGTTTGGACCATTGTGGATTCTCGGGGAAGGGGTAGTCGGATTGGGTTTGTTGATGATTGGTGGGACTACCCTGGGATCCGAATGGCTGAAGAGGGGGCCCTTGGTTGAAGATGTGCTCTGCGGGAGACATCGCCACCGGTGAAACCTCAGTGGGGTCTGAATAGACTAGTAATCCCTTTGTAAAGGCTACTTTGTGATCTCTTGGCCATACACCAAAGGAAGTGTAATTGGCATAAGAGAGGTTCTTTAGTCGCCGACGGGTGATAAAATCACAAACACGTGGGTAAAGTGGTACAAACTCTGGAGAGTATTATAACTATCATGATAGCCGTGCTCCCGGTTATGAGCGCCTGGATGACCTACATGATTAGAGGGAAATTGGACTTTGGGATGGTTATGGTCTGGTAATGGTTATGGATGGTTATGGATTAATTTCTGGTATTGAGTATGGTTATTGACCATGGTGAAATCTGGAAATTTTGATGATGGTAATGAATTCAGATTTGGTATTATGGTATTACTTATGATTATGATGGGATTACTTCACATAAATATGATACATTGCTTTTCCAAATGTTTTACTGTACTTTTCAGCACTTAGCCATTATTATTGTCGTCATTTGAATCAGCCACATGTCATACTTTCCACACTTGCTGAGTACGACATGTACTCACTCTTGCAATCCCCCCACAGTTGCAGGTCAGGATTGGGAGTTTAATGGTGATAATGCGGAGTTCTAGGCCGTGTCTACCGTCAGCTTTGCCTGTGGTGTTGATTGGAGCTGCGCATACATACCCTGTCGCTTATGCTGCATAGTTGCTTAGTTTGCTTAATTAGTTTATTTCTGCTGCATTAGTTGAACTTGTCATTAATATCTATTAGAGCTTGTATTCGAGGATAATATGGTTTATGTAATAAAATTTGGTTAATTAATCTTGTCTTGTGGTAATTTTCTGTATACTCTTTTGTGATTGCACTCGTGTATGTGTGATGAACATCCTGGGCACACATATGTGTTAGCTTGGTTCATTTTCGGAACCGGGCGTCACAGATTGGTATCAGAACCACAGGTTGACCGTAGGATGCAGCCTAGATAGAATGGACACTTTAGAGCACATAGGAGCACTCAGGAATCGATGTGTTTTTGCTTAGTGTGCTATTTGCTATATATATATATATATATATATATATATATATATATATATATATATATATATATTGTTTGCCTGTGTGCTTAATAGAGGATTTTGGGATGCTTTAGCATTGCCATGTCCACCTAGGCTAGTATAGCTAGTTGGTTAGCTTCATATCCCTTGATGCATATAGTCGGGGACGTTTTCTAAATTCTTACCTATTGCTCTTCTTCAGATGGTGAGGACTCGCAATCAGAGGGATGTCAATGGTGAGAAGGAGAACAATGGAGTGCCTCAGAACAACAACGGACAAGGACCTGCTCATGGAGCTATCAATATTGAGCAGCTACTAGCTATGCAAAACCAGCTCATGCAGACCATGATACAGACAATGGGACAGCTGCAGGCTGGCAATATCAACAATCAGCCCCACATGCCTCCACCGCCACCCCCGCCTCCTCATAACCGATTGGGAGAGTTTATGAGGACTAGGCCGCCAACCTTTGCTCAAGCCGCAAACCTTATGGATGCTGATGATTGGCTCATGTCCGTGGAGAAGAAGCTAGCTATTGTCCAATGCAGTGACTGGGAGAAGGTCTTGTTTGCTTCTCATCAACTAGTTGGAGCAGCTGCGAATTGGTGGGATTCTTATTGTAATGCTCATGGGAATCAAGAGAGAATTACTTGGGCCGAATTCAAGGAAAATTTTTGTTCTCATTATGTGCCCGAGGGTGTTATGATATTGAAGAGGCAAGAATTTGAGAATTTAAGGCAAGGAAGATCAAGCGTGAGTGAATATCTCAATAAGTCCACTCAACTCTCAAGATATGCGCCTGAGGATGTTAGTCGGGACAGCCGGAAGCAATATTTGTTCATGAGAGGCTTGAACAATGAGATCGAAGTGCAACTACTCAACTGTGACTATGCCAACTTCCAGAAGCTTGTGGACAAAGCGATTGTGGTTGAGAACAAGATCCGTGAGATGGAGCAAGAAATCAAGAGGAAGGCGCCATATCAAGGACAGCAACAAGGAAGTAATGTGTGCCCTCGCTTTGCGCCGCCCAATGCGCCTCATTACAGCTCCTCTATTCCTGCTCAGCGCCCTGGTTATGCACCACGCCCAACTCAGTTTGTGCAGTAGCGCCCTGTTATGCAAGCACCTAGGCCTCCAATGCCTTATGAGCCTCGTGCTAATTTTCCTGCTGCAAATGCTCAAAACCAAGCTCGCCCAACAATTCTGGTGGGGTTAAGAAGTGTTATACTTGTGGAGAAGCTAGACACTTTGCGCATCAATGTCCTAAGTCAGGCCTTGGTCAAGGAAGCAATGCACCGAGCAAAACCCAAGACCCAATGGAGGACAGCCACAAGGAAGTCGTGGACAGCAAAATTTTGCTCGTGGCAACATGAACCATGTCTCTACGGAGGATGTTCAACAAGCGGATGACGTGGTCATTGGTATGTTCCTCGCCAACTCCAACCCCGCGACTATGTTATTTGATTCTGGAGCATCGCATTCATTCATTGCATCAAAGTATGTTGCCAAGTATAGATTGCCTATCTCTCATATGAAGTTTACTCTGTTGGTTAAGTCTCCTGGAGGAGAGATGAGGACAAATATAGTATGTCCAAAAGTAAGCCTTAGAATAAGGGGGTAGACTTCTCCGCCAACCTCATAGTTTTGGATTCTCAAGGATTGGACATTATACTTGGTATGGACTGGTTGAGGAAGCACAATGGAGTTATTGGGTGTGCCACGAAGACGGTGAAGTTGACCAATGAAGAAGGAATCACCGTAGAATTTGAAGCAACCCAACATGCACCGAAGCAATTAGAGTTGAATCATATGGACGGTGCCACAATTGAGGAGAGTACCGGAAGAACATGTGCCAATGGAAGAGTTGGAGCTAGAGGAAGATTTGACTTATGCCAAGCAACCGATTAAGATCTTGGAAACCAAGGAGAGAGTCATAATGAACAAGGTTATCAGATGGTGTAAAGTTCAATGGAAGCACCACACCGAAAAAGAAGCGACGTGGGAACTGGAGGATGATCTCAAGAAGGAATTTGCCTATCTCTTCTCTGCCGCGTCGAATCTCGAGGGCGAGATTCATTTTAAGGGGGGTAGGTTTGTAACACCCTCATTTTCATGCATCATGCCTTGCATACACTCATATACACATTTAACATTAACCCACATCAAGAGGAACAAGTTTAAAATTGATTCGGAGCATTTAAAATTAATTTGGAACAAAACCGCACTTTAAACGCAGGAAAGTGCGGACTAGTCTGATTTTACTGAGGACTAGTCCGATTTCTCTCTGACTAAAAACGGACTTGTCCGTTTTTGCTGCGGATTAGTCCGATTTTTGGCTCTGGAAACTTTCGGACTTGTCCGATTTTGTGCGGACTAGTCCGATGTTCCATGAATCCTTGAAAAATTGCTAAGTCCTTGGACTTTTCCGGACTAGTCCGATGTTCCAGCGGACTTGTTCGTTTTCCTTTCTGACTAAGATCGGAATTGTCGATTTTAGGCCAGACTTGTCCGATTTTCTCTCTGGACGACTTCGGACTAGTCCGATCCTGTCCGGACTTGTCCGATATCTCACGACTCCGAGTTGATCTTTTGTTTTACGACTTGTTTCTTGGGTTTCACGTTAAGTGGGCCTAGGGACGTCGTGCCTAACTCTTTTAGAGCCCATGTGGGACTCTAAACCGGCCTCTACTCATCCCAAAACTCGAAATCCATCTAACCCTAGCCTCCACCTCTATATAAACAGCCCCACCCCTTGGTTTGACATCTATTTGCCACTTTTCCACCCACCCAAACCCTAGTTTGTGGAGAGCCACCATCAAGGAGGAAGGAGAAGATCCCAATCAAGAAGAAGAAGAGGAGGAAACGAAGGAGGATCAAGATCTCCACCAAGTTTCGTCCTTCACCACCAATTCATCTCCAAGTTCATCACCAACCCTAGATCATCAAGATCCAAGTGCTACCTCCAAGTTTCTTGATTCATTTGAGTTCTAAACACCTGGTATACCTCCTATTCTCTTTTCCTTACGTGAATTCAACCCCTAATCTCCAAATTTACGTCAATCTAGAAAACCCTAATCCGCTGATCTCGCGGAGTGCGGACTTGTCCGGTCCCTAAAGGACTTGTCCGATCTTCCTGGTTAAATTGTGTTATATTGATTATAAAATTTTATCTAATCGAATCCAAACCTGTATAAACTTGTTAAAAGCTATTAGAACTAGTTAGTTATCATTAAAGGCAATCAATTAACAAGTTCTACCTTGCATTTGCATCAATCATGCATGTCACGTCATATTGAGTAATATTTGTGCACTCTTTGATTGTGTTTCTTTTCTTGTATGTTTATTGTGTGGATTAGACGGATTTGCGCTAGAAAGTGCCGTGGAGGATCTACAGCACCAAGAGTTTGAAGGCTTTGACCTTAATCAACAGCAAGAGCAAGGCAAGTGTCCTTGAAGCATATTGATCCTGTTTTTAAAATAAATGTTTTGTTTGCAAACTGCATGCTTGTGTCAATTTGATGGGAATCCTATGGTAGGAAGTTTACTAGCTTTGTTTAACCACCCTTGTCACCTGGGACATATGGTAGGGAGTCGGGATGAGATTTTTACCTTTTTGCTTCGCTTAATTAATTGGGATGGCAAACAACAATACACATTTAATTATGCATCAATGATATTCTGGTTAATGTGAACTGGACAATACGATGGGTGATCTAAGCAAGCCTGGTATGTGGATGGGTTGGATGTTATGGTGGTTTGCTTGCTTTAGATCTAAGGACCGGTTCATGCGAGAATAGGCCAGGACTACAGTGCCACCACGAGGCCAAGTATGGATGCGGCGTAGCTGATTAATTAGGGCTTTGCTAGTGCTGTTTCGACCATTATGGATGCTCAGGGAAGGGGTAGTCGGATTGGGTTTGTTGATGATTGGTGGGACTACCCTGGGATCCGAATGGCTCAAGAGGGGGCCCTGGTTGAAGATGTGCTCTGCGGGAGACATCGCCACCGGTGAAACCTCAGTGGGGTCTAAATAGACTAGTAATCCCTTTGTAAAGGCTATTTTGTGATCTCTTGGCCATACACCAAAGGAAGTGTAATTGACATAAGAGAGGTTCTTTAGTCGCCGCCGGGTGATGAAATCACAAACACGTGGGTAAAGTGGTACAAACTCTGTAGAGTATTATAACTATCATGATAGCCGTGCTCCCGGTTATGAGCACCTGGATGACCTACATGATTAGAGGGAAATTGGACTTTGGGATGGTTATGGTCTGGTAATGGTTATGGATGGTTATGGATTAATTTCTGGTATTGAGTATGGTTATTGACAATGGTGAAATCTGGAAATTTTGATGATGGTAATGAATTCAGATTTGATATTATGGTATTACTTATGATTATGATGGGATTACTTCACATAAATATGATACATTGCTTTTCCAAATGTTTTACTGTACTTTTCAGCACTTAGCCATTATTATTGTCGTCATTTGAATCAGCCACATGTCATACTTTCCACACTTGCTGAGTACGACATGTACTCACTCTTGCAATCCCCCCACAGTTGCAGGTCAGGATTGGGAGTTTAATGGTGATAATGCGGAGTTCTAGGCTGTGTCTACCGTCAGCTTTGCCTGTGGTGTTGATTGGAGCTGCGCATACATACCCTGTCGCTTATGCTGCATAGTTGCTTAGTTGGCTTAATTAGTTTATCTCTGCTGCATTAGTTGAACTTGTCATTAATATCTATTAGAGCTTGTATTCGAGGATAATATGGTTTGTGTAATAAAATTTGGTTAATTAATCTTGTCTTGTGGTAATTTTCTGTATAGTCTTTTTTGATTGCACTCGTGTATGTGTGATGAACATCCTGGGCACACATATGCGTTAGCTTGGTTCATTTTCGGAACCGGGCGTCACAACTCTGACGTCTCCGACAACGAGCATCGGAAGACCATGAACACCATCTTTGCTGGTTCGTGGGACATCACTTCCCGCCGTGTCCTCAAGATAATGCGGTGGGACATGGCATTTGTAGCTCCCACCGCCAAGGCAGAGCCGCATCGGAAGTGGATGGATACTGCCACCACCTTCGATGCTTCAGACTGCCCTCGGAATATGATTGGAGTTGGCAAACTTCCATTGATGGTGTCGGTACCCTGCGTACCGGATACCCCTTGGAACTGCAAAGAGTGCAAAGGAACTCCACCTATCTGAGTTGAAGACTCCCGAAGGCCCCACGTGTCACTCGGAATCGGACCTGCTTCCCTCATATGGTTAGCCTCAGGGCTTCCATGTGTATCACAAACCCGGAGCTACAACCCATACATGGGAAAGCTCTGGACTAGATACCTGTGTGGCACCCCCGGACCCAACCCCCGATAGAGGGGAGCTCTGGTACCGACACATGTACAATGACACCAGACCTACTCGTACAAGAAGGTAAGCTCCGAAGTTGCCACACGTCCAACCGCCGAACCTTCAGCCTCAACAAGCAGACTGGTGAACCTCCAATGGCTCGGACCTTCAAGGAACATTAAAGAATTCAAGACCTGATTATGTGTCATTAATGCTATCTTAATGACACACGATCAAAGGACTCTTAATACCAGTAACACCACCATTAAGGGGCGTTACCATGCTATTAATGGGAATTAAGCAGATTTAACTGTGTATTAGGCATCAGTAACCGCCAGGGCCACATGTCGGGTCAAGCTGATGATGTAACAGCCAGCCCTTGTACTATAAAAGGACTGGTCGAGCGATACACGTGGGGACTTTTTTTGCCTCTCTCTCACATTAGAGCTCATACGCTCAATACAACAACAACACACACCCGTGGAGTAGGGTATTACGCTCAGGCGGCCCGAACCACGTAAATCCTCGTGTCAAATCACTATCTTGTTCTGGATCTCCGTGTGCCCAACCAAACTAAGAAACTCCAAGGGCTATGAACAGTAGTACCGGGAGAATTGCCGGAATCAGACTCCGACTGTTGGCATGCCAGGTAGGGGGCACCTGAGATTCAAAGATGGTGAATTCTGCTGCTGGATCATCCAATGGTAACCACGCTGTGCAACCTGCTGGAGGCAATCCCTCCAACATGCAGCAGCTAGCAGGTACTGTGGCCCCAGCAGGAGTCATGCCACCACCGCCACCATCTGCTCCGGCGAATCAAGCTGGACATCGTGATGGGGCGTCTGCATCGATGACTGCATCAGCGAACAACAACCCCGAACACACGCTTATTGCTGCGCGTGCTCTTCTCCAACATCCACCGCCTCCAGGGGCACCCCAGGGTGCGATGGAGCGGTGGAAAGATGATGTGGAACATTTGGTTGCAGCAGCAGCCGATGGCATCAGCAATCAAGGTCCTCCCCCCTCGGCGCGGGCCCCATCACAGTGTTGGACCATTTCTGATAGACTCGGTCCGCAAGCTTCGCAGCACCGGAGATGTGCTGCATCTCAACAGGCGACATCGCCGCCTTTCGGGGTGCAACGTACTCACACGGTAACAAGGCTTTCGACTCACGACCTTCAGGAAGAGCTTGATCGTTGTTACTGGCAACAGGACGGCCGCGTCCACATCGAGCATGCTCGCGAGAGGCTCGGGATAGTCATGCTCCTAAGGGAGTAGGAGGAGGCTGTTCTGCCTTGGCCATGCACCTATGCATGGTCAGATGGCCGTAGAAGTTCTGGCCTAATTTGCCGAAGAAATTTGACGAGATTGTTAATCCCGCCGAATTTTTACAAATCTACTCCACCGCTATCCTTGCGGCTGGAGGTAATGAGGTCGTGATGGCCAATTATTTTCCTGTGGCTTTAACTAGGATCGCCAGGTCTTGGTTCATGAGCCTCCCGCCTGACTCCATCAATAGTTGGGCAGAGTTGTGCCAAAAGTTCACCGCCAATTTTGGGAGCTCATACACCCGACCAGGCACAGAACTGGATCTTTTTGCTGTCAAGCAAAAAGGGGGAGAGTCCTTGCGATCGTTCATCCAAAGGTTCTCCTAGGTACGGAACAACATTCCTTCTATCTCAAGTGCTTCTGTTATTGTAGCATTCAGGCAGGGCGTTCAAGATAAGAAGATGCTGGAGAAGCTGGCGACCAAGGAAGTCACCAGCGTTACGGAACTCTTCAGCTTGGCAGACAAGTGTGCCAAGGCTGCGGAGGGCCGTGAAATGCATTCCCAACCACCTCCGAAGGCTGACAAAAAGTCCTCCAAGGGTGAAGCCACTACCTCTGAGAGTGGCAAGAAGAGGAAAAAGTCCAACAACAAGAAGAAGCCGTCGGTCGGCACACCTACTGTTGCAGCTGCCGTAGCTCCAGGTGGCTAGGGGCCACGCCCCGAGAAACGACCTCGGCCGTCGTATAAAGACAGTGGCAATTCCAAGATGTGGTGTCCCATACACAAGATGGACGACCACAATATGGAAGACTGCCGGGAGGTCTGGAACCTTGCTGAGCGCTATAACAGACGTTGGGAAGAACCTCCTTTCCGTTAAAGGGGAGGAAACAAAAAGTCGACGAAGCTCTGTCTAGAGAGGAGTTAGGCTTTCAGGACCCCAAAAAGGTCTTGAAGGCTGTTTACATATCCATTGACGATGACTCTGACGTCTCCATCAACGAGCCTCGGAAGACCATGAACACCATCTTTGGTGGTTCATGGGACATCACTTCCCGTCATGTCCTCAAGACAATGTGGCGGGACATGGCCTCTGTAGCTCCCACCGCCAGGGCGGAGCCTCATCGGAAGTGGATGGATACTGCCATCATCTTTGATGTTTCTGACTGCCCTCGAAACATGATCGGAGCTGGCCAACTTCCATTGATGGTATATCCGACCATCAATAACATCCAGCTCCACCACGTAATGGTGGACGGGGGTTCGGGGCTGAACCTCATAAGCTTTGAAGCCTTCGTCAAGCTTCAACTCTGACCTTTGGATCTTTGCCCCTCCCGACCTTTCTCAGGAGTAGGTCCGGGGGCCGTAACCCCACTCGGTGCTATTACTCTCCCGGTGACCTTCGGAACTCAGGAGAAGTACATGACCAAGAAGTTGGTCTTTGACGTGGTGCAGATCAACTTGCCCTTCAATGCCATCTTGGGAAGGCCAGCTTTCTACAAATTCATGGTTACTGCTCATTATAGCTACTTGGTGTTGAAGATGTCAACACCCTCTGGCGTTCTCCGAATCCGCAGAGATCGCACGGTCAGAGTTATTGCTCTAGAAGAACTCCACTCGCTTGCTATAGCGCAGGAGGAAGAACCCGGAAAGGAGCAAGCTCCGAAGCCCCCGAGCATTCGTCATCGAGGCTCAACTTCTGCACCCTGTGTGCAGCCAAGCGGCGACAATGACATTCCCGTCAAAGTCGTCCAAATTGGTTCCGACGCTGCTCAGACCACCCGTATATCGAGAGGTCTGAACAACAAATAGGAACTCGTGCTCATCACTTTCCTCCGGGCTAATGTCGACGTGTTTGCCTGGCAACCGTCACAAATGCCTAGGATCCCCAGGGAAGTGATTGAGCACAATCTGAAGATTCATCCTGATGCTCGGTTTGTACATCAGAAGCCTCAGAATCAATCGGTAGAGCGACATAACTTTATACGTCAAGAAGTGAAGAAGTTGCTAAGCTGGATTCATCCGAGAAGTCTTCCACCCAAAATGGCTAGCAAACCCAGTAGTTGTACCCAAGGCCGGCGGGAAGCTTCGGGTGTGTATCGACTACACAACACTGAATAAGGCATGCCCAAAGGATCTATTTCCACTACCTAGAATAGATCAGATAGTGGATTCCACCTCCGGGTGTGAACTATTGCGTTTCCTAGACGCATATTCTGGTTATCATCAAATCAGAATGTCTAGGGAAGATGAAGAGCATACTGGATTCATCACAGTAGATGGATTATACTGTTACACTGCCATGCCATTCGGTCTCAAAAACGCTGCTTCAACGTTTGTGCAAGCCATGTACAAAACTTTTGGAGAGATCATTAGAGATTCAGTGGAAGTGTATGTCGATGACATCATCGTCAAGATCAAGAACAAGGAGTCACTTCTTGACACCTTGCAAGTTGTCGTTGACAAGTTGTGAATCACACGCACAAAGCTGAACCCAGACAAGTGTGTCTTTGGGGTTGGCTCCGGAAAGCTTCTTGGATTCTTGGTGAACCACCGAGGAACAGAGGCGAATCCGATGAAGATTAAAGCTATTGAAGACATGCGACCGCCAGCTCGCATCAAGGATGTCCAGAAGCTGACTGGATGTCTAGCTGCCCTCAGCCGGTTCATCTCAAGACTGGCAGAACGGGTGCTACCCTTCTTTAGATTATTGAGGAAGTCCGGACCATTTCAATGGTCTGAAGAAGCAAAAAAGGCATTCCAAGAGCTGAAGCAGCTCCTCACCATTCTACCAACTTTGGTAGCTCCCAACCCTGGTGAGCCACTTCTGCTTTACATTTCAGCAACTGACGAGGTTGTCAGCATGGTCCTGGTTGCGGAAAGACAAGAACCATCCCCACTTCAGGAATCCAGACCCCTCCGGGAGGGTCCGGAGCTACCTGAAGGCGAGTCTGGGTCCGAGCCCCTAGATCCGAATCCTCAAGGTGAGGCGCTAGAGGATTAAGATCCTTCAATGAAGGAGTTACTGTTGTTGAACAAGAAGATTTGGATCCTTCTGGAAGGGTCCGGATCACTTCAGAAGAAGCTTCGGCTTCCTCTAGCAGGAACTAGGAGGTCCCCGAAGAAGGTCCGGACCCCTCCGGGAGGGTTTGGGTTGAGGAGGAGGAAGCTCTGGGCCCCTCCGGGAGGGTCCGGACAGTCCAGCGCCCAGTGTACTTCATCAGCGAGGTACTTTATGATGCCAGGACTCAGTACCTAGAGGTGCATAAGTTGCTCTATGTAGTCCTTATCGCCTCTAGGAAGCTTCATCACTACTTCCAAGCTCACAAGATTTCAGTGGTAACCTCTTATCCACTGCGTGCAATCTTGCATAACACCAACTCTACTAGGAACATTGCAAAGTGGGCAGCGGAATTGGCCGAGTTCGATCTTGAATTCGTCCCAAGACAATCAATCAAGAGTCAAGCACTGGCAGACTTTGTGACGGAATGGACCCCCTCTCCTTCAAATCCTGGGGCCCCAGTGAGCAGAAACCAGAACCTAAGGTTCCGATCTTCATTGAGCCTCACTGGACTCTCTACTTTGATGGCTCTGTGCAGAAGCAGGGGGCCGGAGATGGTGTTCTTCTCCTCGCTCCGACCGGGGAGAAGGTCAAATACATGGCTCACCTTGACTTCAAGGCAACCGACAACATGGCAGAGTATGAAGCACTAATCAACGGGATCAAGGTGGCACTATCATATGATGTCAAGCAGCTGTTGGTAAAGGGTGAAACATAGCTTATTATAAAACAAGTCAAAGGTGAATGCTGCTGCAACAACCTTCAACTAGTTGCATATCTTCTTGAAGTCCAGCAGCTTCAGAAGGATTTCGACGTCTTGGATCTTTGCCATGTCCAGCGTCTCAACAACGCTGAAGCTGACGAACTCTCGACGAAAGCTTCAACCGGAGCTCCGGTTCTCGACAGAACCTTCATCCGGAGATTGTCAAGACCAACAGCTCAGCCTGCCGAACTGAGCGAAGGGGGCGAGACCGGCACCTCGATGCTGGCATCCCGATGGCCCTGTTACCATGGCGTCCATCAAGGGTCGTAGTTGCCGCAGGAAGCTCCAAGCAACCCAGCATGCAAGACTCAGAAGCTCAAGTTAGCTCTGATGCATGGATCTCGGAGATCTGGAGCTACTTGAAAGACAACATCCGTCCTGAAGACAATGTATTTGCTGACCGGATAGTCAGATTGGCTAAAAGATACACACTGGTAGAAGGGGATCTCTACCGGCATGGTGCCAACGGCGTCGTAATGCGGTGCATTACAAGGGAAGAAGGCCGCGAGCTCCTCGCGGAAATCCATGGAGGCAAGTGTGGGAACCACGCGTCTTCCTGCACGTTGGTTGGTAAAGCCTTCCGGCATGGTTTTTACTGGCCTACAGCACTTCAGGATGCAACCGAGCTAGTGAAGAAATGCGAAGCATGCCAGTTCCATGCGAAGCAAATTCACACACCAGCTCAACCACTACAAATGATACCTCCTACATGGCCATTCGCTGTGTGGGGCATGGACATTTTGGGACCTTTCCCAAAAGCCGTCGGAGGTTACAAGTACCTGTATGTCGCCATCGACAAGTTTACCAAGTGGCCGGAAGCAACTCCAGTTGTGACAATAAACAAACAATCAACTATCAACTTCTTGCAGTCCATACTATGCAGATTTGGAGTCCCAAACAAGATCATAACCGACAATGGGACCCAATTCACAAGTTCTGCATTCCAAGGATATTGCGAAGACCTCAGCATCCAAGTCAGCTACGCTTCCGTAGCACACCCGACAAGCAACGGCCAAGCTGAGAGAACAAATGCAGAAATCCTAAAAGGACTCAAGACGCGCACATATAAGCGCTTGAAAAAACATGGAGCGAACTGGACAACTCCAAACCAATCAACTGGAGAGACACCCTTCTTCCTGGTGTACGGAGCTGAAGTAGTCCTTCCTCTGGAAATCACCTTGGGGTCACTCTGGGTCTAGACCTTCGACGCAGCCATGCAGGACCAACTCCAGCGTGAAGACCTTGACCTCGTTGAAGAGGGAAGGTGCCGAGCAGCTGTTCAAAATGAACGATATCGCCAAGCGCTCCGGCGCTATCACCAAAGGCATGTGCATAACTGATAGCTCAAGGAAGGCGATCTGGGGAGAATACAAACTCGAGAAGGGTTAAACAAACATTCCCCTAGCTGGGAAGGACCCTTTCGAGTGATCAAAGTATCTCGTCCCGGATGCGTTCGCTTGGCAACTAAGGATGGGACACTTCTTCCTAATCCTTGAATCATTGAGCACCTCCGTAAGTTCTACGCTTAATATCACGGAGGTGAGTTTGTAGTTACATATGATGTATGTTATAGCGCCATTGTACAGAGTCAGGTAGCTCCTCCGGGAGGACAGCTGGACCTTTCCCGGAAGGTCCGCAAAGTCCAAGCAACACTTGACACGGTCTCAGAACTAAAAGTGTATCTAGCTACCCTGGGTCGAACAATAAATGCAACACACTTAGCCTGGTTCCGTACCCTAAGAGTGCACTTGTCTCCCCTGTACCCCGAACCTATAATGAAAGACATCGATATGTGAAAATAGACTCCACGTGCATTTATTTTGTACATGCTCATTCTTTTTTATTTTTCTCTTTCTTGTCTATAACAAAGTTGTGCAATCCTTAAGAAATGATAGATCGAACAATTCATGTATAATTCAAGTTGCATTGTTAATTCTTTTGGGTATTAACATTGTTGGATGGCCTACTCGCCTAAACGTCAAGCCAATCTAGGTCCGGAGTGTGCTATCAACTTAGCTTGGTCCTGCACCCTAAGTATGCCACTCTACCTACACTGCGGCCGACCAGAGTAAGGTGAGTCCAGAAAATGATTGGACCTAGGGAAAACAAACAAATGCGCTTGATTGTATACAGAATTGCCGTCGATCTAAAATATCATATGGGAATAGTAAGTTGCAAATGAGTTATAGATAAGAAATGGATTTTACTGTTTTTCTTGACTTCAGCGTGCAGGAAAAATAAAAATCCCATGATGATGGTGGACAATGCCGGAGCTATCAAAGCCCCGACATCCCCCAAGGGGGCCCGCTGTTGATGTTTTAAACATTGATAGTGGGCGTCGCCGGAGCTATAAAGTTCTGACAAATCTAGGGGGCCAACCGTCAACGTGAAGAAAGAAAAGAAGTTGAACAAAAGATGGTAGAAGGACAGCCCAAAGGGGGTCTGCTGTCGATGCTCTATGGATTGACGGTGGTCGCTACCGGAGCTACTAAGCTCTGACAACCCCAAAGGGCCGGCCATCGACACTCTACATGTTAATGGTGGTCGCTGCCGGAGCTACTAAGCTCCGACAACCTCAGGGGGCCCCTGCTATCGATGCAACAAAACTTCGGACCTATACTCTACAAGTTTGAAGCACTCAAGTCTTCAACAGAATGCTACATCCTTTTGGTACATGTTAGCAATCAAATTGTGTACATCTACCAGGGTGCCAAGTAAGGCAAGGGTTGAAGACAAAAAATGAAATTCATAAATTTCTTGGATTTCATTCATCTGAAGACAAGAGATTACAAAATTGGAGAAAAGAATAGAAGATACAAGCGGGAGCTACAAGGAGAAAGTCCTAAATCCTACGAAAGAAAGAGGCAACCTTCTGGGCAACCTCCAACACACTGGTCTTGGCGGCGTCTCCCTCTTCGTCGATGGGACCTTCAAGCACCGAGTTTAGTGGGAAATGAGGATCTCGGCTTGTGTAGCAAGTCATCATGTATTCTGCGACGTTCTGCGCAAGGGACTTTCCTTCAGTTTCCAACTGATCAGCGATGACATCGCCCATCGCGCTGAGTTTGTTGCCAACCGAGCTCAGCGCCCCCAATGCTCGATCCAGCTCTGGCTCCGGATTGCCCGGACGCACAGGACTGAAGCCCAGCGGTTCCAGCGCAACATCGGCTTTGCCCACGAAGTCCCATACTTCTTGGGACTCTGCAGCCCTCGAGCCTCAAATCTCCTCCAAGGACCTTCGGGCCGCCGCTAGCTTCGAACCTTCCCGAGCAAGGCGCTCGACCTCTTTGGCGTGTTGCTGAATACCCTCAGCAACTTGCTTTTCGAGGTTGGCAATCTCCTTTTCCCGGATGTGGATATTGTTCTGGCGGTCAACCAGGTATTTCTCCCGGCCCCGCACCTTCTTCTCTTTGGCAGCAACTTCGACCTCCCTTTTGGTAAGGTCATGTCCACGCTGCTAGGCCTTCTCCTCTTCACTCTTGCAGCGCTCCTCCAGCTTCTGGGTGCGCTCCGCAAGACTCTTGTCACTCAAAGCCAGCCTTTGGGCGAGCTCCTCCTCCCTCTTCACGAGGTCATCCCTCAGCTCCAGGAGTTTCTTCTCTTCCTCTTCGATCTTCTTCTCTCGCTCTTCGAGGCTCTCCCGGTGCTTGACGAGGCCCTCGTGGATGGTGTTGAGCTTCTCCTGGGGATCATTCGCCGCCTCATTAATAGCCTGGGCTTGTTCGTATATACCCCGGGACTGGTCGTCGAGGGATCACACCATGTTTTCCCTCTCATCCAGCAGCTGACCCCAATACTCCATTCGGGCCTGCTCGCTCTTGACCCACTCCTTGTCCTCAGCCAGCCTTGTTTGCGCCAGCTTGGTCTCAAATTGGAGTCGGTTGCACCACCTCCTAAGAGTTTGGCGCTCCTCCTCGAGGGCCTTGTTGTCGTGATAAAATGCAAGCTGGACCTGACGAAGGCTAGAGCAATCATTGTCGATGGACAGTGACAAGGGGATTGGCTCCGAACCTGTCGGGGTCCTCTCTGCTGACTCCAGCGAGTTCTCAAAAACAAAACTTGGGTCCCACTCTACAAGAGCATCCCCTGAGCTTCCGCGGCACTAGGGCCGCCCTCCAGCTAGCGCGGAACCTCTTCGCCGGACGCTCGGAGCCCGACCCAGTCGCAGCTGGTGTAGTGACTCCAGAAGGCTCCCCGGAGCTTGCTGCCGTCGTCAGCGACGTCTCAGTTGGGGCCCCCCTCGATTGAGAAGGACCCTTGGACCTAGGGCCCTTGGCTGGCCTTGGTGCCGGAGTCACCCGACCGGAGCTGGCGTCCCGAGAAGACGCCAATGCTGGAGTTGGTGTCGTTGCCGAAGACCTCCCGCGCCAAGGAGAAGGGACTGAAGCGGGTGGAGCCGGCCTCACAGAGCTTCCGTCAGCATGCTTCAGCTTCCTCATCCGTTCGGAAGGTTCAGCAAGGCCCTTGTCCTTGCCGATGTCTTCAACCCGTTGGCTCGGAGCAGGAGGGGCTGCCACTTTAGAAGCTCTAGGGATTGCCACCCCGGAGGTTGATCGCCTCTCTACAAGGCCCAAGTCATCCGACATCGGCATCCTCCTCTAGAGCTCTTTGCTCTCCTCTAGTATCATACTCAGAGGTAGGAAGGCCGTCGGTGAAGACACGTCGCCAGGGTTGATGTTCCCATGCTGGAATTTCTTGAGATGGATCTTCAGAGCTTCATCGTCCAAGTTGGTGCCCAAACCAACCTCGATGCGGTTGTGATCCATCTCACTGTTGAAGGCCCAGGAAGGCCGCTCCCTGGCCCACAGCGGGGCCCACCTATTCGCTAAGAAGTTGTCGAAGACCATCTGGGGGGTCACCCCACCTTCGACGCACTCTTGGATTCTGTCCAGAATGGGCCTGTACGCCCTCAACAGCTCCGGAACTTCACTCCAAGTGCTGATGTCGATGCGGGGGGGGGGGGGGGGGGGGGGGGGGCCTTCAGGCAGTTCCAGACTCTCGTGTCCATCCAAGGTGATGACCACCCAGTCTTTCTTCCAGTCATCCCACTTGCCGTAAGGAAAAGATCTCAAGTACTTGAGGGGGCAGTTTTTCCGCTTCACGAAGTACTAGAAGCCGATGAACTCCTTGCTCTTTCCGGTGGAGGGGACCGTGAAGAAAGTCCAAAACAACTCCACGCAAGGAGGCACACCCACCCACATATCGCAAAAGTGGACGAAAGTCGCTACTAGTAAGATCGAGTGGGGGCCAAGATGGTGGAGCTGCAGACCATAGAAATCTAGCAGCATCAAGAAGAAAGTAGAGAAAGGCAGGATCAAACCCACCATGGCGTACCCAAGGAAGTACACCATATCTCCGGCACGCTTCTTGTTGAAAGGGATCTTGCCGCAGCGAATGTTGCGGTCGAAGGAGTCACTGGACCACCCCACGTAGGTCCGGACCCTCGACAAGTCCTCCTTGATCCTGATGCGGCTCTTGGGAAGTCCCAACTCCATCGCAGCACGACGGGGCGAGAGAGAAAATTCAAGCGAAAGTTTGGAGAATTCCAGCGCAAGTTCAAATGAAGGCGTAAGGAACCCTCAAACCATGCGCACTTTCCCTCTTAAGTAAGCCCCCGCAACGCTTGGATGGAAACGACAAAAAGGCCAAGGATACATTTCAAAAATTTCACCCTGCCAATGAAAAAGGGGCCCAGGGCCACCCAGACGATCAAGTCATGGTCCTTACCCCAGGCGAACAGTTTTCATGATGAGTGGCGGGAAACCAAAGGGATGTGGCCTGACAGGGCGCGCAGAACTGATACAGTTTTCGTATTGGGAACCGGTGACCTTCAATTGCGTGAGATCCGCACATGAAAATCTCACCTGCCACGTCCAGAAGATGCCATGTGGTGATGGTTTAACTGTGAACTATCACCTCAATGGTACATCCAAGAATTTTTGAAGACACGGCGCAGAAATCAAAAGATGGACCCACCTCCGGCAGAATGACTTAATCCAAAGGGTCTCTCCCAGAGGTGGGCCCAGGGGCCACTGCCGTTACCCTGCGTACCGGATACCCCTTGGAACTGCAAAGAGTGCAAAGTAACTCCACCTATCTGAGTTGAAGACCTCCGAAGGCCCCATGTGTTACTCGAAACCGGACCTGCCTCCCTATATGGTTAGTCCCAGTGCCGCCACGTGTATCATAAAATCGGAGCTACAATCCATACATGGGAATGCTCCGGACTGGATACCTATGTGGCACCCCCGGACCTAACCCCCAACAGAGCGAAGCTATAGTTCTGACACATGTACAACGGCACCAGATCTACTCGTCCAAGATGGTAAGCTCCAAAGCTACCACGCGTCCGACCGCCAGACCTTCAACCTCAACAGGCAGATTGGTGGACCTCCAGCGGCTCGGACCTTCAAGGGACATTTAAGGCTTCAATACCTGATTATGTGTCATTAATGCTATCTTAATGACACAAGATCGGAGGACCCTTAATACTAGTAACACCACCATTAAGGTGCGTACCACGCTATTAAGGGGAATTAAGTACATTGAACTGTGTATTAGACATTAGTAACCGCCAGGGCCAAATGTCGGGCCAGATTAACGATGTAACGGCCAGCCCTTGTACTATAAAAGGACTGGTCGAGCGATACACGGGGGGACACACGCTCTCACATGCTCATACACTCAATATAACAGCAACAACACACCCGTGGAGTAGGGTATTACGCTCAGGCGGCCAGAACCACGTAAATCCTTGTGTCAAGTCACTGTCTTGTTCTGAATCTCCGCGCGCCCTAACCGAACTAAGAAACTCTGCAGGATACTAACAGTAGTGTCGAGGGAATTGCTGGAACCAGCATCTGACATACATACAAGTTAAATTACCTATTCATACAAGTTAAATTACAAACTATTAATCATGCTCACGTATATAAGTTAAACATGTGTAAATTTGCAGGTAATTTCAGAATTAACTATTAATTAAGCTTACATATCCTCATTAGCTATGAATCAAGCTCACAATAGAACATCACATATACAAACTCATGCACCAAACAAGGATCACACATAGTGCTCAAATATACGATTTCAAATGTAAACTTTTTTCCTTATCTGCAAATTGACGATGTGCAGCAGATGAAGGGCAGGGGTGCCGTGGATGGAGGGCCACGGACGTCGCGGACAGGGGTCGCCGAGGACGGAGGGCCACGAATAGGGGCGCGGCCGGACAGGGGCAGGACGGGGCATAGACGGATGGGGGCGCAGCTGGATGGGGCACGACCGGACGGGGCACGGTCGGACGGGGTGCGGCCGGACTGGGCATGTCCGAACGGGGGCGCAGCCGGATGGGGGCACAATGGCAGAGGGCAGAGAGCGTCGAACGGAGGCACGACGGCAAAGGGCAGAGAGCGAGGGAGGCGAAGCGACGGGCGATGGATAGAGAGGCGGCGCGAGGTCGAAAGTGAAAACACGAGAGAAAGCGCAGAGAGATTTGGGTTTCACATGGGGCCCACCTAAGAGCGTCGTCCAGGACTGGGTCGGCGCTCTTAGAACCTGCGCGGCTGGGCCCGCTCTTAGAAGCATTGGTTCCACCAACACATTTACTAAGAGCGTTGGTTCCACCGACACATTTATTAGGAGCATCGGTTGAACCGACACATGTATTATGTGTGTCGGTTCCCTGAAGTTTAGCCGACGCCTTTAACTTACGGGTGTTGGTTTCTTGAAATCGACATCCTTAGATGAATTAAATGCATCAGGGTTGACGCCTCTAACTTAACCGACACCTTATTCATCGTTTACTATAGTGTAGGTTGGGTTACCTTTATGGTTCCACATTGATGGGTCTGAAACTCATCTCCCTCGATGAACTTTCTATAACATTACGTGATAGTCCCTTCATAAAGGGATCTACTTGTCTTTTATCTATTTCTATGTACGAAATAGTTATAATTCTGGAGTTTCTCATTTTCCCTACAGATTATAATCATCTTTTGATGTGTCTTGATGATTTTGTATTATTCTTAGAACTGACGACTTTAGCAATCACCGTATGATTATCACAGTTCATAAGGATTACCGGTAATTGTTTCTCAATCACAGGCAAAACCATCAAGAGCTCACACCACCATTCTACCTCAGCAGTGGCTATCTCTAAATCGGTGAGTTCTGCTTCCATGGTTGATCTCATCGATGTGGTCTATTTGCAAGACCTCCATGATATGGAACAACCAGAAAGAGTGAATAAATATCTACTCATGGCATAGACCTTATCAACATCATATATCCAGTTCGAATCACTATAACCTTCAGGCATGGTCGGATATCCCGTATAGTGAATTCCACAACTCGTTGTACCCCCTCAAGTAGCGCATACCCCTTTTCAAGTGTATGTAATGATCTGTACCCGTTTTTGACATGAACCTGCTCAATTTGCTCACAGTAAATGACATATTAGAATGGGTGTCTCTTGATATCTTGTCTCTCTCTTGTTCCTGAGTATCACGCTGGGATCATAAGGTGTTGAAGAAATCTTGCTATCCATAAAGCCGAACTGGCTCAAGATTTTCTCAAAATAGTGGGATTGCGTTACAGTAGTTCCACTCTCATCCTTGTTCAGCTTAATGTTCAAAAAAAAATTAGCTTCCCTAGATCTTTTGGTACAAAACACTTTGATAGAAACAGTTTGACCTCCAAAATTATATTAATGCTCGTACCAAAGATGAGTATATCATCCACATACAAGCATAATATAACGCTATCGCCTCTACCATGGTGATAGTACACACACGATCAGTCTCATTAATGACAAAGCCAAAAGACATCAAAGTATTATGAAACTTTTCATACCATTGCTTAGGTGCCTATTTGTAACCATACAAAGATTCCAACAATTTGCACACATTTCTCTCTTCACCTTTTACTACGAACCCATCAAACCGTTCAATATAGATCCCCTCTTCGAACTCTCCATTAAGGAAAGTTGTCTTCAATCCGTTTGATGAATGATTAGACCATAAGAGGCATACAGATAAAATAGTACATGGATTATCATTATTCTGGTGATAGGTGACTAGATGTCGAAGTAGTCCTTATTTTCCTTTTGAGTATAGCCCTTTACAACTAGTCTCACCTTGTACTTTTCAATAGTACCATCAGGCTTGAGCATCTTCTTGAACTGTTTCTTTCCACTCATCTGCATCATTTGATGCATATGCCTCTGCAATGGACTTTGGAGTATCGTCCACAAGGTACACCATGAAATTATCACCAAAGGATTTTGTAATCCTTGATATCTTACTGTAACACCCTCATTTTCATGCATCATGCCTTGCATACATTCATATACATGTTTAACATTAACCCACATCAAGAGGAACGAGTTTAAAATTGATTTGGAGCATTTAAAATTGATTTGGAGCAAAACTGCACTTAAAATGCAGGAAAGTGCGGACTAGTCCGATTTTTCTGAGGACTAGTCCGATTTCTCTCTGACTAAAAACGGAATTGTCCGTTTTTGCTTCTCTGTAAACTTTCAGACTTGTCCGATTTTGTGCGGACTAGTCCGATATTCCAAGAATCCTTGAAAAATTGCTAAGTCCATGAACTTTTCCGGACTAGTCCGGTGTTCCAGCGGACTTGTCCGATTTTCTCTCTGACTAAAGTCGGACTTGTCCGATTTTTGGCCAGACTTGTCTGATTTTTTGCTAGACTTGTCCAATTTTCTCTTTGGACGACTTCGGACTAGTCCAGTCCTTTTCGGACTTGTCCGATATTTCGCGACTCCGAGTTGATCTTTTGTTTGACGACTTGTTTCTTGGGTTTCACATTAAGTGGGCCTGGGGATGTCGTGCCTAACTCTTTTAGAGCCCATGTGGGACTCCAAACCGGCCTCTACTCCTTTCAAACTCGAAATCCATCTTACCCTAGCCTCCACCTCAATTTAAACAACCCCACCCCTTGGCTGGACATCTATTTGCCACTTTTCCACCCCACCCAAACCCTAGTTCGTGGAGAGCCACCATCAAGGAGGGAGGAGGAGATCCCAAGCAAGAAGAAGAAGAGGAGGAAACGAAAGAGGATCAATATCTCCATCAAGCATTCGTTCTCCATCACCAATTCATTTCCAAGTTCATCACCAACCCTAGATCATCAAGATCCAAGTGTTACCTCCAAGTTTCTTGATTCATTGGAGTGCTAAACACCTGGTATACCTTCTATTCTCTTTTCCTTACGTGAATTCAACCCCTAATCTCCAAATTTACGTCGATCTAGAAAACCTTAGTTCGCTAGTTCTGTGAAGTGCGGACTAGTCTGGCCTTCTACAGACTAGTCTGATTTTGCTGACTAATTTCTATTGAATTAATTCTAAAAGTAGATCTAATCAACCTGTATAAACTTGTTAAAATCTATTAGAACTAGTTAGTGATCATTAAAAGCAATCTATTAACAAGTTCTACCTTGCATTTGCATCAATCATGCATGTCATGTCATATTGAGTAATATTTGTGCACTCTTTGATTGTGTTTCTTGTCTTGTATGTTTATTGTGCGGATTAGACAGATTTGCGCTAGAGAGTAGCGCGGAGGATCTACAGCACCAAAGTTTGAAGGCTTTGACCCTAATCAACCGCAAGAGCAAGGCAAGTGTCCTTGAAGCATATTGGTCCTGTTTTTAAAGTAAATGTTTTGTTTGGAAATTGCATGCTTGTGTCAATTAGATGGGAATCCTATAGTAGGAAGTTTACTAGATTTGTTTAACCACCCTTGTCACCTGGAATTATGGTAGAGAGTCGGGATGGGCTTTTTACCTTTTTGTGTCGCTTAATTAATTGGGACGGGAAAACAATACTACACATTAATGATGTATTTATGAGACTATGATTAACATGAACTGGATAGTATGATATGTGAATGTAGGCCTAGAGGGGGGGTGAATAGGCCTTTTGAATTTTTGTCGGATCCTACAACACTCAACAACAAGTTCAATACCAGAGAAATCGGACTAGTCCGGTAAAGTGCGGACTAGTCCGGTGTTCACGGACTAAGTTGATCAAGATTAATCGATTAGGTTGATTCTTTAATGTATGCAGCGGAAATATAGAATCAAACAACAGTTTAACAGTTATATATTTGATTGTAACACAATTAAGGCTTGTGTTCAACAATTTAATGTAAATTGAACAATGTGTATCAAACCCTAGAGTAAGTTGATCAATTTGAGTGATGAACACAAAAAGGACAAGACACACGATTTATCCCGTGGTTCGGCTACCACGAAGGCAACCTACATCCACGTTGAGGAGTCCACAAAAGGACCGGGTCTTCTCCAACCCTACCCTCGTCGGATCACCATGAAGGCCAACCCTCTTCCACTAATCACAAAGGGGTGAATAACCAAACTCAAGGGGCGTTCTCACACGTTGAGAGCTCCCTTAGATTACAAATCACAATGCCACCAAAAACACACTCAGAAATTACAATTGAAACGCAGGAGTGTGTTAGAGATTCAAACCAAGAGCTCAATGACGTGTGCCAAGTGTCTCTCCAATGATCTAGAAGTAATCCTCAATGGATTGATCGATCTTGCACTTAATTTTGTGGAGAGAAGTGGTTTTTGAGTCTCTTGGGAGGTTGACGGCGCTAGGGTTCGAGAGAGTGTAAAAGTGGGTCGTGCACCTCTATTTATATGGGGTTTCTAAAAGTGACCGTTAGGGTTCAGAAAGATCGGACTAGTCTGTGGTGGACACCGGACTAGTCCGGTGTGCTGTGTGTAGCAAACCCTAAGTGTCCCGAAATATCGGACTAGTCCGGTCGAAAATGGACTTGTCCGATTTCACTACTGGAAATCTTCGGACTAGTCCGATAGCCATCGGACTTGTCCGGCCATGTGAAACCCTAAGTGTGTTGGATGACAAGTCCGCACTTGGAGGACTTGTTCGATTTAGATCAGTGGGTATTTCGGACTAGTCCGTGTAAACATCGGACTTGTCCGAAGTGGATCAGAAGGAATATCGGACTAGTCCGGTTAACAACGGACTTGTCCGATTTTGTGCGACTTGTGAAGTGTGTTGAGGACTAGTCCGCCCTGGGGAGGACTAGTCCGACTCAAGTCAGAAAGATATCGGACTAGTCTGACAGATATCGGACTTGTCCAATCTGGTGCAGAAAGGATATCAGACTAGTCCGGATGATATCGGACTAGTCCGGTCCTGTGTAACTTTGTGCAATATGTGTATGTGCTTAAATATGATTGAGCTCTTGGGTGTGTTTCCTTAACACACTCCGACACAATAATCTACTGTTTCTTTTCCTTGAGCTCAAGTTCACTTTGCTCCTCATTATCCCTTCTTTTTGGTATTTTGCTCATTTTTCATTATTGGCCTGCATTCATCTCAACAAAGAGGTTAGGATCCCAATTGCTTGTCATAAATCATCCAAAACCCACAAGGGAGTCCTAGATGCACTTTCAATCTCCCCGTTTTTGGTGATTGGTGACAACCAATTGAGATTTCACAAAATATGACAAAAGGAGATGAGATTTTCATAAAGTAGGCACATATGACTCAAAAATACATCAAGTAGTAAGATAAATATCCATATGTGCATTCTTTATGGTGGGATGCATAACTAAGTGCATTGAAACATTGAGAATGACATAATTTACATTGATGAATCAATACAAAGTACATAAGTCATTTCAGGAGCAAAGTTGCAGATTTCAACACATACTTGCAAATTAATTAAGCATTTCAACACAGAACCATAGTTAACATGAAAACAGCGTTAAAACATTACAATCACAAAGAAAGATAAAGAGAACTCTCTCCTCGCACCCTACCACAGCTAAAGCTAAGACTCCCCCTCAATCTCTCCCCCTTTGGCATCAAGACACCAAAAAGGAGAGGAGGGTCCTAGGGTCTTCACTCTTCACTGTCGGTCCTCTCGTCGTCGTCTTCGTCTTCATCATTATCAGCTTGACGAGGAGGGGAAGACGGAGGGACGGAGTCACTCGAGCCCCCAATGCCAATGTAGGCAAGCTCGGAGGGGTTCAGAGGCCCGAGCTCGGTGAAGTCCGGGTCGGACTCCTCAGAAATCACTGGAGATCCAATGGGGTCGATCTCCAGCTTCTGGCAGATTTTCTTCATATTGGCCTTTATATACTTCATGTCCTCCTTTATTCTCTTGTTGAGCTTGTGGACATTCACTTTGGTCTTTTGCAGGGGGAGAATATGGCGGTCAGGTACTTGAGGATCCCACTAGCTGATCCTCTCTGAGGGGCTTCCCTAGAGGTAGGGACAGCCCTAGCATCGCTTCTTGATCTTGTCGGTGCCTCGGAACTGGAGGCCGGCGAGGGAGCAGCCTGGACACTCACTGGTTGAGGCTTCTGAGGCCTCAAAGGAGTGTGCTCCACATCCTTCACGAACTCAATACCTGTGACTTTCTCAATCATATACATGAGGTAGGGAGCATAGCCACATGACCTGTTAGGCATGCAGGATATGTTTACCATATCATTCCAAATGTATTCTGCCACATCAAATGGGCGGTCCTTGCTTATGACTCTCATCAGAGTCCGAAGGTATCCTTGCACACTCCCAGCGTCTCCATCTTTAGGAGCAATAGTCTTCCTCAGCACTCTGTTGAGGACCACAAAGAATGGTTTCATGTTCTTTGTAGAGGGAGGGACATACTTTGAGTTCGGCTCATATAGGAATTTCATCCTATCCTTCTCCATGACACCTATGTTGTGGATGATCAGCCTGTCATGTCCAGAGGTATCCAGATGGAGCATATTAGTGAAGTCCTCTTGAGTGATACTACACTTAGATCCGTGTGTCATCCAAGTAACACTCTCTTCATCCTCACTCGAGAAGTGGCAAGTTGCAAAGAACAGTGCAATCACTTCATCATTCCAGTTATGCCTGAAGGCAAAGAGATCCTTCAGGCCATGCCTCTCAACTGCTGCAATGACTTCATCAAAAGCTGAGCACTTCTTCTTCTCAAGGTGTGCCCAGTCAATCCACTGACTGCGCACCACTGGTGTCTTCATTGGGAGATACACCAATTTGTAGAAGTCTGCATGGAAGTTGAACCAAAACCTTCCATCGACAGCTTGCTTTGGCCTGCCATACCAGTCAATGCTTCTGAACTTGGCTGCAGAGTCACTGCCCTTGCCGTTGAACTTCTCCTCAGTAGAGTCCCGGACCCCTTCCCTGGGAGCATGGAGCTTCAAGGGCCCGACTGGCCCCGTTGCTATCCCCTTGCCCTTGCCCTTGGCTTGGCGAGAGGCACCTGAGGATGCTGCTTCCTTTGACACTGGCTTCTTTGCCAGCATCTTCCTCCGAACCTGAGGAGGTGAAGGAGCTGGCTCCGAGGGTCTGTCTTGGCATTTCTTGCCAAGACCCGTCGAGGACCGAGGTGCCACTTCTTGGTCCAACTCGGCCTCAAAGTCGGAGATTTCGTTGTTTGAGCTCGACATGATCTGAGAATGATTTTGCAAGAATGATGGTAAGTGATACAAGGCATAGGTATGGAAAGATAGCAATGAATTGCATTGAGGAATTGGAAAATTAGGTTTTCAGTTCAGAAACATCGGACTTGTCCGGTGCACAGGCACGGACTAGTCCGGAGGACCGGACTTGTCCGTTCATGGACCGGACTTGTCCGTTCATGGACCAGACTAGTCCGGTGTTCATCCTCAAAAACCTAACAATTTGGTCAAGGAATAATTCCTAATGCAAATCTAGTCTAGCATACAAGTAGTACATCAAATAAGCATGTATCTAGTGAACGATGCTAGGCTATACGATCAACAATGGAGAAAAACAAGATTTCTAGGGTTTTGAAGAAAGTTACCGAAGAAATCGATTGAAGCTTGAAGGTTTGGGGGTTGGAGGCCGGACAAGTCCGCTAGCTTCAATCCCCAAGAGGTCAAGCTTTATCTTCGCCCAAATGTGGACTTTTTCAACGGAGGGAGCAGAGAATCGCCTTGGTAGCTCGAGCGCAAGAGAGAGGAAGGCATGAGCAAATGTGGGGATGAGAAGATTAGGGTTTGGTGGCGGTTAGGGTTATGGACACGAAAAATCGGACAAGTCCGGACATGACCGGACTAGTCCGAAGTCATCTAGAGAGCTATATCGGACTAGTCCGTGGTCTATCGGACTAGTCCGTTCTAACCGGCACTCTGCGGACTAGTCTGCAAGAGCGGACTAGTCCGGGTAACCACGGACTAGTCCGTGGTCACCAGGAGAAATTGAATAGCCCATTCATATATATTTGAAGGTTCACTAATAGAGAATAGGAGGGGCAAAACAAATCAATTAATCTTGATGAATTTGACCAGTAAGCATACAACAATCACACAATGATCATAATTCATCAAGATCTAATAATTGACATAGTTTTTCGAGAAAAAATGAAGAGGGATGATTTTCACAATTCAGTCAAAATTTTGAAGAGGTCATACAGGTATGCAACTTTTCAAGCCACACTCCGAGAATCAAGGATATTTAGTTCATTTCGGAGTTCGCAAAAATGCTTTTCATCAAGTGGCTTGGTGAATATGTCGGCCAATTGTTTTTGGGTGTTGACATGTGAGATGGTAATGTCTCCTTTCATGGAATGGTCTCTCAAGAAATGATGTCTTATGTCTATGTGTTTAGTTCTAGAGTGCTCAACTGGATTGTGGGCTATTTTAATGGCACTCTCGTTGTCACAAAGGAGAGGAATACGGTTCATATTGTAACCGTAATCTCTTAGAGTTTGTCGCATCCAAAGGAGTTGTGCACAACAACTCCCGGCTGCAACATACTCCGCTTCAGCTGTGGATAAAGCAATGGAATTTTGTTTCTTGGATGACCAAGAAACTAAGGATCTCCCTAGGAATTGGCATGTGCCGGAGGTGCTTTTTCTATCTACTTTGCACCCGGCACAATCTGCATCGGAGTAACCAATGAGATTGAATTTTGAGCCTTTTGGGTACCAAAGACCAAGGTTGGGTGTATGAACTAAATATCTCAAGATTCTTTTTACGGCTGTCAAGTGACATTCCTTAGGGTTGGCTTGAAATCGTGCACACAAACATACACTCAACATAATATCTGGCTTAGATGCACATAGGTAAAGTAAAGATCCAATCATGGAGCGATATACCTTTTGATCGACGCTAGGTCCATCTTCATTGAGATCCAAGTGGCCATTCGTTGCCATGGGGGTCTTTATGGGCTTTGCCTTGTCCATGCCAAACTTCTTGAGTATGTCCTGCATGTACTTGGTTTGGCTTATGAACGTTCCTTCCCTTTGTTGCCGCACTTGGAATCCCAAGAAGTACTTCAATTCTCCCATCATTGACATTTCAAACCTGTCTGTCATGATTCTACTAAATTCTTCACAGAAGGATTGGTTAGTTGACCCAAATATTATGTCATCAACATAGATTTGACAGATAAAAAGATCATTATCTAAATTCTTTGTGAATAATGTATAGTCTACTTTGCTAATTTGAAAACCATTTTCAATTAAGAAATCTCTAAGACACTCATACCAAGCTCTAGGAGCTTGTTTGAGGCCGTAGAGAGCCTTACGCAATTTATATACATGGTTGGCGAATTCTTCGTCTTCAAACCTGGGTGATTGCTCCATGTACACTTCTTCCTTGATCGGTCCGTTGAGGAAGGCGCTTTTCACGTCCATTTGATACAGCTTGAAATCATGGTGAGTAGCATATGCAAGTAATATTCTAATAGATTCAAGCCTAGATACTGGAGCAAAAGTCTCATCAAAATCCAAACCTTCGACTTGTGAGTACCCTTTGGCCACAAGTCGCACCTTGTTTCTTGTTACCACTCCGTGTTCTTCTTGTTTGTTGCGGAAGACCCACTTGGTGCCCACTATGTTTGCATTGGGTCTTGCCACAAGTTCCCACACCTCGTTCCTCTTGAAGTTGTTCAATTCTTCTTGCATTGCCACCACCCAGTCCGGATCCTTCAATGCATCCTCAATCCTGCGTGGTTCCAAAAAGGAGACAAACGAGTAATGCTCACAAAACTTAGCTATGCGAGATCTAGTGGTTACTCCCTTTTGGATGTCACCGATGATGTTGTCGATTGGGTGATCCCTTTGAATGCATTGGTGTACTCTTGGGTGGGGCACTTGGGGAGTTGTATCTTCATGATCGTTTTCTTCTCCCCGTGAGTGGTTGCCCTCGTTGACTTGTTGATCATCTTCATACTCTCGTGCTTGTGTTGAAGCTCCCCCTTGATTGTTGGTCTCCTCTTGTGGTTCATTTTCCTCATTTATGTGTGAAGGTGACTCTTGTGGTCGAACTTCACCTAGAGCCATTCTTTTCAATGCTAGACAAGGAGCTTCTTCTTTACCCAATTCACATGGATCAACTTGCTCCTTTTGGGAGCTGTTAGTCTCATCGAACACTACGTCACGTGCTATTTCAACAAGTCCGGAGGCCTTGTTGAAAACACGATAGGAGTAGGTGTTCGAATCGTAACCGAGCAAGAAACCTTCATCGGACTTCGAAGCGAACTTTGAAGTCCTGGGCTTCTTGTTCAGGATATAACATGGAGAACCGAAAACTCGAAAGTATGAAATGTTTGGTTTGTTACCGGTGAGTAGCTCATAGGGAGTTTTCTTGAGTAGTCGATGCAGATAAAGCCGATTTGCGGCGTGGCAAGCGGCGTTAATCGCTTTCGTCCAAAATCGATCCGAAGTCTTGTATTCATCGAGCATTGTTCTTGCCATCTCTATGAGTGTTCGGTTCTTCCTTTCGGCAACTCCATTTTGTTGTGGTGAGTATGGCGCTGAAAATTCGTGCTTGATGCCCTCTTCATCAAGGTACTCCTCCACTTGTATGTTCTTGAACTCCGTGCCATTGTCACTTCGAATACTCTTGATTGACAATGAAAACTCGTTTTGAGCTCGCTTGAAGAATTTCTTGAGTGTTCCTTGTGTTTCTGACTTATCATGCAAAAAGAAAACCCAAGTGAAGCGAGAAAAATCATCAATGATAACAAAACCGTATTTGTTACCGCCGATGCTTATGTAAGCAACTGGACCAAACAAGTCCATGTGAAGTAGTTCGAGCGGTCTTGTTGTAGTCACGATGTTCTTTGCGGGATGATGTGCTCCAACTTGCTTCCCGGCTTGGCACGCGCTACAAGGCCTGTCTTTCTCAAAAACAACATCTTTCAAACCTCGGATGTGATCGCCCTTGAGGAGTTTTTGAAGATTCCTCATACCAACATGCGCTAGCCGTCTATGCCACAGCCAACCCATGTTGGTTTTTGCAATCAAGCATGTGTCGAGTTCGGCTTTATCCTTGTTGAAGTCAACAAGGTAAAGCTTTCCCTTCAACATACCCTTGAATGCAACGGAACCATCACTCCTCCTTGAGACGGTCACACCCTCATTAGTGAACAAGCAATTATAACCTTTGTCACATAGTTGAGGTATGGACAGCAGGTTATAATCTAAAGATTCAACATGTAAAACATGAGAAAGCGTGTGCTCAGAGGATATTGCAATTTTACCGGTACCGAGCACCTTTCCTTGACTATTATCTCTGAAGTAGATGCCTTCGTTTGTGTCCTCGTTTTCTTCATATTCCACGAACATCCTCCTTTCTCTGGTCATGTGGTTGGTGCATCCACTGTCTAGCACCCATTTGGATCCACCGGAGGAATAGGCCTGCAAAAACAAATTATGCTTTGGTTTTAGGTACCCAAGCTTGCTTGGGTCCTTGGAGGTTAGTTACAATACATTTGGGCACCCACACATGGGATTTTGTGTTCCCATGGCGTGGCCCAACATAATAAGCATAAACCTTACCAAGATTGTTTCTCATTAATACATAAGAGGCATCAAAAGTTTTAAATAGAAGCTGCTGTTGTTTATGAATCGGACTAGTCTGGGTGGCCGGACTTGTCCGGACACCGACCGGACTAGTCCGGTATTCATGCGAGTTCAGTTTCTTATTCTTCAACTTATCAGTTTGAGAGGAACTTCCCTTCACAAAGGAGATCCTTCCCCTATTATTCTTATGACTTCCAGCATGTTGCTTTTCATCATAAGAGTAATCAATGCCATATTTGACATTTGGAGGTCTTTGGACCAAGTATGCACTACGTGCATAGTTGATCTTTTCCTTGTCAAATATTCCATACTGGGTAGGATTTTTATCCTTTGTGGAGGTTGACTTCTCCTTCAAACTGGTGTTGATTTTACTACATGTGCACATATGAACAAGATCAGTTTTAGTGGGTTGAGAAGGTGAACTTGAAGAGGAGGAAGGTTCACTTAGCTTGAGTGACTCAACTTGCACTTCAAGGATTTTGTTAACCTTGATCAGGTCAGCAAGTTGGTCCTTGATTGCAACATTTGAGTCGGTTAACTCCAAGCAAGTTTTCTTGCTTGAAGCTAGCTCAAGCTCTAGTGAACTGTTTTTCTCCTTTTCAAGCTCTAGGAGTTTGTCAAGTTTGACATACTTCTCCTTTTGGGAGATAATCATGTCCTCTTGATGATCAATTAACCTCTCCTTCTCAACAAGTTGGTCAAGTAAAAATTTCATTTTAGTAGCAGTTTTCCTATCTAGTCCATTTAGCATATCCTCATCATCACTATCTAGTTCATCATCACTAGAGTAGGAATGCATGGAAGGGGTTTTGATGTTTACCTTGCGTTTACCTTCCTTTGCCATGAGACAAGTGCCATTTCCCTTCTTTGCACCGAGTGTGGGGAAGAGTGTGGATTTCTTGGATGTGCTTTCTATGGCTATGCTGGCCATCTCTTCTTCATCGGATGATGAGGACTCATCGTTTGAGTCCCACTCCTTCCCAATGTGTGCTTGTTCGGCTTGTTTCTTCTTCTTGAAGAATTTCTTAGGTTGAGGCTTGGTTTCTTTAGTTTTGTTCTTGTTGTCCTCATACGAGCAATCGACTATAAAGTGGTTATACTCACCACAATTATAGCACGCCTGCCTCATCTTTGGCTTCGTCCTTTCCTTGTACTTTCCTTCACTTGATTTTGTTCCTTGTCTCTTCTTCATTATCCTCTTGAACTTTTTCATGAACAAAATCATATCCTCTTCATCTAGCTCACTACTCTCGTCATCACTGTCCTCCTCTAGTTGTGCTTCTCTTGCTTCTTTGGATAGAGGCTTGAGAGTAGATTTTAGGGCAACTCCTTTCTTCTTGGCCGAGGTGAGGTCGGCAATTTCTTTGACGTGCTTGGCTTGTTTCTCCATCATTTCAAAGTTGATAATTTTACCAAGCAATTCATCCGGAGTCATCCTTTTGTAACCGGGGCTTTCTCTGATCATTGAGCATAGTGTGACATTGCGAGGCATAAAAGCTCTAAGGATGAGCTTTACCACCTCGTGGTCATTCCACTTCTTGCTCCCATATGATTGAACATTGTTGACAAGTGTTTTCAATCGATTGTACATATCCTAGGGTGACTCGTCTTCCTCAATTGCGAATCTTCCTAGTTCGCCTTCGATCATTTCAATTTTTGCCTCACGCACATGTCGGTCACCTTCATGTGCTGTTTGTAGTGTATCCCATATCTCCTTAGCAATTTCGAGACCATCCACCTTGGTGAACTCGTCTCGACTGAGAGAGGAGGTGATTACGGCTGCGGCTTGAGCGTTTCTATGGATGTCCTGCTCTTGACTTGGGATGAGCTCTTCGTCGTCATCCGGAATATCTATCCCTGTACATACAACATGCCATAAACTTGGGTTGAGGGAAATCAAATGCATCTTCATATTCTGCCTCCACATGGAGTAATCACTCCCATCGAAGTGTGGGGCTTTTCCAAGTGGGATAGATAAGTAGTGATTGTTATAGGAATTTAGACAATCATAATTAAAAGGATATCGGGAGTAGTCGGTGTGGCTACTCCCCTTCTTCTTCTCTTCAACTTTCACTTTCCCTTTGGAAAGTGCCTTCTTTCTGAGGAGCGCCTTTAGCTCCAGCGTCTCCTCATCGTCGTCCTCGAAGTCTTGAATGGCTTCGATGTACTTCTCCAGTTTTTGGGTCTTGTCGTTGTTGACTTCCTCTTGGTTGTTGATTTTGTGGACGTCCTTCATGTCCGACATGATCTCTTCAAGTGGTTAAACTCTTTCTTAAAGAACCTGCTCTGATACCAATTGAATGTAGGCCTAGAGGGGGGGTGAATAGGCCTTTTGAATTTTTGTCGGATCCTGCAACACTCAACAACAAGTTCAATACCAGAGAAATCGGACTAGTCCGGTAAAGTGCGGACTAGTCCGGTGTTCACGGACTAAGTTGATCAAGATTAATTGATTAGGTTGATTCTTTAATGTATGCAGCGGAAATATAGAATCAAACAACAGTTTAACAGTTATATATTGGATTGTATCACAATTAAGGCTTGTGTTCAACAATTTAATGTAAATTGAACAATGTGTATCAAACCCTAGAGTAAGTTGATCAATTTGAGTGATGAACACAAAAAGGACAAGACACACGATTTATCCCGTGGTTCGGCTACCACGAAGGCAACCTACATCCACGTTGAGGAGTCCACAAAAGGACCGGGTCTTCTCCAACCCTACCCTCGTCGGATCGCCACGAAGGCCAACCCTCTTCCACTAATCACAAAGGGGTGAATAACCAAATTCAAGGGGCGTTCTCACACGTTGAGAGCTCCCTTAGATTACAAATCACAATGCCACCAAAAACACACTTAGAAATTACAATTGAAACGCAGGAGTGTGTTAGAGATTCAAACCAAGAGCTCAATGATGTGTGCCAAGTGTCTCTCCAATGATCTAGAAGTAATCCTCAATGGATTGATCGATCTTGCACTTAATTTCGTGGAGAGAAGTGGTTTTTGAGTCTCTTGGGAGGTGTGAAAGCGCTAGGGTTCGAGAGAGTGTAAAAGTGGGCCGTGCACCTCTATTTATATGGGGTTTCTAAAAGTGACCGTTAGGGTTTAGAAAGATCGGAGTAGTCCGTGGTGGACACCGGACTAGTCCGGTGTGCTGTGTGTAGCAAACCCTAAGTGTCCCGAAATATCGGACTAGTCCGGTCAAAAACGGACTTGTCTGATTTCACTACTGAAAATCTTCGGACTAGTCCGATAGCCATCGGACTTGTCCGGCCATGTGAAACCCTAAGTGTGTTGGATGACAAGTCCGCACTTGGAGGACTTGTCCGATTTAGATCAGTGGGTATTTCGGACTAGTCCGTGTAAACATCGGACTTGTCCGTGTAAACATCGGACTTGTCCGAAGTGGATCAGAAGGAATATCGGACTAGTCCGGTTAACAACGGACTTGTCCGATTTTGTGCGACTTGTGAAGTGTGTTGAGGACTAGTCCGCCCTGGGGAGGACTCCGACTCAAGTCAGAAAGATATCGGACTAGTCCGACAGATATCAGACTTGTCCGATCTGGTGCAGAAAGGATATCGGACTACTCCGGATGATATCAGACTAGTCCGGTCCTGTGTAACTTTGTGCAATATGTGTGTGTGCTTAAATATGATTGAGCTCTTTGGTGTGTTTCCTTAACACACTCCAACACAATAATCTACTATTTCTTTTCCTTGAGCTCAAGTTCACTTTGCTCCTCATTATCCCTTCTTTTTGGTATTTTGCTCATTTTTCATTATTCGCCTGCATTCATCTCAACAAAGAGGTTAGGATCCCAATTGCTTGTCATAAATCATCCAAAACCCACAAGGGAGTCCTAGATGCACTTTCAATATGGTAATGGGTGATCTAAGCAATCCTGGTATGTGGATGGGTTGGATGCCATGGTGGTTTGCTTGCTTTAGATCTAAGGACCGGTTCATGCGAGAATAAGCCAGGACTACAGTGCCACCACGAGGCCAAGTATGGGTGCGGCATAGCTGATTAATTAGGGCTTTGCTAGTTCTGTTTGGACCATTGTGGATGCTCGGGGAAGGGGTAGTCGGATTGGGTTTGTTGATGATTGGTAGGACTACCCTGGGATCCGAATGGCTCAAGATGGAGCCCTTGGTTGAAGATGTGCTCTGTGGGAGACATCGCCACCGGTGAAACCTCAGTGGGGTCTAAATAGGCTTGTAATCCCTTTGTAAACGCTATTTTGTGATCTCTTGGCCACACACCAACGGAAGTGGGTAATGTGACCGATGGGTCATGGGCATAAGGGAGGTTCTTAGTCATCGAAAGGTGATGAAATCACAAACACGTGGGTAAAGTGGTACAAACTCAGCAAAGTATAATAAACTATCATGATAGCCATGCTCTCGGTTATGAGCACCTGGACAACTTCCATGATTAGAAGGGTTTTGGTTATGGGATGGTTTGGTATTGGTTATGGGATGATATTATGGTTTATGGTGATGAATATGGTTATTGGCAAATGGTGAAATCTAGAATTATTGATGATGGTAGTGAATTTAGACTGGTATTATGATATTACTTATGATTATGATGGGGGTACTTCACATACGTATAATATATTGCTTTTCAAAGGTTTTACTGTACTTTTCAGCACTTAACCATTATTATATTCGTCATTTGAATCAGCCACATGTCATACTTTCTACACTTGCTGAGTATGACATGTACTCACTCTTGCAATCCCCCCCCCAACAGTTGCAGGTCAGGATTGGGAGTTTAATGGCGATAATGCGGAGTTCTAGGCCGTGTCTACCGTCAGCTTTGCATGTGGTATTGATTGGAGCTGCGCTATACCATATCGCTTATGTTGCCTAGCTGTTTAGTTTGCTTATTAGTTTATTTCCACTGCATTAGTTGAATTTGTTCTTAATATTTATTAGAGCTTGTATTCGAGGATAATATGAATTGTGTAATAAAATTTGGTTAATTAATCTTGTGCTATAGTAATTATTTGTATATCATTTGTGATTGCACTCATGTATGTGTGTTGAACATCCTGGGCACACATATGCGTTCACTTGGTTCATTTTTCGGAACCAGGTGTCACAGATTGGTATCAGAGCCACAGGTTGACCGTAGGATGCAGCCTAGATAGAATGGACACTTTAGAGCACATAGGAGCACTCAGGGAACGATGTGTTTTGTTTGGTGTGTTGTTTGCTATATATTGTTTGCTTGTGTGCTTAATAGAGGATTTTGGGATGCTTTAGCATTGCCATGTCCACATAGGCTATCTAGTTGTTTAGTTTCATATCTCTTGATGCATATAGTTGGGGACGTTTTCTAATTCTTACCTATTGCTTTTCTCCAGATGGTGAGGACTCGCAACCAGAGGGATGGCAATGACGAGGAGGAGAACAATGGAGTGCCTCAGAACAACATTGGACAAGGACCTGCTCATGGAGCTATGAGTATCGAGCAACTATTGGCTATGCAAAATGAGCTCATGCAGACCATGATACAAACTATGGGACAGCTGCAGGCTGGCAATAACAACAATCAGCCCCACATGCCTCCACTGCCACCCTCACCCCCTCATAACCGGTTGGGAGAGTTTATGAGAACTAGGCCGCCAACCTTTGCTCAAGCTGTTGACCCTATGGATGTGGATGACTGTCTCAAGTCTTTGGAGAAGAAACTTGCTATTGTCCAATGCAGTGACCGGGAGAAGGTGCTTTTCGCTTCTCATCAACTAGTTGGAGCAGGTGCGGATTGGTGAGATTCACTATGCAATGCTCATGAGAACCAAGAGAGAATTACCTGGGTGGAATTCAAGGAGAGTTTACATTCTCATTATGTGCCGGAAGGTTTTATGATTTTGAAGAGGCAATAATTTGAGAACTTAAGGCAAGGAAGATCAAGCGTGAGTGAATATCTCAATAAGTTCACTCAACTCTCAAGATATGTGCCTGAGGATGTTAGTCGGGACAGCCGGAAACAATACTTGTTCATGAGGGGCTTGAACAATGGAATCCAAGTGCAACTACTCAACTGTGATTATGCCAATTTTCAGAAGCTTGTGGACAAAGCAATTATGGTTGAGAACAAGGTCCGTGAGATGGAACAAGACAACAAGAGGAAGGCGCCATATCGAGGACAGCAACAAGGGAGTAATGTGCGCCCTCGCCTTGCACCACCTAATGCGCCATATTACAGCTCTTCTATTCCCGCTCAACGCCCTGGATTTGCACCGCACCCAACTCAGTTTGTGCAGCAGCGCCCTGTCATGCAAGCACCTAGGCCTCCAATGCCTTATGCGCCTCGTGCTAATTATCCCGGTGCAAATGCGCAAAATCAAGTCCGTCCAAATTCTGGTGGAGTTAAGAAGTGCTATACTTGTGGAGAAGCTGGACACTTTGCGCATCAATGTCCTAAGTCAGGCCTTGGTCAAGGAAGTAATGCACCGAGGCAAAACCCAAGACCCAATGGAGGACAACCACAAGGAAGTCGGGGACAGCAGAATTTTTCTCGTGGCAACGTGAACCATGTCTCTACGGAGGATGCTCAACAAGCGGATGACGTGGTCATTGGTATATTTCTCGCAAAATCCAACCCCGCGACTATGTTATTTGATTCTGGAGTATCGCATTCATTCATTGCATCGAAGTATGTTGTCAAGTATAGTTTGCCTATCTCTCATATGAAGTTTACTCTATTGGTTAAGTCTCCTGGAGGAGAGATGAATACAAATATAGTATGTCCAAAAGTAAGCCTTAGAATAAGGGGGGTAGACTTCTCCGCCAACCTCATTGTTTTGGATTCTCAAGGATTGGACATTATACTTGGTATGGACTGGTTGAGGAAGTACAATGGAGTTATTGAGTGTGCCACGAAGATGGTGAAGTTGACCAATGAAGAAGGTATCACCGTAGAATTTGAAGCATCTCAAACAAATCCAAAGCAATTTGAGCTGAATCATATGGACGGTGTCGCAATTGAGGAGATTCCGGTGGTGTGTGAATTTTTGGATGTTTTTCCGGATGAGTTACCAGGCATGCCACCTGATCGAGACATTGAGTTTATTATTGAATTAATACCTGGAACTGCACCTATCGCTAAGAGGCCATATAGGATACCTCCTATGGAACTAGCGGAGCTCAAGAAGCAAATTCAAGAGCAACTAGAGAAAGGTTTTATTCGCCCTAGTTCTTCACCTTGGGGAGCGCCCGTGCTGTTTGTGGAGAAGAAGGATGGAACCCAAAGGATGTGTGTGGATTACCGAGCTCTCAACAAGGTAACAATCAAGAACAAGTACACCTTGCCCCGCATAGAGGATTTATTTGATTAGATGAAAGGTGCCTGTGTGTTTTCTAAGATCGATTTCAGGTCAAGTTATTTTCAAATGAAGATTAGGCCATCGGACATACCTAAGACAGCTTTTAGGACACGGTATGGATCTTATGAGTACACCGTGATGTCTTTTGGATTGAAAAATGCGTCTGCCTACTTTATGTACCTCATGAATAAGGTCTTCATGGAGTACTTGGATAAGTTCGTTGTGGTGTTTATTGATGACATTATGATCTACTCGAAGGATGAGAAAGAACACGAGGAACACTTGAGGCTCACGTAACAGAAATTGAGGGAATATCAATTGTACGCCAAGTTCAACAAGTGTCAGTTTTGGTTAAAAAGAGGTGCCATTTTTGGGTCATATCATCTCAGGAGGAGGAGTATTGATTGACCCTGGAAAAGTGAGAGACGTGTTGAAGTGGGAACCACTGCAAAACGTAAAAGAAATAAGGAGTTTTCTTGGGATGGCTGGATATTACCGTAGATTCATAAAGGACTTTTCCAAGATAGCCAAGCCAATGACGGAGTTGCTAATGAAGGGAAAGGCTTTCCAATGGACTTAAGCTTGTCAAAACAGTTCTGAGGAGTTGAAGAAGAGGTTGACAACAGCCCCAGTTTTGGTACTGCCAAATGTAAGCAAAAGTTTTGATATTTATTGCGACGCTTCGAGACAAGAATTTGGATGTGTATTGATACAGGAAGGTCAAGTGGTCGCCTATGCATCAAGACAATTGAAGAAACATGAGCAGAATTACCCCGCACATGATTTAGAACTTGCAGCAGTGGTACATGCATTGAAGATTTGGAGACACTATATCCTTGGACATAGGTGTGAAATTTATACGGATCACAAGAGTCTTAAGTATATTTTCACACAAACGAATCTGAATTTGAGGCAACGGAGATGGTTGGAGCTCGTCAAAGATTATGATTTGGGGATCAACTATAATCCGGGAAAAGCCAATGTAGTGGCCGATGCTTTGAGTAGAAAAGGAGTAAGTCATCAACTCACAGTTCGATAGTTACCATTTGAGTTATGTAAGGAGTTTGAACAGTTGAACCTTGGATTTGTAAATGAGATGGAGATGATGGAGTTAAATCCGACCTTGGAGCAAGAAATTCGAGAAGCACAAACCACAGATGAGGAGATCAAGGAAATCAAGAAAAGGACCGAAAAAGGGAGAGAATTCAGATTTGATGAGGATGAACATGGTACCCTATGGCTCGGAAAAAGGATTGTCGTGCCCAATGTGAAGCATATTTGGGAGAGAATACTAAAGGAGGCACATGATTCTCCATACTCGATTCACCCCGGTTGCACGAAAATGTACAAATACTTGAAGACTTGCTATTGGTGGGATAGCACGAAAAAGGACATAGAATATGTGGCATTGTGTGATGTGTGTCAACGAGTCAAGGCGGAACATCAAAGGCCAGCTGGATTATTGCAACCATTGAAGATCTCGAAATGGAAGTGGGAAGAAATTGGAATGGACTTCATAGTTGGGTTACCACGTACTCAGTCTGGGTATGACTCAATTTGGGTAATTGTGGATCGCTTAACCAAGTCAGCTCATTTTGTCCTTATGAAGCAAATATATAGCTGCACAATTGGCCGAAATATACATGGAGCATATTGTGTGTCGACACGGAGTACCGAACAAGATAGTCTCGGATAGAGGTTCTCAATTTACTTCCAGGTTTTGGCAAAAATTGCATGAAGCTTCGGGGACGAGGTTGAATTTTAGTTCAGCATATCACCCTCAAACGGATGGACAAACCGAGAGGACCAATCAAATTTTGGAGGACATGTTAAGAGCTTGTGCTTTAAAGCATGGGAAAACTTGAGACAAAAGCTTGCCATACGAGGAATTTTCATACAACAATAGTTACCAAGCAATCTTGAAAATGTCACCATATGAAGCGCTTTATGGAAGGAAGTGTAGAACACCTTTATTCTGGAATGAGGCAGGAGAAACTCAGGTATTTGGTCCAGATGTGTTGCAAGAAGCCAAAAAGCAAGTCCAAATAATTCGTGAAAACTTGAGGGCTACTCAATCAAGACAAAAGGGCTATGTGGACAATAGGAGAAGGAAATTAGCCTTCGAAGTGGGAGATTTTGTTTACCTCAAGGTGTCGCCAATGAGAGGTCATAAGAGGTTTAACATAAGAGGCAAGCTAGCACCTCGTTATATTGGACCATTCAAAATTTTGGACAAAAGAGGAGAAGTAGCGTATAAGTTGGGGATGCCAGCTCATCTTTCGGATGTCCATGATGTCTTTCATGTTTCCCGGCTCAAGAAGTGCTTGAGAGTACCGGAAGAACAAGTGCCAATGGAAGAGTTGGAACTAGAGGAAGATTTGACATATGTCGAACAACCGGTCGAAATCTTGGAAACTAAAGAAAGGGTCACAAGGAACAAGGTGAGGGTCACAAGGAACAAGGTTATTAGATGGTTTAAAGTTCAATGGAAGCACCACACATAAAAATAAGCAACGTGGGAATTGGAGGATGAACTCAAGAAGGAATTCCCCTATCTCTTCTCTTCCGCGTCTAATCTCGAGGGCGAGATTCATTTTAAGGGGGGTAGGTTTGTAACACCCTCATTTTCATGCATCATGCCTTGCATACATTCATATACATGTTTAACATTAACCCACATCAAGAGGAACAAGTTTAAAATTGATTTGGAGCATTTAAAATTGATTTGGAGCAAAACCGCACTTAAAATGCAGGAAAGTGCGGACTAGTCCGATTTTTCTGAGTACTAGTCCAATTTCTCTCTGACTAAAAACGGACTTGTCCATTTTAGCTGCGGGCTAGTCCGATTTTGCCTCTGGAAACTTTCGGACTTGTCCGATTTTGTGCATGATAAGAAAATTTGTCCCGATCTTCCGAAAGGTAATGGATAGGTCGATTGATGTGGAGATCTCGACGTTGATGATTCGAGGCTCTCGAGTAGAACACGAACAGCCCCTGCAATAACTACACTACCGCTCCGTTGGTTATCAACCGTGCTTCACACGATTGACCTCGCCAAGAAGGCTAATCCCTGCAAGTGCAACCAAGAACACAAGCAAGAACGTAGAAGACACGATCTGAAATTGCGAAGTTGGGGTCTCACAAACCGAAGAACGGCGATATTATTGATCTAAGTAAAACCCAATTGTTTATAGCGGCTACTATGGAGTATATATAGGTGGGAGGACGTCCAAGGGGGTGTTGGGGTCGTGACCTAACCCTAACACACGAAAATAATGGACTTAGACTTGATATAAGGCCCAATGGCCCAATACGGTGGCGCAGCACCCTGACAGATTCTGTACTTGAGTTTTTTCGACGATCCACGACGACTCCAAAGGAATTTTGACATGGGACCGGTGCCATTGGAAAGTTTATCCTCTCCCCTTTCCGTGCATATGTAGAACGTCCAATACGGAGTTTGTATGCGTCCTGGGCGTCCGTTTTAGTTTGACTGCTCCTGGACTCCGAGTTGGATACGATTTGGAGTTTGGTTCGGTTTTCATCTTCTTTGAACGAATTCTCTGGTCTTCCATGTCTCTAATACTCCCTCCAAGTACTCCTTGAACCTCTCCATGGATCCTATTCACAAATAAATCATTAAGTAGCAATTTATGCTCAAAAACATATAAGGAAATATATAAGAACGAGTTCACCTCTGAAATTAATTGTTGTGTATGAACTCTATTGATTGCATCTTGTATGTTCAATGGAGTGTTGTTTGTATCCATAGAAGTGATGTCCTCATCATTCTCCCCTTTTTGAATTGGATTCGTCCTCGACTCAAGTTCGTCTCCTCTCATGTGTTGGTAGAAATGTTCAACACCATCAAATCTTCTTGTATGCAAGAATGGAGGAGGCCAAGGTGGTGGACAACATAGTGCGCCATCTTGATCTTGTCCATCAAATAAGAGTGCACATTCACTTGAGCCAGGATCCCAAACAAATAAATATTGTGTCATGTTTATAGGTGCAATAATAATATGCATGATCTCATCATTAAGTCAAACTAAAACGGACGCTCTGGACGCATACGAACTCCGTTTTGGACGTTCTACATATGCACGGAAAGGGGAGAGGATACACTTTCCAATGGCACCGGTCCCATGTCAAAATTCCTTCGGAGTCATCCTCGACTCAAGTTCATATCCTCTCATGTGTTGGTAGAAATGTTCAACACCATCAAATCTTCTTGTATGCAAGAATGGAGGAGACCAAGGTGGTGGACGACATAGTGCGCCATCTTGATCTTGTCCATCAAATAAGAGTGCACATTCACTTGAGCCAGGATCCCAAACAAATAAATATTGTGTCATGTTTATAGGTGCAATAATAATGTGCATGATCTCATCAGTGCGGACTAGTCCGACATTCCAAGAATCCTTGAAAATTTGCTAAGTCCATGGACTTTTCCGGACTAGTCCGGTGTTCGAGCGGACTTATCCTATTTCCTATCTGACTAAAGTCGGACTTGTCCGATTTTTGGCCAGACTTGTCCGATTTTCTCTCTGGACGACTTCGGACTAGTCCGGTGCTTTTCGGACTTGTCCGATATTTCGCGACTCCGAGTTGATCTTTTGTTTTATGACTTGTTTCTTGGGTTTCACGTTAAGTGGGCCTAGGGATGTCATTCCTAACTCTTTTAGAGCCCATGTGGGACTCTAAACCGGCCCGTACTCCTCTCAAACTTGAAATCCATCTAACCCTAGCCTCCACCTCTATATAAACAACCCCACATCTTGGCTTGACATCTATTTGCCACTTGTCCACCCCACCCAAACCCTAGTTCGTGGAGAGACACCATCAAGGAGGGAGGAGGAGATCCCAAGCAAGAAGAAGAAGAGGAGGAAACGAAAGAGGATCAAGATCTCCATCAAGCTTTCATTCTCCATCACCAATTCATCTCCAAGTTCATCACCAATCCAAGATCATTAAGATCCAAGTGTTACCTCCAAGTTTCTTAATTCATTGGAGTGCTAAACACCTGGTATACCTTCTATTCTCTTATCCTTACGTGAATTCAACCCCTAATCTCCAAATTTACGTCGATCTAGAAAACCTTAGTTCACTAGTTCTGCGAAGTGCGGACTAGTCCGGCCTTCTACAGACTAGTCCGATTTTGCTGACTAATTTCTATTGAATTAATTCTAAAAGTACATCTAATCAAATCCAAACCTGTATAAACTTGTTAAAATCTATTAGAACTAGTTAGTGATCATTAAAAGCAATCTATTAACAAGTTCTACCTTGTATTTGCATCAATCATGCATGTCATGTCATATTGAGTAATATTTGTGCACTCTTTGATTGTGTTTCTTGTCTTGTATGTTTATTGTGCGGATTAGACGGTTTTGCGCTAGAGAGTGTCGCGGAGGATCTATAGCACCAAGAGTTTGAAGGCTTTGACCCTAATCAACCTCAAGAGCAAAGCAAGTGTCCTTGAAGCATATTGATCCTGTTTTTAAAGTAAATGTTTTGTTTGGAAATTGCATGCTTGTATCAATTTGATGGGAATCCTATGGTAGGAAGTTTACTAGATTTGTTTAACCACCCTTGTCACCTGGAATTATGGTAGAGAGTCGGGATGGGCTTTTTACTTTTTTGTGTCGCTTAATTAATTGGGATGGGAAAATAATACTACACATTAATGATGTATTTATGAGACTTTGATTAACATGAACTGGATAATATGATATGGTAATAGGTGATCTGAGCAAGCCTGGTATGTGGATAGGTTGGATGCCATGGTGGTTTGCTTGCTTTAGATCTAAGGATCGGTTCATGCGAGAATAAGCCAGGACTACAGTGCCACCACGAGGCCAAGTATGGGTGCAGCATAGCTGATTAATTAGGGCTTTGCTAGTGCTGTTTGGACCATTGTGGATGCTCGGGGAAGGGGTAGTCGGATTGGTTTGTTGATGATTGGTGGGACTACCCTGGGATCCAAATGGCTCAAGAGGGGGCCCTTGGTTGAAGATATGCTCTGTGGGAGACATCGCCACCGGTGAAACCTCAGTGGGGTCTAATAGGCTAGTAATCCCTTTGTAAAGGCTATTTTGTGATCTCTTGGCCACACACCAACGGAAGTGTGTAATATGACCGACGGGTCATGGGCATAAGGGAGGTTCTTAGTCACCGAAAGGTGATGAAATCACAAACACGTGGGTAAAGTGGTACAAACTCTGCAGAGTCTAATAAACTATCATGATAGTCGTGCTCCCGGTTATGAGCACCTGGACAACTTCCATGATTAGAAGGGTTTTGGTTATGGGATGGTTTGGTATTGGTTATGGGATGATATTATGGTTTATGGCGATGAATAAGGTTATTGGCAAATGGTGAAATCTAGAATTATTGATGATGGTAGTGAATTCAGACTGGTATTATGATATTACTTATGATTATGATGGGAGTACTTCACATACGTATAATATATTGCTTTTCAAAGGTTTTACTGTACTTTTCAGCACTTAACCATTATTATATTCGTCATTTGAATCAGCCACATGTCATACTTTCCACACTTGCTGAGTACGACATGTACTCACTCTTGCAATCCCCCCCCCCCCCAATAGTTGCAGGTCAGGATTGGGAGTTTAATGGCGATAATGCGGAGTTCTAGGCCGTGTCTACCGTCAGCTTTGCCTGTGGTGTTGATTGGAGCTGCGCTATACCATATCGCTTATGCTGCCTAGCTGTTTAGTTTTCTTATTAGTTTATTTTTGCTACATTAGTTGAACTTGTTCTTAATATTCATTAGAGCTTGTATTCGAGGATAATATGAATTGTGTAATAAAATTTGGTTATTTAATCTTGTGTTGTGGTAATTATCTGTATATTGTTTGTGATTGCACTCGTGTATGTGTGTTGAACATCCTGGGCACACATATGCGTTCACTTGGTTCATTTTTCGGAACCGGGTGTCACACTTACTCGACTGAGTTGTTTCATTGTGTTCCTCCTCCAGGACGTTCTCAAATAGTTGTTTCATTGTGTTCCTCCTCCTCTAGTAAATTTAACTTTTATTCTATCTATTTGTGTACTCAATGTATGTATGCAGGCAAAATATGTTGAGTGTTTCAAAAAGAATCATGGAGATGTTGCGGATTATGCAAGAGCGTCGTTAGATGTTGGTGCGGCATACAAAGCCAGTGGAGGTCTACCACATGGGAGGTATGTGTAAAATTATGATAGTGTATATGTTAATGAATGTCAATTCTCCACACTTGTATTTTATGTAGACTTAGGATGGACGATAGGTATGTGGAACGATGCTTATGCTAGACAACGACGGTCCTCTACTACCAGTTCTAGTCGATCCCAGGCGATTGCAGTGAACGAGGAATTAAATGAAGAAGTGAGATGCAACATGGAGCAGATGCAACAACAACAAGTGCAGGTGCAATGGATGCAACAACAGCTACAATATCTCTGTATGGCACATGTAATATGTAATATTAACAACTGAACAATTCATTCAATTCCAAAAAACTTCTATTTAAGATCTCACCAAATAAATTGAGTGATGCAATTTTTGTCTCATGACAACACTGGTTCTCAGTTCGGTATGTTGTTCCAGTTCGACATGATATCGCAGGTACACTTGCCACTCTTCTTAAAGGTAGAATGCTCCTTACCGTATGTGTGTTAAACTAATTAACTAAATATATTGACTTGATGGAGTTCCTCGGTTCTCAGTTCGACATGTCTCATCCCACCCAGCCAGAACTTCAGATTGGCTCCTCGTCACAGTTATAACTGCACATCCTATTAGTCCGAGTTATAATACAAAATTGTAATCATATATTCCACAACAATATATGTCACAAGGTTACCAAAGTGGTCAATCACATGTTCCACAACCTCAAGGATTCATGGCGATATTGGCTGGAACTCATCCTGGATTGCAACCTTATCTAGGTGTCTGTGCTCCTGCGCTCCGTGCTCATGAGCATCGCGAGCCTTGCCTCGTTCTTCCACGCGCTCTCCATCTAGCTGGGCGTCCATGACAAGGGATCCTCATCGCCTCTATCACTTCTTTCGGGGCCCAAGGGGGTGCTTCTGCAAGATTAGGGCAAGAAAGATTTGGCGTGTTGGGCGATTTGAGTGTTGAGGGCTAACTCTAAATCTTCTTCTTCTGTTGATTCGAGTTTTTTTAGGGAAGTTGCGTTGTTCTTTCAGTGGTTGTTGTGGTTATGGCGATTTTGCAGGAAATCGATGATAATTCGGGCAAAGAAAGAGGGCAGTTTCATCATTTGAGTTCAAGCACCGGGGATTTAGATAAGAAATTTCAGGAAGGGTATTTTCGGGAAGGAGATAGAAACTTTACCCTCGGGGGCGGAAGACACGAGATAAGTCTTCACAGAGTGACCTAGGGTTGCCTCCCCACCGAGACGAGCCATCAATCACCAAATACACTAGATCTGAGAGGAAATTTTCGGCAACTTTTTGGGGGGGGGGGGGTGGGAAAGATCTTTCGCCCAAGTGGTTCGAGCGCGACTTTCTCCTATTGTGATGGTGTCAAGTGATGGTGAAAGTGGGAGTAGGGAGATGCCAGCAAAGCTAACTGGCGGGAAGGCAAATATTCTTGGTGAAGACTCAAGCAAAAGTGATGAAGAAAGGGGGAAGAGATGGAAGGGAGAGATGGCGGCTGGAGGAACAAGGGGACAAAAAAGTAATTGGGTCGGAGACAGATCTGGAAATGGAAAAGGGGGAAGATTCAACCAAGGTTTTGGAGGAAGAGGTCGAAATCCTCAGTTCTTCGACGTCACTAGAGGGAGAAGAGGTGGAAGGGCTGGGATCTATGATACTAGTGAGGGTGTAGAGGGAGACATGCTGGACGTGGAAGGCACCGGTGGCATCGATCTCAAGAGTGGCAGACTTGGCAGCAAAGACAAGAGATGGACAAAGATGTGGAGGGGGAGATGGGATCTGCTAATGAAGGTATGATCAGAAATTTTCAACAAATTTCAAGGAAAGATTTGTTTGCTGGAGGTAGCTCATCAAAAGGGATGGAAGAGAGTAAGAACAACAGCTTGGTAGAGGCAGAGAAGATGGCTAAGATTAAGGGCAAACAACTGGTTGATAGTGGTATGAATCTTCCTAAGGAAGGAAAAGGTGAGATTCAACAGTCTCTTGATCCTTCCTTTCAGTGTTACAATTGTGGTAGTTGTGAGCATAAGATTCAGAATTGTCTGGAAGCTAAACAATGTAGTAGATGTGGCAAAGTCGGACATGAGGCTGAGGTTTGTTATACAAAGCTGCTGAGAGACTTCATTGCACCGCTATGTGCTACACAAGTGGAGGGCCAAAGTTTCTTCTGTATTCCTGATATAAAAACTGAGAGGAAAGTGAAGAGAAGAGAACCAACTGTTATGATAAAAGTCATAAAGGGGACTGCTACTGCGAAGCGAATTGAGGATGAATTTCGACAGAGTGTTACCCATAGCAACTGGGAGTGGTCAGCTAAACAAATTTCTGAGAATTGTTTCATCATGAAGTTCCCATGTAGTAAGATGATTGATGACTGGGGTGAATTCAAGATTGCACTGTCTGCTAATGATGCAAAGATTACTGTGAAACCTTATTCTTCCAACATGGAGGCAAAAGGCAAACTTCATGAGGCTTGGTTTAGAGTGGGAGGTATTCCTGAGGATAATAGAAACAAGAAAACTCTAGCTTATGTGGGATCACTGGTTGGGATGACCATTTTGGTGGACAAGGATTCTATGGAAGACTTAGCTCTTGACTATGTGAGAATGAAAATTGCATGCAAAGATATTACAACGGTGTCAACTTGTGTGGAGGGGGCTATCTATCCTTATTACTATGATTTTTGGTTCCAGGGGAAGGTTATGACAGAAGTGAAAAATCCTGATGAGGGGATCAATATTTCAGAAAAAGGAAAAGATCCATCTGGCACATTTCCAAAGAATGATGAAGGAAATGAGAAGAAAAAGACAAATGAAAAGGATCAAAGTGAGAAAAAAGGAAATGAGATAAATAGGACAAATGAAAAGAATGAAACATAGAAGAATAGTGGTGCAAATGACAATGCTGGACAAAGTGAGAAAAACAATGAAGGGGGAAACAGTAAGAATCTACAAGCTGTGGGTCTCATACAAGAACAAAAGGGAAAACGGTGCTTGACTGAGAACTTCTCTAAACAGTCCTGGAATGCTAGTGAAGATGATCTGCTAGGAGAGGAATTGGAAGAAGTATCTAAGGAGGTCTCTTCACTGCGAAGGGAGCATCAGTTTATGGTCCAAAAGTGTGAATATTCAAGTGCAAGCATCATATAGAAGCTGAATAGTGTGAAGAGTCATGAGAACACATTTCAAATGGAGACTAAAGACTCTATGACTGAAATCTATGAAGATGTGCAGTTGTCCAAAGGATTGAAAATAACTGATAGACAAATTCTTCCAGTTACAAGGTGCAGTGAAAGAGTGCAGCAACAGGCATATGACAAGATAAGAATGAAAAGAAATGAGGAGACAGAGACTACTGTTAAAGGTATGCCATCAAAAAGCTCCTCTTTTACTTTACTAAGTTATGATAGTATTGCTAGATTGGCTAAGGATATGGGTGTCAAAGTCACTGAGAAAGATTTTGATACTATAGACATTATGAAAGATTTAGAAAGAGCTAGAGTTGCTTTACATAAGAAAAAACAGAAACCTACCCAGAATGAATTAAATGATACAGATGAAAATCCTGATAAGAACCAATTCTTGTTAGAATGGAAAAATGAGGTGTGGCTGGACAAGGAGGAGAATAGACAGGCTGAAAGTAAAAATAATAGGAAAAGCAATACTATGAATAAAAATATTATGGCTAGATCTCCCAGGAGAAGTAGGAGGAGTGTGCCATCTATATACAGGAATATTGGAGTTAAAGTAGCTCCAAATTCCAGGAAGAAAAAATCAAAAGGTTGAAAATGGAAGGCCTATTCTGGAATGTTAGAGGGGTCAGGAAGAAAGGGAATGTTGCTTATATAAGAGAATTAATGAATGAAAATAATTTAGATATAATATGTTTACAATAAACTATGATAAAGGAGTTAACAGAAGACCTCATTAGGAAAATTGATTGCAAGAAAAAGTATATCTTGCACAATATGGCATCCGTTGGAAAATTTGGGGGGATGCTGACAGGAATCAATATAGGAGATTCGATGTCATATCCCACCAGGAAGGCAAATATATTACTATGTGTAATCTCTATGATAAAAAAATTAAAATAAATTGGAAGTTGTGTAAGACCTATGGTGCCTCTAGGGATGATAAAAGAGAAGAATTCTTTAAAGAATTTGTAGAATTTAGTTATCAGAGTAATGAGCCTATCATCTTTGGATGAGATTTTAATATGATTAGGTTTGATTATGAGAAAAATAAAAACTATAGACATAATAAATTTTCAGATTTATTCAATGCAATTATTAATAGTAATGAACTGATAGAACTTCAGCTGTCAGGGGGGATTTTCACCTGGTCTAACAATCAGAAGGATCCAACTTTAGAAGCTCTGGACAGAGTATTAGTAACTAAAGAATGGGAACAACTTTTTCCTAACATTTTGCTTTATAAAAAGCCAAGAGTTTTTTCAGACCATAATCCGCTCATTTTAACCCAAAAAATAAGAAACCTAAAAAGTTATTCTCATTTCATTTTGAGTCCTATTGGCTTAAAAACCCAAAGTTATTAGAGAATGTGGAAAGAATTTGGGGAGAACCAGTTAAGGACAAGGATGTATTGAGTAGTTTCCTCTTTAAAATAAAAAAATTAAGAATTTTTTGAAGGGTTGAAACTTCAATGAAGCAGGTAAAAACAAAAAAAAGGAGAAAAGATATACAAAAAAATCAAAGAAATTGAAGATAAGGAAGAACTTTTAATTGCCTCTAGTGAGATCATGAGTAAAGTAGATCTTCAGAGTGAACTGTTTGATCTTTACGAAATAGAAGAATTATATTGGCAGCAACGTTGTAAAGAAAAATGGTTAATGGAAGGAGACCAAAATATTGAGTGCTTCCATAGAATTGCGAATGGAAATAAAAGGAAAAATACCATTTTCTCTATGAAACATGAAGAAAAAATATTGAAGGGAATGAGAATCTTCGCAATCATGCAACTGATTACTATAAAAATCTGTTTGGTAAAGTTAGTGATAGTGCTTTTAATATGTATTCTGAGCTCTGGAATGATAGTGAGTATGTAAGTATGGAAGAAAATGACATTTTGACTAGAGATTTCGAAGAAGAACCCTTTTTTCAATGCATAATCTTCAGGTCCTAACCAAATACCTATTGAGTTCTATCAAACTAGTTGGCAGATAATCAAAAAGGATATTAAGGGTATTTTTGATGACCTTCATAGGGGAAAGCTCAAATTGTTTAAAATCAATTTTGGGGTTATAACCATGATTCCAAAAGTTAGAGATGCAGAAAAAATAACCCAGTATAGGCCCATTTGCTTATTAAACTGCATTTACAAATGGATCACAAAGGTCTTAACTACAAGATTGGAGCCTTTGGCTCAGAGACTTATCTATAATGCACAGTCAGCCTTTATCCCTAACAATAATATCATGAATCGGGTATTAGCATTGCATGAAGTACTGCATGAATCTAAAAAAACAAAAAAAGATGGAGTTATTCTGAAGCTTGATTTTGAGAAGGCTTATGACAAGGTTAATTGGAATTTTCTTCTTAAGTGCTTGGATTCTAGATGCTTTTCTCCTATCTGGTGTAATTGGATGAGGTCCATTCTGGAAAATGGAACCTTATCAGTTAAGCTGAATGAAGAAAGAGGTCCAGATTTCTAGAGTTACAAAGGGGTAAGAAGGGAGACCCTCTCTCTCTATTATTTAACTTTGTAGCTGATTGTTTGACAAGAATGGCAAATAAAGCCAAAGAAAATGGGCTCATTACTTGTCTTGCAGACAACTTAGTTGATAATGGAATTGCAATTTTGCAATATGCCAATGACACAATTTTATGCTTACACTACCAGGATTTCGGTTTATTGCGACAAAAAAAATCGTTGCAATAGGTCGAAATTCGTCGCGATAGGTTGTTGTCGCAATGAAATAGAACGTCGCGATAGTTTTTCCGACTCGTGGCGATAAAAGCCGTGGCAATAGGTTATTGCAATGACTTGACATCCGTGGCAAATAGTATGGTATTGCGACGACTCCACGTTCGTTGCAAATAGTATGGTATTGCAACAGTTTAACGTATTATGACGATTTAACATATTGCGACGAAAATATCGGTGTTGCAATGATGTCACAATCGTGGCAAAAAGTATGGTATTGCAATGACTCCACGTTCGTGGTAAATAGTATGGTATTGCAACGGTTTAATGTATTGCGACGATTTAACGTATTGCAACGAAAATAACGGTGTTGCAACGATGCCACGTTTGTGGCAAAAAGTATGGTATTGCAACGACTCCACGTTCGTGGCAAATAGTATGGTATTGCAACGGTTTAACGTATTGCGATGATTTAACAATTGCAACAAAAATAACGGTGTTGCAATGATGCCACATTCGTGGCAAAAAGTATGGTATTGCAACAACTCCACATTCGTGGGAAATAGTATGGTATTGCAACGGTTTAACATATTGCGACGATTTAACATATTGCAATGAAAATAACGGTGTTGCAATGATGCCACATTCGTGGCAAAAAGTATGGTATTGCAACGACTCCACGTTCGTGGCAAATAGTATGGTATTGCAATGGTTTAACGTATTGCGACGATTTAACGTATTGCAACGAATAGTACGTTATTTGCGACGATTTCACATCTATGACGATAAGTACGGTATCGCGACGATTTCGTACTCGTGGCGAATAGTATGGTATCGCGACGTTTTCACATTCACGGCGAATAGTACGGTGTTGCAACGATTTCACATCTGTAGCGAATAGTACGGTGTGGCAACGTTTTTACATTCGTGGCAAATAGTATGGTGTTGCAACGATTTCACATCCGTGGCGAATAGTACGTTATCGCGACGATTTCACACTCGTGGCGAATAATATGGTATCACGATGTTTTCACATCTGCGGCGAATAGTACGGTATCGCGACAATTTCACACTCGTGGCGAATAATATCGTATCGCGACGTTTTCACATTCGTGGCGAATACTACGATGTTGCAATGATTTCACTTCCGTGGCGAATAGTACGGTATCGCGATGATTTCACACTCGTGGCAATAATATGGTATTGCAACGATTTCACAGCCGTGGCCAGTAATACGGTATTGCAACGATTTCACGTTCATGTCGAATAGTACGATATTGCAACGATTTCAAAACCGTGGCAACAGTATTGTATTGCAACGATTTCTGATGTGTGGCAATAGGTTTGTAATGCAACATATTCAAATCTGTTGCAACAGGGTCATAATGCGACGTTCTTTGGGTGGTGGCAATAGCAGTCTAGTGCAACACTTTTTTGGTCGTAGCCAAATGTTTGTAGTGCAACATTTTATAATTTGTGGTAATAGCTAGCTTCCTATTGCAACAGTTTATTTTTGTCGCAATAATCTGTTAATGCCACATTTTATAATTAGCGGCACTAGAATCCTAATGCACCAGGTTTGAAAATTAGTGGCAACAGAATCAATTTATTCGCACACGATACGTCTGTTGACTTAACAAAAAACATCCAGCAATTGATGCAATGCTCAAGGACCCTTGCGTCGTTACGAGACGATGTTATTTAAAGTTTTTTCAGTTTGCAACATTGCATCCATTAAAATAGCACCGCGATGAGTTGTAGTACTAGGAATAGTTTCTTGAACATCCAACTTCGACTTGGTGCGAGCAGGAGCCTTTTGTGGAGTTGTTGCTAGCCGTTGTTGATTTTGCAAGCTCTCCATCATTCTGCACATGTCTACTAGCTCCTTTTCTTGCCATGCAAAATTGGCTGCCATCTGATCATGTAAAGCCCGGACTTCCTAGTTGAGCTGTTCATTTGCCTGGACGAAGTCATCCATCTGGGAGGTCATATTATCATTTCTTCCTTCCAACTCTTGCACCTGAGAGCTGAGGTCTTCATTTCTATTTTGCAAGGATCGAACTTGCTGGCTGAGCTGGTCAGACATCTGGATACGCAGTCTTTCAGAAACATTAGGTTTGGCCATATAACCATGCCCGCAAAACTGTGATCCTCCAGAACCGGTTGCGGATATATAAGTAAGCTGGAAGATATTGTTTCTTTCCTCATCTAGGATTGGGACTCCCAGCTCAGCTTCCTTGACGTTGATTTGGGTACGTGCCTGGGTCTATATACAAAAAGAAAAGTCACATGTACATTGCAAATATTTATTTAAATGGGGACTGTTTGAAGTGTTTCTCACATGTACAGCTTCTGCCTGCTCGTTTGCCCATTGACCGTTCTTCACAAGGCTTGCCTCCCACAGTTCTATGTCATCGGGTTCTTTTCCAGTCTCTGGGTCTTGCTACATCAAATACAAGTAAAATTTGATTGAATGATTGCAGTGCAAAGTAAAAGCATGATTTAGTTTTCATACCTTCTCGTAACTAAGTTGGGCGTAAGATTTCGAGCCAAGCAAGTGTTTTGTCTTTTGAGTACTTCGATTTCGTGAATTGGTTCTGCTTATTGACTGCAATTTTAAGAATTAATTTCACGAATGGGTGTTATCAAATAGTTTTTGTAGGATATGAAGGTATTAGAAAGCTAGCTGACCTTGAATCGCTCGGACCCAAAATAGTCCATAAGCGCCAACCAATCGGAATCTGCTACGTCAACATGCTTGTTTTGTATACGTTCCTCATTGGTCGAATACTTCTTATAGGTGGCATGCAATGTTGATCGCCACCCCTTGTAGCGCTCACCAGCAATCTTCAATATTTTTCTTCTGGTATCATCTGTGTCCTCCAAGTCCTAGGCATTCTATACATTGTATATCACACTGTTATAAACGTACAAGATGGAGGTCGCTAGAAAAAAATACTTATGTGGGGTGTCACAACACTAACTAGAATGTCTCTCACTATATCGCTCTTCGAAGTATCGCCAACCTCTGCCCACTTCCTTACACCAGCGAGGGGTGCATTTTTTTGTTGTAATAACCACATCATCGACAAAGTGCCGCTGATTAGGACCAACCACAGCACCCAACCTATCGGACCACTGAATTTGTAGCTTCCGATTCTGATCATTCGTTCTATTTGCAGATGCTAGATAGCGCAATTTAGCAACCTTAAGTCCTTTAGCCACCCCTCTTCCAAACTTCTTTCCTTCTGTTAGTGTCATTTAAACGGTAAACGTTTAACGCAAATTAGCAACTGACCAGGCCTAGTATCATGTACAAATAGTGTGAAAGAAAAAGAAGTATGATGTTTTACCATCTTCAGGATGAGTGCGTCCAATACGAGTGTGGGAACACCGCGTCACAACAGCATTTTGCTCCATATTGGGCGATGCATCGACTTGTTGACTTCTTTGTTGCTGTTCATACCCTACAATCAGGTATCAGGCAGTAGTCAGTGGTGCTACAGCACCCATAGTACTGCAGGGGATTTTCAGTCCAGCTGCGAAGCAGGCAAGACAGTAGCTGGCGATACTAGAGAAAGAGGGTGTTCGCCGAGTGCTCATCCTCTGCAGTACTGCCAGTTCGGTGTGACCGACGTCAGTAGGAGCGCGTCTCGAGGCGAATTGGTGGCAGGGCGAGTCATGGACATCAGCAGTATTTGCCTTTCCTTTCTTCAATGATGACCTCGTTTTTCAGCGGAACAGGTGTATCTTGGGTAGAAGTTCCTGAACTATGCTCTCCTCGGGTGAAAAGATGGCTTGGCGCCCGCCCTTTATTTAGATGTTGGGGCAAGGCAAGCCCAAGGAAAGTCTAGGTTGGTGCTCCCCTCCACAGTCAAGCTATTATCTCATTGAACCATGGCTATTTTCTTACAATTGCACCGTTAAGCGAATGAATCCATCAAAAGGCCCCACCGATCATACAGTTCTGATAGGCGTTCCAAAGGAAAAGAAGGCAGGGAATATTTTCTATTTAGCAGGTAGAGGATGCAAGACAGATGAGGCGGGAAGCTTGCGATGTTTAACAAAGCTAGGGTTCGGTCTGGCAGTGTAGTGACCACATTTAAGTCAGAGGATCGAAGTCCAGATCACACCGTTGATCTCACGTGACTTACATTTTTACTGCAGGCGATGCAGTAAAGAACCAACGGTGTGATTCCGTTAGATCTTTACTGCATCACGTGCAGTAAAAACGTATAAGTCAGGTGATCTGCGTCCATTGATATCACCCCAGAGCAAGTCTCGAGGCTAGGAGGACAGTGTGGCGGATCTAGGAATTGAATTTAGGTGGATTGCATACTAATATTTTGCTCTGCACGTTAGCATCTCGCCCTAAAGTGCTAGAACGGATACATGAATATAATCTTGTGTTAATTACCAAACATCAGCAATGCATTTGGCAGTGTAAAAAACGGAATTGAGATCATATAAGCAGCAATGAACCCTCATGTACATGCATCTCTAAACTATATGATACTAACATTTCTTAGTGGACAAGGGTTAATGATATTGGACTATTTTTTCCAGGGTATGCCATGTCAGGGGCATAGCATGTAGGTATGCCGTAATGGCCAGGGGTTTGCGGGCGGTGGGGTCATCATGGCACGCGAACGATGGGCCGTGGAGAAGGAGGGAGACGCGCTGGGGAGGATAGTGAAGTGACCACCAGCACGGCGTGGGCGCCGGCCAGTGCCGGAGTGACCGGCGGCGACATGGGTTTGCGGGCGGCGCGGTTATCATGACACGCGAAGGATGGGACGTGGCGATGGTCGAGGGAGACGCGTTTCTGAGGACATTGAAGTGAGCAGCAGCAGGGCGTGGTCGCCGGTGCTGGAGTGGCGGCGGCAAGAGAGCCCAGCGTGCGCGTGTAGGCATCAATAAATCACGCCATCATATATACTCACCAGCAGGGCGTGGGCGCCGGCCGGTGCCGGAGTGACCGGCGGCGACAGGGGTTTGCGGGGGGTGGGGTCATCATGACACGCGAAGGATGAGACGTGGCGATGGTGCAGAGAGACGCGTCGGGGAGGACACTAAAGTGAGCAGCAGCAGGGTGTGGTCGCCGGTGCCGGAGTGGCCGACGGCAAGAGAGCCCATCGTGTGTGTGTAGGCATCAATAAATCATGCCATCACATATACTGATTAACTGTTAACTGGGACTAGGAAACTACAGTCGCAATGCTAAAATATTTAGTAGAGCCCGGTACATATTTATACTCATAGTACTAGCATGGGATGACGAATCTTGGGGTTCCTGAGCATCAGGTGCTGTAATATTCTCTGCATACGATGCAAAGGAATTAACGTGTTATGAATATGTATATTTTGATAGTAAACACATTTATAGTTATATCAGGTGCTTGTTGCCCATCACGATTACTTGTAGACGATATGACGGTTTGGTGTCTTGTTCCTAAAGTAAAGAGTATATATAGTAAGTAACAGTGATAACGTCAGATTACATGAGGATGTGTATTTTAGATCGGGCGGTGTGGTTGCTATGAACTGAAAATGTTTGTTTTGAACAGAGGAATTAGAAATGAAGGAGTAAGAAAAAAACCATACAATCCGAGAAAGAAAAATAAGAAAAACGTGTATAAACCGTGGGAACTAAAAATCTTAGGAATACAAGTTTGGAACACAGGAATGAGAGTACAACATTGGGAGTGGTTGATAAGATAACCATGGTGTCATTTACTTCTAAATCAAGAAATTACATAGTACATGCGGTTTTTAATAGTTATCTTTACTGACATGGAAATGTACTAGAAATACACTACCATAAACTGTCGGAGCGACATTTATTTCGGGGCAAAGGTGTAGTGTATTTTATATATGGAAACAAGTAGAATGCAATCAGATGCTAGGGTAAAATAAAAAGATGAATCGATTGTAGGATGCAGATCTAACGATTGAGGATAGTTGATTGCACGATTGCACCATTAATCAGATTTTATACTAGACATTCATGAAACATAAGATCATATAAGGAGTTGTGACGACAACTAGGAATGAACTGGCTGCAGCTGTTGGGACGACAACTAAAGCGATAAGGAGGTAGTAGCTCTATAAAAAGACGGCATGGATCGTGTAGAACTTACGTAGCACAAAACTGGAGTCCGAGATGTCGCAGGGTGGGGTCGGCAACGAAGAGGTTCGGTAGAGCCCGTCAAACTTGGTCGCTCGACGTTGTACCCACAGTCACCACCACCACTCACACGGGAATTTCTTAGGAATGCAAGTTTGGAACATAGCACTAAGAGGAGAACATGTGTGCCGGGAACGGAAGCCACTATAGGATTAGAGGACGCACATTTATATTCGTCGTGGCTAGCTACAAATGGGCGGGACTGGAATTTTGGGCGCACAGAGTGAAGTTTCAATTGTGAAAATCTCAATTGTGCGCGCCATGAAGAACGAAAATTTTTTCGAGGGACCGCTACCTGCCGTTCATCTTTATTTTCATGGAGATGTAAAAGCAGTCATGTGGTAGTAGGACATTCCAAAAAAAATACAAACAAAAATATGAATCGCCAAATGTATCATGGTGCTAATGCAAACGACATGCAAATACAGAACAACCAAGTCCACGAAAGGAGGACGGCAAATCCATGGTCTAGTAAAAGGTAAACAATCAGCATTTTATATATAACATTCGTCGCAATGAAATGATAACATATACAGAGTATATACTACTACTACAAAAAAAAACATTTTCCCATGTGATGTCTAATCTTCAGGTCGTCGATCCAAAGCCATCTGTGATACGAGTATCACAGGTACATACGATATATATATCAACAATGTCATTGGATATTAGTTACAACGGATAAAGTACTTTTCATGCACCTGTTGCATCAAGTTAATTATGCATCATGTATGTTATTAGTTCTATTACTTGTAAGGATAATGTTTACCGGATTTCATTCATTCAGCCACAAGAAATATAGACGGTCCCAAGTTACAAACATATAGGAGATGTTTTCAATAAAAGAAGTTTTTCAATACTGCATACATAGAACACATTTTTCATGAACATAAAGACATATTTCGTTAACAAACAAGTAATAGGAAAACACGTAGTAGACAGCAAGAACAAGATAAACTACACCTAATACTACTCTACTCAGATATCACGAAATAGATAAACTACTCCTAATACTACTCTACTGGGAGAAAACCACATCCTCCTCCTCCGCCACTGCCGCCTCCTCCGCCTCCGCCGCCGGTGCCGCCTCCTCCTCCTCCTCCTCCTCCGTCGCCGCTGCCGCCGCTACTGCAGCCTCCGCCTCTGCCGCCGCTGCCGCCTCCTCCTGCTCCTCCTTCGCCGCTGCCGCCGCCACCATAGCCGCGTCCACCTTCGCCTCAAGAGACGCCCCCTGCTCCGCCTCCTCCGCTGCCGCCGCTGCACAAGTCGCCTCATACTCCTCAACCTCCGTCACAGTCCGAAGCTTCCCGGCGATGCGGTGCTTAATCTTCAGGAGGCCCTCTACCCCAGCAACCTCCGCGATCGTCTCGTGGAGGGCGTCGAGACAACCGGCCACAGTCATCAACCCGTAGCAGTAGTGGCCCGTGGTGTCCATGCTCGTGTGGAAGGGAAGGGTCCCAAGACCCAGACGGCGACACGAGCGATCTGTGTCGGAAAAGACCTTTCGCGCCACTGCGTTGAGCGCTAGTGCGCTATGAGCGGCGGCGGACTTGGCATCGGTGGCCACCTTAAGGCGCCGATCGAGTTCGTTGATGCGGTCGATGGGGAGTCTGAGAGTCTGCTCAACCCAACCAGGATGAGGAAGTGCAGGCACCACGGGCGGAGATGCGGGCGCCTCCATCAGTTCCATCGGCATTGCCAGCGGCGTTGGAAACGGAGAAGGAGGTTCGGAGGACGTCGATGGCCTAGAGCGCTTCGGTGCGGGGCTACCCATTTGTGTGGTGATGGAGGTGCAGAGAAAGAGCGAGAGGTGGTCGACGGTGGCGGGGGGAGAAGTTTAGAGGCTAGGATCTAAGGAGTGGTGCAGCGGAGAAGCAAGAGGACAGTGAGCCTTTATAGCGGGTCGTCGTCTAAGTGGGCGTGTCGAGGTGATTGGACGCTAGAGGAAATCGCGCTTAATTATGAACCGGTCGGTGGCCCCAGTTTCCTCGAAACCGCAGTTTGCATCCTCTCGGTCCCAACGGCTCGACGTGTCGCATTAGGAATAAATTTACACGCGGGGAAAAAAAATTTCATTATATAAAAAAAATCCGTCCGTACACGCCTAAGTCAACTTCGTGACTGCGCGTCCGTGCCAGCGGACGCCTTGCAGCGAACATGGGCCTAGTCCTGCACGCATTACTTTCATTCGGAGTTTTAACTGCAACTGTGTGCCATACCTTATAACGTCGGTGCACCGACCTCAACTTTTCGTGGTGGGACTAATCCTTCGCACCTGTTCCATATGTTCTTTTCTTTTCTGTCTGTTTTCTCATACTATTTCTGTTCTATGTTCAACATGCATGTGCGACCTCGATCCACGATCATGTTTCATGATGTTATACGTGTGTTTTCTCTTTTTGTTGAAAGATCATCATGTACTGTTTGAGGTATATATATATGCATGCATGTTAGTGTTGTTAAACATGACTGAGGTGTTTTAATTCTAGCTATGTCTAACATGCACGGACCGCAAACATGATCAACCAATTACACTACGTAAGAAACCCAAATAGGAGACAATGATGGGCGATAGATCGGATGTCCATCGATCACAAAGTGATGTGAGACGCGCTTCAAGTCATTGTTTGTCTCCTTTAGCTTTGAAATTACAAATCGAGACGAGCTTCAAACCCTAAGATCTTTTGTTTTTGTCCAATTTGCTCGGTTCACTTGTGACAGGTTAACACATCACTAAACTTAGAGCACATTCACTTGATTGAAATATAGAAATTCTAACACACCAGTATTCATTGACACGAATGAACACGTATATATTAAAAAACACAAGAAATATGTACAAGAACAGAATTGAAGCTAAAAATGTACAAGAACTCCTAAAACTACAAAAGAAATATGTACAAGAACTCCTAAAACTACTCTGTTGGCCTCGCCTCCTCCGCCCTCTCCCCCAACTTCTCAAACCATGACAAGCGGTCCTCCTCCTCCTCGTCATCATCGTTGTCGTCGTGGTGGTGGTGGTCGCTGTCTTCGTCGCCGTCGTCATCGTCGTTGTCATCATCGTCGTCGTCGTCATCGTCATCGTCGTCGTCGTCGTCATCGTCGTCGTCGTCTTCATCATCCTCCTCCTCCTCCTCCTCCTCCTCCTCCTCCTCCTCCTTGTAAGGATCGAATGCCCAAGAGGGGGGTGAATTGGGCTTCTTTTCAAAAATTTAAGGCAATAAAGCTTAATTACTAAAAGCCCAATCCCCTATGCGAACAACCTATGCATTCAAGTGAAAAGTAACTTTGCGGTAAATGAAATGCATAAGTGTAAGGTGAGAGGAAGAGAATGCAAACTCCCGAGGAGACACGAGGATTTATCTTGTGGTTCGGCAAGATTGTCAAGATCTTCCTACATCCATGTTGTGGCACCCACCAAAGGGTATAGCCACACCCAAGTCACCGAGACTAGGGATCTTCACTATACTTCTCCGTTTGCCAACCTCGGCAAGGTGGAGCTCAAGCCTTGTACAACTTGGATCCTCCGAGCTTCCACAACTGTCTTGGCAAGCTCCGGAAGTCTCTCTCAATTACAATCACCAAGGGACACTCCCTTACAGCTCTCACTACACTAGAGATTCCAATCACCAAGAATGGAAGCACACAAGCACTATCTCTAGCAAGTTCTAGCCTATCTCTTGATGTGTAAGTGGTGTAGATGATCTAGAAGTGGTAGCTCAACGTCTTGAATGCTTGAGAATGTGTAGAGTATGTCTGGTAGTCAAGACTTATCGAATAGACTGGTTGAAGGGGTATAAATAGCCAGCCTCCACAAAATAGCCATTGGAAAAGTAGGCTGACATCACTGTTCTGCGAACACCGGATGATTCGATGCTCCCCCTTCAGTGATCATTGGTCAAATCTAAATTAGCTGATGTCACTGTTTCAGATATGACCGTTGTTAGACCGATGTTCCACTTTTCCTCTCATCGGATGATCCGGTGGCACTTACTCCAGAATTGGTTCAGACTTGATGCTTACTGGAGTGATTGACCGATGTGTTTATAGTTGTACATCGGATAATCCGGTGTTACACTTGGTCCAGGGATATAGCTTACTGTACTGATGGACCGATGTAACATTGTCTTTAATCATCGGATGATCCGGTGAGTACTTGGTTCTGAGGTCTTCTTCTTCTGCTGAACCAACTCGACCGATGTGTTGTTCTGTGGAAACATCGGTTGATCCGGTGAGTTGATTTTATTTTCTTTGAGTTGTTCTAAGCGATTCTTTTGTATTTTGCTCGATTGACCTCTTAGAAATTTGATGGAAATATTCTTCTGATGATTGTCAAGCATTGAGTGTTGTCAATTATGGTTGAATAACTTTGACATATGAGCTTTTACTTCTAATCTTCATAACATTGATTGATCTCATAAAGTGATTGTTTAGGGGTCTCCAATGATCAGTAGTTGATGTTCATATTCATATAGATTTCATTTGATTGAGTGATATGGGAGACCTTGCATCCACAAATTCATTAGTAAAATCCAATGGTTGTCATTAATCACCGAAACCATACCTCATGGGGGCTTAGATGCTTTCAATCACCCCCTTTTTGGTGATTGATGACAACACAACAAGTGAAGCATAATAGTAATGAATTTGATAGTACGATACTTAAGAAGATATGCAATGAGTACAAGATATGGCACGTTAAACTTGAAGACTCAAAAGAGATTAATAATGATACAGCTCAATCGATCAATAACTCAAGAGAATAAGTGGCACATGAATACTCAATGAATAGCAAATGAGTAGCAAAAACACCAAATTACAAAAGATATAGATAGAGACTCTGACTCCCCCTACAGCTAGGACTCCCCCTGAGACTGAGCTATCCTCCCCCTGACTCTCTCTAACTCTTCTCCCCCTTTGGGATCAAGACACCAAAAAGGAATCCGAGTGCCTAAGAACCCTGAGTGCTCGGAGCGATGACGAACTAGTCACCGTCGGGGGTGCTGTCGTCAGAGCTGCTGCCTGCTACTACGGCTGAGGCTGGAGTAGAGGTGGAGGGAGTTGTAGGAGCCGCTGTCGATGCCTGCTGAGTCTGGACTGCAGGAAGAGGGGTACTGACAACAGACACTGGCGTCTGCTGGAAAAGCGTCGTGGCCGGCAATGGGGAGTGGATAGGGGCGCCTGGAGCTAGCAGTGGGGACATGCTAATCGTCGGGATTGGCGTGGTCGGCACTGGCGCTGAAGCTGGAGCCAGGACAGGCGGGGCTGGAGCAAAGCCCGGAAGCTGCGACGGTAGGGCAATCCTGGTCTGTGTGTATAGGTTGGTGATCAATCCCAGGATGCCCATCATCGCCTGCTGCATCTGCTGCTGCTGGTCGAGGGAGTGCTGGTGCATCTAATCAATTAGCCCAGTTAGCCGGTCAGTGTCCTCTCGCCTCTCACGGGCGATCTGTCACTGCATCTCCTGCTGCTGCTGTTGGAGCTCCAAGAGACATGTTGCATGCTCAGCTCGGGCCTACTCAGCTGCAAGTCGGTCCAGGCGCTGCTGCTCAACCATCTGTTGTAGTAGTGAAGTAAGCTCGGACGGCTGAGAGACTTGTGCCTCTGAGACGGGAGGTGAAGTGGGAGGTGGCACAGTCGACCCTCCAGCCTCCGCGTCGTGCTACCTGGGTGAGGGAGGAGGTGGGATGTACTCCTCAACGCTGTCATCGGTGTCACTCTCGGACCAAATATGTTGAAGGTCCTCACCCTGAGACTCTGCCTATGCCAGTCTCTCATCTTCCGTCTCAAGGTCTGACCAATCCTCCTCGGATAGACGAGCACAGACCTGACGCTCAACTGGACGGCCAAGGCGGCGGTATCCAGGAGCTGGAGCACGGTAGTGACTGAACCGTGTGACATTCTCGTCGGTGAGACTGTCACGCACGGTCGTCCCCTCAGTAGCAACATGTAGAGCAAGTAACTGATCCAGTGACCAAACACAAGCTGCCTCATCATCCCAACTCCATCTGTGATCACGTCCTCCATCTCACATATGAGGATGTCCACAATGTCGAACTCCATCCCGTTCATGATGTAGAACAGGAGAGTCTGCTGCAAGCTAGTGAACCCCTCAAGGTATCCGAACCTCGGAAGTAGTGTGCGGCGCAAGGCAAGGTGCATAGTGCGCGCAGCTGGAGTGAGCAGTGCCGGTACCCTCGGCTAGTCTGGAGAGAATGGCGGAGCAAACAGTGAGTGTATCTCCTCCAGTGGTGGTGCCACTCCTCCAGTGAGCGGTCTCCTCGGTGGGTCGGCCTGTCCATACACCCTCTCGTGCAGGCAAGTGTCATGGAGATCCACTCCTAGCAGCTTCCCCGAAGTCTGCCTAGTCAAGTGATGATGCTGGCCCATGAACATAAAGTCAATGGATCTGTGGCCCTCAGAAACGTAGAGTGTAGCGTAGAATACGCGGACCCAATCCTCTATGTAGGCACTCCTCTCGTAGGACATCAGCTCCACCAGCCCTCTATACCTCTCAAAGTAGGGGCGTATCTACGTCTCGGCTGCCAGTGCAAGCTGATCCCAATCCAGAAAGTTGTGCTGGAAGAGCTTATGGCCCCGACGTCTATATGTCTCGTACAGCGACGCCTGTGTCAAGGTCCAAAAGCGGCTATCCACAAGTGTCTCTCTGGGCTGCGGGAACCATTCCTCAAGCAAGATGCTCCATCTGAGTCTTCTGAGATGCTTGGCCTTCAATTTCCTATAGTCTGTCAGCCGGACACCCTCACCAACACGGACGTTGGTGTCCATCTCATAGACGGCTCTCTGGGTTGCCCTGTCCTCTCGAAGATCAGCGGCTGACGGTCTCGGTCGTGGTACTGCTGCTAGATGACCCCCACGGGTCCTGGCTGAGCGCCGGCGAACGAGCGGCACTTCGGGCTCTTCTTCTTCCTCGGACTCATCTGGCACGGGAGGCTGCCTCTGACGATCCTCGCGGATCCTCAACGATCCTCCTCAGCCATGCTCTCACTCCTCGGCGGCGCGAGCGGCCATATAAGCCTTCTTCTTTTCCTTCGACAGTTTTCTCTTTTTGGCGGTCGGCTCCGCAATGGCCTTGCCCTTTCCCTTCTTGTCATGGGCCATGACGATGATAAGGATGATGCGAGAGAATGAGGTTGTGTCGGGCGCACGGACGCGGCCGTAAACCCTACCAGCAAAGAAACGGCGACCGTAGAGGGAGGCACCACAACGGCGCAGAGGGTGGCGGTGTGGCTGTGCTTGTGGCGGCGGTGGTGCACGGGGTGGAGCAGAGGCGGCGGCGGTGGCGCTGGGTGGAGCAGCGGCGGCGGTGAAGAGGGCGGCGGCAGCGCTGCTGCGGTGATGCGGTAGCGGCCGGAGGCGGCGGCGGCCGGAGGGCGCGGTGGAGTTAGGGCGAGCGAGCGGCGGCGGCGGAGGTGGGGAGTCGGGCGCAGTGGAGTCGGAGAGAGAGAAGTGGGGAGTGAAGAGGCGCGCTTAAAAGGTGGGGCCCAAACCCTAGCTTAAAATTTAACACCGGATGAACCAACGTCGAATGAAAGGAGCATCGGTCGAATGGCACAGTAAGGGTATTCCAAAAGGTACCGTTGACACCGGATGGTCCGATGTGGAAGAGGTTTTCATCGGTGGAATTCAGCACAGTTCCAGATATGTGAACATCGGATGGACCGATGTTTTGCAGAATGAACTCGTCGGTTGATTTGTGTTACTGACTGAACTGGCTCTTGGTCTTTGAACACCAACTGATCCGATGATGGTCAAACTAAGCATCGGATAATCCGATGACTACAAAACAGCAACATCCCATATATTTCCTTTGACTCAAACAAACAATCACGAAGAAACACATGTCTTAGGACTTTTTGGCCAACCCCTTACCCCTCAAAAATACTAATTGCCAATAACTTGGCTAAGCCCTAAAACAAGTAGAACATCAAAGAAAAAAGGGAGGAAATTATCCAAATAAAATGTAAGGCCCATGCTTTGTGAGCTAGAGGATGAAGACTTCTATCTCTTTAAAGCATGTTCCTTTAGGCTTTAACGCACCTAACATTTTGTTCTTTCCACATCATATGAGTTGAGATATTGCATTTCAAACAAGTCTCTTTCTCATGAGGTGTGTTCCCCTTTGTGACAATCTACCGTATGCAATGCCAAACAATTTATAATGCAAGAAATTTAAATGCGAGTGCAAGTCTATATGGCAGGCATCATGCAAGGCATAAAATTAATCTATCTTGCCAAATTTGAACCTTTCAAAGGCTTCTTCAGGGAGAGCCACTCTCCAATCCTTGGGGAAACCCAAAGGAACCTCCATCCCAAGCTAAACCTTGCTCACCCCTATCCTTTGAAAGTTAGACAAGACCTATTTGAGATGCATTCTTACATGATTATGGCAACTTACATGACGTTCGATGCGTCTAGCACATTTAATTCACTCCTTGACCTCGAAAAGGTTTTCTCATCAAGTGGTTTAGTGAAGATATCCGCCAATTGTTCTTCGGACCTAACACCTCGTAATGAGATGTCTCCCTTAGCTTCATGGTCCCTCAAGAAATGATGGAGATTATCAATATGCTTAGTGCGGGAGTGTTGAACGGGGTTTTTAGCTATCTTAACCGCACTTTCATTGTCACAAAGGAGAGGCACACAACCAAGTTTAATACCAAAGTCCAAAAGGGTTTGCTTCACATAAAGAATTTGGGAACAACATGCACCGACCGCAATATATTCCGCTTCCGCTGTGGACAAAGCGACGGAATTTTGCTTCTTGCTAGACCAAGATACTAGGGAATGCCCAAGCAAGTGGCACCCACCGGAGGTACTCTTGCGATCCACCCGGCATCCGGCAAAGTCCGAATCCGAGTATCCCAAGAGATAGAATTTTGCACCTTTAGGGTACCACAAGCCCACACTAGGGGTATGCTTAAGATACCTAAGTATCCTAAAGACTGCCTTCCAATGCGATTCTTTAGGTGTCGCTTGAAAGCGAGCACACAAGCATACACTAAACATGATATCGGGCCTAGATGCTGTAAGATAAAGCAATGAACCAATCATAGAATGGTAGTTGGATTGATCAATAGGTTTACCGTCCTTATCCGCGTCGAGATGACAATTTGTTGCCATTGGAGTGCTTCTGGAGCTACAATCTCCCATCTCAAATTTCTTCAAGAGGTCCTTGGTATACTTATCTTGATAGACGAAGGTCCCCTCTTGAAGTTGCTTGATTTGAAATCCAAGGAAGAAGTTGAGTTCTCCAATCATCGACATCTTGAATTCCCTAGACATCATTTTGCCAAACTCATGGCTAAGAGCTTCGTTAGTTGAACAAAAAATAATATCATCAATATAAATTTGACAAATAAATAATTCTCCGTTGATGTCTTTGTTGAAGAGTGTAGTGTCCACCCTCCCGATCTTGAATCCTTGCATGATCAAGAAGTCCCGTAGTCGTTCATACCATGCCCTAGGTGCTTGCTTGAGCCCGTAGAGCGCCTTGTGCAACCTAAACACATGATTAGGATTCCTCGGATCTTCAAACTCGGGAGGTTGTTCAACATAGACAAGCTCATTAATATAACCATTAAGAAATGCACTTTTCACATCCATTTGATAAAGCTTTATGTTATGATGTGATGCAAAGGCAAGAAGTATACGGATGGCTTCTAACCGAGCGACCGGAGCAAATGTCTCCCCAAAGTCTAGTCCTTCAACTTGTGAGAACCCCTTGGCCACAAGCCTTGCCTTGTTGCAGACCACCACGCTGTTCTCATCTTGTTTGTTGCGGTACACCCACTTTGTTCCGATGACGTTCTTGTCCTTGGGTCGCTCCTCCAACACCCAAACTTCATTGCGGATGAAGTTGTTAAGTTCTTCTTGCATGGCCATCACCCAATTTGGATCTTGGAGAGCTTCCTCAATGTGAGGGGGTTCTACACATGAAACAAATGATTAGTTCTCACAAAACAAAGCGAAATGGCGAGAACGTGTACTTACTCCCCTTGACGGACTTCCGATAATTTGGTCCATCGGATGCGCCTTGGAGATGCGTCCATGCCTCATAAGTGGTTGTGAAGCACTTGGCGGTGGTGATGCGTGTTGCTCTTCTTGTGGTTGGACTTGATCATGGACTTCTTCTTCTTCTTCTTGATGTTGTGTGGCTTGTGAGTCTTGAGTCGGCAATGGATCATCCTTCTCTTCTTCGTCAACTTGACGCACCATAGATGTGTTGATGTTGGAACTTGAAGCTCCCCCTTGATCATGGCTCTCCTCAACTTTAGGCTTGATGTCTCCAATGGTCATGTTCTTCATAGCTTCTCGTAGAGGCTCATCATCTATTTCATCATGACCAAAACTCTCCTCTTGGGAGCCACTATTTTCATCAAACTCAACATCACAACTTTCCTCAACTAACCGGAGGTTTGGTTAAATACTCGATATGCTTTTGAGTTTGATGCATAACCAAGAAATATACCAACATCACATCTTCTTTCAAACTTACCGAGCCTTTTCTTGCGGTAGATGTAGCACTTGCACCCGAAGAGTCGAAAATAAGAGATGTTGGGCTTTCTCCCAATGAGAAGTTCGTACGGGGTCTTTTGAAGTAGTCGATGATGGTAGACCCTATTTGCGGCATGGCACACCGTGTTGATTGCTTCGGCCCAAAACTTCTCGGACGTGCCATAGCCATCAAGCATTGCTCATGCAAGTGTGATGAGATTCTTGTTCTTCCTTTCAATGACACCATTTTGTTGAGTAGTGTACGGGCCGAAAACTCGTGCTTTACACCTTCACGATCACACCACTCCCCAATGTTGTAGTTCTTGAATTCGGTGCCGTTGTCACTCCGAACCTTGGTGATGGGAAGTTGAAATTCCCTTTGAGCACGGTTGGCGAAGGTCTTGAACACTTCCGGAGTTTCACTCTTGTCACCTAGAGACAAAGTCCAAGCATAGCGAGAGAAGTCATCAACTATAACAAGACAATAGAGGTTACCGCCAAGACTTTGATATGTGGACGGTCCGAAGAGGTCCATGTGGAGTAGCTCAAGTGGCTTGGAGGTTGACACCATTGTCTTTATCGGGTGGTGTGAAGCAACTTGCTTCCCGGCTTGACAAGCGCTACAAAGCTTGTTCTTCTCAAATGTGACATCCTTCATGCAGGTCACCATCCCAAGCTTGAATGACTTCTTGAGCTTGCTCATCCCAATGTGCGCTATGCGTCGATGTCATAGCCAACCCAAACTTGTCTTAGTGAAAAGACAAGTGGTCAAGCTAGCATCCTTGTTGGAGAAAGTCTACTAGGTAGAGATGTCCATGCCGAAATCCTTTGAAGATTAGTTCTTGGCTTGTTTCACTACTCACAACAACATCATTTTTGCTAAAGGTGCACGTTAGTCCAAGATCACATAATTGTGCAATAGAAAGTAAATTAAAACTAAGTGACTTAACGTACAATACATTGGAAATAGATAAATCATTTGAAATAGCAATTTACCTAACCCAATTACCTTGCCCTTAGAGTTATCACCAAAGGTGACTTGTTCATGATTGTCGGGGTTTTCTATGGTGGTGAACATACCATCATTGCCGGTCATATGTTGAGTGCACCCGCTATCGAGTGCCCAATGCTTTCCTCCGGCTTTGTAGTTCACCTACACACATGAATTCAATTTTTAACTTTAGGCACCCAAGCCAACTTAGGTCCTTGTATGTGTGATACAAGTGTCTTTGGGACCCAAAGTTGCTTGGGGAGCTTCCCCTTCATGCCCTTTATGTCTTTGCTAATGAACCTTGCCTTCACTTTGCCATCTACTTTACTCAAGAGATAATAGTGATCATTGAAAGTAGACTTGTAGTTAGTAGGCAATTTTGGAGAAGGTCGGTTGGGAAGAGGACACTCCCTTGTATGGTGACCGGTCATCTCACAATGTTGGCAATAGGAACCAACTTCCTTGATGAAGCTTGTTCTAAGCTCCGGTGAGGGCACCTTTCCTTTGTTAGGCACCGGGAAGGATCCAAGTCCTCTCTTGTTGAAGGCCTTTGCTTGTTGGAAGAGGATTTCCTTGTGCTTGACTTCTCCTTTTGATAGTCTTGCCACACTAGTGTGGAGACTCTCAATTTCTTCCAACAAGTCCATCTCCCTAGTGTTCTCTTTCAAAGGCAAAGACTTGTGCAAGACATTAGTGGCATGAGAAGTAATGGATACCTTATCATTAAGAGTTTGTTTCTTTACATTTTTCACTTCTTGATCAAGTGCTTCATAAGCAAGGTTAAGGATTTGATGCTCTTGGATTAACTCATTGTGCTTTACCAAGAGTGCTTGGTGGGCTAAGTCAAGCTCATGATGATCTTGCTTAATTTGAGCATTTTCCTCCTCAACTTGCTTGACATGGGATTTGAGCGTGTCATGCTCTTTATGTATGCTTTCGTACTTGTCAAGCAAATCGAGGTTAGCACTCTCAAGCTTAGCCCGAGTTTCTTCAAGAGCCTTAACCTTACTCTTTTCCCTCTTAATGATTGTGTGATATTCATTTATTAGTGAAGTTAAATCATCGGGGGAAAGCTCATAATCGTTAGAATCATCACATACCTTGGTGTTACCTTTAGCCATGAGGCACATGGGTGGTGGATGAAGAGGTGAGTCATCATTGTTGGCAATGGCAAGGCCGTCCAAGCTTTCTTCTTCCGCTTCACTCTCTTCATCACTTGATTCTTCGTCGGTGACCCATTCATTTGCCTCACACATGAACACCTTTTGTGGACCATTTCTTTTCTTTGGGAAGATTTTTGCCTTCTTGCCCTTGTCATGTTTCTTCTTCCCAAAGGATCTTGGTTTGGGTTTGACCTCTTCTTCATCATCTTCACTATCTTCAAGCTTGCGGTGCTTGCTCTTGTGATTTTCTCTCCTTTTGTCCGGTTTTGGACAATCATAGGAGATGTGGCCTTGATCACCGCAATTGTAGCAAGTCTTGTGGTCATCTCTCCTTGGTAGGAACGCTTTCTTCTTGGGATCAAAGGTGTATCCCTTCTTGGCAATCTTGGAGTTCAAGTGAGAGAACTTTCTCATCATCAATGCAAGCTCATCATCGTCATCTTTACTTGATGCTTGCTCTTCTTCACTTGAGCTAGGCTCAACCACCTTCTTTTTCTTGAGACTTGTTTTCTTGGTGGAGGCCTTTAGAGCAATTGTCTTTGAAGATGATTGCTCCATCATCTCAAGTACACTCATCTCATGAGCGTGAATCTCTCCAATAAGTTTTGAAACTTCAATGTGGTCAAGAGATTCTTTTTGAAGCATGGAGTTGATGATGTTGTACTTTGGCTTGGGAAGAAGCATAAGAATCTTGCGGTTGATGAGTCCTTTGCCAAGAGAAGCAATGTCAAGAGCATTAATTTCTTCAATAAGCACATTCAAGCGAGAGAACATTTCATTGACATTTTCATGAGGTAGCATTTTAAACTCATCATATTTAGCTTTAAGCATGTGATATTTTAGTTCTTTGACACGAGAAGAACCCTCATGAATTTCTATCAAGCAAGCCCAAATTTCACAAGCCTTTTCTTTGCTAGCAATCCTAGCAAACACATCTTGACTAATGCATTCATAAATCGCATTCCTAGCTTTAGCATCCCACTTTATTTGATCACCAACATAATTGTGCTCACCAAATCCCGCATGGGTCGCTTCCCATACTTCGGGAGCAATAGCCTCTAGATAAGCGTGCATGCGTGCTTTCCAATAGGCAAAGTTCTTGCCCTCAAAGATAGGAACCGAACACCCAATCTTGGCCATTTTAGCTCTCTAGATGTGAGGCTAGAATGATCCAATGAGCAACCTCGCTTTGATACCAATTGTAAAGATCGAATGCCCAATAGGGGGGTGAATTGGGCTTCTTTTCAAAAATTTAAGGCAATAAAACTTAATTACTAAGAGCCCAATCCCCTATGCGAACAACCTATGCATTCAAGTGAAAAGTAACTTTGCGGTAAATGAAATGCATAAGTGTAAGGTGAGAGGAAGAGAATGCAAACTCCCGAGGAGACACGAGGATTTATCCCGTGGTTCGGCAAGATCGTCAAGATCTTCCTACATCCACGTTGTGGCACCCACCAAAGGGTATAGCCACACCCAAGTCACCGAGACTAGGGATCTTCACTATACTTCTCCGTTTGCCAACCTCGGCAAGGTGGAGCTCAAGCCTTGTACAACTTGGATCCTCCGGGCTTCCACAACCGTCTTGGCAAGCTCCGGAAGTCTCTCTAAATTACAATCACCAAGGGACACTCCCTTACATCTCTCACTACACTAGAGATTCCAATCACCAAGAATGGAAGCACACAAGCACTATCTCTAGCAAGTTCTAGCCTATCTCTTCGTGTGTAAGTGGTGTAGATGATCTAGAAGTGGTAGCTCAACGTCTTGAATGCTTGAGAATATGTAGAGTATGTCTGGTAGTCAAGACTTGTCGAATAGACTGGTTGAAGGGGTATAAATAGCCAGCCTCCACGAAATAGCCATTGGAAAAGTAGGCTGACATCACTGTTCTACGAACACCGGATGATCCGATGCTCCCCCTTCAGTTATCATCGGTCAAATCCAAATTAGCTGATGTCATTGTGTTAGATATGACCGTTGTTAGACCGATGTTCCACTTTTCCTCTCATCGGATGATCCGGTGGCACTTCCTCCAGAATTGGTTCAGACTTGATGCTTACTGGAGTGATTGACCGATGTGTTTATAGTTGTACATTGGATGATCCGTTGTTACACTTGGTCCAGGGATATAGCTTACTGTACTGATGGACCGATGTAACATTGTCTTTAATCATCGGATGATCCGATTAGTACTTGGTTCTGAGGTCTTCTTCTTCTGCTGAACCAACTCGACTGATGTGTTGTTCTCTGGAAACATCGGTTGATCCGGTGAGTTGATTTTGTTTGCATCGAGTTGTTCTAAGTGATTCTTTTGTATTTTGCTCGATTGACCTCTTAGATATTTGATGGAAATATTCTTCTGATGATTGTCAAGCATTGAGTGTTGTCAATTATGGTTGAATAACTTTGACATATGAGCTTTTACTTCTAATCTTCATAACATTGATTGATCTCATAAAGTGATTGTTTAGGGGTCTCCAATGATCAATAGTTGATGTTCATATTCATATAGATTTCATTTGATTGAGTAATATGGGAGACTTTGCATCCACAAATTCATTAGTAAAATCCAATGGTTGTCATTAATCACCGAAACCATACCTCATGGGGGCCTAGATGCTTTCACTCCTCCTCCTCCTCCGGCAATGATGCAGCAGGAGAGTGGGCCAGCTGCTCCGGCTGAGCCGATTGCTCCGGCTGCACCGGTGGCTCCGGCTGCACCAGCGGTGGAACCCCGCCGCGACGGAAGTTCCTCTCCGTCGCCGCCACCAGGGCACTACGGCCCTCGGTGCCGAGCTCCTGGGCCATCATCCCGGACAAGATGTCCAGGCAATCGGCCACACCCGTGAGGGCGTAGAGGTAGCAGCCGGTGGTATCCATTCCCGGAAACTTGGGAAGGGTACCAAGACCCAAGGCGTCCAAGGCCTGAGATGTACTGTTGTACGCCTCTCGCGCCATAATGAGGCGTTGGTCGTCGTTCACCCTCTCGGGGGAGCTGCAGCATATCCGCTTGCAGGGTGGCTGCCTCGGCGGGCTAGGAGGCGGATGGTTGGCCATGGTTGTGGTGGTTCGTCGGTGCCGGGCTAGAGTTGGAACGATGGAAGAATAAGAAAGGAGTGCAAAAGTTATGTGCTTGTACATAATCGACGACGCGCCTTATATATGGTTTGTGCGGAGTAGACGAGGGAGCGGTTCGTTTCCCGCGCATTGAACTCTTTGCAGACCTCGTGCGGCGCAATTAAACCATTGTGGAAGACGATCTTCAGAGATCCTTCCGTCTCTCTTGTATCCATGTGGAACGTCGCGCACGCGTCCCTGCACCACGGCTTCTTAACTTCTCCACAGACCTCGTGGGGCGCATCAGTTACCTGGCGCACTGGAAAGGCCAGCGGCGAGATCTCCGGCGAGCCCCGCCACGGCGGTGCCGCGCACGCACCCTCGCACGAGGAGGAAGAAAAGGTATGTGATGTTGGTTTTCTTGTTTCGTGATGTTGTTTTTCTTGTTTTGTAGTACTATTGTTTTATGTTAATGAACTCAATGTCATTGTTCCTCTGTTCCATCTGTTATTTTGTTTTCTGTCTGTTATTTAATGAACTATCGGTTCTATATATTTGTATTCTCTGTTAATGAAAGACCGTCACGTATGTGCGTTTTTTTGTTGTCAAAGTTGGATTCGATAGTATCATCCATGTTTTTGTATACTGGATCTCGATCCATGCTAGTTGATGTTTCATTGGATGTACGACGATCAAAAAGTTTTTGTTTCGTAGGTTGGATTGGACCATCCATGTTGATATTTCATATGATAATATTTATTTATATATTGATTCTTTATTTTACTAATGTATATTAATAATATACAAATAATAAATATGATGATTGTTTTTTCAACAAAAAGAGAAAACACTTGTATAACACCATCAATTTAACATGATCGTGGATCGAGGTCTTGCACATGCATGTTACACATAGAACACACATACGGAGTACGTAGTTCATTAGACAACGGACAGAGAAGAAAATAACATATGAAATAGACGAACAACATTGAGTTCAGTAACATAGAACATTACAAAACAAGAGAAATGTCATCATGAAACAAGAAAATCAACATCACAAATCCTCATCAACAAGTGATCAATCATGCATGAAACATGATGGAGACCTTGCGGGCTCTCTTTCAAAAGCATGCATGCATGTCCGGCCATCATACATGATCACAACAAAGCATTAATGCTCGGATAGTCGGACGTGTGGCGTACACGCGTTAATTTTCTCTTATGCCGATGGGACGCGTCGAGCCGTTGGGATCGTGCAGCATATATATTTGCCTGCGATAATTGTCTTATTAGAGGCGGGTCTTGCAGCATAACTAACAGCCTGTGGTAATGGTGTTATCACAGACGGATGTTTACCTACATCAAGCCGCCTTTGAAGACCTTTTACCGCAGCCGGTTTCTACCATAACAGTAACCGCCTGAGATAATTAGGTTATCACAGATGGTTCTTTACTTGTATCTAGCCGTCTGTGATAATTGTTTTTCACAGACATGCCTAGCCGTTGGTTAATAACCGCCCGTGATAAGGTATAACCTATGCAGTACTACTGCTGTTATTTCTAATTTCTAGGTCAATTCAATATAATCACAGAACAAAAATCAATAATATCATCACAGAACAAAAGTCAACAATATTATCATCACAGAAGTCAATTTCACTAAAACAATATACATATGTACAAGTTACAGATACAATTCATCTCAAAGTTTACAAGTTTTCACTAAAAACTGTTTCTGTTGGCATAGTCACAAAGTTTTGGCACATCGGCTACTGCACCATCCTCATCAAAGAACTCCCCTCTTTTGTGCAAAATTTCGTGACGAATGAATTGACAGAGTTCACCAGCAATCATGTCGGCTCCTCTACTAGGAATACTTCTACAAACCGGCCATTCTTTGTTCAGATTCTTTGTGTGCCGCAATATAACACATAACAAGGTTTAGAATGTATTGGTTTGAACAATCTCAAAGTATAGATCAAAGTGAGAGTATACAGGAATTTATTTTGTATTTTTGGAGTAGTTGTACTATGAGCAATTCAATTTTGAAGTTGGAATCAAAATATGAAAATAATGTTTCTGGTAATATTGAACAGCAGAGAACATAAGTATTAAACTATGCTAGTTACAATGAAAATGAAACACAAAAGTAAGAAAATAAGGTATCAACAGTAAGGATAACTTACATCCTCACGATTCACTCTATATACGCCAGCGGTCCGAAGATGCTCGCACACATAATACCCGCATAAGACACTCCCAACAGGTTGCTTCGGACAAGTATAATATGTTTTAATGTCCAATGCATTCATATTGGAAGGTCTCTCACCGCCAAGCCATTCCGCGTAAAACCGCCAAGCGCTATAATATAAGAAATGTCATATAAAATTTGTCAACACATTCTAAATGTGCATAAATTAAAATTATTGAATAAACGTACAATTTCAAAATGGAAAGGAAATCTTTGTAACGATCTGGTGAGAAATCGGCCGAGTCCAAGACTGTTGTCATTCCCTGCGTTGGCTTGATGAAGATCGTTATGTAGTGATTACTGCAAACATACAAACACACGTGTTAATATATACCAATAATTGCTATTTCAATGTCATGTGTCGAACTTACTCGAAGTGGTACAGAGCCTTTACGAGGTCCTTGCCGTCTCTAACAAAGTTAAACATCGCATGTCCTATGTAAGCTGCAACCTCTGTCCTTTTATCCTTCTTAAGTTTTGTGATTGCTTTTTCAAAATCTTTTTTTCATGTGTTTGAACTGTGCTGAGTCTCGATCCGCCTGGACATCGAATAGCACCTTTGCAATCCTAGTAGGGTCAAGGATACCTGTCTTGCGCTCCAACTTTTCATTATCCATGTATTGCATCCTATTGAAGAAGTCCAGAATTGTTATAATCTCATTAAATGCATATGCGTGTAGTAAGAAAAGCAAATACAAAATATTAGAGCACTTACAAGCACCAGACGAGCAGCAGGTTGATTTCGAGCATGCCCCGATGGAAAAGGGCACGTAGCTCTTCAAATAAAATGACTCATGTATCCACTCCAGTGCTCCAGAATGCTTCTTTTGGAATACGAAATGTGACGCAATTAAGACCACATTTTGTGCTGGCAAGGATGTACCACTCATGCATTCTTCTAAGCTGGACGGGTTGTTTGCTAAGTTGTACGGATGTCATGAACGACTTCCCATTCTCAAATTCAGGAGGAACATCCTCAAGCTTGTATATTGGAACTCATGTTTTAACTAAAGTCGTCCGCCGATTATACATGACACCGTCTTCTTCCCACTCCTTGATATCTCTTAATGATGGCTCATGAGAAGAACGAGATGCACTCGATTTTATAATATTTTCCTTCATAGTTTCCAAATATTTTGACACTTCTGATGAAGGTTTCTTATTTTTGTATGAGGTAACTTTGATAGGCACTGATGATCGAGGAGTAGTCGTCGGAAGTTGGACAATGGCTTGTTGTTGAACCTGTTGTTCAACTGATTGCTCTTTACTCCCAGCAGTTGGCTTTAGTACTACTTCAAGCTGTTGCTCAACTGGTTGCTCTTTACTAGCAACAGCTTGCTCTGGTACTGCTTGAAGCTATTGTCCAACTTGTTGCTCTTGGATATCATCCTTGCTGAGACATAGGGGGAGTGGATCTTCCTAGACTGGGAGTGGATCTTCATGCACTTTCTCCTTAGAAGATGGGGTTGCAGTATTTGGAGATGCGACGGGGCTAGAAATTGGCTCATCGTCCAACACGATACCGCGTCGGTGCCAAAGGATTAATTGGTTGACAGCCTGCTCCAGAGTCGCGATCCCCTCAGGTGTGACGTGGTCTATTTCATAATATTCATAATCATTATCAATGATCTGAAGAACTTACACCACAGCATAATACAACGAAAGTGGATTCCCGTTGAAGTCACGATCAGGCTTTGTCATAGCAGTGGCAACCTGTTTGGTTTTGTTCCCTGCTCTGCCTATCGGGACAAGAAGACGACAAGATTTGTCCTTAGCAATATCATTGACAGGGAACTTATGGGTTGACCCTGAGCCTAGCATGGAACCAACGCTGCTAGGGTAGGTAGTTGGAGATACTAATTGCTCCTTTTACATCGGATCCATCACTGTACTCGGTGCCACTAATTGTCCTGATTGTCTAAGTTGTTCCATTATTTCTTGCATATTTTCTTTGAACTTTTGAGCAATCGTTTCATCAAGTGTTTTCTTAAACTTTTCACGTCTTCTATATGTGTCTTTATCTTTAGGGAAACCATCTAGCCAAGACATTTGAGAAGAGACCGCTCGGACCTGTCCGCTGTGTTTAGGGTTTCCTAAGATAGCGGTAAGTTGGTCATTCTCCCTCTTCGGCTTGAAGAGACCCTTCTGTTGCTTTTCAATTACTTCTTTCATTTTATCCTCTACTTCATTCAGAGATTTGGGCTTTTCAAGTTTGCCCTCGCTGGTCAAACCTGACCGAGCAAAGACCCAGCATTGAGTTCGCTCATCGCACCCTTCTAATGGGTGAGGATTTCCCTTACTGGTAATTTCGTCTAATATCTTATTCCATTTCTGGACTTTGGGGGCATATCCGATAGACCCGAAGCGATGATGGTATTTGTTCTTTTTTGCAAGCTCTGACCTAGTTGCACTTACAGCTTTAGCATCAGGTGTGCTCTTTTGAGGAAAAAACTCTTGCCACTGAGCTTGTGTGATTTTTCCCATCTTCCTCGGGCTAGGGACCTTATCGGCCTTAACATAAGCATTCATTTCACTCTTCCAACATCAAAACTTCTTGCCACAAGAGACCAATGTTGCTTTCTTTACAGCTTCTTCTGTGCCTTTCGGGAACTTGAATTGTTTCTTTATCCTTTCCCACAACTCATTCTTGGTCTGCTCGGGTAATTTCCTCTAATTCTCTATTGTGATCGGCACAACCTCTCTAACAAGAAAACCACATGCATTACGGTACTTGGTAATTGAATCCAGAGGTTCTTGTGGAAGCCCACCTGGACCGACCCTTGTTATGTACATGATGCGGTCCAATGGACCCTTATTGGGACCTCGTTGCCCTCGTTTCCGCTTGAGTGAAGTTGAGGATTCATCCATTGGAGAACCTTCTGCGGTTTTAGGAGCCGATGTCACCTCATTGTCTTCGTGATTAATCTAGGTAGAAAAAAATTATAAGACTTCGTATACTTGACAACCAACATTAACTTGAACTGCTGAAGTTAAGATTCATGATCCATACCTCATCGGCAGGATCATATTCCGGGTCTATATCCACTGAAGTCTTTTAAATTTTTATATTCGGAAATGGATCCAATGGACTGTGATAGGAGCCTAAACTGTTGGAGTCAGTAAACTCCATATTGTCTTCTTTATTGTTATTACCAGGACCAGTCTTCTTAGGGCTTTCCATGCTAGAACTAATAAGACAAAAAATCTAATAAATGGCATATTAACTCTACATGAAGTGTTGCATGAAGAAAAAGATGGAAGCATTCTAGGATTTGATAATGCATTCTAGGGTTTAAGGCGACTGACCAAAAGGTTCCTATACATTGCGAGGGTGACAAGCATGTTAAAGTTGCTCACCAGCAATGGCAATTTTATCTTCTTATTCTAAATAGGCTAGCTTCGTTCAGAGTGGCGACCATGTTCTTGAGGTTTACTAGGTGGCGCCTAGCTCCGGACCTATAATTGATCAAGCAAGGGATAAAAAGCAAATCCTCCAGCCTTTTTCCAGTATCAAGAATCGCAAAGTGTGGCACATGGATTTGGATGGTGAGGTGAGGCAAGGCGAGGTAGCTGCAAGCGAGAAAGGACACTCTTTTTCAGCGATGAGGGCGTACCTAGAAGTGACGAGGGTGAAGCTCGACGGTGACGGTGAAGCTCGGCGGCGTACCTGGAAGTGACGAGGGCGAACACTTGGCGGCAAACGAAATTTTGTCAGCCTAACAGCGTCTAAGTGTTTCACCCAGGTTAGGTTTTTCCTACGCTGCCGAGGGGTATATATATAAAGTCCAATTTTCTCAGACGGATTTTAAGTACCGACCGCCTAAGAAGATGGTTACCTCAGGCGGGTTTTACTTACCAACCATTTGAGAAGATATTTACTTCTTCTTAATTAATATTCTTGATTAAATGTGGGTCCTTTAAAAAGGAAAAATTCCACTTTCTTGTAATATTATTGATATGTAAAGGTTACCATTAAATTTCACTTCATAAATCATTTGAAATTGGTCAGGACATAAAAAACATACAACAAATGCCATTTTTCATTTTTCTATCTTGATGAATATAATGCTTTTTTCATTTATTTTTTCAGTGGACATTTTTACTCATCATACCAACCTCTATGAATTTTTTCAGATTTTTTTAAATTTTTTTGAATCAATGTGTGTTCATAATTTTATGAACACCTACATAAAGACCTCTCACCAATCGCATGTGAAGACGTGTCGACGACCGTGCGCGACCTTTCTTTTCCCTGAGGCGCGACCTTTCAATGCGCGGTAATCCAACAGCTCCATCTTCCACTCCGTGCGGCCTTAAAGACGCGCTATCGCCCGTTAGTTCTCCACAAGCGTGTCGCTCACTTTGAATCCTCTTCTTGTCTTTGTCTTCCTCCGCTCCGACGACCCAACACCACAATGGCCGACCTTCCGCCGCCAAGCCCTCCGAGGGAGCCACCTTGCAAGAAACCATGTTGCAGCTCCCCCGAGAGGATCAACACCCAGCAGCGTCTCCTCATGGCGCGAGAGGCATACAACAATACGTCTCACGCCATGAGTGCCTTGGGGCTAGGTACCCTTCCAGAGTATCCTGGAATGGGTACCATCGGCCACTACCTCTATGCCCTCACGGGGATGGCTGATCGTCTCGACATTCTGTTCACAACGATGGCCCAGGTTCTTGGCCCTGAGGGCCGCAGAACGCTGGTGGAGGCGACGGCTAGCAACCTCGGGGTTGCACCGCCGGTGCATCCGGTGCAACCGGTCCTGTCTCCTATTGCACCGGCGCCAGAGTCGCCGCCGGAGGACGAGGAGGAGGAGGAGGAGGAGGAGGAAGAGGAGGAGTAGGAGTAGGAGTAGGAGTAGGATTTAATTAGTTTTTCTTTGTTGTTTTTAGTTGCTTCTGTTTTGTAAATACTGTTAATGAATGAAATCTATCTTTGTTCATCTATGTGATTGAATATTACTTGTGTATCTTGTGTGTTCTTGTGTAAATATTGTGTATCTTGTGTGTTCTTTTGTGAGATGTGTGATTGAATATTGTTAATGAATGAGTATCTTGTGTGTTCTTCAACTGTGTAAATGAATGAATGTGTAGTGTGTTCATCGTGTTCCTCAGACTCGGGTATCATAAGGTAATTATCTCAGGAGGTTGGTAATTCAAACTCGTCTGAGAAGAAGATTATCTCAGACGATTGGTAAGTAATACCCGCCTGAGATAAATATCATCTCAGGCGGTTATTAAATACCAACCGCCTGTGAAGATATTTACTTCTTCTTAATTAATATTCTTGATTAAATGTGGGACCTTTAAAAAGGCAAAATTCCACTTTCTTGTAATATTATTTATAAGTAAAGGTTACCATTAAATTTCACTTCATAAATCTTTTGAAATTGGTCAGAACATAAAAAACATACAACAAATGCTATTTTTCATTTTTCTATCTAGATGAATATAATGCCTTTTTCATTTATTTTTCAGTGGATATTTTTACTCATCATACCAACCTCTATGAATTTTTTCAGATTTTTTTAAATTTTTTTGAATCAATGTGTGTTCAAAATTTGATGAATGCCTCATATGTATAGGAGCATTTAGTTAGAATGATGGATAATTTGAAGTTTGACATGTTGGAATGCTTTTTAAAAAAATTTAAAAAATTCATACATGTATAAATGATACAAATATGTTTATACAAACAAATTTGAGTGAAGGATCTTTTTTTTATGAGATACACAAATGTGAATAATATGTGAGTAGAAATTAATTTGATATTTAACAAAACATTACAATGCCAGCTATACAAGTTTTAAAATATTTTGTTCAGGTGGTAGATGTTAATTTTATACAAGTGTAGAAGAAAGAATCATCGAATTTGGACACAATTTGCAGAATCTAAACATGTTTGAGTATTTATATTGGAATCTAAATAAAAAAGAAGCAAGGGATAAGGAAACTGAAGAACAGTATCGGGCATTATCTCACACGGTTGGTAAGTAATACCCGCTTGAGATAAACATCTTCTCAGGCGGTTATTAAATACCAACCGCCTGTGAAAATATTTACTTCTTCTTAATTAATATTCTTGATTAAATGTGGGTCCTTTAAAAAGGCAAAATTCCACTTTCTTGTAATATTATTGATAAGTAAAGGTTACCATTAAATTTCACTTCATAAATCTTTTGAAATTGGTCAGAACATAAAAAACAGACAACAAATGTTATTTTTCATTTTTCTATCTTGATGAATATAATGCCTTTTTCATTTATTTTTTCAGTGGACATTTTTACTCATCATACCAACCTCTATGAATTTTTTCAGATATTTTTAAATTTGTTTGAATCAATGTGTGTTCATAATTTGATGAACGCCTCATGTGTATATAAGCATTTAGTTAGAATGATGGATAATTTGAAGTTTGACATGTTGGAATGCTTTTAAAAAAATTAACAAAATTCATACATGTATAAATGATACAAATATGTTCATACAAACAAATTAGAGTGAAGGATCTTTTTTTATGAGATACACAAATGTGAATAATATGTATGTAGAAAGTAATTTGATATTTACCAAAACATTACAATGTCAGATATACAAGTTTTAAAATATTTTGTTCAGGTGGTAGATGTTAATTTTATACAAATGTAGAAGAAAGAATAATCGAATTTGGACACAATTTGCAGAATCTAAACATGTTTGAGTATTTACATTGGAATCTAAATAAAAATGAAGCAAGGGATAAGGAAACTGAAGAACAGTATCAGACATTATCTCAGACGGTTGGTAAGTAATACCCGCCTGAGATAAACATCTTCTTAGGCGGTTATTAAGTACCAACCGCCTGTGAATATATTTACTTCTTCTTAATTAATATTCTTGATTAAATGTGGGTCCTTTAAAAAGGCAAAATTCCACTTTCTTGTAATATTATTGATAAGTAAAGGTTACTATTAAATTTCACTTCATAAATGTTTTGAAATTGGTCACAACATAAAAAACATACAACAAATGTTATTTTTCATTTTTCTATCTTGATGAATATAATGCCTTTTTCATTTATTTTTTCAGTGGACATTTTTACTCATCATACCAACCTCTATGAATTTTTTTCAAATTTTTTTAAATTTTTTTGGATCAATGTGTGTTCATAATTTGAGGAATGTCTCATATGTATAGGAGCATTTAGTGAGAATGATGGATAATTTGAAGTTTGACATGTTGGAATGCTTTTTAAAAAAATTAACAAAATTCATACATGTATAAATGATACAAATATGTTCATACAAAAAAATTTAAGTGAAGGATATTTTTTTATTAGATATACAAATATGAATAATATGTGAGTAGAAATTAATTTGATATTTACCAAAACATTACAATGTCAGCTATACAAGTTTTAAAATATTTTGTTCAGGTAGTAGATGTTAATTTTATATAAATGTAGAAGAAAGAATCATCGAATTTGGACACAATTTGCAGAATCTAAACATGTTTGAGTATTTATATTGGAATCTAAATAAAAAAAGAAGCAAGGGATAAGGAAACTGAAGAACAGTATCGGGCATTATCTCAGACGGTTGGTAAGTAATACCCGCCTGAGATAAACATCTTCTCAGGCGATTATTAAATATCAACCGCCTGTGAAGATATTCACTTCTTCTTAATTAATATTCTTGATTAAATGTGGGTCCTTTAAAAAGGCAAAATTCCACTTTCTTGTAATATTATTGATAAGTAAAGGTTACCATTAAATTTCACTTCATAAATCTTTTGAAATTAGTCAGAACATAAAAAACATACAACAAATGCTAGTTTTCATTTTTCTATCTTGATGAATATAATGCCTTCTTCATTTATTTTTTCAGTGGACATTTTTACTCATCATACCAACCTCTATGAATTTTTTCAGATTTTTTTAAATTTTTTTGAATCAATGTGTGTTCATAATTTGATGAATGCCTCATATGTATATGAGCATTTAGTTAGAATGATGGATAATTTGAAGTTTGACATGTTGGAATGCTTTTAAAAAAATTAACAAAATTCATACATGTATAAATGATACAAATATGTTCATACAAACAAATTAGAGTGAAGGATCTTTTTTTATGAGATACACAAATGTGAATAATATGTGTGTAGAAAGTAATTTGATATTTACCAAAACATTACAATGTCAGATATACAAGTTTTAAAATATTTTGTTCAGGTGGTAGATGTTAATTTTATACAAATGTAGAAGAAAGAATAATCGAATTTGGACACAATTTGCAGAATCTAAACATGTTTGAGTATTTACATTGGAATCTAAATAAAAATGAAGCAAGGGATAAGGAAACTGAAGAACAGTATCAGACATTATCTCAGACGGTTGGTAAGTAATACCCGCCTGAGATAAACATCTTCTTAGGCGGTTATTAAGTACCAACCGCCTGTGAATATATTTACTTCTTCTTAATTAATATTCTTGATTAAATGTGGGTCCTTTAAAAAGGCAAAATTCCACTTTCTTGTAATATTATTGATAAGTAAAGGTTACTATTAAATTTCACTTCATAAATGTTTTGAAATTGGTCACAACATAAAAAACATACAACAAATGTTATTTTTCATTTTTCTATCTTGATGAATATAATGCCTTTTTCATTTATTTTTTCAGTGGACATTTTTACTCATCATACCAACCTCTATGAATTTTTTTCAAATTTTTTTAAATTTTTTTGGATCAATGTGTGTTCATAATTTGAGGAATGTCTCATATGTATAGGAGCATTTAGTGAGAATGATGGATAATTTGAAGTTTGACATGTTGGAATGCTTTTTAAAAAAATTAACAAAATTCATACATGTATAAATGATACAAATATGTTCATACAAACAAATTTAAGTGAAGGATATTTTTTTTATTAGATATACAAATATGAATAATATGTGAGTAGAAATTAATTTGATATTTACCAAAACATTACAATGTCAGCTATACAAGTTTTAAAATATTTTGTTCAGGTAGTAGATGTTAATTTTATACAAATGTAGAAGAAAGAATCATCGAATTTGGACACAATTTGCAGAATCTAAACATGTTTGAGTATTTATATTGGAATCTAAATTAAAAAAAAGAAGCAAGGGATAAGGAAACTGAAGAACAGTATCGGGCATTATCTCAGACGGTTGGTAAGTAATACCCGCCTGAGATAAACATCTTCTCAGGCGATTATTAAATACCAACCGCCTGTGAAGATATTCACTTCTTCTTAATTAATATTCTTGATTAAATGTGGGTCCTTTAAAAAGGCAAAATTCCACTTTATTGTAATATTATTGATAAGTAAAGGTTACCATTAAATTTCACTTCATAAATCTTTTGAAATTAGTCAGAACATAAAAACATACAACAAATGCTAGTTTTCATTTTTTCTATCTTGATGAATATAATGCCTTCTTCATTTATTTTTTCAGTGGACATTTTTACTCATCATACCAACCTCTATGAATTTTTTCAGATTTTTTTAAATTTTTTTGAATCAATGTGTGTTCATAATTTGATGAATGCCTCATATGTATATGAGCATTTAGTTAGAATGATGGATAATTTGAAGTTTGACATGTTGGAATGCTTTTAAAAAAATTAAAAAATTCATACATGTATAAATGATACAAATATGTTCATACAAACAAATTTGAGTGAAGGATCTTTTTTTTTATGAGATACACAAATGTGAATAATATGTGAGTAGAAATTAATTTGATATTAACCAAAACATTACAATGTCAGCTATACAAGTTTTAAAATATTTTTTTCAAGTGGTAGATGTTAATTTTATACAAATACAGAAGAAAGAATCATCGAATTTGGACACAATTTGCAGAATCTAAACATGTTTGAGTATTTATATTGAAACCTAAATAAAAAAGAAGCAAGGGATAAGGAAACTGAAGAACAGTATCAGGCATTATCTCACACGGTTGGTAAGTAATACCCGTCTGAGATAAACATCTTCTCAGGCGGTTATTAAGTACCAACTGCCTGTGAAGATATTTACTTCTTCTTAATTAATATTCTTGATTAAATATCTTATTAGACGGTTGGTAAGTAAAACCCGCCTGAGATAAAGTTAAAAACCGCCTGCAAAAAACCGACGCCTGGAGACGGGGACCCCTCACCACACGCTCGCTATTAGACGACGACCCGCTATAAAGGCTCACCGTTCTCTTGCTTCTCCGCCGCACCGCTCCTTAGATCCTAGCCTCCAAACTTCTCCCCCCGCCACCGTCGACCACCTCTCGCTCTTTCTCTGCACCTCCGTCGCCACACAAATGGGTAGCCCCACGCCGAAGCGCTCTAGGCCATCGACGTCCTCCGAACCTCCTTCTCCGTTTCCATCACCGCCGGCAATGCCGAAGGAACTGATGGTGGCGCCCGCATCTCCTCAGCCCGACTGGTTACAGGAGACTGTCCGCCTCTTTACCGCCCACATCGACAAATTAACGCGCCGAATTAAAGATGTCGAAGACGACGTGTCATCCGTCGTCGAACATGCAAGAGCGTTGGACACAATGTCGTGGGATGTATTTAACAATACATCTCTCATCTGTCGCCGTCTGGGTCTTGGGAGGATTCCCTAGCTCCCCAGCATGTACTCCGCCAGCTACTACTTGTTCGGGTTAAGCTTTGTGGCCACTCGTCTCGACGCCCTCCACGAGACGATCACGGAGGTTGCTGGGATACAGGGCCACTGGAAGATTCTGCACAGCGTCACCTGTAAGCTCGGTGTGGAGACGGAAGAGGAGTCACCGCCGCTATCGGAGGCAGAGGCAGAGCCGCCGGAGGATGCGTCGGCCGCGGCGCGCGCGGCGGCGGAGGTGGACGAGGCCTCCGAGTAGAATAGGATTAGGAGTAGTTTTGTTCTTGTTTCTACATATTTTTCGTCCATGTTTTCTTTACTCTTGTTTGTAATATATGTATTGGTAGTATGTTAATGTAATATGTCTTTTATGTTCATGAACAATGTGTCTGATGTATTATTGAAAAATTCTCCTTTTATCAAAAAACATCTCCTTTAACGATGCCAAGTTTTAACCTTTAACCCACATGTATTATCACTGTGTTGCTGGTTGAAGAGATTTTATGCGTATGCTTTATTTTAATCCTTGTTTATATCACTGTTATTATATCTAGTAGTACTTAATTACAAACATGTATAGAAGTAGCAATTTATACAACTTTATTGTTAGTGAAGCCAAAATTTATAGAACCTAGATTTTTTAAAGCACATGTGTCACTTCCGGAGGAATCCATTCCTTTAAACTGCCCCGTGAGTTTTCTTTGATGCAAACGGGGCTAAACAAAAGACGAGCGCGCATAGGGGAAACACAACAAGTGCAACATTCATCAGAGACGAGCATGCATATATAGGAGAAACACATCAACGCCCGGTGATTTTCAGTACGCGCGGAGAAGAGGGATGGTGGTGTGTGGGCAGTTATTTCCAGCCAATTTTTTTTGTCCCAGCTCAACTTTACTTTCACTATATGGTCATGTCAGTTGTGTGCTCTGCACATTTTCAGCTACTGTCCTTTGTTGCCGTAGCAACTTGCTGGCATTAAATGGAAAGTGGGAGGATATGTATTGATGAAGGGTGTTAGGGTAATTTTATGTGTTGACTACTGTGCGGTTTGAATCCTAAAAATAGAATTCACTTGGGACGGAGGGAGTATAAGATGGCCACCCGCGCCATCGTCTTTTCCGCACAACCGTTCCAACATCCTCTCTTCTCTCCAAAAAACCTAGCCGCGACTAGTATACAGCAAATGCTTTCGAGCTCGAGCAACCCTCCGCTACCGAGCCCTCCGAGGGACCTGGCCGCCGGTAAGCAACCGCGGATGGACTCCCCCCACCTCGCCACCACGCGTGAAGGATACCCTCCTGTTTAACATGGCCCAAGATGTATTTACGGATACATCTCACTCCATGGAACGCCTTGGGCTCGGTACCCTTCCACAAAGTGCTGGAATGGACACCACGGGCCACTAGGTCTTCGTCCTCTCGCACGTGGCCTCTCGTCTCGACTCCCTCTGGGAGACGATGGCGGCCGAGCTTGGTGTCACGGGTCGTCGCAACCTCGTCGTGGCGGCGGCCTTGAGACTGGGTCACCTTCCACCGCTAGAGCCCGAGGCGCTAGAGGAGGGTCAGGAGCCCGAGGACCCACCCGAGGAGGAGGAGGTGGAGGCTGAGTAGAGTAGTATTTAGGTGTTTTCTTTTCATGTTTTTAGTTGTAGTTTTTCATTTCATGTTTTTAGTTGTAGTTTTTTGTTTCATGGTTTTAGTTGTAGTTTATCTTTTCTTGTGTTTGTAATATACTCCCTCCATCCAAAGCGACAAGTATTTTGGGACGGAGATACTCCCTCCATCGAAAGGGACAAGTATTTTGGGACGGAGGGAGTAATGTTTTTAATTTAAATGTACTTGGTGTTCTTGTTCATGGATGTACTATCTGTGCAAATTAGTTCGAATTTTTTGATCGCCAAACCCTCCTTGTCCCCAAACCGGTGGAGTTGCCAGGAGATCGCTCGCAGCGGGGCCCGCAAAGCGGTCTGTAAAGTAGTAGTAACAGGAAAATGCAACAAGCCGGTAGCTAGGACTGGAAAGAAAAAAGTGAAGACAATACGAGGAAGAAAATGTTTGAAAAAAAGGAAGGACAACCGAAATGTTAAACAAGAAATCTTTTCACGGAAATTAATCCAATCGTAATCCTCTCAAACATAGGCTCCCTTTGAAGAATAGGATTTGTAAAGGATTTTTAGTTTCCATAGGAAATGTAACATGAGCTAGGACACTTTGGTAGCCATACTAAAAGAGCTGCTTATCCGCCTCATCCACTTCCCCACGCTTCCAGTAGAATCTCTTCGGCCGCGGGAAGGTGTCCCCCAAAGAGTTCGAGTACACCGAGGAGTGTCCGTTAGAAGAGTTGCCTGATGACGAGGAGGTTGGGGAGTTGGGGTGGACCGGTGGCGTATAGTCGAGGTAGTGATCCAGGTGGACGATGAGCTCCGTCGTGAGGCCGCCAGGCCGGACCACTACGGCATGGTTGAAAGGTTCCACCGGCGGCCCGCCGTCACTCCCAGTCCGGCCATCACTTCCTGCAAAGAAGGTGGCCATTTTGGCTCGAGGCAGGAGGCTTGGGTCTTTCATCCACCCAACGACTGTGCACAGGTCAGCATGCTCCCGGTGGTAAGTGGAAGCATCGAAGTGATCAAAGAGGAAGACGTCACCCAGAACCTGTCTAATGCCCTCCATAGACCAGACATGCAGAGGGAGGTTCTCGATGACAACCTGCACGTGGAAGAACCACCCGATGATCGGCACACTGACGCCAAAGATCCATGGCCGGAAGTAGTGGTTATCATCCGGCATGGAGATGATTGCCGTCTCGATGGCGAGCTCCCGATAGTCATCACGGGTGAACCGCACCAGGAACTCACCATCCCCAAACGTGGACACGGTGAAAGCCCAATGCGGGATTTCAAGTTGGTGATGGATGGCCAGGGTGATATCCATGGGCGTCGCCTCGCTGCGACCTCCTCTAGGTCCCAGAACAGCTGCTTGGCGGCGCAAATGGATAAACTCCATCGTCATGAGGCGGTTGTTGACCACCGTGCATTGCCCCTCACGAGGGCGCAGGGACGGTGAGCTTGCAGGTACCTGCTCACGTCTAACATGGTTGCGAGACATGGCGCTGCGACAACAGAGGCAAAGGACTTCTCAGGCAACACACGGGAGCATGGATGGGAATCAGTCGGGAACTTGAGCCTGGAAGCAATAGGGGGGTGGTTTAAGAAGGTGAGGATGAAGAGGACAAACATCGGAAGCAACGTCCCTTGAGGATCTCACGAAAATCCGATGATAGGACCGGACCTTTCGAGGCCTTCGGCTCTATGCAAGCGTCATGAATGCGCGGAGGCCCAGCTTGAATATAAAGTGAATCAGCGCAATTTCAGCCCACAAATAACAAGCGGCCCAGCTTTTTCATCCTGCCTGCCTGCCTGCCCGCGGTGGGAAATTTTTGTCACGCCGAATGAAGAAGGAAAATAAGAAATGAAAATAATATTTTATTACGGTACCCTTCGACCCGCAATGCCGGCCCCCTCTCCGCAACGCGCTTGTAGGAGCATCCGTCGGCCGCCACGATTGTAGGATCATCCGCCGGACGCCATGCTTGTAGGAGCATCCGCAGGCTGCCATGCTTGGAGGAGCATTCACCGGCCGCCACGCTTGGAGGAGCATCCGTCGGCCGCCACACTTGGAGGAGCATCCGCCGACCGCCAAGCTTGGAGGAGCATCCGTCGGCTGCCACTCTTGTAGGAGCATCCGCCAGCCACCAAGCTTGGAGGACCAACCGTCGGCCGCCATGCTTGGAGGATCATCCGCCGGCCGCATAATGTGTTCTTGTACATCTATCCTCTTACGGGTAGGCTGATGGCTGATTGAATTGTAGGAAGCGATGTCAAAAGATAAGACATAGATGGGAAAAGACAGGCATACGAGGGAGTGGCAGGATGGAATGAAGTCATTTTTAAATTTTGCATTTCAGGGCACTCGTGAAGGAGGAACTATGCCTTGTCCTCGCACGAGATGTCGTAATATTTGCCACAAGACACGCAAGGGAGTTCATTTACACCTGCTCAGAAATGGGATGTTATTGGATTATACTTGTTGGATACACCATGGAGAAATTCGAGTTCAGGAAAATATTGTTGAGGAATGAGCAAATAATGAGGAGATAATTTCTGATGATGGTGCTATGCAAAATATGTTGTCCAGTCTACTTAGAGGCACTAATCATGGTGGTACTTCAGCAGATGTTGATGATCAAGAAAATGTTATAAACCAGCAGGAGCCAACTAGGGATGCAAAGAAATTCTATGACTTATTAACTGATGCCAAAAAGGAATTGTATCCAGGTTGTTCGCAGCTGACCCAATTATCCTACATTGTCAGGTTCTACCAGATAAAGTGTTTAACTGGTACGAGCAAAGTAGCTTGTGAGATGTTACTTGAACTATTCTCATTTGCGCTTCCAAAGGGCCACTGCATTCCTAATACACTTGATAAACTTCAGAAGGTTGTTCGTGACCTCGGGCTGGACTACCAAAAGATCGATGCATGTGTCAATGACTGTGTGTTATTCCAAAAGGACTATTCTCTGCTGAATAGTTACCCAAAATGTGGTGAATTAAGATGGAAAAATAGTACTGCTGGGGATGCAAGAGAGGTTTTACCTTGTGGAAAATCCAAGAAGCTTGTAGCACGCAAGATTCTACGTTACTTCCCTCTTATTCCCCATCTACAAATGTTTTATATGGGAGAATCAATGGCATCAAACATGCGCTGGCACAAAGAAGGTCGTGTTGATGATGGAATATTATGCCATCCCGCCGATTCGAAAGCATGGAAGCATTTTGATAGCATTCACCCAAATTTCTCATCTGATCCTCGCAACATAAGACTTGGGCTAGCATCTGATGGTTTCAATCCTTTTGGAGTAATGAATGTTTCTTACAGTACATGGCCTGTGATTCTAATCCCTTATAATCTACCACCTTGGTTGTGTATGAAGCAGTATTATTGGGTGATGTCAATGATAATTCCTGGGCCAAAGTCACCTGGAAACAACATTGATGTGTATCTACAGCCTTTGATTGATGATCTACTGAAATTATGGTCTGATGGTGTTGAAACATATGACAGTTTAAAGAAAGAGACATTTGTCATGCGAGCTTCTTTATTGTGGACAATAAATGATTTTCCAGCATATGCAATGCTATGTGGATGGAGCACAAAAGGGAAGCTACCATGTACATACTGCCATATAAACACTGATGCCTTCTGGTTGAAATATGGACGAAAGCATTGTTACATGGGTCATCATCGTTTCCTACCTCAGTATCATAGATGGTGTCGAAACAAAGGTTCTTTCAACAACAAGGCAGAGAATAGAGAGGCTCCAACATCACTCTCTGGTGACGAAGTACTCCAACAATACGAGTGTTTTGATCAAGTGAGTTTTGGACCGACGAATAATAAGAGAAAGCACACCGAGGAAAATAGATGGAATAAATGGAAGAAGAAAAGTATATTTTTCGACCTCCCTTATTGGAAGACATTGCTAATAAGGCATAACTTGGATGTCATGCACATTGAGAAAAACATTTGTGATAGCATATTGGGGACATTGCTTGCTATGGATGGTAAAACAAAAGATAGTCTACAAGCTCGTCTTGATATGAAGGATATGGGTATACGGCCAGATCAACATCCGAAGTTCATAAAGAGCAAGTACACATTCCCACCAGCATTATATACTTTGGGCAAAGATGAGAGGACCACCTTGTGCAAGTTTTTGGGGAATGTGAAGGTGCCCGATGGTTATGCCTCAAACATCAAGAGATGTGTGGACATAAAGAATGTAAGGTATCGGGTCTAAAAACTCATGACTGCCATATTATATTTCAGAAGTTCCTTCCTATTGCAATACGTAACATATTGCCTGAAAAGGTTGTTGCACCTTTAATTGAGTTTAGCACATTCTTTTCTGGAATTTGTTCTAAAGAATTGGCGGAACCAGATTTGGACAAGATGAGCAAACAAATTCCTGAAACAATTTGTAAGCTTGAGATGTTGTTTCCTCCCGCTTTCTTTGATATCATGGTACATCTTCCAACCCATCTTACCGAAGAAGCACGGTTGGGTGGACCTGTTTCTTACAGATGGATGTATACAATTGAGAGGTACCTTGGTACATTGAAGAGGTATGTATGTAACAAAGCTCACCCGGAGGGTTCTATAGCTGAGGGATATATTGCCGAAGAGTGTATGACTTTTTGTAGTCAGTTTTTGGATAACATCAGCACCAAGCGTAATAGGCCAGAACGTCATGAAGCTGCAGCTATAAATGAATCTTCTGTTGATAATTCTAACATATTTACAGAAGTTGATAATTCTAAAAAAGGGTATAAATGGGACCAACTTACTATGGTGGAACTACATAACATCAGGCATTATCTTATTACTAACATTGAAGAGGCCGCTCCATGGATCAAGTAACAACGTATAACTCAGATGTTGTATACTATATATATGGCTTATTGTAGATGGCTAATTTAATTTTGTACCCTTTTCAGTGAGCATATTGAAGAACTGAAAAAGATTCATTCTCGTGATGTTGATAAACGCCATAGAGATGAGTTTTTTGATTGGTTTCAGAAACGAGTAAGTACATGCAAGTTTGCACTTTGATGAAATATTGAACAAATATGTGTTCTGAAATTGGTTTGTCGTCGATAACCCCTGTTATACTAATGTGTACAGATTACGACATTACACAAAGAAGGCAAAGCAACCGATTATCTGTATGCATTATCTAGAGGGCCTGGTCGTCGGGCACTTTTTTAGTTGATTATTCATCAATGGCTTCTTCTTTCGAACTGCAGATGTGGAAAAGGATTTACGGACCCAAAACAGTGGTATTGTTGTTCGGGGCACTGATCATGATTGGTTTGGAGTAATCAAGAAAATCATTGTTGTTGATTTTGAAAAAAATCAAGAGGTTCTGTTATTTCAGTGTGAATGGTTTGATCGGCCTTTTGGAAGCAGTCAGAACCAAAGTAGAGGCTACAAAAAGGATGAATACGAAATGATAGATGTTGATACTACTCTGTTTCAATTCCAGTATGAGCCTTACATTCTAGCCACCCAAGCAGAACAAGTTTTTTATGTTCCAAGTGTGAAACATCCTAAATGGGCTACAGTTGTTAAAACGAAGCCATGGAACCTTTTTTCCATGCCCCCTGGAGACAGTGAAAATAATGTGATTGAGACGATGGAGGCTGAGACATTTCATGATGATCTGCTTACTGATGATATCAATAATGAGGATACGACCGCATGGGCTAGGAATGACATTGAGGGAGCCAGCGGCGATGCTTCCACTCTTATAATGACAACGTCAGGTGATCGCTTTGAGGTAGATGGAGTTGCATCAGAAAATGAAGACGACGACGACGACAATACATATACCAATGATGGTCATGTAGCTCCATTGTGGGGGGACGACAGCGAAGATGATGATTTTTAGTATCATTAAGTACGTGACATGTAGCTCCACAATGAATTCATCTGTCTGAACCCGACATTTATTTTTCAGTTATTTATATTTGCTACCCGACAAGTACCCGATACCCGATATTTTGGTATTTTCAATTCCGGTCTCGGTTTTATCGGTTTCGGTTTTTCAGTCTCGGTTTATTTGCCCACCCCTAATTTATGTAGTAGTAGCATATATATGGGATATAAATATTTCTCCTGCATGTTTTTTTTTTGCAAAACTATTTAGTGATATATCCTATGTGCATATTACATATGTAAAACTAATGTAAAGTATAAAACTTTTTCAAAGGGAAGTCTTAGGTTTCGTCAAATCTATCTTTTAGATTTACGCAATTTTGATCTGTTTTAACAATATAAGAATTGTACTTTTAGATTCACCATGAAAATATTTCCAACATAAAAATATTTCCATAATATACAATCTAGTACTACATGTTATTGAAGTTAATAAATTCCATATAAATCATTTGTCAAAGGTAATTAGTTCGACCAAAATAGAAATAGAGTTGAGTTGGGGCGGAGGAAGTATTATACATTGTTGTTTGCCACATAAGGTTTCGTCCTTCGTTCAAGCCGTAACCATTTGTACAGGCGGCTGATGCGACTGGGCGCATCGAGCTTACGTGCGCGCCAGTCACCGAGGCGCCTTAGACGCGCGCAGCGCATGCGCTGAAATCACCTGTGGTACTGCAGGTGCAGTAACAGTCACTGACATGTGGGTCTGGCTAGCCGTGGGGCCCACATGTTAGTGACTGTTACTGCACCTGCAGTACTGCAGAGGTTATGCATCCCGCATGCGCATCTTTGAATTCAATTGGAACCGCTCCGCGTCCCATCACTACTTTACCGTGAACCACTCGGATGGTCTTAAAGGCAGGCCTGGCTCTGGGCCTAGGCGGGCGGAAATAAATTTTCTGCAGCCCTGTCGCATAACGTCGCCTGCCGCGCCCCCGTCGCCGGCCCGCCGCCCCTGCGCCCCCACCGCCGGCCCGCCCCTGACTCAAGAACGGATCGAGGGGAAGGCTCATCGCCCATAGCGGTCGTGTAGCTTCCATCCCCTCGATCCGTTGGCGATAGAGCCTTCTCCTCATCCGTTCTCGAGTTCGCGGCGGCCACGGCGCTGCTTCTACCCTGCTTTTGGACTGAGGACGCTGATGATCCGCAACATACTTTTAAATCTGATTGCTGCTAGCTGTTGTTGATGTGTTAATACCTGATGTTTTACATCGTTGAGTATGTTGCGGATCATCAGCGTCGTTAGTCCAGCACTGAGTCGTTAGGAGGCAAAAAGTAATGAACATCATTGATCAGCACTTCGCTGAGGAGAACGCGAAAATTGCAGTTGGCCGCGTCAAGTCGGTTTTATGATTTTATTCATATTCCATTTGACTTCAAGTACCACGCCTATGCTTTGAAATATATGATTATACTAATCAAGCTCCGGTCTTTTACTGATTGATACTTAACCTCATTTGTTGCATTTGCCAAGGTCCGAGGCCAACAAGGGCTACTGCTTTGTCAACGTCACATCGCCAGATGCGGCATTCTGGCTGTGGACGAAGCACCTGCATGGCTTCCGTTGGAAGGTGAACGACTCGCGGAAGATGTGCGAGGTCGACTACGCCAACATCCAGGTACGTCACCGTCTGCTGCCATCGTTTTCCATTGTGCCGCCGCTGCATGGTGTTCACCTGCCGTTGCTCGTCATCCTTTCGCAGGGTCGGGATGCGTTGGTGGCCAATTTCTCCAAGTCATGCTTTGACTGCGAAACCGAAGAGTTCCTGCCAGTGTGGTCCAGCTCGCCGTGGAAGGTGAACGACTCGTGGAAGATGTGCGAGGTCGACTACGCCAACATCTAGGTACGTCACTGTCCGCTGCCACCGTTTTCCAATGCGCCGCCGCTGCAACGTGTTCACCTGCCGCTGCTCGTCATCCTTTCGCAGGGTTGGGTGCGTTGGTGGATACGGCCGGATGGTTGCTCTTGCAGGTGTATGGTAATTATGTGAGTGTTTGGTCGGGTCATGTGGCTAGTCCACGATGCACCCTAAACCCGGTGTTGAAGCCGTGTATTTGTCATTTGTGCGTACACTCTAGTGACATGTGACAAAGTGCTCAGTCATCAATTGCATTTGGTTTGACGTCGAAGTTCGATTGGAGATAGATCATCCATTTCTTTATGTCTTGGATCATCCAAATTAACGTTTGGTTGGATGGACTGGATGATCTAATTTTTCGTTGGTAGGTTGGATGAAACTTGATTGAGATTATTGAATCATCAATGTTGATAATTTCATAATATTATTCCTGCGCATGATGATTGATCGTGCACGCCGAGCGCCGAGTTATTCGGATCGCTGAGCAAAGTTCAGACGTGGAGTTCGTGTGTACCCATGCGCACTGTAAGATTCGGTGCGCTTGCGTACGTGGCAATCATCAGGGCAGGGTGGTATAGTCGCGGGAACCGTGCAGTGCGCCCTTGGCTGTAAGATTTGGAGCGTGAACATATGTGGCAACCATCTGGGGATGCAACTTCGGTGCTCCCATTTGTGCTTCCATGCGTACTTTGCGCTTATGTGTCATCATCTAATTGGTTGAAGTTAAATCAGACATTATGTTAGGTAAATGAAAGGGTCAATAAAATCATGACACTTAAGTAGGAGCACGCATGGAAGCACTGAATGGGAGTATACAAGCCGTGTCCTCGGATGCAACTTCATGTAGCTCCATCCTAATGCAACGATTGTGGTCCCATGGCGATAGATCCAAACGCCACGAACCAGTGAATCGTGGTAATACATCCTAATGCAACGATTGTGTTTCGTTGCACTAGTATCCTGACGCCACGAAAAAGTGAATCGTGGCCACACATCCTAATTGCTACGATTGGGGTCCGTGGCCATTGATACTAATGCCGCGAACCAGAGTATCATGACAACACATCCTAATGCAACGATTGTGTTCCGTGGCGATAGATCATGTAACGCCATGAACCAGTAATTTGTGGCAACAAATCCTAATGCAACGATTGTGGTTTGTTGCGTTAGCATCCTGACGCCACGAACCAGTGAATCATGGCAAGACATCCTAATGCAACGATTGTGTTTCGTTGCATTAGTATCCTGACGCCACAAAAAAAGTGAATGGTGGCCACACATCCTAATTGCTACGATTGGGGTCCGTGGCCATTGATACTAACGCCACGAACCAGAGTATCGTGGCAACACATCCTAATGCAACGATTCTGTTTCGTTGCATTACGGTCCAAATGCAACTGTTTACTGATTCGTGGCAATAGATCTTAATGCAATGACTGTGTTTCGTGGCAATAAAGCTGTAACACCACGAATCAGTAATTCGTGGCAACAGATCCTAATGCAACGATTGTGTTTCGTGGCAATAAAGTTGTAACGCCACGAACCAGAGTATTGTGGCAACACATCCTAATGCAACGATTCTGTTTCGTTGCATTACGGTCCAAATGCAACAGTTTGCTGATTCGTGGTAACAGATCCTAATGCAACGACGGTGTTCCATGGAAATAAAGATGTAACGCCACGAACCAGTAATTCGTGACAACAGATCCTAATGCAACGATTGTGTTCTGTGGCAATAAAGTTGTAACGCCACAAACCAGTAATTCGTGGAAACAGATCCTAATGCAACGATTGTGGTCCGTGGCGAAGATCCTGTAATGCCACGAACCAGTAATTCATGGCAACGGATCCTAATGCAATGATTGTGCTCCGTTGCATTAGCATCCTGACGCCACAAACTAGTGATTTGTGGCAACATATCCTAATGCAACGATTGTGTTTCATTGCATTAGCATCCTAACGCCATGAAAAAGTGAATCGTGGCCACACATCCTAATTGCTAAGATTGGGGTCTGTGGCCACTGATACTAACGCCACGAACCAGAGTATCGTGGCAACACATCCTCATGCAACGATTTTGTTTCGTTGCATTACGGTCCAAATGCAACTGTTTGCTGATTTGTGGCAACAGATCCTAATGCAACGACTGTGTTTTGTAGCAATAAAGCTGTAACGCCATGAACCAGTAATTCGTGACAACAGATCCTAATGCAACGATTGTGTTCCGTGGCAGTAAAGCTGTAACGCCACGAACCAGTAATTCGTGGCAACAGATCCTAATGCAACGATTGTGGTCCGTGGCGATAGATCATGTAATGCCACGAACGAGTAATTCGTGGCAACAGATCCTAATGCAACAATTGTGGTTTGTGGCGATAGATCCTGTAACGCCACGAACCAGTAATTCATGGCAACAGATCCTAGTGCAACGACTGTGTTCTATGGCATTAGCATCCTGACGCCACGAACTAGTTATTCGTGGCAACAGATCCTAATGCAACGATTGTGGTCCGTTGCATTAGCATCCTGACGCCACAAACTAGTGATTCGTGGTAACAGATCCTAATGCAACGATTGTGTTCCGTGGCGATAGATCCTAGTGCCACGAACTAGTGAATCGTGGCAAAAAACCAAGCTTACTGCAACGATTTAGTATTCGTTGCAGTACAATCATTGCAACAGGTCGGAATCCTTGTAGTGTTACAAGATAATGTGGATCAGGCTCACAATTTGAAACTGCTTTTAGCTTTATATGAACAGATGTCGAGTTTGATAATAAACTTCGATAAAAGTGAAGTTATGACTATTAGTGAAAATAAAGTTAAGATGTCTAAATATGCTGATATTTTCACATGTGCTATGGGTACTTTTCATATTTCTGACTGGCATAGCCTGGAAATGGAGATGGGGAAAAAGTTAGAAAATTGGAAAGGAAGTTTTTTGTCTATGGCAGGGAGGACAACTCTTATTAATGCAAGTTTAACTAATACTGCAATTTACCATATGTCTATGTTCTTATTGCATAAAGCTATTGTCGAGAGAATGGATGCTAAAAGAAGAAATTTTTTTTGTGGCAAGGAAGAAGTACAAAGAGAAAGTACCACTTAATCAATTGGAAAGTAGTGTGCCTGAATAAGAAGAAAGGTGGACTAGGCATTATGGATCTAAGGAAAATGAATATTAGCCTTCTTGCATGGTGGTGGAATTTTGAAAATGAATCAAGTGTATGGCAGACCTTAGTTAATATGAAATACGTTAAAGGAAATCCTATTGGAACTATCAAGCACAGAAATTCAGACTCTCGATCTTCTAAAAATTAGAGAGATCTATTCCAAGGGTAGAAAATTTATTCTAGGAAATGGGAAAATAATTCTTTTCTGGGAAGACATTTGGTTAGGAGATAAACCAATTAAAAGTAAGTACCCTCTGTTATCTGATTTTCGCAGTGATAAGAAAATTACAGTGGACTAGTGTGCTAGAAATGGTTGGGTAATAAATTTTAATCCAATGCTACCCCAGTTTCTGCACCAGCAGTGGTATAAACTTGCTGACAGTCTAAACCATAATTGTATTAGGCAAGAGGATGATAAGGTAATCCGGAGATTGTCGAAGTCAGGGAAGTTTACTGTTAAAAGTGTTTATGATAGGTTGACTTGTAGCAATCATAGATTTAATTACAGGAGGGTCTGGAAAATGTAGGTACCGCCTAAATTAAAAATTGTCTTTGGTTATTACAATATAAATCTATTCCAACCAAGTAAGTGATGATTAAGAGAAATTGGAAAGGTAATCCCTCTTGTAGTTTTTGTGAGAAAGCTGAAACTGTCGACCATCTTTTCTTTTCGTGTACTATTGTGAAAGTGGTGTGGAGCATTATAGCAGAGTGCATTGGGTGTTCTGTTAGACCTATGTCTTATGATCAGTACTGGATATGGGTAAAAAAATATGTTTTCTGGAGGTGAGCTGTTTTATGAAACATGTATTGCAGCAGTTTGTTGGGCTACATAGAACGTCAGAAACAAAGCCTGTTTTGACGGTAAAGTGATTAACCATCCTTGTGAAATTTTATTTCAATCTTGCTCATGGTTGCACTACTGGGCAGGGGCATACAAAGCAGGGGAAATGGAGTTTGTCAGGCACGGGGCAGAGATGCTGTTACAGGCTGCTGTTAAAGTGATGAAAAAACAAAAGACCATCCTGCTACTCCCGGTGCCAAGGACAGGGGAAGATCAGCATCAGGACATACGAATGATGCTTATGGTACTCCACTTGAGAATGGAAGAAAAAAGCGTGCACAAAGACATCAGGATGTGCTGCTATTTTTTTATTCCAAAGACTCAGTTGTTTAAGCCATTTTGAGCTTCTTATGATAGAGCCGAGGTTATTTTAAACTATGTAATAGGAAAAAGAGTAACCCCATGGGGACCTAGTTTCATCTAGCGTACCGTAGCTTAGGAGAATAGAAAGCTAGGTGCTGAATGAGACCTTTTGTAATGGAAGACTGATCTCTGGTTCATGATGAAATGGAGGTGGAAGGTGCTTCCGATAAAAAAAATCTAGGTGTTTTCCCACCGATGCCATTCGTTCCGGAGCAACCTCAGCCATCAGCACGTCCATTCGCAGCGGTATGACTTCTAAATCATTAGTTATCATGATAATTTAAGACATACTCATTTTCATATGAGTTTGTAACACATATGTCGATTATCACAATGTAGAGTAATTGAGATGTGAATTTATGTAACAATGTAAAATCTAACTTGTATTTGTTATGACGGCTTTTCAATTTGAACGGCGGAGGTGCGAGTGGCGGAGGTTCAAACAACAAAACGGATTGATCCAATGTCGTTTCAATTGTGTTTTCCTTCGTACTTAACTATGTCGTTTGCATTGTGCCGTTGTGTTTAGAACTTTTTCTTTGTCATGAACTATGTGATCTTTGAACAATTTTCAATGTGTTGTCGTGAACTATGTGTGTTGTATGTTATGAATGTGCAGCTGTATGTGTTGTGATGTATGAATTGTGTATGTGCTGCTGTGTCGGAGGCTCCCCATCCGGGGAGGGTGTGCGAGCAGCAGCAGTTTAAAAAAAAAAACAACTATGGTCGTCGGTTTGGAGAGCACTGACGGCTATACCACTAAAAGCGACAGGGTATCGATGGTCGTACCAGCCATAAAGGCGTCGGTGGCACCCCGAGGCCGACGGTCCTACCATTTATAACTGTCGGGTTCCGTGTGACCCGACGGCTAAAAGCTAAAGACGACAGGGTACCGACGCTTGTACCGACCATAAAGGATCGGTGGCACCCTGAGGCCGACGGTCCTACCATTTATAACTGTTGGGTTCTGTGACTCAACGGCTATAAATCCCTAAAGGCGATGGGCCCACGGCCGACGGTCATACTGGCAAATTAAAAGGGAGTTAGAACCGACTGGGTACCAAAGCCGACAATTTTATTTGTTAGAACCATCGGGACCGACAGCTCTAGATGGTAAATACGTCAAATAAAAGCCGTCGGATGAGACCGTCGGGTCCCCGATGCTTTTAACATATGTGCGTCAGTTACTGTGGGGACAGTTATATGGCCGACGACCTATTCATAATTCCTGTAGTGCCTACTAATAGATTGATCATCAATTGCAATATACCTAACAATTTCAGAACGAGCTACATCAGGATAATAAATCCAAGTACTTACAGAGCCATCTGCGTTGAAGTTCAGTTGAGTTTGCATTGTTTTGCCTTCTCGCATAGCATATTTTTTTACACATACAGCATAATGACGATTCAAGTGATCCGTACCACCACTCGAACATATAGTACGGACTTTTTTTGTAGTATTTGCATGTAGCAGAAAGAACAACGAACCTATAATTGATGCATTGCTAGTTCTTAGTGAAGTGCTGCCAGCATTTCGCTCTACTTTTGCGGCCCTTAGCAGAGGAGGATGCTTTAATAGTTTATTGCTGGGGTGATGGTCGCGAGCACATCGACGAGAAGAGCTCTGTACCTGCATCATTCAAATGAAAGACATCATCTTCACGTTGCTCCTCCTCGTAGTCTTTCACACTATCCATGTAGATATTATTCATTCCATAATCTCCCATGCCTGGGGATAGATGGCATGGATCAGAATACTGGGGCATGGATTACAAGCAGGGCCGGGCCGGTAAAATCCGAGGCCCTGTACAAAATATTAAAATAGGATATATTGTTTTATAGAAAATATATATATATATCTGTAAAAATATATATTATAATAATACAATATAAATTAGAAAAGGTGATCACGTGTGACAACCTGTGTACACGCTCTTACGTGTACCAAATTTTTGTATTGATGTGAAGCAGTCTTGGGATCCTGCAATGGTGTCATCGACGGCAGTATGACACATATAAAACTGTGAATGAATCATGATTTGATGTCATGATCAGTAGTCACAAGATGTCATGATCAGTAGTTGAGACAACAGTATGACACATATAGAACTGTGAATGAATCACGATTTGATGTCGATTGAGATTAGCAAGATTCGAGACAAGAGTGATCAGCAAATCAAGAAGCGGAGGTTCGACAGTTTCCTTCCGTTTGAGTAGACTAACAGTCAATAACTAGTCAATTTGATCTTAATATATAAAACGTTTTACCAGTTGAAATGCTTAGGAATGAGGCCCTGCAAATTAGGGGCCCTGTGCGGAGGCACAGCCTGCACATGCCTGTGCTCGGGCCTGATTACAAGCTAGGTCCATGACCATAGCCACGACCACTACCATGGGAACGGCGCCTTGCTCCTTGCTTTTTCCTACTAGAACTACCCACAGCAGTAAGCATGTTTAAAGGAGCTGAAAGAGTGGCAGCAGGAGTGGCACGTGCGAGCAGCGGTGGCGGGCGTGGCGCGGGCGAGCAACAGCGGCTGACAGGACGCGGGCGACAAACCCTAACTCTAGCGTGGTACGGGCAAGCGGTGGTGGTGGGTAAGCGGTGGTGGCGGGCGAGCGGCGATGGCGTGGCGGTGGCGCAAGCAAGCAGCGACGGCATGGCGCGGGCGACGAACTCTAACCCTAGTGAGGCAACACTACAGGAATCCCGACGATTTGCGACGGCCGTGGCCGTCGCAAATAAGCGATTTGTGACGGCTTTCTTTATTTGCGATGGTTTTTAGCCGTCGCAAATAAATCGTCGCAATTAAGCTTATTTGCGACGGCCACCGTCGCAAATAAGCTTTAATTGCGATGGCTAGGGGGGCCGTCGCAAGTTATTGCCGTGGGCCGGTGGGCCCCGCAACCTTATTTGCGACGGTATCGCCGTCGCAATTAAAGCTTATTTGCGACGGCCTAGCTGTCGCAATTAAGTGCTTCTATTTGCGACGGCCTGGCCGTCGCAAATAGGTCCAGTGGGCTGGGCCCACGGGTCCTCCTCCGGGGCCCATAGAGCTATTTGCGACGGCCGTGCCGTCGCAATTAAACTTTAATTGCGACGGCCAGGCCGTCGCAAATAGCAGAGGCTTATTTGCGACGGCCTGGTCCCTTATTTGCGACGGTACTATATAAAAAGCCATCGCAAATAAGGTTTTTTATTTTTTTCAAAAACAGAAAAAACTACCCGGCTCGATGGCCAGAATCACAAAACAGATTCCATACACACATTATATACACATAGCAAAGATCATCATCACAGAGGAAATATCATCACAATCACAAACTAATAAATTCCAATACATCTCACATCGTCATCAACAAAGCAAACAAAAGGGCTCACTCGCCTATCTGACCTCCGTAGCCACCTCCGGAGCCACCTCCGAAGTCGAAGTCGTCATCGCGCCTCATTCCAGGCGGCGGTAGCGACGGCGACGGCGTTTGTGCAGCTGTCGCGGATCCCTGCAATTAATGAAACTTAGAGTTAGAATATAAATAATCAACATCTCTCTCTCCCTTCCTCTCCCTCTATCTTCATCTAGATCCCCTCTCTTCCCCTGTCTTTTCATTTCTCTTTGTCTCTCACTCTATCTCTCTATTGATATCCTTTTCCCTCTATCTTCCTCCCTCTATCTCCATCTACATCTCCCTCCCTCTATCTTCCCCTCTCTCTATCTCCATCTACATCTTACTCTCTCTCTTCATTCCTATCCTACTCTATCTATCTTTCACTCTTTCTTCTGTCTCTCTTTCTTCTATCTCTATCATTCTTCTATCTCAATCATTTTCTTCTATCTAACTATCTCTCTCTTTCATCTATCTCAATCTTATTACGCTAGAGAAGAAGGATTACATAGAAACTTACCTGACCCGCTGAAGAAGGATTGCCTGGAAGGACCGGTGGTAGTACCGGTAGCTGGATTCCCAGACCTTGCGCCCGAGCGATGGCCTGTCATTGCAAACATTAAATGCTACCTATTAATAAGTCATTTATGCTGAATTAATAAGAATTTTAGTTTTTATTTTGTTACCTCCATTGCTTCCCGCATCTGCGCCAACGCTGCTGCCTGGGTTTGGATCGTGGCCTCCATCGCGATCCTTTGGCGTTTCGCCTCCCTCCTTTCCTCCTCATGTCGCCTTTCATTTTCTTCTACAGTTTCTCGGAGGGACTGCATCTCAATGTCCCTCTGCGATACGCGGCGACCTCCCGTGCCCGAAGCCTGCGTGGAGCTGCCTCTCGCAGGTCTCCCCGCCCTCGAGTCGACAACTCCGTCGAATATGGTGAGCCTATAAAAAAGAGAGTCAGTAATATGAAATTGAAATATCTTGAATACTTTGAATTGAAAACGATAAAATGACTTGTAAACTCACCTTCCGTGTGCTTTTCCACCACCGGTTGCATACGCGGCTTGAGGATCGATCGGTTGACGTTCCCGATCGAAATCCTCGCCGTGTATCTTCCTAGCCTCCTCCCCGTACTTAGCCTGCAAAACAAGAAAACCATGTAAGTTCAACAATCAATATAGTTATATTTAATATGAATGATTTCTAAACTTACCAACCGCTCGGCTGCAGCCTGACTGCACCCCGTCGGCTGAGAAGGGTCCCTGTGACCTCTCTTCCAGACCTCAGCAGGGGTGGGCGGCACCCCCGTCTCGCGCTCTTGTCAATACGTGTTAGTACAAACAATATATTATTAATATATAAATATAAGTTACACACACTTACCATGCGTTTAGCTAAACGCAAGTGGTTATCTTGCCCGTGCCTGCTCTTCCCCTCCACCCCTCTGCAGTCTCGAGCCTTCTCAGACTTAGATTTAAACTCGTCGCTAGCCCAGTAGCGACAAATGGCCCGAAATGCATCGGTCCAACCCTGCAACCAGCTCACGTGGCCCTGCACATAGTTGGAAGTCGTTAAAAATACCATCGAGGCAATTATCAGAAAAAAAATACTTACTACACTCCACGTACCTACGCGTACTCCTCCTCCGTCAGGTGCCTCTCGCTCTCTTGCCGGAAGTGTAACACGTGCTGCTGGTTCGCCTTCAAGTGCTCATTAATAATTTGAACACGGGCGTTCGACAAAGCTTGTCGAAGCGCCTTGGCAACGTTGAAGTGAAACACTCGCCTCGCATACTCAAACAGGCGACGGTCGTTCGGGTCCTCTAAAGTATATCTTGCCTGCGATAAAGAATATATTGAAGAGATGTTCACTAAAAGAGTTTAAGAGTTGTAACTTAGAAACTTTTTTAACATACTTACCATAAAAATCAGCCCATACGGCCTCCTGAAGGTTGCCGTGCTCCTGGTGATGGACGCGTGCGTAGTCCTCCCACGAAAGAGCGGGCACCCCGTCGATGACCCCGGGATAGTGCAAACGCACAATGGACCCGAGGACACCGTTCACCGGTCTGTGGAGTTTCTCACCGGTGAAAGACGTGTCGTCCAAGCCCTGTAAGATATTTATTCATTCATTACTTAAGTAAACAAAAGAAACTAAAATTGAACACGATAATTTTTATTACCTGTCTCCGACTGGACAAATCACGATCCTCTGTGAACTCTGTGAAGGGACCGCAGGAGGACTGACAAAGTGAGTTCTCCTCGTCCTCCGCGTCTGTTGGGGCGCCACGTCAGGTGACCCAGACGGCTCCTCACCAGCCGAGTCAAAGGTCTCAGGAACAAACTCATCGCCAGCCGGGGGCTGGCTGGCCAAGGGCTGGCTGGCCGAGGGCTGCCTCGCCGAGGGCTGGCTGGCGGAGGGCTGCCTCGCCGAGGGCTGGCTCACCAAAGGCACCGCAGCCTCTGAGTCAGTCGGTGAGGACTACAACATTCAAATGATTCATAAGTAAGTTTAATATGAATTTGAATTTAAAGAATTTGTCAAAAATGAGTGACATTTACCTGTGACGAAGCTCTAGAGCTGGTCTGAACGTGCCCCAGCAGCTGAGAGCGTCTGCTGCCAGTCGACGAGGCACCAACGAAAGCGTCCTCAGGTCTAGAGGGGTAGAACCCCCTCGTCGGCGGCACCTTCTTACCCTTCTTTGACGCCATCCTGTTGTAATTAGATAATTAGTAAATATGCAAATAAAATATACAAAATTCATGTTACTATCTTCAAGAAAACATTACTTGTAGTTACTTTCAAAATTCATCAACATCATTGTCATGTGTCTGTGCCCTAGTCCTTAAACCAGCCCAACGATCTTCCATCGTGGCCTGTTCTAATTTTCGTTTTCGCGTATCATCTGCCTCTACATCTTCAACATCTTCAACATCTCCAACTAATTGATCGAGTCCTGCACCAAGCTCGATGATAAAAGTGTCTGGCAACTCTTCTTCTTGGTACACTTCTTCAACGTCTTCGCTATCATGGTAACCATCATCCCCAGGAGTATATAGCCGCTCACGAGGATTCACCTTATATACCACCCACCAAGCACTGAGCTTCGTGCATGGATAAGGTAGATAATACACTTGTTCAACTTGATGCGCAAGAACAAATGTATCGTAACCTCATAGTCGGTCCTTATGTTTCACTTCCACCATTCCAAATTGGTTTTCTCGAGTTCCATGAGTACGATCAAACCAGTCACGGTCAAAGAAGACAACTCAAAGGGTCTTATTTCCGGTAAAAGTAAATTCAAGGATTTTGTTAATGATACCATAATAATCGGTTAAATTCCCTTGAGTGTCCATTGCTCTCGTCACAACACCGGAATTTGATATTGCCGCGAGAGGATGATGAGCTTCAAAATGAGTTGTACGGAATCGGAAGCCATTTACGTCATATCGACCATAGCTTCTAACATTCACCAATCCATAAGATAGCTGCCGCAAATCTTCATGGACATTGTAAGTTCGACACTGTTATAAAAGACGAGAGAATATTACATAATACTTCTTTAATAATAGTAATTTATAATACATAGAAGACGAGAGAATATTACATATTCTCGAAACCAAGATAGAAAACTTTGCCCCCCATTTATTCCTTCCTTTTGCATCGCTTCTACTTGTTTGGTCGTAGGTTGATGCCTATGTGCCCAATATTGTCTGTGGAACTCGCTGAACATGAAAAAACATCTTTTAGAGTACATGTGTAGCAAAATATGTCGATTAGCATAAATGTAGGAGAAACACTTACTCGAAGTATTCTTGCATGCCTTCTATATTTGCGTACATGTAGAGTAAAGCAACAGTCCTTTCCTGTTCGGATAGCACGTAGGTTGTGTAGCTACCAACGGTGGCGCCTCTCGTTTGAAAAATGGAAAGGTCGCTTAGAGGGGGGTGTTTCGTCCACATTGTACCGCATCACCGAAGTATTGATATTGTTTTCTTCCGCAAAGTAGACACTTGAAAAGTATCCTACTTCCTTAAGAGCATATGCTTCAGCGATGCACCCTTCCACCCTTGCTCTGTTGCCAACCATTGGTTTCAAATATCGTAGCGCTCTTTCAATGTGATACATCCACCTATATTGCACAGGACCGCCAACTTTAGCTTCGAATGGAAGATGGATAAGCAGATGTTGCATTGGATTGAAGAAACCCGGTGGAAATATTTTTTCCATCTTACATAAAAGTAGGATCCTTGACGGGAAAGCTACGAGAGTTAGTGGACGTTGCGATTAGGAGGCGTGTAAACATTCTTTGTGTACAAGAGACTAGATGGGCAGGTCAAAAAGCGAGAGAGGTTGAGAATACTGGTTTCAAGCTTTGGTATTCTGGCTCGACGGGAACTAGGAATGGCGTAGGCATCCTAATAGATAAGAGCCTCAAGGATGGAGTAGTGGATGTCTGTAGACGAGGGGATAGGATCATCCTAGTCAAGGTAGTTGTGGGGGACCTTATCTTGAATGTCATTAGTGCTTATGCCCCACAAGTTGGGCTTGACATGAGCACTAAGAGACAATTTTGGGAGGACTTGGAGGATATGGTTAGTAGTGTACCGGTAAACGAGAAGCTCTTCATAGGAGGAGATCTCAATGGTCATGTAGGTACAACTAACGTAGGTCTTGAGGGGGTACACGGAGGTTTTGGGTGTGGCGATAGAAACCAGGAGGGTAAGGATATCCTAGACTTTGCCGTAGCCTATGACCTATTGGTAGCTAACACCCTATTTAAAAAGAGGCTATCTCACATAGTGACCTTTACTAGTGCCCAACATTCTAGTCAAATCAACTATATCCTCACCAGCAGAAGGGAGAGAGGGGCATGTTTAGATTGTAAGGTGATTCCTGGAGAATGTGTCGTTCGGCAACATAAACTTGTGGTAGCCGACTTTCGTTTCCACGTGCGTGTGTCACGAGACAAAGGTGTTAAAACCACGAGAACAAAGTGGTGGAAGTTGAAGGATGAAGCGCAACAATCATTCAAAAGGAGGATGATCGCAGAAGGACCTTGGAACGAAGAGGAAGATGCAGATAGTATGTGGGAGAAGATGGCGACTTACATTAGGAAGACGGCTAGGGAGGTGCTTGGGTGGACAAAAGGTAAGAAACTTGTAGATAAAGACACTTGGTGGTGGAATGAAGATGTACAAAAAGCTATTAAGGAGAAGAAGGAGTCTTATAAGGGCTGGCATCATGAGAGAAGTGCAAGTAACATGGCGAAGTATAAAGAGGCTAAGAAAAATGCTAGGCGTGTTGTGAGTAAAGCAAGGGGGCAGGCCTATGATGCGCTATATGAGAGGCTAGGGACAAAAGAAGGCGAAAAGGATATATACAAGATGGCGAATCTTCGCGAGAGAAAGGTGAGAGATCTCAACCAAGTCAAATGCATTAAGGATGAGGCAGGCCAAATTCTATTGAAGGAGGAAGAAATTAGGGACAGATGGCGGAACTACTTCAATGGACTATTCAATGACGGGAATGAGAGTATTAGGTTCGAGTTGGATGACTCATTTGATGACATCAACAGACGATTCGTGCGGAGGATACAAGAGTCCGAGGTTAGAGAGGCCCTAAAAAGGATGAAAGGAGGAAAGGCCCACGGCCCCGATGATGTCCCCATTGAGGTGTGGAGATGTCTAGGGGATGTAGCAATAGTATGGCTCACTAAACTATTCAACCGCATTTTTCAGTCAAACAAAATGCCTAAAGAGTGGCGGAAAAGTATTTTAGTACCCATCTTCAAAAATAAAGGAGATGTTCAAAGTTGTACTAATTATAGAGGAATTAAGCTCATGAGTCATACTATGAAGCTCTGGGAGAGAGTGATTGAACACCGCTTGAGGAAAGTGACCAATGTTACTAAAAACCAGTTTGGTTTTATGCCTGGGAGGTCCACTATGGAGGCGATTTTCTTACTCCGTCAGCTTATGGAGAGGTATAGGGAGCAAAAGAAGGATCTACATTTAGTGTTCATTTACTTGGAGAAGGCATACGATAAGGTACCAAGACCGGTCATGTGGTGGGCACTAGAGAAACACAAAGTCCCAACAAAGTACATTAACCTTATCAAGGATATGTACGATAATGTGGTGACAAGTGTGCGCGTAAGAGATAGTGAGACCGACACTTTTCCTATCACAATAGGGTTACACCAAGGATCAGCCTTAAGTCCTTACATCTTTTCCTTAGTCATGGATGAGGTGTCGAAGGATATACAAGGGGATATCCCTTGGTGTATGCTCTTTGCTGATGATGTAGTGTTGGTAGATGAAACTAGGGATGATGTTGATAGAAAATTGGAGCTGTGGAGGCAGACCTTAGAGTCTAAGGGGTTTAGACTTAGTAGAACCAAGACCGAGTATATGAGATGCGACTTTAGTGATGTCGGGTGCGAGGATGGTAATGTTAGTTTACAAGGACAAGTAGTACCTAGGAGGGACACATTTCAATATTTAGGATCAATGTTACAAAGCAATGGTGATATTGATGAAGATGTTTGCCACAGGATCAAGATCGGGTGGATGAAGTGGCGACAAGCATCTGGAATCTTATGTGATAAGAAAGTTCCACAAAAATTGAAAGAAAAATTCTATAGGACGGTGATCAGACCTGCGATGCTGTATGGAGCAGAATGTTGGCCAACTAAAAGGCAACATGTCCAACAAATGAGTGTTGCGGAGATGCGCATGCTACGGTGGATGTGCGGTCACACAAGAAGAGACAAAATTAGGAACGAAGTAATACGTGATAGGGTAGGGGTGGCACCGATTGAGGAGAAGATAGTACAACATCGCCTACGGTGGTTTGGGCATATCCAGCGGAGACCTCCAGACGCACCGGTTAACAGTGGGATTATAAAGAGTGGAGAAAATTTTAGGAGGGGTAGAGGTCGACCAAGGTTGACATGGCAGGAGGCGGTGAAACGAGATTTAAAGGAGTGGGACATACCTAGAGATTTAGCTCATGATAGGACTGCATGGAAATTAGCAATTCATGTGCCAGAATCTTAGTTTATTCGTAATTTGTTACTCTTATCTTCTTTCTTATTAACTCATTTCTAGAATAAATAAAATGTAGATTTTTTTTACTTTCATCTTATTTCCTATTACTTTTCTTCAAAATTATTGGGTTTCATTTCTAGCCGACCCCAACTTGTTTGGGACAAAGGCTTGGTTGTTGTTGTACATAAAAGTATGGGTATCTCCTTCTCTAACTTATCCATCATTCCGATCTTGATTTCTTTAGCACAAAGCTGTCTACAGAAATAGTTGAGCTCGGCTAAAACCTTCCACACCGCATCATCTAGATAGCCTCGGAACATAACAGGTAGGAGTCTTTCCATTATAATGTGATAATCATGACTCTTCAACCCAGTGAGGTTTCCTGTGTTAACATTTACGGCTCGTTTCAGGCTAGCTGCGTAACCATCTGGGAATTTCAAAGTTTTCATCCATTACATAACTTCTTTCTTTTCTTTCGATCGAAGACAGAAAGAAGCACGTGGCTTTCCACCACTTTCAGAGATTTCAAGAGTTGGATGGTGACAAATGTCTGCCAAATCTAGTCTAGCTTTATAATTGTCTTTCGTTTTGCCAGGCATATCCATGCAAGTGCTTATGATATTTTCGCTCATATTACGCTCCTGATGCATGACATCAATGTTGTGCATTAGAATCAACGACGGCGGGGCGCGCTCGGGCGGCGGCGCGGGGAGGCGGAGGGCGGCGGGGGCAATGAGTCGTGAGTGGACGAGAATGAAGAGTTGGGTCGGGATGAAGGCCCTTATTTGCGACGGCCCGAGCACGTGGCCGTCGCAATTAACGTTACTTGCGACGGCTCTTTTTGCAACCGTCGCAAATAAACACTTATTTGTGACGGCTACCTTATTTGCGACGGTACTAGGGTTGGCCGTCGCAAATAAGTTTTTATTTGCAACGGCTCTGGGGTTGGCCGTCGCAAATAAGCTGTTATTTGTGACGACCCATTTATTTGCGACGGTCATATAGCGGTCGCAAATGATCGCTTTTCCTGTAGTGCAACAAGCGATGGAGAACAGAGGAGGCAACAATTAAGATGGGCGACCTTTGCCTTTTACTTGTTTCAGACAGGATTATTTTCGTGCCGATGTGCTTTTTTCTGAGCTGATGTCGTGCCGTGCCGCCCACCGTACCGTGCCGCCCACCGTGCCCAGAATTCAGGTATGATTCGACCCGAAATATGGTGTCGAGCTGGCAGGTCTCAAAATCCTTACGTACCATGCCGGGTACTGGGCCGTTCCGACGGCTCGTTCTTTAGGGCGCCCAATTTTGACCCAGCCAAAGTCACGTTCTCGCACATCCCTCACCTTCCTTCACACGCTCACTCTCTCTTCTCCATTCCCACGTGCACGGTCTCTTTTCGTTACAGCGAGGAGACTACTAATCGAGAGCGGAATAATATACATCGTGCACGCGCATTTCGAAATCATCGCGCGGTCGTAACATCTATTGATTGCTTGGTCTGTCTTCCTTTTTTCTGCCCATATATAGACTGTTCCATTCCATCCTGACTTTGGTTTTGCTGTCGTCTTCTATGGTGATTGTTCCAAGCCGCGTCTTAACTTTGTGGCCTGGTGGTGCTTATATAAGTAATCAATATAAAGCGTCCAAAGCATCACCGTCTCTCTCGGCCCGTGCAGGACACAAATAAAAGCATCGGCTTGACTGATGATTGCCCAGCATTAGCATCGCGCGGCACGAATCCAGCGGCCCGTTAAAGCAGCCCACCAAAACAGTTGACTCGCGAGCAAACATTCAACAAACCAGCCCACTAGACTGGCGTCCGAGCAAGTCCGAGGCGGCAGCACATGGGCGCGATTACAGCACAGCCGGCTCAACCTGGTCGCGTTGGCGTGGGCCGCATAGGCAACTCGGGCAGCACGGGAGCTGGGCCTGACATTCATTATTTGTCACATTTGGCCACGGCTGTTTTAAATTACTCACTATAGCTATAGTGATAAAAAGTAACCTAAATAACAAAAATCTAAATTATAAATTATCGACTACTGCTATTAAAAATATTATCGACCAAAAATAATAACGATATATAGAAAAATAGTGATGCTACGATAAGAAAAAATTGGGGCACCCAATACAATACTCCCTCCGGTATCAAATTACTTCTTGACACCATTCGTTTGTTGTATTTTAGTTTTTTTTGTTGCCAAAACGACAACTAAAAAGGAACGGAAGTAGTACAATGATAGATATTGTAATTGAATTGATAATAATAACATATTAATTGTAACCACACAAATAAACAGTCCACTAACTAGTCGGAGAGAGGAGAAAAATTTTATGCAACACTGCTGCAAATCTATTTTTTTACAGCACCTCTTATATCCGCGCTACGTGTCTGTGTCTGTGTACGCATCTCGAAGCAGTGCCGCCCCACACCCGCATGACAGCTTCCTGGTTCCTGCATCGATCTGTCGGCCCACTCCTCGTCCATACGGCTCCCCTCTGGTGGTCCTGCAAGTCTGCCGCTTGTCTGTCGTCGCCGGCCGGGCCAGCAACAGCCACACCACGGCTACCGCGGCCGCAAGCCGCTGCGTCGCCTTCTCCTCCACATCTTCCACCCACCTCCGCACAGGACTTCGGAACTCCGTACCCTTCCCGCGGCGGAGGCACGAGGATGCGCGGGACAGGCGCAAGCGCAAGGCGCGGTCCGCGGCACGGAGGTACTGTTGAAGGTGCGTTCCTTCCTTCAAATCGCTCGACGGAGCGACGCCCACCAGTTCTGTGCAGACTGCAGAGATGCCAAAGGACTTTACCTCTGTATGTGCAGCCGAACCAGAAGCGTTGAAAATCTGACCTTCTAGCGGTTTCCCCTTTCTGAAGTGAACACGCTCAGTGTCCATGGTGCTATCACCTAGCGGTCTATGAGTTTTTAGCCTTTTCTTGCATCAAGTGAGCCTCCTCCCGCCACTGTTTCCAGCAGCTGTGATACTGGTTCCCTCGCAGCAGAGCCGATCGATTGAGTCATGCGGGTGTGAATGACACCACTTCGAGATACGTACAGTAAGATAGATGGCGTGCATCTAAGAAGTGCTTTAAAGAAAGGAATTTGTAGCAGCGCTGTATAAAATTTCTTTCCACGGAGAGGGACCAACCATCAAGACAAGACAGTCACGGATTAGTCCTCTCAATGCTATCGCCAGTAGCGTGTTGTGCGCTGCCTCGTCGCTTTTTGAGGTGTCACTATATATGTACTGTTTTCCCCATGACTGACGGTGACAACCGAACCAAGCACGGCGAACGAAGCTGGACTGGAAGCCACCTTCCGAGACTTCTATGCCTTCCACAGTTCCATGGTTGACCCAACCAAATACTCCCAACTCAAGTCAAGTACCCTGAAAGTCGTATAATCCTACAAAGCGGTCTTGATTTGTTTATCCACGCGCAGATAGCGGCCAAACCTTTCCCATCGTCATTCATTATTATTTTAATATTGCAACCTGTGATATATTTAAGTAAACAGAATACTGCATCCGTTTTTAAATTAGTATCGTGAGAGTAACATGTGATACAAATTTAAAAACGGAGGAATATATTATTGTTCCATGTTTTGAGGGTCCATTGTTTACAGAAACAACCTCTCATTCACGTCTCCTTCAAACTTTGTGGAGTGATTTAAACCTCTCATTCACTTATTTTTTTTGTTCATCATGCATGTTGAGTTTATTGCTTGTTTTAAGATAATCGGGCACACGGTATGACTAAAGAAAATTTAAACAGGTTTTAGAGTGGTCTACAACATTTAGAAATCACGACTTGAGTCTGTAATATTTTATTCTCGTAACATCAAGTCGAATGGTACTATCAAACATATTGACATTAGGTTCTATGTTGTGAAAGATAAAATTCAGAATCATACCCACTACAGGAAACGTGATCATTTGCGACGGCTAAATTTATTTGCGACGGCCAGCCATCGCAAATAAATTAAGTTGCGACAGCATGGCGATGGCCGTTGCAAATAACCAAGCTGTCGCAAATAAGGATTAAGCTAGAGCATATATGTACCAAACTCGTACTTATGGATCCGCTAACAAATGTCTTCATCCAATGTGTTCAGTGAACAAATAACTGATATGAGTTTAAGAAAGAGCCTATGATCATTGAATACTAAGGGGCTAACTGAGTATAAAGTTATTTCTATGTGTGAGTTATATTGGGTTGTCGACTGAGCCGGTATGTAAATGATTGTTTTAATGTGACGTGCTCTTTGTATCAAACAAGGAGAAATAAATACTAAGTTAAGTTTTATGGAATAATTTAAGTTTCCAGTGAGTCTTGATCAGGGAACATCAAGAGAGAGAATATAAAGAATATCATTTCCCCGGGGAATCAGTCTCCATCGAGACCAATCACTTACTCGACTCACACTCTGATCGGGCACGCTCCTACAATCTCTTGTAGTGGGTCCCCTTCCTCACACGCCATATAAAAGGGGTGCCGCTGGGGTGGAAGAAAATTTTATGTAGCACTACTGTAAACTAACCTTTGTGCAGCACCTTCTCGATTAATGACACGTGTACTCTGCACCGATCTCAAAGCAAGCCACGCTCGCGCACAAGTTTCGTTTGGCTCAGAAACTCCCGCACGCATCCCGACTCGGCAACGCTTAGGCTCAGCCTCCATTGCCAACGGCGCTGACGAGGAGGTGTAGGTCGACAGGTCCCGATACGCTACGTCTCTGGACAGATACAGCAGCCCGAATTTGCTGCAGGCAGAGTCTACCGCCGATGAGCAGCTGGCGGACGTGGAGGTGTGGCCTCGCCGGTCTTCGGCTGGTCACCACAAAACTAATAATTTCCTTCTGTAATCATGTGCTAATCCTGATTCGTAAGCTGAGCTATAAGGCACACATAAGCGTACTACCACTACTACAAAAAGCATTTTTACAGGCGCCTCAATTTTTCAAACACAGGCGGTCCTTAAAAATATGCGACTGTGATGACGAATGATATAATAACCGTCTGTGATGAAAGAACAACACAGGCGGATTTTAAAGAACAACCGTCTGGGTAAATACATGATCTTCAGAATCGGTTCTTAATTAAGAACCGCCTGTAATGCAACGAACTTCACAGACGGATTTTAAGAAACAACCGTCGGGGTAAATACATGATCTTCACAGACGGTTATTAATTATTAACCGCCTGCAATGCCATGAACTTCACAGACGGATTTTAAGAAACAACCGTCTGGGTAAATACATGATCTTCGTTGGCGGTTCTTGATTAATAACCGTCTGTAATGCAATGAACTTCACAGATGGATTTTAAGGAACAACCGTCTGAGTAAATACATGATCTTCGTTGGCGGTTCTTAATTAATAACCGTCTGTAATGCAATGAACTTCATAGCCGGTTCTTGATTAACAACGGCCTAAGAAGATCATGTATTTTCAGTGGCGGTCATTGTTTAATTATCATAAGCGGTTTTCATTGAAATTACAGGGATGTAGTTGCAATTATATATCACAGCCGCATGTAGTCGTGCAGGCAAAATTGTATCAGGAAAAAAACACAGATGAGCTAGCGGATACTAGTACAGTAATGCATTATAGGAAATGCTCGATCACCAGTGAGGCTGGCTTAATTGTGATAATACACCATTAGAGGCTTTACAATTGTTCAAAGATAATTTCTTTACACACTGAACAAAAATCATGCTACATTCATTGTAGATCGACGATGAAGCTCCCATCGATCAATCTAAATTGTACCGTCCTGCTTGCTCCCGAACACGTCTCTTATATTCCGCTGGATCCTAAAAATATTGACATTATTTAAATTAACAAATGTCGAAGGAGGAATGAATAACCTACATTGGTCACTAAGTCAAAGTGTCATCTAACCTTGATAAGTAGATTATAGCAATCATTTTCAACATCAGGCACATTTGGCTGATGCAGCAAACGCTGAACTTCAAGTAGTATAGTTTTGATTGTAAAAGCACTGCACCACCCCTACGAAATATAATTTAAGCAATATAAGAAATCAGTTCAAATAAGTTCGACAAAAATTATAAGTAATAATTACATGAACAAAATAGGTCTATCTTACAGTCTCTTGATCAAGAATCCCGATGCAGAGTGCTCCCGAACGATGGACATTTGGGTGGAAGAACCCAAATGGAAAGGAGCATCTTGGAGGCACCAAGGGATAGTCCTCAGAGAAGGAGATTGTCAGGGGGTAGTAACCATCTTCCCATTCAGTCTGCAAAAGAAATTTATTAATAGGAGGACGATAGTTAAACTCATATTGTGCTTGTTCTTCATGACTTACCCCTTCTTTACCGGGGACGATGCACTGCCACTTCAATAAATCTCCCGATTCAGGCTTCGCAGAGAAACCCTACGCGGAGAAATTGAAAATACCAAAAACAAACAACACGGAAAAACAAACTACAGTTAAGTTCATCAGTCCATTACAGATACATATGTATATACAACCATGTGACCGGTGTGCCATATGTACATACATGGGGATGGTTCTTGCGCCACGCCAAGCGCTCCTCCTTCAATCGGCTACACGCCCGAGACATCATTATCTGAAGAAAGACCAAGCTTCCAAACTTCCAAATCATTGAGTCCAAACGCATATGTACACAAATGCAAAAGGACACAATCCATATACCAACATTGTTCTAAGTTGATTTCAGAAGATACAAATATATACAATATATATCATCTCGCATTGCTATATACATTTTTTCCAGCATTGACATCTTCTCGCATATAGGGTTTCAAATTCTTTTTAATGCTTCTCTCTACGCGCTTGATGTTTTCTGGTTCGGTGAAAAGGTACATCTCTTCATACTGATTATATTCCTCTTCATTATCTCCCACATTGTCAACCCCAACAATATTTTGCTTTCCAGAAACAACTACGTGCAACTTCTCAGTTTCTGGATCTTGAACATAAAAAACTTGTGCAACATTATCGGCGAGAACCCACAGGTCATCTTTGTAACCCACTTTATTCAAGTCTACCAGTGTCAGTCCGTAATTGTCCACTTTCAAACCATCAGGATGTTTGACCCATTGGCACTTAAATACGGGCATTACCATTCTTTCGCCATAATCGAGTTCCCATATTTCCTCTATGAACCCGAAGTATGTGGTCTTCTGCCCTTGCGAATCATAAGCCTCAATACGAACACCACTATTTTGTGCAACACTCTTACCGTCTTTTTCTTTAGTGTAAAATGTGTAACCATTGATGTCATATGCTTGCCATGATGTTACCAAAGCAGATGGGCCACAAGCTAACTTTTTCATTGTTGCCTCTTCTATAGTGTTTCCGTATGATATATTTTTGTCCATTAACCATTCAGTGAAACATCTTCTGTGCTCTTTCATGATCCAGTCCTCTTTGCGGTCTTGGTTTTTATCACGAAGCTCAATTTGGTGTTCCTCGATGTACGGCTCAGCTATTGCGAGCTGTTGTAGTACACCAAAATGTGCACGGTGTACATTCTTGTAATCTTGAACAATAAAAGTTTTCTTACCCACTTTGCCTCTCCCACGTAGTCTACCCTCATGTACCGGTATAGGCACACCTATCGATTTTCCATCTTTGATGTAATCAGCGCAACCCTCAATCACTTCTTCAGTGGTGTATCCTTCCATAATTGAACCCTCTGGGTGAGCACGGTTCCGCACATAACCTTTTAATACTCCTAAATATCTCTCCAACGAAAACATATGATGTAAATATAGTGGCCCCAATGCTTTTATCTGATCAACAAGATGTATGATTAGGTGTACTTGCATATCAAAAAAGGATGGTGGGAAACACATCTCAAGCTTGCACATTGTCTCGACGATGTATGTTTTCAGATAGTCTAAATCTTCACGTGCTATCACCTTTTGCGATACTGCATTGAAGAAGTAACACAAACGTGTGATGACAACTTTTATATGCTCAGGTTTGATTACTCTTATTGCAATGGCAAGGAAAACTGTCATCATCATGTGACAGTCGTGAGAATTATAACCGAATAAAGACAAGTCTTTCATCGAGACTAGTTTGCGGATATTGGATGAGAAACTTGTGGGAACTTTGATCCCACGCAAGCATTCGCAAATTGCTTTTTCCCTTATCCCTTGCTTCTTTTTTATTTAGATTCCAATATAAATACTCAAACATGTTTAGATTCTGCAAATTGTGTCCAAATTCGATGATTCTTTCTTCTACATTTGTATAAAATTAACATCTACCACATGAACAAAATATTTTTAAAACTTGTATAGCTGACATTGTAATGTTTTGGTAAATATCAAATTAATTTCTACTCACATATTATTCACATTTGTGTATCTCATAAAAAAAAAGGTTCCTTCACTCAAAATTGTTGGTATGAACATATTTGTATAATTTATACATGTATGAATTCTTTTAATTTTTTTAAAAGCATTCCAACATGTCAAACTTCAAATTATCCACCATTCTAACTAAATGCTCATATTCATATGAGGCATTCATCAAATTATGAACACACATTGATTCCAAAAAATTTAAAAAAATATGAAAAAATTCCTAGATGTTGGTATGATGATTAAAAATGTCCACTGAAAAAATAAATGAAAAAAGCATTATATTCATCAAGATAGAAAAATGAAAAATAGCATTTGTTGTATGTTTTTTATGTTCTGACCAATTTCAAAGGATTTATGAAGTGAAATTTAATGGTAACCTTTACTTATCAATAATATTACAAGAAGGTGGATTTTTGCCTTTTTAAAGGACCACATTTAATCAAGAATATTAAATAAGAAGAAGTAAATATCTTCACAGGCGGTTATTGCTTAACAACCGCCTGAGATAATGCCCGATACTGTTCTTCAGTTCCCTTATCCCTTGCTTCTTTTTTATTTAGATTCCAATATAAATAATCAAACATGTTTAGATTCTGCAAATTGTGTCCAAATTCGATGATTCTTTCTTCTACATTTGTATAAAATTAACATCTACCACATGAACAAAATATTTTTAAAACTTGTATAGCTGACATTGTAATGTTTTGGTAAATATCAAATTAATTTCTTCTCAGACGTGAAATTTTAATTAACGATGAACACACTACATCCATTAACAATATTCAATCATTCACACAGTTCAAGAACACACAAGATACTCATTCATTAACAATATGCACATCTCACAAAAGAACACACAAGATGCACAATATTTACACAAGAACACACAAGAACACAAAAGATACACAAGTAATATTCAATCACATAGATGAAAAAAGATAGATTTCATTCATTAACAATATTTACAAAACAGAAGCAACTAAAAACAACAAAAAGAAAAACTAATTAAATCCTACTCCTACTCCTCTTCCATCTCCTCCTCCTCGTCCTCCGGCGGCGACTCCGGCACCGGCTGCACCGGCTGCACCGGCTGCACCGGCTGCACCGGCTGCACCGGCGGTGCAACCCCGAGGTTGCTAGCCGTCGCCTCCACCAGCGTTCTACGGCCCTGGGGGCCAAGAACCTGGGCCATCGTCGCGAACAGAATGTCGAGACGATCAGCCACCCCCACGAGGGCGTAGAGGTAGTGGCCCAAGGTACCCATTCCAGTATACTCTGGAAGGGTACCCAGCCCCAAGGCACTCATGGCGCGAGACGTATTGTTGTACGCCTCTCGCGCCATGAGGAGGCGCTGCTCGGCGTTGATCTTCTCGGGGGAGCTGCAACATTGTTTCTTGCAAGGTGGCTCCCTCGGAGGGCTTGGCGGCGGAAGGTCGGCCATAGTGGTGTTGGGTCGTCGGAGCGGAGGAAGACGAAGAAAACAAGAGGATTCAAAGTGAGCGATGCGCTTGTGACCCATAGTGGTGTTGGGTCTTTAAGGCCGCGCGGAGTGGAAAAGAAAGGTCGCACCTCGGGGAAAAGAAAGGTCGCGCACGCGTGACATGGTCACTGACGTGTGGGACCGGGTCCACATGTCAGTGACCGCTGATTAAGTCAGGGGATCCTCATCCCGGTTGGTGAGGGGTCTTTATGTAGGCGTTCATCAAATTAAGAAGTAAATATCTTCATGTTTAACTCAGGCGGGTGTTACTAACCAACCGCCTGAGATAATTGTATCTTCTCAGACGGGTGTTACTAACCAACCGCCTGAGATAATTGTATCTTCTCAGGCGGTTGGTAAGTAAAATCCGACTGAGATAACAGTCTTCCCTGACGATCGGTACTTAAAATCCGCCTGAGAAAATGTGAGTCTATATATACCCCTCGACAGCATTGGAAAAACCTAACCCGGGCGAAACACTTAGACGCCGTTAGGCTGCCAAAATTTCGTTTGCCGCCAAGTGTTCCCCCTCGTCACTTCCAGGTACGCCGCCGAGCTTCGCCGTCGCCGAGCTTCGCCGTCGTCGCCGAGCTTCGCCGTCGCCGCCGAGCTTCGCCCTCCTCACTTCCAGGTACGCCGAGCGAAGCCATTTCCGTCACCGCCGAGCTTCAAGGTAAACCCTAAACCCTTCGACCTTCCATCCTCCTTCGCCGTGCCGCCTCCCTCCCCGCCCTCGCTGCCGCCTTGCATATCCTTGGTTAGGGTTCGGGAATTAGATAATGGTAGGCATCCTTGGTTAGGGTTCGGTGGAATTCGAAAAACTGTCAAGTTCGGTGGCATCTTTGGTTAGGGTTCGGTGGGGCAAGATTTATGTGGATGGTTATATCACGATAAATTGGTAGTTGGTTCTGTGTGTCTGAAACTGTTCCGACACATTAGTGGTAAACATGATTCTAGACTCTAGTAACAGCAGTATATTCCCTATTTCTGTCATCGGCCTTGCATATGCCACATAATTCTCTATTAGGGGCAAGATTTAGCTATATTTGGTTAAGTTGACCAAATTTGGCTAATTTTGGCTAAGTTACATTAGATATAGTTATACTTGACTAATTTTGACTAAGTTATGCTATATTTAGCTATATTTGGCTACTTTTGCTTAGAGTTAGCTATGCTAGACTAAGTTTGGCTAAGTTTGCTTTTATTTCTCTAAGTTTCATTTGAGCAATTGTAGCTAATCTGTGCTACCAAAGATGTCTGCACTTGTGGCTCCATCAGCTTCATTTTAGCAATTGTACCTAATCTGAGCTACCAAAGTTATGCTATATTTAGCTCTGAAGCCAAACAAAAGTTGCTGACCAACTCATTTGTGATGCCAGGAGCATCCTCACGCCCATATCTAGGTAACACTAGGTGTGGCGATGGAGTCTGAGCATATGATGCCGATCTCTATGATACAAGAATTTAGTTAGACCTATATAACTTCAAAAATGTGTTTTGGCTAAATTTACTTAATTGAGCCAAAATTGAGAAAATTTGTTTTAAATATGACCAAATTTAGTTATGCCATTTATTAGATTTATTGTCTTATTAGATCTAGCATGGAAAGCCCTAAGAAGACTGGTCCTGATTGTAACAACAAAGAAGACAATATGGAGTTTACTGACTCCAGCAGTTCAGGCTCCTATCACAGTCCTTCGGATCCTTTTCCGAATATAAAAATTAAAAAGACTTCAGTGGATCTAGACCCGGAATATGATCCTGCCGACGAGGTATGGATCACGAATCTTAACTTCAGCAGTTCAAGTTAATGTTGGTTGTCAAGTATACGAAGTCTTATAATTTTTTTCTACCTAGATTAATCTCGAAGACAATGAGGTGACATCGGCTCCTAAAACCGCAGAAGGTTCACCAATGGATGAATCCTCAGCTTCACTCAAGCGGAAACGAGGGCAACGAGGTCCCAATAAGGGTCTATTGGACCGCATCATGTACATAACAAGGGTCGGTCCAAGTGGGCTTCCCCAAGAACCACTGGATTCAGTTACCAAGTACCGTAATGCATGCGGTTTTCTTGTTAGGGAGGTTGTGCCGATCACAACCGAGAATTGGAGGAAATTACCCGAGCAGACCAAGAATGAGTTGTGGGAAAAGATAAAGAAACAATTCAAGTTCCCGAAAGGCACAGAAGAAGCTGTAAAGAAAGCAACATTGGTCTCTTGCGGCAAGAAGTTTCGATGCTGGAAGAGTGAAATGAATGCTTATGTTAAGGCCAATAAGGTCCCTAGCCCGAGGAAGATGGGAAAATCACACAAGCTCAGTGGCAAGAGTTTGTTCGTCAAAAGAGCACACCTGATGCTAAAGCTCTAAGTGCAACTAGGTCAGAGCTTGCAAAAAAGAACAAATACCATCATCGCTTGGGGTCTGCCGGATATGGCCCCAAAGTCCAGAAATGGAATAAGATAATAGACGACATTCTTAGTAAGGGCAATCCTCACCCATTAGAAGGGTGCGATGAGCGAACTCAACGCTGAGTCTTTGCTCGGTCAGGTTTGACCAGCGAGGGCAAACTTGAAAAGCCCGACTCTCTGAATGAAGTAGAGGATAAAATGAAAGAAGTAATTGAAAAGCAACAGAAGGGTCTCTTCAAGCCGAAGAGGGAGAATGACCAACTTACCGCTATCTTGGGAAACCCTGAACACAGCGGACGGGTTCGAGCGGTCTCTTCTCAAATGTCTTGGCTAGATGGTTTCCCTAAAGATAAAGACACATATAGAAGACGTGAGAAGTTTAAGAAAACACTTGATGAAACAATTGCTCAAAAGGTCAAAGAAAATATGCAAGAAATTATGGAACAACTTAGACAATCAGGACAATTAGTGGCACCGAGTACAATGATGGTTCCGGTGCAAAAGGAGCAATTAGTATCTCCAACTGCCTACCCTAGCAGCGTTGGTTCCGTGCCAGGCTCAGGGTCAGCCCATAAGTTCCCTGTCGATGATATTGCTAACGACAAATCTTGTCGTCTTCTTGTCCCGATAGGCAGAGCAGGGAACAAAACCAAACAGGTTGCCACTGCTATGGCAAAGCCTGATCGTGACTTCAACGGGAGTCCACTTCCGTTGTATTATTCTGTGGTGCAAGTTCTTCAGATCATTGATAATGATTATGAAGATTATGAAATAGACCACGTCACACCTGAGGGGATCGCGACTCTGAGGCAGGCTGTCAACCAATTAATCCTTTGGCACCGACGCGATATCGTGTTGGACGATGAGCCAATTTCTAGCCCCGTCGCATCTCCAAATACTGCAACCCCATCTTCTAAGGCGAAAGTGCATGAAGATCCACTCCCAGTCCGGGAAGATCCACTCCCCCTATGTCTGAGCAAGGATGATGATATCCAAGAGCAACAAGTTGGACAACAACTTCAAGCAGTACCAGAGCAAGCTGTTGCTAGTAAAGAGCAACTAGTTGAGCAACAGCTTGAAGTAGTACTAGAGCCAGCTGCTGGGAGTAAAGAGCAATCAGTTGAACAACAGGTTCAACAACAAGCCAGCGTCCAACTTCCGACGACTACTCCTCGATCATCAGTGCCTGTCAAAGTTAGCTCATACGAAAATAAGAAACCTTCATCAGAAGTGACAAAGTATTTGGAAGCTATGAAGGAAAATATTAGAAAATCGAGTGCATCTCGTTCTTCTCATGAGCCAGCATTAGAAGATATCGAGGAGTGGGAAGAAGACGGTGTCATGTATAATCGGCGGACGGCTTTAGTTAAACCAGGAGTTCCAATATACAAGCTTGAGGATGTTCCTCCTAAATTTGAGAATGGGAAGCCGTTAATGACATCCGTACAACTTAGCAAACAACCCGTCGCGCTCAGAAGAATGCATGAGTGGTACATCACTGCCAGCACAAAATATGGTCTTCAGTGCATCACATTTCGTATTCCAAAAGAAGCATTCTGGAGCACTGGAGAAGATAAACGAGTCATTTTATTTGAAGAGCTGCTTTCCCTTTTCCATCGGGGCATGCTCGAAATCAACCTGCTGCTCGTCTGGTGCTTGTAAGTGCTCTAATATTTTGTATTTGCTTTTCTTACTACACGCATACGCATTTCATGAGATTATAACAATTCTGGACTTCTTCAATAGGATGCAATACATGGATAATGAAAAGTTGGCGCACAAGACAGGTATCCTTGACCCTACTAGGATTGCAAAGTCGCTATTCGACGTCCAGGCAAATCGAGAATCAAGCCAGTACAAACACATGAAAAAAAAAGATTTTGAAAGAGCAATTGCAAAACTTAAGAAGGATAGAAAGGCAGAAGTTGCAGCTTACATAGGACATGCGATGTTTAACTTTGTCAGAGACGGCCAGGACCTCGTAAAGGCTCCGTACCACTTCGAGTAAGTTCGACACATGGCATTGAAATAGCAATTATTGGTAATTGTTAACACGTGTGTTTGTATGTTTGCAGTAATCACTACATAATGATCTTCATCAAGCCAACGCAGGGAATGGCAACAGTCTTGGACTCGGCCGATTACCCACCAGATCGTTACAAAGATTTCCTTTCCATTTTGAAAAAGTACGTTTATTCAATAATTTTAATTTACGCACATTTAGAATGTGTTGACAAGTTTTATATGACATTTCTTGTATTACAGCGCTTGGCGGTTTTACGCGGAACAGCTTGGCGGTCAGAGACCTCCTAATACGAATGCATTGGACATTAAAACGTATTATGCTTGTCCGAAGCAGCCTGCTGGGAGTGTCTTATGCGGGTATTATGTATGCGAGCATCTTCGGACCGCCGCCGTATATAGAGTCAATCGTGAGGATGTAAGTTATCCTTAATGTCGATACCTTATTTTCTTACTTTTGTGTTTCATTTTCATTGTAACTAGCATAGTTTAATGCTTATATTCTCTGCTGTTCAATATTACCAGAAACATTATTTTCATATTTTGATTCCAACTTCAAAATTCAATTGCTCATAGTACAACTGCTCCAAAAATACCTACTAAATTCTTGTATACTCTCACTTTGATCTATACTTTGAGATTGTTGAAACCAACACATTCTAAACCTTGTTATGTGTTATATTGCAGCACAAGAAGAATCTGAACGAAGAATGGCCGGTTTGTAGAAGTATTCCTGATGGAGGAGCCGACAGGATTGCTTCTGAACTCTGTCAGTTCATTCGTCGCGAAATTTTGCACAAAACGGGGAAGTTCTTTGATAAGAGAGGTTCAGCAGCTGATGTGCCAGAACTTTGCGACTATACCAATCTAAACAGTTTTTAGTGAAAACTTGTAAACTTTGAGATGAAATTGTATCTGTAACTTGTACATATGTATATTGTTTTAGTGAAATTGACTTCTGTGATGATAATATTGTTGTCTTTTGTTCTGTGATGATTGTTGTTTTTTGTTCTGTGATTATATTGAATTGACCTGGAAATTAGAAATAACAGCAGTAGTACTGCATGACTGTGAAAAACAATTATCACAGGCGGCTAGATACAAGTAAAGAAACATCTGTGATAACCTAATTTTCACAGGCGGTGTCTGTTATGGTAGAAACCGGCTGCGTTAAAGGGTCTTCACAGACGGCTGATATAGGTAAACTCCGTCTGTGATAACTTCATTATCATAGACGGGTTAGTTATGCTTCAATAACCGTCTGTAAAGACACATTATCATTGACGGTTAGTTATGCTTCAAAACCCGCCTGTGAAGACATATTATCATAGGCGGTTAGTTATGCTTCAAAATCCGCCTGTGAATACAAATTATCATAGACGGTTAGTAATGCTTCAATACCCGTCTGTGAAGACTTCTTATCATAGACGGTTAGTTATTCTTCAATAACCGACTGTGATAAGACGTTTATCACAGACGGTTATATATGCTGCACGACCCGTCTATGATAAAGTATTTTCACAGACGGCTAGCCTAAGTAAAGAACCGCCTATGATAATCGATCTTCACAGGCGGCTATCCTTAGTGAAGAACCGCCTATGATAATTAGTCTTCACAGGCGGTTTCACTTCTCCGCCTGTGAAATTGCGGATTATCACAGACTCTTCGTTTCAGGCGGTTTTAAAAGCCGTCTGTGATAATAGGTTTGGAGCCGCCTGTGATGAGGCTTATTGTAGCAGTGTACAACGTGACTCTTGACCTCTGATTGAAACAAAACACACAGGAGACAATACACAGTCCGGCAGCGGGAACGATGGTGAGGGGGTGTCCCTCTCGCGCTTGTTCTACCCTGGTCCAGCGCAAGATGACCCATTCGCGTCTGCCGCCAGCCGCTCGTCGGCGGAAGAATCCACGATGTTGTACCCCGTCCAGAGATGTAACGGATCGGGATCCTGTCGACCTACATCTACGCCACCACATCCTCCATTATTCTCCTCCACGGCCGTCAGCGAAGAAGGTCGAGCCGAGGACAGGCACGGGCGTTGCCGAGCCAAACGTAACTTGCGGGCGGGCGTGGCTCGCATCGAGATTGGTGCAGGGACACATGTCGTTTATCGAGGAGGTACTGCACAAAGGTTAGTTTGCAGCAATGCTGCATAGAATTTTCTCCTCGCTGGGGAACAACATCCAACGATTGTCGTGCTCCCACTACGGGGCCCACACACTGAGCATGAAAGAGGAGGGAAGACCCTCTGCTCTATGCGTGACACCGCCTCATGCCGACGCCGCCTACAGTGGTCATCGCTCTCGCATCAAAGCAGCACTGCACTGACGACCTCCTTACACCAATGGCTTTGTCGACTCCTAATTCTGAAGGTAACACATACCTCTAACCCCAGTCCTTGATCATATTCTTGATGCAATTAGAACTTTAGGTGGTTTCCTATTCGATCAATTAAATAAGCCCTAGATCAATTAAGTTAACTCGATTATCTAATGCTATAGTCACGGTCCATAGGGAATTTTAACTCTAACAGGAAGCTGGTCCAGTACAACAACCGATGTGTTCATGCCAATCTGGTTGTATTGTGCAGGTATCTTATATTTTGAAATTCTAGTTGAAGGTTTGAAGGAGTATCATATGCTTTTCCGTTATAGGATACAGTAAATAACATGATTTCTGTACAAATGAGGACACGCATTGTGTGATTGACTTGGGTTTCTCAGCAAAAAGTTACAGAGAAGACATGTATCATGGGCGGGAGGCTCCAGAGGAAACATAATTCAAAAACTAAGACAGGCAACACATCCTGCCCTACTTGAGTTTAGTCATCGAATTATTCAATGGGGCTGTCTAGATTTTAGGTGTTTCAAATTTGAAAAAAAATCATCCCCGAGTAATTAGCAATTAATTACAACCATTAACTACTAGTCTTTATAATTAATAATTAATTCTATAGGTTAAACAATCATAAATTTATTTTATTTGATTATTTACAATTAACATGACCCTACAAATTATGGATTAACAATTAACAAAATAAATAATTAACATAATTCTACCATTAACCACTGATCCCAATGGTGACTGAAGCTACCTTAGGCTACTGAGGCTTAGGCTATCCGCACTCGCTTACTCTAAACACATCTTTTATACTATCCACTTTCAGTATATCTTCTATACTTACAATATGTTTACTTTGCATTCCTACCAGTATGTTTACAGTTCAGTATCATATCCAGTATACCACTACAGATGGTCTTAGCATTTCCGTAATTCAATTGTCATGTCACGACATGGACAACTTTATAACTCATCTTGGTTGAGAGACAGTGCTTTACCAGTACACTGTGTAGCTGTAGCGTATAATCACTCGGGTAGGTGCCGCTTTCGGGAATGAAGAATACGGGCTTCAATGGAGGCGACAGAGATATATTGCTGGTGCTAAGCATGGCACTGTTGACATCATCGGCCTATCTACGGGGTTAGGCTATCCGCACTCGTGTACTTTAAAGCATACTCTATACACTATTTTCTTTCTACTTTTCTAGTATCTTACTTTTAATCCTCTAAATTTACACTATCCAGTATGCTTTTCAGTATCCCCTCTACTACGGACAGTCTTATCCCAAACACACAGTAGCCTGCTATGAACACACTTCAGCATCTCTTCCACAGGAGGAGCATTGCATCTTAGAGATGAGTCGATGATCTCAACAACTGTTCCTGTGGTCCAGTGCTCCCACACCTGCATCAAATGCAAATTGTGTTACCATGTTTGCAGCATGGTACTTCCCGTCTTCAAAAGTTTATTACATTTTAGTTTAAAAATAAATAAAATGTGATATTTTTTTAGAACAGAGGGAGTAGTATTTTACGTTTGAGAAAAGTATTAGTCACTTACTAGACTTAATAGGTCAACATATTGCTCAATGTTAAAGGATCCAGTGTTTTTTCTTCAGGTTTAGATTTCTAAAATAAAAATGCCAAAGCTGAAGACATCTGACTTTATAGAATAATAGCCACGCATCGCATACTCTGGTGACATATATCCACTGCATCATGAGCAGAAAGTCACGATTGTTAGCAGGATTGAGCAAGGGATTTCTATGGAATAGACATACTTCATCCGTTTCCAAATTGTGGTTGTTAGGATTATTGTTCAAATGACAACAATTTAAAAATAGAGGAAGTATTTGAGTAGGGTGAACTGACCAAGTAACCGACTAAAAACCATTAACTTTATGTTCCAATAACACGATTCGTGACCTCCCGTGATTGATCCCCTCGGAATAGCCTTGCCAATCCAAAATCAGAAATCTTAGGAGTATAATCAGAGTCTCAGTGAATAATCTTCAACCGAGAATCCTCATGGAGATACTGTAATTTTTAGTCTCTTTCCCCAATTAAGCTGCTTGCTTTTCTCAGTATCTAGCAGTCAAAAAAAAAAACTCATGCCATTACTAGTTTTAAACTTTTGTGGTGTGCCTAGGCCACAGAATAAAAAATTATTGTGAAATTGTACCGAAAATAATGGTGTCGATGCTTCTATTGGGCATTTATTCATACACAAGCAGTTTCTCCTGTTCTTGCAAGCAAACACCAAGGAGTCTAACAAGATTCTTGTGTTGAAGCTTGACAACCAATGCAAGCTCCACTGCTACAATAAGCCTCCAAACAGGCGGCTCCAAACCTATTATCACAAACGACTTTTAAAACCGCCTGAAATGAAGAGTCTGTGATAATCCGCAATTTCACAGGTGGAGAAGTGATACCGCCTGTGAAGACATATAATCATAGGCGGTTCTTTACTTAGGCTAGCCGCCTGTGAAGACACATTATCATAGACGGTTCTTTACTTAGGCTAGACGCCTGTGAAGATACTTTATCACAGACGGGTCGTGCAGCATATATAACCGCCTGTGATAAATGTCTTATCACATACGGGTATTGAAGCATAACTAACCGCCTATGATAATGTGTCTTCACAGACGGGTATTGAAGCATACCTAACCGCCTATGATAATGTGTCTTCACAGACGGGTATTGAAACATAACTAACCGCCTATGATAATGTGTCTTCACAGACGGGTATTGAGGCATAACTAACCGCCTATGATAATGTGTCTTCACAGATGGGTATTGAAGCATAACTAACTGCCTATGATAATATGTCTTCACAGACGGGTATTGAAGCATAACTAACCGCCTATGATAATGTGTCTTCACAGGCGGGTATTGAAGCATAACTAACTGACTATGATAATGGTGTTATCACAGACGGACGTTTACCTACATCAGCCGTATGTGAAGACCCTTTAATGCAGCCGGTTTCTACCATAACAGTACCGCCTGTGAAAATTAGGTTATCACAGATGTTTCTTTACTTGTATCTAGCCGCCTGTGATAATTGTTTTCACAGTCATGTCTAGCCATTGGTTAATAACTGTCTGTGATAAGGTATAACCTATGCAGTACTACTGCTGTTATTTCTAATTTCCAGGTCAATTCAATATAATCACAGAACAAAAAACAACAATATCATCACAGAACAAAAGTCAACAATATTATCATCACAGAAGTCAATTTCACTAAAACAATATACATATGTACAAGTTACAAATACAACTCATCTCAAAGTTTACAAGTTTTCACTAAAAATTGTTTCTATTGGCATAGTCGCAAAGTTCTGGCACATCAGCTGCTGCACAATTCTCATCAAAGAACTTCCTTTTTTGTGTAAAATTTCGCGACGAATGAACTGGCAGAGTTCAGAAGCAATCCTGTCGGCTCCTCCATCAAGAATACTTCTACAAACCGGCCATTCTTCGTTCAGATTCTTCGTGTGCTGCAATATAACACATAACAAGGTTTACAATGTGTTGGTTTGAACAATCTCAAAGTATAGATCAAAGTGAGAGTATACATGAATTTAGTTGGTATTTTTGGAGCAGTTGTACTATGAGCAATTGAATTTTGAAGTTCGAATCAAAATATGAAAATAATGTTTCTGGTAATATTGAACAGCATAGAATATAAGCATTAAACTATGCTAGTTACAATGAAAATGAAACACAAAAGTAAGAAAATAAGGTATCGACATTAAGGATAACTTACATCCTCATGATTCACTCTATATACGCCGGCGGTCCGAAGATGCTCGCATACATAATACCCGCATAAGACACTCCCAGCAGGCTGCTTCGGACAAGCATAATATGTTTTAATATCCAATGCATTCGTATTAGGAGGTCTCTGACCGCCAAGCTGTTCCGCGTAAAACCGCCAAGCATTGTAATACAAGAAATGTCATATAAAACTTGGCAACAAATTCTAAATGTGTGTAAATTAAAATTATTGAATAAACGTACAGTTTCAAAATGGAAAGGAAATCTTTGTAATGATCTGGTGGGTAATCGGCCGAGTCCAACACTGTTGCCATTCCCTACGTTGGCTTGATGAAGATCATTATGTAGTGATTACTGCAAACATAAAAACACGCGTGTTAACAATTACCAATAATTGCTATTTCAATGTCATGTGTCGAACTTACTTGAAGTGGTACGGAGCCTTTACGAGGTCATTGCCATCTTTGACAAAGTTAAACATCGCTTGTCCTATGTAAGCTGCAACTTCTGTCTTTCTATCCTTCTTAAGTTTTGCAATTGTTTTTTCAAAATCTTTTTTTTTTCATGTGTTTGTACTGTCCTGATTCTCGATTCGCCTGGACGTCGAATAGCGAATTTGCAATCCTAGTAGGGTCAAGGATACATGTCTTGCGCTCCAACTTTACATTATCCATGTATTGCATCCTATTGAAGAAGTCCAGAATTGTTATAATCTCATGAAATGCGTATGCGTGTAGTAAGAAAAGCAAATACAAAATATTAGAGCACTTACAAGCACCAGATGAGCAGCAGGTTGATATCGAGCATGCCCCGATGGAAAAGGAAATGCAGCTCTTCAAATAAAATGACTCGTTTATCTACTCTAGTGCTCCAGAATGCTTTATTGGAATACGAAATGTGACGCAATTAATACCATATTTTGTGCTGGCAGTGATGTACCACTCATGCATTCTTCTGAGCTGGACGGGTTGTTTGATAAGTTGTACGGATGTCATGAACGGCTTTCCATTCTTAAATTTAGGAGGAACATCCTCAAGCTTGTACATTGGAACTCCTGGTTTAACTAAAGCCGTCTGCCGATTATACATGACACCGTCTTCTTCCCACTCCTCGATATCTTCTAATGCTGGCTCATGAGAAGAACGAGATGCACTCGATTTTCTAATATTTTCCTTCATAGCTTCCAAATACTTTGACACTTCTGATGAAGGTTTATTAATTTCGTATGAGCTAACTTTGATAGGCACTGATGATCGAGGAGTAGTCGTCGGAAGTTGGACACTGGCTTGTTGTTGAACCTGTTGTTCAACTGATTGCTCTTTACTCCCAGCAGTTGGCTCTAGTACTACTTCAAGATGTTGCTCAACAGGTTGCTCCTTACTAGCAACATCTTGCTCTGGTACTGCTTGAAGCTGTTGTCCAACTTGTTGCTCTTGGATATCATCCTTGCTGAGACATAGGGGGAGTGGATCTTCCCGGACTGGGAGTGGATCTTCATGCACTTTCGCCTTAGAAGATGGGGTTGCAGTATTTGGAGATGCGACGGGGCTAGAAATTGGCTCATCGTCCAACACGATATCGCGTCAGTGCCAAAGGATTAATTGGTTGATAGTCTGCCCCAGAGTCGTGATCTCCTCAGGTGTGACATGGTATATTTCATAATCTTCATAATCATTATCAATGATCTGAAGAACTTGCACCACAACATAATACAACGGAAGTGGATTCCCGTTGAAGTCACGATCAGGCTTTGCTATAGCAGTGGCAACCTGTTTGGTTTTGTTCCCTGCTCTGCCTATCGGGACAAGAAGACGACAAGATTTGTCGTTAGCAATATCATCGACAGGGAACTGCTCTCCAACTTTACATTATCCATGTATTGCATCCTATTGAAGAAGTCCAGAATTGTTATAATCTCATGAAATGCGTATGCGTGTAGTAAGAAAAGCAAATACAAAATATTAGAGCACTTACAAGCACCAGATGAGCAGCAGGTTGATATCGAGCATGCCCCGATGGAAAAGGGAATGCAACTCTTCAAATAAAATGACTCGTTTATCTACTCCAGTGCTCCAGAATGCTTCTTTTGGAATACGAAATGTGACGCAATTAAGACCATATTTTGTGCTGGCAGTGATGTACCACTCATGCATTCTTCTGAGCTGGACGGGTTGTTTGATAAGTTGTACGGATGTCATGAACGGCTTTCCATTCTTAAATTTAGGAGGAACATCCTCAAGCTTGTACATTGGAACTCCTGGTTTAACTAAAGCCGTCCGCCGATTATACATGACACCGTCTTCTTCCCACTCCTCGATATCTTCTAATGCTGGCTCATGAGAAGAACGAGATGCACTCGATTTTCTAATATTTTCCTTCATAGCTTCCAAATACTTTGACACTTCTGATGAAGGTTTATTAATTTCGTATGAGCTAACTTCGATAGGCACTGATGATCGAGGAGTAGTCGTCGGAAGTTGGACACTGGCTTGTTGTTGAACCTGTTGTTCAACTGATTGCTCTTTACTCCCAGCAGTTGGCTCTAGTACTACTTAAAGATGTTGCTCAACAGGTTGCTCTTTACTAGCAACAGCTTGCTCTGGTACTGCTTGAAGCTGTTGTCCAACTTGTTGCTCTTGGATATCATCCTTGCTGAGACATAGGGGGAGTGGATCTTCCCAGACTGGGAGTGGATCTTCATGCACTTTCGCCTTAGAAGATGGGGTTGCAGTATTTGGAGATGCGACAGGGCTAGAAATTGGCTCATCGTCCAACACGATATCGCGTCGGTGCCAAAGGATTAATTGGTTGATAGCCTGCCCCAGAGTCGCGATCTCCTCAGGTGTGACGTGGTATATTTCATAATCTTCATAATCATTATCAATGATCTGAAGAACTTGCACCACAACATAATACAACGGAAGTGGATTCCCATTGAAGTCACGATCAGGCTTTGCCATAGCAGTGGCAACCTGTTTGGTTTTGTTCCCTGCTCTGCCTATCGGGACAAGAAGACGACAAGATTTGTCGTTAGCAATATCATCGACAGGGAACTTATGGGCTGACCCTGAGCCTGGCACGGAACCAACGCTGCTGGGGTAGGCAGTTGGAGATAAAATTGCTCCTTTTGCACCGGAACCATCATTGTACTCGGTGCCACTAATTGTCCTGATTGTCTAAGTTGTTCCATTATTTCTTGCATATTTTCTTTGACCTTTTGAGCAATTGTTTCATCAAGTGTTTTCTTAAACTTCTCACGTCTTCTATATGTGTCTTTATCTTTAGGGAAACCATCTAGCTAAGACATTTGAGAAGAGACCGCTCAAACCCGTCCGCTGTGTCCAGAGTTTCCTAAGATAGCGGTAAGTTGGTCATTCTCCCTCTTCGGCTTGAAGAGACCCTTCTGTTGCTTTCCAATTACTTCTTTCATTTTATCCTCTACTTCATTCAGAGAGTCGGACTTTTCAAGTTTGCCCTCGCTGGTCAAACCTGACCGAGCAAAGACCCAGCGTTGAGTTCGCTCATCGTACCCTTCTAATGGGTGAGGAATGCCCTTACTAGTAATTTCGTCTAATATTTTATTCCATTTCTGAACTTTGGGGCCATATCTGGCAGACCCCAAGCGATGATGGTATTTGTTCTTTTTTGCAAGCTCTGACCTAGTTGCACTTAGATCTTTAGCATCAGGTGTGCTCTTTTGACGAACAAACTCTTGCCACTGAGCTTGTGTGATTTTTCCCATCTTCCTCGGGCTAGGGACCTTATTGGCCTTAACATAAGCATTCATTTCACTCTTCCAGCATCGAAACTTCTTGCCGCAAGAGACCAATGTTGCTTTCTTTACAGCTTCTTCTGTGCCTTTCGGGAACTTGAATTGTTTCTTTTTCTTTTCCCACAACTCATTCTTGGTCTCCTCGGGTAATTTCCTACAATTCTCGGTTGTGATCGGCACAACCTCCCTAACAAGAAAACCGCATGCATTACGGTACTTGGTAACTGAATCCAGTGGTTCTTGGGGAAGCCCACCTGGACCGACCCTTGTTATGTACATGATGCGGTCCAATGGACCCTTATTGGGACCTCGTTGCCCTCGTTTCCGCTTGAGTGAAGGTGAGGATTCATCTATTGGAGAACCTTCCGCGGTTTTAGGAGCCGATGTCACCTCATTGTCTTCGCGATTAATATAGGTAGAAAAAATTATAAGACTTCGTATACTTGACAACCAACATTAACTTGAACTGCTGAAGTTAAGATTCGTGATCCATACCTCATCGGCAGGATCATATTCCGGGTCTAGATCTACTGAAGTCTTTTTAATTTTTATATTTGGAAAAGGATCCGAAGGACTGTGATAGGAGCCTGAACTGCTGGAGTTAGTAAACTCCATATTGTCTTCTTTGTTGTTACTATCAGGACCAGTCTTCTTAGGGCTTTCCATGCTAGATCTAATAAGACAAAAAATCTAATAAATGGCATATTAACTCTACATGAAGTGTTGCATGAAGAAAAAGATGGAAGCATTCTAGGATTTGATAAGGCATTCTAGGGTTTAAGGCGACTAACCAAAAGGTTCCTATACATTGCGAGGGTGACAAGCATGTTAAAGTTGCTCACCAGCAATGGCAATTTTATCTTTTTATTCTAAATAGGCTAGCTTCGTTCAGAGTGGCGACCATGTTCTTGAGGTTTACTAGGCGGCGCCTAGCTCCAGACCTATAACTGATCAAGCAAGGGACAAAAAGAAAATCCCCGCACAACTCCTACCTAGCTTAGAGGACATTATCGTCCTCGCTCTCAAGTTTCCTCTTATTCCCTGTCACTGATTCTTCTGCCTACTGAATGAAAAACAACATGCTGATGCGTACTTGTGCAGATGTAGTGCCTAGAAGAGATTGATAGCAGCAGCAGCAACTAGCAAGCTCACTTTACACCGACAACCCAAGGCATAACTTAGTCAAAATTAGTCAAGTATAGCTATATCTAATGTAACTTAGCCAAAATTAGCCAAATTTGCTCAACTTAACTAAATATAGCTAAATCTTGCCCAGCATAGTCAAACATGCTTGATTATGCTTCAGTTAGCTAAATTTGGTCATATTTAAAACAAATTTTCTCAATTTTGGCTCAATTAAGTAAATTTAGTTAAAACACATTTTTGAAGTTATATAGGTCTAACTAAATTCTTGTATCATAGAGATCGGCAGCATATGCTTAGACTCCATCGCCACACCTAGTGGTACCTAGATATGGGCATGAGGATGCTCCTGGCATCACAAATGAGTTGGCCAGCAACTTGTTTGGCTTCAGAGCTAAATATAACATAACTTTGGTAGCTCATATTAGGTACAATTGCTCAAATGAAGCTGATGGAGCCACAAGTGCAAACATCTTTGGTAGCACAGATTAGCTACAATTGCTCAAATGAAGCTAACTTAGAGAAATAAAAGCAAACTTAGCCAAACTTAGTCTAGCATAGATAACTCTAAGCAAAAGTAGCCAAATATAACTAAATATAGCATAACTTAGTCAAAATTAGTCAAGTATAACTATATCTAATGTAACTTAGCCAAAATTAGCCAAATTTGCTCAACTTAACCAAATATAGCTAAATCTTGCCCCTAATAGAGAATTATGTGGCATATGCAAGGCCGATGACAGAAATAGGGAATATACTGCTGTTTTTAGAGTCTAGAATCATGTTTACCACTAATGTGTCAGAACAGAATAGGATCATGCACAATGCAATGACAGAACGCGCAGACTAACAGTTTTGCTACATGATCCTACAGGCTTCGCTCCAATGAATATAACGAAGTGGAACTTCTTCAGCATATATTTGGTAAACATAATGATCCTAGGAGAAGAAAAACAACTACTCCCTCCGTCCCACAAAGATAGATGTTTCAGCATTTTTTAGACATAATAGTGGAGCATGTAAATGTCGCATGTACCCTCAACTTTAACTCTCACTATTGGCTGACATCGAATTCCTAGGTACGGAGCTGGTTGGAGCTGATTGGAGGAACTTAATGTTGGCTTTAAATTACTATACACTTTACATGTTAAGAAGGCAATCTTTGTGGGAAAAATTTGCAAGCTCAAAACCTCTATCTTTATGGGACGGAGGGAGTACTATTCAAAATATTATCTCTGCAAACTACCAGAAGATGAAATGCTACTGTTTCACAGTTTCAGACACACAGAACCAACTACCAATTTATCGTGATATAACCATCCACGACGAAGGGAGTAACTCCTATTCATTCGAACTTGACAGTTTTATCTATGCAAACTACCAGAAGATGAAATGCTACTGATTTCACAGTTTCAGACACACAAAACCAACTACCAATTTATCGTGATATAACCATCCACATAAATCTTGCCCCACCAAACCCTAACCAAAGATGCCACCGAACTTGACATTTTTTCGAATTCCACCGAACCCTAACCAAGTATGCCTACCATTTTCCAATTCCCGAACCCTAACCAAGGATATGCAAGGCGGCAGCGAGGGCGGGGAGGGAGGCGGCACGGTGAAGGAGGATGGAAGATCGAAGGGTTTAGGGTTTACCTTGAAGCTCGGCGGCGACGGCAATGGCTTCGCTCGGCGTACCTGGAAGTGACGAGGGTGAAGCTCGGCGGCGACGGCGAAGCTCGGCGGCATACCTGGAAGTGACGAGGGCGAACACTTGGCGGCAAACAAAATTTTGGCAGCCTAACGGCGTCTAAGTGTTTCGCCCGGGTTAGGTTTTTCCAATGCTGCCGAGGGGTATATATAGACTCACATTTTCTCAGGCGGATTTTAAGTACCGACCGCCTGAGAAGATTGTTACCTCAGACGGTTTTTACTTACCAACTGCCTGAGAAGATACAATTATCTCAGACGGTTGGTTAGTAACACCCGCCTGAGATAAACATGGGCCTATGAAGATAGTTACTTCTTCTTAATTAATATGTGTTCATTATAATTTGATGAACGCCTACATAAAGACCCCTCACCATCCGCCTATGAAGACGTGTCGACGACCGTGCGCGACCTTTCTTTTCCCCGAGGCGCGACCTTTAATGCGCGGTAAACCAACTACTCCATCTTCCACTTCGCGCGGCCTTAAAGACGCGCTATCGCTCACAAGCGCATCACTCACTTTGAATCCTCTTGTTTTCTTCGTCTTCTTCCACTCCGACGACCCAACACCACTATGGCCGACCTTCCGCCGCCAAGCCCTCCGAGGGAGCCACCTTGCAAGAAACTATATTGCAGCTCCCCCGAGAAGATCAACACCGAGCAGCGCCTCCTCATGGCGCGAGAGGCGTACAACAATACGTCTCCATCACGGGGGTGGCTGATCGTCTCGACATTCTGTTCACGAAGATGGCCCAGGTTCTTGGCCCCAAGGGCCATAGAACGCTCGTGGAGGCGACGGCTAGCAACCTCGGGGTTGCACCGCCGGTGCAGCAGGTGCAGCCGGCCCTGTCTCCTGTCGCACCAGTGCCGGAGTCGCCGCCGGAGGACGAGGAGGAGGAGGAGAAGGAGGAGGAGGAGGAAGAGGAGTAGGAGTAGGATTTAATTAGTTTTTCTTTTTGTTGTTTTTAGTTGCTTCTGTTTTGTAAATATTGTTAATGAATGAAATCTATCTTTTTTCATCTATGTGATTGAATATTACTTGTGTATCTTGTGTGTTCTTGTGTAAATATTGTTCATCTTGTGTGTTGTTTTGTGAGATGTGTGATTGAATATTGTTAATGAATGAGTATCTTGTGTGTTCTTCAACTGTGTGAATGAATGAATGTGTAGTGTGTTCATCGTTAATTAAAATTTCACGTCTGAGAAGAAGATTATCTCAGGCGGTTGGTAAGTAATACCCGCCTGAGATAAGTATATTCTCAGGCGGTTGGTAAGTACCAACTGACTGTGAAGATAATTACTTCTTCTTAATTAATACTCTTGATTAAATGTGGTCCTTTAAAAAGGCAAAAATCAACTTTCTTGTAATATTATTGATAAGTAAAGGTTACCATTCAATTTCACTTCATAAATCCTTTGAAATTGGTCAGAACATAAAAAACATACAACAAATGCTATTTTCCATTTTTCTATCTTGATGAATATAATGCATTTTTCATTTATTTTTTCAGTGGACATTTTTACTCATCATACCAACCTCTATGAATTTTTTCAGATTTTTTTAAATTTTTTTTTGAATCAATGTGTGTTCATAATTTGATGAATGCCTCATATGTATATGAGCATTTAGTTAGAATGGTGGATAATTTGAAGTTTGACATGTTGGAATGCTTTTAAAAAAATTAAAAAAATTCATACATGTATAAATTATACAAATATGTTCATACCAACAATTTTGAGTGAAGGAACTTTTTTTATGAGATACACAAATGTGAATAATATGTGAGTAGAAATTAATTTGATATTTACCAAAATATTACAATGTCAACTATATAAGTTTTAAAAATATTTTGTTCAGGTGGTAGATGTTAATTTTATACAAATGTAGAAGAAAGAATCATCGAATTTGGACACAATTTGCAGAATCTAAACATGTTTGAGTATTTATATTGGAATATAAATAAAAAATAAGCAAGGGATAAGGAAACTGAAGAACAGTATCGAACATTATCTCAGGCGGTTGGTAAGTAATACCCGCCTGAGATAAATATATTCTCAGGCGGTTGGTAAGTACCAACCGCCTGTGAAGATATTTACTTCTTCTTAATTAATATTCTTGATTAAATGTGGTCCTTTAAAAAGGCAACTTTCTTGTAATATTATTGATAAGTAAAGGTTACCATTCAATTTCACTTCATAAATCCTTTGAAATTGGTCAGACATAAAAAACATACAACAAATGCTATTTTTCATTTTTCTATCTTGATGAATATAATAGTTTTTTCATTTATTTTTTCAGTGGACATTTTTACTCATCATACAAACCTCTATGAATGTTTTCAGATTTTTTTATTTTTTTTGAATCAATGTGTGTTCATAATTTGATGAATGCCTCATATGTATATGAGCATTTAGTTAGAATGGTGGATAACTTGAAGTTTGACATGTTGGAATGCTTTTAAAAAATTAAAAAAATTCATACATGTATAAATTTTACAAATATGTTCATACCAACAATTTTGAGTGAAGAAACTTTTTTTTATGAGATACATAAATGTGAATAATATGTGAGTAGAAATTAATTTGATATTTACCAAAACATTACAATGTCAGCTATACAAGTTTTAAAAATATTTTGTTTAGGTGGTAGATGTTAATTTTATACAAATGTAGAAGAAAGAATCATCAAATTTGGACACAATTTGCAGAATCTAAACATGTTTGAGAATTTATATTAGAATTTAAATAAAAAAGAAGCAAGGGATAAGGAAACTGAATAACAATATCGGGCATTATCTCAGGCGGTTGGATAGTAATACCCGCCTGAGATAAATATATTCTCAGACGGTTGGTAAGTACCAACCGCCTGTGAAGATATTTACTTCTTCTTAATTAATATTCTTGATTAAATGTGGTCCTTTAAAAAGGCAAAAATCTACTTTCTTGTAATATTATTTATAAGTAAAGGTTACCATTAAATTTCACTTCATAAATCCTTTGAAATTGGTCAGAACATAAAAAACATACAACAAATGCTATTTTTCATTTTTCTATCTTGATGAATATAATGCTTATTTATTTATTTTTTCAGTGGACATTTTTACTCATCATACCAACCTCTATGAATTTTTTCAGATTTTTTTAAATTTTTTTGAATCAATGTGTGTTCATAATTTGATGAATGCCTCATATGTATATGAACATTTAGTTAGAATGGTGGATAATTTGAAGTTTGACATGTTGGAATGCTTTTAAAAAAATTAAAAAATTCATACATGTATAAATTATACAAATATGTTCATACCAACAATTTTGAGTGAAGGAACTTTTTTTATGAGATACACAAATGTGAATAATATGTGAGTAGAAATTAATTTGATATATACCAAAACATTACAATGTCAGCTATACAAGTTTTAAAAATATTTTTTCAGGTGGTAGATGTTAATTTTATACAAATGTAGAAGAAAGAATCATCGAATTTGGACACAATTGGCAGAATCTAAACATGTTTGAGTATTTATATTGAAATCTAAATAAAAAAGAAGCAAGGGATAAGGAAACTGAAGAACAGTATCGGGCATTATCTCAAGCGGTTGGTAAGTAATACCCGCCTGAGATAAATATATTCTCAGGCGGTTGGTAAGTACCAACCGCCCGTGAAGATATTTACTTCTTCTTAATTAATATTCTTGATTAAATGTGGTCCTTTAAAAAGGAAAAAATCCACTTTCTTGTAATATTATTGATAAGTAAAGGTTACCATTAAATTTCACTTCATAAATCCTTTGAAATTGGTCAGAACATAAAAAACATACAACAAATGCTATTTTTCATTTTTCTATCTTGATGAATATAATGCTTTTTTCATTTATTTTTTTAGTGAACATTTTTACTCATCATACCAACCTCTATGAATTTTTTCAGATTTTTTAATTTTTTTTGAATCAATGTGTGTTCATAATTTGATGAATGCCTCATATGTATATGAGCATTTAGTTAGAATGATGGATAATTTGAAGTTTGACATGTTGGAATGCTTTTAAAAAAAATTAATAAAATTCATACATGTATAAATGAATACTTTTTCATTGGCGTTGGGAGAACTAGGGGTAGCACATCCAAAAGGGAATGGAGGGAATATAACCCATAGAGTACAACACGTTATGGGAGAACATGTCATACTCGCGCTCAATCCTACAGTTCTCAGTACAGAAGACGGTCCACTCGGACCACCCTCACCTGCCGCAGCGGGCAGGCCCCTGGTTCCCCCCTGTTGGGCAGCGGCAAACGCCATCGTCAATGTCGGGTAGCGCCACCGGCGGCGGTCCGGGAGGAGGCCTACGCAGTAACCTCCAGCTCACAAAAACGTCGAGCCTCTGCATGGCTTGATTCCGACACCGGCAACACTCCTTGTTGGTCCTCTTCATCGCGACGGACCCAACCGCATTGTCGTCGATGTGGGCCTCGCCTTCGACCTGCCGGATATACTCGAGGGCGTCACGGTCCCCGCGGTCGGCGTCGTAGCTGAGCATGGCGAAGACGTAGGCCGCCACCTTGTGCCCCGTTCGCGGCCGTAGTTGAAGACGAGGTCGAACCCGGTGACGTAGCACGCATGAGGGTTGCCCACGTTGGCCAGACGCTCCACGAGGGCGTCGTAGCTCCCGTTCCCGTGCCGTTGGAACCACTCCCAGCTGCTCTCCCGCTCCAGCGCCACGCGTCTACCCACGGTGGGATCACGGCACGCCACGTGCATGGCCTTGCAGGTGGCATGCAGACTGGAGAGGTCATCCATGGGCTGGGTGGAGGTTGCGGCGACCCACCCCGTGATCAGGACCGCAATATCATGCGGCAAGGGGAACTCCATGGGCTTATCTCAGGCGGTTGGTAAGTAATACCCGCCTGAGATAAATATATTCTCAGGCGGTTGGTAAGTAATACCTGCTTGAGATAAACATTTTTGAAACTACAAGATGTTAATTAACGGCCTGAGAAGATGTTAATTAACTGACACGCTGCACGAGGTCTGCGGAGAAGTTAAGAAGACGTGGTGTAGGTACACGTGCGCGACGTTCCACATGGATACCCGAGAGACGGAAGGATCTCTGAAGATCGTCTTCCACAGTGGTTTAATTGTGTGCCACACAAGGTCTGCAAAGAGTTCAATGCGCAATGAACAAAATATTTTGTTCAAATGGTAGATGTTAATTTTATACAAATGTAGAAGAAAGAATCATCGAATTTGAACACAATTTGCAGAATCTAAACATGTTTGGGTATTTATATTGGAATCTAAATAAAAAAGAAGCAAGGGATAAGGAAACTGAAGAACAGTATCGGGAATTATCTCAGGCGGTTGGTAAGTAATAACCGCTTGAGATAAACATTTTTGAAACTACAAGATTTTAATTAACGGCATGAGAAGATGTTAATTAACTGACGCGCCGCACGAGGTCTGCGGAGAAGTTGTGAAGCCGTGGTGCAGGGACGCGACGTTCCACATGGATACCAGAGAGACGGAAGGATCTCTGAAGATCATCTTCCACAATGGTTTAATTGTGCGCCGCACGAGGTCTGCAAAGAGTTCAATGCGCGGGAAACGAACCGCTCCCTCGTCTACTCCGCACAGACCATATATAAGGCGCGTCGTCGGTTATGTACAAACACAAAAATTTTGCACTCCTTTCTTCTTCTTCCATCGTTCCACCTCCTAGCCCGGCGCAGACGAACCACCACAGCCATGGCCAACCTTCCGCCTCCTAGCCCGCCGAGGCAGCCACCCTGCAAGCTGATACATTGCAGCTCCCCCGAGCGGGTGAATGACGACCAGCGCGTTCCACCACCGGTGCAGCCGGAGCCACCGGTACAGTCGGAGCAATCGGCTCAGCCGGAGCAGCCGACCCACTCTCCTGCTGCATCGTCGCCGGAGGAGGAGGAGGAGGAGGAGGAGGAGGAGGAGGAGGAGGAGGAGGAGGAGGCGGAGGACGACGATGACGACGACGACGACGATGATGAAAATGATGAAGACGAGTCGTTCTCCGACGACGGCGACGACCACCATGGTGACGACTACGACGACGACGACGAGTCGGAGGAGGACCGCTTGGCGTGGTTTGAGAAGTTGGCGGAGAGGAGGGATGAGGCGGGGCCGTAGTGTAGTTTTAGGAGTTCTTGTACATATTTCTTTTGTAGTTTTAGAAGTTCTTGTGTTTTGTAATATATATGTGTTCATTCGTGTCAATGAATACTGGTGTGTTAGAATTTCTGGATTTCAATCAAGTGAATGTGCTCTAAATGCTCATATGTATATGAGCATTTAGTTAGAATGGTGGATAATTTGAAGTTTGACATGTTGGAATGCTTTTAAAAAAATTCATACATGTATAAATTATACAAATATGTTCATACCAACAATTTTGAGTGAAGGAACTTTTTTTTTTATGAGATACACAAATGTGAATAATATGTGAGTAGAAATTAATTTGATATTTACCAAAACATTACAATGTCAGCTATACAAGTTTTAAAAATATTTTGTTCAGGTGGCATTATCTCAGGCGGTTGATAAGTAATACCCGCTTGAGATAATCATCTTCTTAGACGGTTATTAAGTACCAACAGTCTGTGAAGATATTTACTTCTTAATTAATATTCTTGATTAAATATCTTTTCAGGCGGTTGGTAAGTAAAACCCGTCTGAGATAAAGTTAAAAACCGTCTGTGAAAAACCGACGTCTATATAAGGACCCCTCACCGCAGTCAAAATGCAACCCTGGAGAATTTATATCGATGCCGCAAGGCTGTTGAATTTCCCCTGCGCCGCGCCGCCGCTCCGCCGCCCAGCCCATACTGCCGCGCCGCCGCTCAATCCCGCACCGCCACTTCTCCACCCAGCCGGCCCACCGTGCTGATGCCTCCCCATCGTGCTGATGCCTCTGCAAGGTAAATGTAGTTTCCTTACTTTTTCTTTGTATATTTTCATTAGCTGATAAGCTGTTAGTTTTGTGTGTTCTGGTATATGGATTATGTCCTTTTGCATGTGTAAGGACTGTATTGATTGTGTTCTGGTATATTGATGTATGGACTATATGGATTGTTTCCTTTTTGTACCTATTATGTGACATGAATATGATGTTTAATTAACAGATGCTATTGTAATATATATAAGATGCATCTGGGCCTGTTTCCCGATATAACGAACCGGATCCCACCCAGACCTAGCCCATGCTCCTGGGCCTGTTTCCCCCTTTGACTCCGTCCGCCTCAAGACGTCGCCCGTCTCCTACATTAGTCGCCATAATCATACTTGTTATGTCTCTGTAAATTCATTTTATAGAAGACCTTTAGAGAATATTTGTGGCCAAATTTTGTAAATCTGACAAAAATTCTATTATTGAAGCATGGACCGTCGAGCGTGGATGTATAACATGCCAAGACCCGATCCTATGTACATTCATAATGTTGTAAATTTTATTAAAGCATCCAAGAGACATGCGAAGTTGCAAAAGATAGATGACATATTATGTCCATGTATCGACTGCGAAAATAAGATTGCTTGGACGGATACTATAGTAATCCAATCTCATTTGGTGAAAAGAGGTTTCAAAAATAACTACACAATATGGACAGAGCATGGTGAGTTAGATACACATGATGTGGATAAAGATGATGAGAGAGGATCAGATGATGATAATGTTCATATTGATGATGGTAGTGACAATAAAGCTGGTGATGATGATGATGAGTTCGATTGTGAGAAGATGTTGCGTCACATTGAACCATATGTATTGACTTCTATGGGAGCAAGCAAAGGTTTAAGTAAAATGGAGACATTGCAGAATGCGGCGACAGAGCTTTTATATGATGAATCAAACGATTGTGATAAAGAGTTTACTACATTGCGTGCAATCTTAGAACTACTAAAGTTGAAAGCTACGCACGGATGGTCCGATTGTAGTTTCTCTGATCTTTTGAATCTTCTGGCAGAAATTCTTCCAAATCCAAATAAACTGCCCAGAAGCACTTATAAAGCGAAGAAACTTATTTGCCCGATGGCACTAGGTGTGACAAAAATACACGCTTGTGTGAACCATTGTATTCTGTATCGCAAAGAGCATGAGCTCGCAACTAGATGCCCTATTTGTGGTGTCAGTAGATACAAGAAGGACTACAATCACCTGTATGTTACCAACATGAAAAAGACTCAGAAGAATAAGAATTTTATTATTGGTCCTGAAGGTGACGATGACGATACTTTTGGCGATGCAGACGGGAAGAATAAGAGAAAAATTCCTGCATTGGTGATGTGGTACCTTCCAGTAATTGATCGCTTGAAGCGTTTGTTCTCAAACCCTAGGGAGGCTGAACTTATGTGTTGGCATTCCGAGCAACACAAGAAGAATGAAAAACATATACGACACCCTGGTGATGCAACGCAGTGGAAAAATTTTGATATTCAGTATCCAGAATTTGTGAAGGAAATCAGAAATGTGAGGTGTGCCTTGGGTATAGATGGAATGAATCCGTTTGGTGAAAAAAGGAGCATACACAACACATGGCCCGTGGTCTTAACTATGTACAACCTACCGACGTGGTTGTGTCACAAAAGGAAATATATCTTATTATCTGTTCTTATCCAAGGCCGAAACAACCCGACATCGAAATTGATGCGTTCTTGGAACCTTTAATGGAAGATATGGCGAAATTGTGGAATGAAGGGGTACGTACATGGGATGAGTACAAGCGGGAGTATTTCACTCTAAGAGCAATGATATTCGTTACCGTGCATGATTATCCCGGACTGTTTACATTATCGGGACAAATGAAAGGGAAGAAAGGTTGCGTTAGGTGCGTGGATAGAACTGGATTTCTATACCTCACTTCATCCAGAAAGACGGTGTACACGAGACATCGACGGTTCTTGACAGATACACACAAGTATAGGAAGATGAAATAACAATTTGATAACAAAATTGAAAAAGATACTGCACCGAAACCTTACAGTGGAAAACTTGTGTTTGAAATGGTCAAGAACATTCATATTGCTTTCGATAAGGGAAAAATAGTAAAGGAATTAAGAGAAAGAAAAGTACATCTTCGGATGATACAACTGACATGGCTTTCAAGAAACAATCAATTTTTTTCAAGTATCTTCCGTATTGGAAGAATCTAGAATTTTGCCATAGTATTGATTTGATGCATGTTACAAAGAATGTATTTGATAGCATCATTGGGACCTTGCTGGACATGCCGAGGAAAACAAAGGACAGATTAAATTCATGTATGGACCTAGTAAATCTTGATTTGAGACCAGAGCTTCATCCAGTAGAAAAGGCGAACGGGAAGCATTACCTTCCCCCAGCCAGCTACAACTTGACGCTAGAAGAGAAAAAAGCAATTTGCGAATGCTTGCGTGGGATCAAAGTGCCCACAAGTTTCTCATCCAATATCCGCAAACTAGTCTCGATGAAAGACTTGTCTTTATTCGGTTATAATTCTCACGACTGTCACATGATGATGACAGTTTTCCTTGCCATTGCAATAAGAGTAATCAAACCTGAGCATATAAAAGTTGTCATCACACGTTTGTGTTACTTCTTCAATGCATTATCGCAAAAGGTGATAGCACGTGAAGATTTAGACTATCTGAAAACATACTTCGTCAAGACAATGTGCAAGCTTGAGATGTGTTTCCCACCATCCTTTTTTGATATGCAAGTACACCTAATCATACATCTTGTTGATCAGATAAAAGCATTGGGGCCACTATATTTACATCATATATTTTTGTTGGAGAGATATTTAGGAGTATTAAAAGGTTATGTGCGGAACCGTGCTCACCCAGAGGGTTCAATTATGGAAGGATACACCACTGAAGAAGTGATTGAGGGTTGCGCTGATTACATCAAAGATGGAAAATCGATAGGTGTGCCTATACCGGTACATGAGGGTAGACTACGTGGGAGAGGCAAAGTGGGTAAGAAAACTTTTATTGTTCAAGATTACAAGAATGTACACCGTGCACATTTTGGTGTACTACAACAGCTCGCAATAGCTGAGCCATACATCGAGGAACACCAAATTGAGCTTCGTGATAAAAACCAAGACCGCACAGAGGACTGGATCATGAAAGAGCACAAAAGATGTTTCACTGAATGGTTAATGGACAAAAATATATCATACGGAAACACTATAGAAGAGGCAACAATGAAGAAGTTAGCTTCTGGCCCATCTCCTTTGGTAACATCATGGCAAGCATATGACATCAATGGTTACACATTTTACACTAAAGAAAAAGACAGTAAGAGTGTTGCCTGAATCGGGAGATTTATTGAAGTGGCAGTGCATCGTCCCCGGTAAAGAAGGGGTAAGTCATGAAGAACAAGCACAATATGAGTTTAACCATCATCCTCCTATTAATAAATTTTTTTTGCAGACTGAATGGAAAGATGGTTACTACCCCCTGACAATCTCCTTCTCTGAGGACTATCCCTTGGTGCCTCCAAGATGCGCCTTTCCAATTGGGTTCTTCCACCCAAATGTCCATCGTTCGGGAGCACTCTGCATTGGGATTCTTGATCAAGAGACTGTAAGATAGACCTATTTTGTTCATGTAATTATTACTTATAATTGTTGTCGAACTTATTTGAACTGGTTTCTTATATTGCTTAAATTATATTTTGTAGGGGTGGTGTAGTGCTTTTACAATCAAAACTATACTACTTGAAGTTCAGCATTTGCTGCATCAGCCAAATGTGCCTGATGTTGAAAATGATTGCTATAATCTACTTATCAAGGTTAGATGAAACTTTGACTTAGTGACCAATGTAGGTTATTCATTCCTCCTTCGACATTTTTTAATTTAAATAATGTCAATATTTTCAGAATCCAGCAGAATATAAGAGACGTGTTCGGGAGCAAGCAGGACAGTACAATTTAGATTGATCGATGGGAGCTTCATCGTCGATCTACAATGAATATAGCATGATTTTTGTTCAGTGTGTAAAGAAATTATCTTTGAACAATTGTAAAGCCTCTAATGGTGTATTATCACAATTAAGCCAGCCTCACTGGTGATCGAGCATTTCCTATAATGCATTACTGTACTAGTATCCGCTCATCTGTGTTTTTTTCCTGATACAATTTTCCCTGCAACGACTACATACGGTTGTGATAATTGCAACGACTACATCTCTGTAATTTCAATGAAAACCGCTTGTGATAATTGAACAACTACATACGGTTCTTAAACAATGACCGCCACTGAAAATACATGATCTTCTCAGGCTGTTGTTAACCAAGAACCGTCTATGAAGTTCATTGCATTACAGGCAGTTATTAATTAAGAACAGCCTACGAAGATCATGCATTTACCCAGGCGGTTGTTTTTTAAAATCCGTCTGTAAAGTTCATTGCATTACAGACGGTTCTTAATTAAGAACCGCCAATGAAGATCATGTATTTACCCAGGCGGTTGTTTCTTAAAATTCGCCTATGAAGTTCATTGCATTACACACGGTTCTTAATTAAGAACCGTCTGTGAAGATCATGTATTTACCCAGACGGTTGTTCTTTAAAATCCGACTGTGTTGTTCTGTCATCACAAGCGGTTATTATATCATTCATCATCACAGTCGCATATTTTTAAGGACCGCCTGTGTTTGAAAATTTGAGGCGCCTGTAAAAATGCTTTTTGTAGTAGTGCTCATTTTTGAGCTCTTGGATCCCTTGCCCTGAAGTCTGTGACAGCCGCTTCACAGCTATTTCTTGGCCATCAGGAAGGATGCCCTGCACAAGTGTGTACCTTCAGTTGGTTACATTGAAACCAAATTATTAATGTAAATAGTATGAGTAGGTGTCAACTTTATAAACTGCACCAAATCCTCCTTCACCAAGCCTGTTACGCTCAGCAAAGTTATGGGTTGCAGCACGTAGTGTTGACACATCGAGAAGAAGTGAATCAATGCTTTCAATGTCCTCAGGGTTAGCAGTAGCATCTGTTAGAAAAAAACATATATATAATGATCTTTCTAAAAAAAGAAAAAACATATAGTAAAAATTTATAAACTGAGCAATTTTTGTAATGTACACTAAGCATTTTTACAGGCGCCTCAAGTTTTCAAACACAGGCGGTCCTTAAAAATATGCGACTGTGATGACGAATGATATAATAACCATCTATGATGAAAGAACAACACAAGCGGATTTTAAAGAACAATCGTCTGGGTAAATACATGATCTTCACAGGTGGTTCTTAATTAAGAACCGTCTGTAATGCAATAAACTTCACAGACAAATTTTAAGAAACAATCGCCTGGGTAAATACATGATCTTCATAGGCGGTTCTTAATTAATAACTGCCTGTAATGTAATGAACTTCACAGACAGTTCTTAATTAACAACAGCCTGAGAAGATCATGTATTTTTAGTGGCGGTCATTGTTTAAGAACCGTATGTAGTTGTTCAATTATCACAAGCGGTTTTCATTGAAATTACAGGGATGTAGTCGTTGCAATTATCACAACCGTATGTAGTCGTTGCAGGGAAAATTGTATCAGGAAAAAAACATAGATGAGCGGATACTAGTATAATAATGAATTATAGGAAATGCTCGATCACCAGTGAGGCTGGCTTAATTGTGATAATACACCATTAGAGGCTTTACAATTGTTCAAAGATAATTTCTTTACACACTAAGAACAAAAATCATGCTACATTCATTGTAGATCGACAATGAAGCTCCCATCGATCAATCTAAATTGTACCGTCCTGCTTGCTCCCAAACACGTCTCTTATATTCCGCTGGATCCTGAAAATATTGACATTATTTAAATTAACAAATGTCGAAGGAGGAATGAATAACCTACATTGGTCACTAAGTCAAAATGTCATCTAACCTTGATAAGTAGATTATAGCAATCATTTTCAACATCAGGCACATTTAGCTGATGCAGTAAACGCTGAACTTCAAGTAGTATAGTTTTGATTGTAAGAGCACTGCACCACCCCTACGAAATATAATTTAAGCAATATAAGAAACCAGTTCAAATAAGTTCGACAACAATTATAAGTAATAATTACATGAACAAAATTGTCACGCCCGGTCATCATAAAGATGAACAGACGCTTATCACATGTACGCCATGATCAGTTGAATCGTACATGCTTCGACGAAAGCGAAATATCATTACATAGCCATGTTCGAGTACATAAATAGTCTTACAATATGACCCGAAGGTCTACAAATACACACCACAACTACTTACAACACTTAAACAGTTCAAAGACTCCAAACTACAGCGGAAGGGGAAATAGGTAAGCATGGCTCCATCTTCACAGGCAGCAGTTGCGCGTAAGGTCGCCAGCCTAGGCCAAGTCCTCCGGATTGATGAAGTAGTCCTCCGATGCTGCTTCTTCTTCTTCATATTCTAATGGAAAAGTAAACGCTTGAGTACATAGAGTACTCAGCAAGTGCGAGAAGAGATGACATGATTGGCTAAAGCAAGGGAAGGCCAAATATGGCTTAGCACTATGCTTAAAAACCTAACCTTAGCTTGCATTTATCAATATCATAATTCAATAAGTAATCAACACATGAGTAATGATAATGAATGTAACTTGAATCATAATTAACCACCATTTCAAAACCATAGACTAATTATGAACTGGCCCCAAGCCGCTCTTGTCAGTGAGCACGGCTGTCATGACAGTTTTACCAAGTCTCTGCAGAGAGTGTAACCTTTCCCCACAAGCAGTGATTTCATCCCCTGTTGCCAGGTGGACTGAGTAAACCTCCATGTAGCCCGTGGTGATCAACCACATTTCACACTTCCGTAGGTGTGTGGCCCGGAGATCACTACATGGTCTTTACAAAGGTGCTCCCAACTAGTGCTAGCCCTCTAAGGTTTCCACCACTGAGGATTCTCGGAGTAACCCTCCACCTCAGAGCCCCCTCTTGAGCCTTGCGGATCCCAGAGCAGTTTCCCCGCATCATTCCCCGCACCATCCAACTACTAGCATTTCATCGGGAGAAACCTAATTAATTGACCAGGCTGCCCCATCTCAGTCTCGTGGTGGTACTATAAAGCTTAGTGGCTTCCTCCATAAATCGGTCCTTAGAATCCGGTGGTAACAAACCCCAATCCCGGGTCTCGTGCAAACTGCACCATCCGATACTATCCAACCACCAGATTCCTATCCACTACTATTGTGTGATCACCACAATTTAAAGTGACCATAAAGTTTAACATGACACAATTGTATGAAATCGCAATCCCAATGTCTAAGCATGGCTAAGCATAAATAAGGCCTATCTACTTCCCAACCCATTTCAGGTAACAAGGAATTATATGGAACAGGGCATGTAAACATGAAATAGGACATCAATTTAATTAGCATGCATCTATCTAAATTCCTAAAATTGGTACAAGATGGTCAAGGACACTTGCCTTCGTTGAAGACTTGGGTGTTGGAGAAGTCTTGGTCTTGGAGGTTAAGATTAGGGTCGTAGTACGACTCTAAATATATACCCAAGCATGACAAGAATAAAATAAAGCTAAATAAGTAGAGAGCACGCAAAACAATACATCACAACACACATAAGCATAAAATCCTATACTAATGCGTCCCTACGAGGTATTTATTACTTAACATGGCCAAAGTATACATTTTAGATTTATCCTACATTTTTGGGATTTAATTATAGCCTAAAACCATTTTTATTGGATTTTCTATGGCCAAAATGTATTTTTAAACACTTATAATAAATATTACATGGACAAAATATATTTTATATAAAATCTACAATTTAATCATAGCATAAAGTAATTTACTAATTTTCCCTACTATTTCTACACTTAATTACCATTTTTATCTATTTTCTACACCTCAAATACACCTAAAAACCATATTCAGCAAATAAATAAAAGTCCAGGGACTAAATAAATATTTTTCTATACTGTTCAGGGGTTAAATCCACAATTCTATAAATTTCCAGGGGTTAAATTGACTATTTAAACAATTTAATCCAATTCCAGAAAGTCCAGGGGCTAGAATGTGAATTCTGAGGGCTAGATTTGAATTCCAGCAAAGTCCAGGGGTTAGCTCGCAAGTTTCCAGGGGCCTGGGTGAATATGCGGAGGCGGGAACGGCGATTCAAACGTGGGTCGTTGGATCTTAAATGGACACGCGAGATTTAAAATGCCGAACCGGTATGAAGTTATAATCTCAGCCGTTGGCCCCCAACCGAGGGCTGAGATTGAGCCACGTCGCCTCTGGCGACGTCGGCGGCGCACGGCGCGGCGGCGCTAGACGCCTGCGATGGCGAGCTCGCCGGAGGCGGCCAAAACGGCGAAAATGTCGCCCAAACAATGCGCTAAGGACATGGAACGAAAGAGGGGGAGATAGGGAACTCACCTAGGGGAGTGTCGGGGCACGAAATCGGTCGGAAAGGGGTCGGCGACGAGGAACGGCGGCGGTTGGCGTCGGTGCTCGTCGAGCTTGGCAAATCCCCGGCGATCTCCCTGTGCAACCTTGTCCGGCGTGCTCCTGGGTTCACGGTGAAGAGGTCAGAGTGTGGGGGAGGGCAAGGCGGCAACCGGTTAGCCGGGAATAGATGCGACGAAACTTGGCGACGTGCGGTTAGGTTTGAGCGCGGAGAGGAGAAAAGAGAGGGGGAGAGGGAAATTTTATAGAGGCAGTGTGTGCGGTGGTTGTCGGCGCGCGCGAGGGAGGTTTTTCCGGGGGTGATCCGTGCGTGGGCGAGGCAGTTGGAGGGGGGGCGCGGAGTGGGCGCGGCGCGGCGCGAGAAAGACAGGCGACGGTTGCTGAGGGTGGGGGATGACAAGCGGGCCCGGGGTGGCAGCGAGAGAAGAGAGGGAGTGGGGAAGGGTTGGGCCGCGAGAGAGGAGAGAGGAGTTGGGCCAGAAGGGGGGAAATCGGCCCAGGGAGGGTTTTATTTCTTTTTCTTTTTCTTTTTCATTTCTTTTCTTTTGATTTGAATTCAATTCAAATTTAAATCGTTTGCTACACGTTTGAACTTCAAAAATCACCCAAAAATGCATACAAAAATGTTCAAGGGTTTGAGCAAATTTTTGTTACATGAAATGAGGATGTTACAAAAATAGGTCTATCTTGCAGTCTCTTGATCAAGAATCCCAATGCAGAGTGCTGCCGAACGATGGACATTTGGGTGGAAGAACCCAATTGGAAAGGCGCATCTTGGAGGCACCAAGGGATAGTCCTCAGAGAAGGAGATTGTCAGGGGGTAGTAACCATCTTCCCATTTAGTCTGCAAAAGAAATTTATTAATAGGAGGACGATGGTTAAACTCATATTGTGCTTGTTCTTCATGACTTACCCCTTCTTTACCGGGGACGATGCACTGCCACTTCAATAAATCTCCCAATTCAGGATTCGCAAAGAAACCCTACGCGAAGAAATTGAAAATACCAAAAACAAACAAGACAGAAAAACAAACTACAGTTAAGTTCATCAGTCCATTACAGATACATATGTATATACAACCATGCGACCGGTGTGCCATATGTACATACATGGGGATGGTTCTTGCGCCACGCCAAGCGCTCCTCCTTCAATCGGCTACACGCCCGAGACATCATTATCTGAAAGACCAAACTTCTAAACTTCCAAATTATTGAGTCCAAATGCATATGTACACAAATGCAAAAGGACACAATCCATATACCAACATTGTTCTAAGTTGATTTCAGAAGATACAAATATATACAATATATATCATCTCACATTGCTATATACATTTTTTCCAGCATTGACATCTTCGCGCATATAAGGTTTCAAATTCTTTTTAATGCTTCTCTCTACGCGCTTGATGTTTTTTGGTTCGGTGAAAAGGTACATCTCTTCATACTGATTATATTCCTCTTCATTATCTCTCACATTCTCAACCCCAATAATATTTTGCTTTCCAGAAATAACTACGTGCAACTTCTCAGTTTCTAGATCTTGAACATAAAAAACTTGTGCAACATTATCGGCGAGAACCCACAGATCATCTTTGTAACTCACTTTATTCAAGTTTACTTGTGTCAGCCCGTAATTGTCCACTTTCAAACCATCAGGATGTTTGACCCATTGGCACTTAAATACGGGTATTACCATTCTTTCGCCATAATCGAGTTCCCATATTTCCTCTATGAACCCGAAGTATGTGGTCTTCTACCCTTGTGAATCATAAGCCTCAATACAAACACCACTATTTTGTGCAACACTCTTACCGTCTTTTTCTTTAGTGTAAAATGTGTAACCATTGATGTCACATGCTTGTCATGATATTACCAAAGCAGATGGGCCAGAAGCTAACTTCTTCATTGTTGCCTCTTCTATAGTGTTTCCGTATGATATACTTTTGTCCATTAACCATTCAGTAAAACATCTTCTGTGCTCTTTCATGATCCAGTCCTCTGTGCGGTCTTAGTTTTTATCACGAAGCTCAATTTGGTGTTCCTCGATGTACGACTCAGCTATTGCGAGCTGTTGTAGTAAACCAAAATGTGCACGGTGTACATTCTTGTAATCTTGAACAATAAAAGTTTTCTTACCCACTTTTCCTATGATCTTTAGAGACCCTTCCGTCTCTCTGGTATCCATGTGGAACGTCGCGTACGCGTCCCTGCACCACAGCTTCTTAACTTCTCCGCAGACCTCGTGTGGCGCGTCAGTTAATTAACATCTTCTCAGGCCGTTAATTAACATCTTGTAGTTTCAAAAATGTTTATCTCAGGCGGGTATTACTTACCAACCGTCTGAGATAATGCCCGATACTGTTCTTCAGTTTCCTTATCCCTTGCTTCTTTTTTATTTAGATTCCAATATAAATACTCAAACATGTTTAGATTCCGCAAATTGTGTCCAAATTCGATGATTCTTTCTTCTACATTTGTATAAAATTAACTTCTACCACCTGAACAAAATATTTTGTTCATTGCGCATTGAACTCTTTGGAGACCTCGTGCGGCGCACAATTAAACCACTGTGGAAGACGATCTTCAGAGATCCTTTCGTCTCTCTTGTATCCATGTGGAACATCGCGCACGCGTCCCTGCACCACGACTTCTTAACTTCTCCGCAAACCTCGTGCGGCGCGTCAGTTAATTAACATCTTCTCAGGCCGTTAATTAACATCTTGTAGTTTCAAAAATGTTTATCTCAAGCGGGTATTACTTACCAACCGTCTGAGATAATGCCTGATACTGTTCTTCAGTTTCCTTATCCCTTGCTTCTTTTTTATTTAGATTCCAATATAAATACTCAAACATGTTTAGATTCTGCAAATTGTGTCCAAATTCGATGATTCTTTCTTCTACATTTGTATAAAATTAACATCTACCACCTGAACAAAATATTTTTAAAACTTGTATAGCTGACATTGTAATGTTTTAGTAAATATCAAATTAATTTCTACTCACATATTATTCACATTTGTGTATCTCATAAAAAAGTTTCTTCAATCAAAATTGTTGGTATGAACATATTTGTATAATTTATACATGTATGAATTTTTTTAATTTTTTTAAAAGCATTCCAACATGTCAAGCTTCAAATTATCCACCATTCTAACTAAATGCTCATATACATATGAGGTATTCATCAAATTATGAACACACATTGATTCAAAAAAATTTAAAAAAATCTGAAAAAATTCATAGAGGTTGGTATGATGAGTAAAAATGTCCACTGAAAAAATAAATGAAAAAAGCATTATATTCATCAAGATAGAAAAATAGCATTTGTTGTATGTTTTTTATGTTCTGACCAATTTCAAAGGATTTATGAAGTGCAATTTAATGGTAACATTTACTTATCAATAATATTACAAGAAAGTGGATTTTTGCCTTTTTATAGGACCACATTTAATCAATAATATTAATTAAGAAGAAGTAAATATCTTCACAGGCGGTTGGTACTTACCAACTGTCTGAGAAGATGTTTATCTCAGGCGGGTATTACTTACCAACCGTCTGAGATAATGCCCGATACTGTTCTTCAGTTTCCTTATCCCTTGCTTCTTTTTATTTAGATTCCAATATAAATACTCAAACATGTTTAGATTCTGCAAATTGTGTCCAAATTCGGTGATTCTTTCTTCTACATTTGTATAAAATTAACATCTACCACCTGAACAAAATATTTTTAAAACTTGTATAGCTGACATTGTAATGTTTTGGTAAATATCAAATTAATTTCTACGCACATATTACTCACATTTGTGTATCTCATAAAAAAAAGTTCCTTCACTCAAAATTGTTGGTATGAACATATTTGTATAATTTAGACATGTATGAATTTTTTTAATTTTTTTAAAAGCATTCCAACATGTCAAACTTCAAATTATCCACCATTCTAACTAAATGCTCATATACATATGAGGCATTCATCAAATTATGAAAACACATTGATTCAAAAAAATTTAAAAAAAATCTGAAAAAATTCATAGAGGTTGGTATGATGAGTAAAAATGTCCACTGAAAAAATAAATGAAAAAAGCATTATATTAATCAAGATAGAAAAATGAAAAATAGCATTCATTGTATGTTTTTTATGTTCTGACCAATTTCAAAGGATTTATGAAGTGAAATTTAATGGTAACCTTTACTTATCAATAATATTACAAGAAAGTGGATTTTTGCCTTTTTAAAGGACCACATTTAATCAAGTATACAAAGTCTTATAATTTTTTTCTACCTAGATTAATCGCGAAGACAATGAGGTGACATCGGCTCCTAAAATCGCAGAAGGTTCTCCAATGGATGAATCCTCAGCTTCACTCAAGCGGCAACGAGGGCAACGAGGTCCCAATAAGGGTCCATTGGACCACATCATGTACATAACAAGAGTAGGTCCAGGTGGGCTTCCCCAAGAACCAGTGGATTCAGTTACCAAGTACCGTAATGCATGCGGTTTTCTTGTTAGGGAGGTTGTGCCGATCACAACCGAGAATTGGAGGAAATTACCCGAGCAGACCAAGAATGAGTTGTGGGAAAAGATAAAGAAATAATTCAAGTTACTGAAAGACACAGAAGAAGCTGTAAAGAAAGCAACATTGGTCTCTTGCGGTAAGAAGTTTCGATGCTGGAAGAGTGAAATGAATGTTTATGTTAAGGCCGATAAGGCCCCTAGCCCGAGGAAGATGGGAAAAATCACACAAGCTCAGTGGCAAGAGTTTGTTCGTCAAAAGAGCACACCTGATGCTAAAGCTCTAAGTGCAACTAGGTCAGAGCTTGCAAAAAAGAACAAATACCATCATCGCTTGGGGTCTGCCGGATATGCCCCCAAAGTCCAGAAATAGAATAAGATATTAGACGAAATTACCAGTAAGAGCAATCCTCACCCATTAGAAGGGTGCGATGAGCAAACTCAATACTGGGTCTTTGCTCGGTCAGGTTTGACCAGCGAGGGCAAACTTGAAAAGCCCGACTCTCTGAATGAAGTAGAGGATAAAATGAAAGAAGTAATTGAAAAGCAACAGAAGGATCTCTTCAAGCCAAAGAGGGAGAATGACCAACTTACCGCTATCTTAGGAAACCCTGAACACAGCGGACGGGTTCGAGCGGTCTCTTCTCAAATGTCTTGGCTAGATGGTTTCCCTAAAGATAAAGACACATATAGAAGACGTGAGAAGTTTAAGAAAACACTTGATGAAACGATTGCTCAAAAGGTCAAAGAAAATATGCAAAAAATAATGGAACAACTTAGACAATCAAGACAATTAGTGGCACCGAGTACAGTGATGTTTCCGGTGCAAAAGGAGCAATTAGTATCTCCAACTACCTACCCTAGCAGCGTTGGTTCCGTACCAGGCTCAGGGTCAACCCATAAGTTCCCTGTCGATGATATTGCTAACGACAAATCTTGTCGTCTTCTTGTCCTGATAGGCAGAGCAGGGAACAAAACCAAACAGGTTGCCACTGCTATGGCAAAGCCTGATCGTGACTTCAACGGGAATCTACTTCCTTTGTATTATGTTGTGGTGCAAGTTCTTCAGATCATTGATAATGATTATGAAGATTATGAAATAGACCACGTCACACCTGAGGGGATCGCGACTCTGGGGCAGGCTATCAACCAATTAATCCTTTGGCACCGACGCGATATCGTGTTGGATGATGAGACAATTTCTAGCCCCATCGCATCTCCAAATACTGCAACCCCATCTTCTTAGGAGAAAGTGCATGAAGATCCACTCCCAGTCCGGGAAGATCCACTCCCCCTATGTCTCAGCAAGGATGATATACAAGAGCAACAAGTTGGACAACAGCTTCAAGCAGTACCAGAGCAAGCTGTTGATAGTAAAGAGCAACCAGTTGAGCAACAACTTGAAGTAGTACTAGAGCCAACTACTGGGAGTAAAGAGCAATCAGTTGAACAACAGGTTCAACAACAAGCCAGTGTCCAACTTCCGATGACTACTCCTCGATCATCAGTGCCTATCAAAGTTAGCTCATACGAAATTAATGAACCTTCATCAGAAGTGTCAAAGTATTTTGAAGCTATGAAGGAAAATATTAGAAAATCGAGTGCATCTCGTTCTTCTCATGAGCCAGCATTAGAAGATATTGAGGAGTGGGAAGAAGATGGTGTCATATATAATTGGCGGACGGCTTTAGTTAAACCAGGAGTTCCAATATACAAGCTTGAGAATGTTCCTCCTAAATTTGCAAATAGAAAGTCGTTCATGACATCCGTACAACTTAGCAAACAACCCGTCCATCTCAGAAGAATGCATGAGTGGGACATCACCGCCAGCACAAAATATGGTATTAATTGCATCACATTTCGTATTCCAAAAGTTGCTTTCTGGAGCACTGGAGTAGATAAATGAGTCATTTTATTTGAAGAGTTGCATTCCCTTTTCCATCGGGGCATGCTCGAAATCAACCTGCTGCTCTTCTGGTGCTTGTAAGTGCTCTAATATTTTGTATTTGCTTTTCTTACTACATGCATACACATTTCATGAGATTATAACAATTTTGAACTTCTTCAATAGGATGCAATACATGGATAATGAAAAGTTGGAGCACAAGACAGGTATCCTTGACCCTACTAGGATTGCAAAGTCGCTATTCGACGTCCAGGCGAATCGAGACTCAGGACAGTACAAACACATGAACAAAAGAGATTTTGAAAAAGCACTTGCAAAACTTAAGAAGGATAGAAAGACAGAAGTTGCAGCTTACATAGGACATGCGATGTTTAACTTTGTCAGAGATGGCAAGGACTTCGTAAAGGCTCCGTACCACTTCGAGTAAGTTTGACACATGATATTGAAATAGCAATTATTGGTAATTGTTAACACGTGTATTTGTATGTTTGCAATAATCACTACATAATGATCTTCATCAAGCCTATGCAGGGAACGGCAACAGTCTTGGACTCGGCCGATTTCTCACCAGATCATTACAAAGATTTCCTTTCCATTTTGAGACTGTACGTTTATTCAATAATTTTAATTTACGCACATTTAGAATGTGTTCACAAGTTTTATATGACATTTTTTGTATTACAGCGCTTGGCGGTTTTACGCGGAACAGCTTGGCGGTCAGAGACCTCCTAATACGAATGCATTGAACATTAAAACGTATTATGCTTGTCCGAAGCAGCCTGCTGGGAGTGTCTTATGCGGGTATTATGTATGCGAGCATCTTCGGACCGCCGGCGTATATAGAGTTAATCGTGAGGATGTAAGTTATCCTTAATGTCGATACCTTATTTTCTTACTTTTGTGTTTCATTTTCATTGTAACTAGCATAGTTTAATGCTTATATTCTCTGCTGTTCAATATTACCAGAAACATTATTTTCATATTTTGATTCCAACTTCAAAATTCAATTGCTCATAGTACAACTGCTCCAAAAATACCAAATAAATTCCTGTATACTCTCACTTTGATCTATACTTTGAGATTGTTCAAACCAATACATTCTAAACCTTGTTATGTGTTATATTGCAGCACACGAAGAATATGAACGAAGAATGACCAGTTTGTAGAAGTATTCCTAGTGGAGGAGCCGATAGGATTGTTGTTGAACTCTGTCAGTTCATTCGTCGTGAAATTTTGCACAAAAAAGGGAATTTCTTTGATAAGAATTGTGCAGCAGCTGATGTGCCAGAACTTTGCGACTATACCAATAAAAACAGTTTTTAGTGAAAACTTGTAAACTTTGAGATGAATTGTATTTGTAACTTGTACATATGTATATTGTTTTAGTGAAATTGACTTCTGTGATGATAATATTGTTGACTTTTGTTCTGTGATGATATTGTTGTTTTTTGTTCTGTGATTATATTGAATTGACCTGGAAATTAGAAATAACAACAGTAGTACTGCATAGGTTATACCTTATCACAGGCGGTTATTAACCAACGACTAGGCATGACTGTGAAAAACAATTATCACAGGCGGCTAGATACAAGTAAAGAACCATCTGTGATAACCTAATTTTCACAGGCGGTGACTGTTATGGTAGAAACCGGCTACGTTAAAAGGTCTTCACAGACGGCTGATATAGGTAAACATCCACCTGTGATAACACCATTATCATAGGAGATTAGTTATGCTTCAATATCCGCCTGTGAAGACACATTATCATAGACAGTTAGTTATGATTCAATACCCGTCTGTGATAAGACATTTATCACAGGCGGTTATATATGCTGCACGACCCGTCTGTGATAAAATATCTTCACAGGCGGCTAGCCTAATTAAAGAACCGCCTATGATAATGTGTCTTCACAGGCGGTATCATTCTCCGCCTGTGAAATTGCGGATTATCACAGGCTCTTCGTTTCAGACGGTTTTAAAAGCCGTTTGTGATAATAGGTTTGGAGCCGCCTGTGATGAGGCTTATTGTACTAGTGGTAAAATCTTCCCTAAATTAGTACAAAAATATTTTTTTAAAAAAAAACAGGATAATCAACTATGAAAGGACCATTTATCCCTGTTGTAAGTAGGATGCTGGTTCTTCTGCCTCTTGAGATATATTCACAGTTCAAATTGCCAAGACAACTTACACGATGGTGGATGCTCTCTTGATTGTCTCCTCCTCAAGAAACAGAAACACACTAGAGTGACTGCTAGAACTGCAGCAACAATTGGCAATGCAATAGCAAGAACAGTCACCATTTTCTTTCTTGATCTTCCTGTGAACAAGCGGTCATACGCAGGAAATCATAAACCATATAAAGTTCTGAACCACTTGGTACAAATATGTTTTATGAACCTTCTTTCCAACAGTTACGAGGATTATATTCGAGCACTTGTATTGTACAAAACCTCGAAGAAGATTAGTGCAGCTAGACCAATACCTTAATAGTCAGAAAGACTAGTCTTCAAAAGCAATGTGACTAGTCTTCAGAGCAGCACATGAGAATAGGCTATTCACGATAAGTTCCAACGACAAAAGCATAACGATACTCTCTTCGTTCTTAAATTGTTATCATTAGGTTTACTTTAGTTTATTTTTGCAAAAGAATTACTGTCCTAATGGCAACAATTTTAAAATGTAGGGAGTATATCTTTATCACACAATTTCAACATCTGCATCCCTTTTCCCAATTAGCAAAGTCGTAGTGGAAATCATGCCACTCGTGCCTACTGGAAATGGAACTAATCACATTGCTTTGAAGACTAGTCTTTCTGACTTTTACCGTGAAATAATTACGAAAATCACAAGCAGACATGTTTTGTATATTAACATTCACTAAGGCCGATAGAAGCATAAGTGCGTTTCTATGGAACCAGTCAATTAATAATCCTTCTGCCTTCGCTACTTCCAATCAAAGTAGTAAATGATAGTGATGGGGCTCCAGAGATATCAAGATTGTTAGGAAAAAAAGAACACAAAATTTATCGTGGAAAAAACTCTCCCAATGTGGAGGAGAAAAAAACATGGGAAACAGATCTATCATTATTGGGTTGAGATACAAGTACAGAGGTGGCCTGTATTTATAAGCGCACAATACAAAGAGATAAAGTCATATCCCAACAAATCTTCCCCTGACTCTAAACCTATAGAAAACTGTTTCCCAAACACCACTCGGGTGCTAAGCTTCACGAATGCCTACCAAGTTAAAACAATGCTTGAACTTGTATTAGATAATAGCTTTATAAGCATGTATGCGGGATTTTCATCTGTATGTATCTTTTCAACAACAATCTTGTCTTCTGCAACAACATCACAAATAAAATGATACTTGATATCAATGTGCTTGGTCTTGAATTGATACATGTCATTTTTGGTCAAACAAATAGCACTATGGCTGTCATAATTAACCTTAATGACATCCTAGGGAACACCGAGTTTAGAAACAAGACCACGCATCCAAATAGCTTCTTTAACCCCTTCAGTAGCAGCAACATACTCCACTTTAGTACTAGAGAGAGCAGATATAGATTGAAGAGAAGCCTTCCAACTCACCGCAGAACTAATAAAGAAAATACATAGCCAAAGATGTAGCGTCTTTTATCAAGATCACCAGCATAATCAGAATCAAAAAATCCAATAACATCATTTAACTTCACTGAATTCTTGTCAAATAATAATATGAAGTTAGAAATACCTTTCAAATAATGAAGAATCCACTTCACTGCATTCCAATATTCTTTGTCTGGATTATGCGTAAATGCACTAACCATACTAACAGCATGAGCCAAATCGGATCTTGTACAGATCATAGCATACATGAGTTTTCCAACAGCACTAAAATATAGAATGCGAGACATGTACTCTCTATCTTCTTCATTATCAAGACATTGCAAAGATGACAACTTAAAATGTGAAACAAATGGTGTAGGAACGAGTTTGTAATTATTGAGATTGTACTTTTTAAGTACTTCTCAATGTAACTTTTCTAAGATAGAAATAGAGTACCAACACGAGGTCACATTTAATTTCCATCCCAAGAATATTTTTAGCTGGTCCAAGATCTTTCATATCAAATTCATCACTAAGTTGAGCCTTCAATTCATCAATTAGTGACTTTTCATGAGAAGCAATAAACACATCATCAACATAGAGCAGTAGATACATGAAAGATTCATTGGAGAACTGCTTCAAGTAAATGCAATGATCATAATTGCTTCTAGAATAACCATGTGCAAGCATAAACGAGTCAAACCTTTTATACTACTGCATAGGAGCTTGTTTCAAACCATAAAGAGATTTCTACAAATGACATACTAAGCGCTCTTGGCCAGGAGTAGAAAAACCCCCAGGTTATGTCATATAAATCTCCTCGTCTAAATCTCCATGAAGAAAAGCACTTTTGACATCAAGTTGCTCTAGCTCCAAATCAAACATAGCAACAATTACAAGAATAACTTGAATACAAGAGTGACGAACAACAGGAAAGAAAATCTCATTAAAATGAATACCTTCTTTTTGTTCAAAACCTCTCATAACTAGACGAGCTTTAAATCTTGATGGTTCAGCTCCAGGTGTACCCTCCTTCCTTTTATAAATCCACTTGCACTTTAGAGGTCTTTTACCTACAGGACGCTCAACCAAATCTCATGTAGAATTCTTTTGAAGGCTCTCAAATTCATAATTCATAGCAGCAACCATTAAGATAAATTATCACATGAGATAGCTTCCAAATAAGAAAAAGGTTCAGATGCACTATTAGTATCTTGAGTAATAGTGAAGGCATAATGAGTCATACTATATGTCGGTACCCTCAGGACTGGGTACTCCTGCATATAAGAAGAAGCTCCGAACCCAACCTCCCCGTCGAGAAGGGCTCCGGAGCTGCCACGCATCCTCCTGCTCTGAGCCCTTGCTCCCACCGAGGAGGGCTCCGGAATTGCCACATGTCCTCTCGCTTCGGGCCCTTGCTCCCACCGAGGAGGGCTTCAGAGCTGCCACGCGCCCTCCGGCACCGGGCCCTCTCTCCTGCCTGGGAGGGCTCTAGAGCTGGAGTGTGTCCCACGACCTGCAATAGGCCGTGAGCCTTGAAGAGTAAAGGGCGGCGCGTCCTGTCCAGTCGTGCATTGAAGCCACATGCCTTCCCAAAACGCATAGGTGCGGTGCAACTTGCGCCCTTGTTAGGTACTGCTGCATCCAACCACATCGCAGTGAAGGCGTCGCAGACCTACCCTACTCCGCCAAGTGGGTAGCCTGCGGTGACAAGACAGACATACGGGACATCCCATGCCATCATCAGCGACTACGCCCTGGCGACCGACGCGGCAAGACAACGAGTCTCCAAGTAGAGGTTAGAGGCATCATAGCGGAGAAGCCTTAGATCTTTAGGATAAGATTGCCCCGGGGCCACCTGTCGGGCCCCGGACCCCAATTGTAAGCTGTCTGGCCTTGGACTATAAAAGGGCCGGACAGCCACCGACTTAGAGGCATCTTCTCTAGTCCCCTCAGACCAGGGACCCAACACCGGACTCAGAATCCCCAATACACTCACACACGCATACACACTCGCCAAATAATACAATCTACCATGGAGTAGGGTGTTACGCTCCTTGAGACCCGAACCACGTAAAAACCACTGTCTCATACTCTTCCGCTAGAACACTAGTTTGAGGCCTAAGCCCCTCCGAACAAGAAGTGTCGCATTAACACTTCAACACTATCAGTGTGATGATATCGTTGTGGCAAAACGATATTCCTTCTAGGTCTATCAATTGCAATACTATGATTATCAATAGTAGGAGGTGCAGGAGTAGAAACTGATTGTGTAGTAGAAGAAGCAACAAAATCATCATTAACAGGTACATTTACCTCAAAATTTTGAACAGTAGTTTCCAGTAAAGATGTGGATGAAGAAAAAGTAGTAGTAATACCTCCAGCAGATTTAAATGTTTTCTCATCAAAAGTAACATCACTACTAACAATCACCTTTCTAGAATCTGGACAATATAAACGATATCCTTTGACATCACAACCATAGCCAACAAAAATGCATTTTTGAGCTCTTGGCATAAGCTTTCCATTGTTAACATGATCATAAGCGGTGCAACCAAAAATCTTCAGGTTGGAATAATACACATGTTTACATGTCCATACTTCTTCTGGAGTTTTGAATCAATCGCTGAATTAGGAGCGCAATTAATCAAATAAAATTCTGTAGAAGCAGTTTCAGCCCATAAATTTTGCTTTTCCCATAAATCTGCATTAGAAAGCTTACAACGAGACCTTTCCAGAATAGTACGATTCATCCTTTCTGTAACACCATTTTGCTGAGGAGTACCTGGAACGGTTCTATGTTTAGCAATACCATGATCAGCACAAAATGAATCAAACTCATTATTGCAAAATTCCAATCCATTATCGGTCCTTAATTTCTTAATTTTTCTGCTAGTCTGATTTTCAACTAAAGTTTTCCACAACTTGAATGTAGGAAAAGTTTCATTTTTATGCTTCAAGAAATAAACCCAAACTTTGCGAGAAAAAACATCAATAAACGTGATCATATACTTACGACCTCCAATTGAACAAGAGATCCTAGCAGTGCTATGCATATCTTTCATAAGAAAAATATTCTAAAAAAATGTTGCATCATGAGATTTCATAATAGTATCAACATACATATCAAGTACCTCTGATTTAACTACTAAAAATCTATATGCAATGCTCCGATGAGCATAGCATAGAAAGACACAATCCACTGTCTTTGGTCCCAACTTGCGTTTCTTGGTAATTGGGACATTGACATTTGCCAAACATCCCCAAGTACGTAAGTGGCAGTACCATGCGTACCAGGTACCCCACGGTACAGCAAGAAGTGCAAGAGAGTTCTACCTGTTAAAGTTGAAGGTCTCCTCAGGCCCCACATATCACATTGCACTGGACCCGCTTCTCTCATATGGGTAACTCCTGAGTTGACACGTGTAATGTAAGACCGGAGCTAAACTCCAAACATAGAGAGCTCCGGTGTCACACGTGTACAATGACCCCGGACCTAACCCCCAACAGAGGGAAGCTCTGGTGCCACCACGTGTATAGCAGCCCCGGACCTACCACCCCGCAAGGGGAAGCTCCGGAGCTGCCACGTGTGGGGCCTCTGGACCTACATCACCAATGGGTACACAGGCGGATCTCCTCTAGCACAGACATTCAAGTGATGGTTAAAGCAGTAGTTACCAAACTTGATTACGTGTTAGTAATGTTATATTAATGACACATGATCAGTGCACTGTTAATAGGGGTAATGCAACCATCAGGGCACGTTATTACAATTAACCACACTTAATACTCTTAGACAGTGTATTAAGATATAAATACGCCAGGGGCACATGTGGGGCTAGGCAAACGTTGTAACGATCAGTTCTTGGATTATAAAAGGACTACACCACACGATATAGAGGAGGTCGATCCAAGCTGACACGCACACTAGGGCTACTGACAAACTCAATACAACAACACACAAACCCCGTGGAGTAGGGTATTACGCTTAGGCGGCCCGAACCACGTAAATCTCCCGTGTCACCATCTTGATCTTGATCTCTGCGCTCTAACCAAAACAAGAATCTCCGCGGGCTACACTTTAGTAGTACCAGGGGAAGTGTCGTAGCAACACTTTGACAGTAAGTATGAAAGTGATGGTTTTCTCGCAACCCACTTCTCATAAGGGATTTTCTCTTTATTCTTGTTTGGAACACGATTTAGGACATGACATGAACTCAATAGAGCCTCTATCCACTATACCTTAGATAAACTGGATGTGTCTAACATAGCATTCACCAAGTCACATAATGTGTGGTTTTTCCCCTTAGCTATCCCGTATGATTGGGGTGAATAGGGAGGCATACTCTGATGTATAATATCTTGTTTCGCACAAAAATGATCAAATATTTTGGGAAAATACTCGCCACCACGATCTAACCTAAGACATTTGACCTTTCTCTCTAACTGAGTTTCTACTTCAGATTTATAGATTTTAAAGTAGTCTAAAACTTCATCTTTAGTTTGCAACAAGTAAACGCAGCATAACCTAGTAGAATCAGCTATTAATGTCATAAAGTATTTGTTTTCACCTTTTTTAAACACACTATTCATCTTGCATAGATCAGAATGTCTGACTTCTAATGGTGACAAGTTTCTCTCCTCGGCTGCTTTGTGAGGCTTTTGAGGTTGCTTTGATTGCACACAACTACTGCACTTAGAACCTTTGGCAAGGGTGAATTCCCAAATTAATTTGAGACTAGATAGCCGATTCACTAAACCAAAATTAACGTGATATAAACGAGAATGCCAAACACTTGCATCATCATTAATACTGCCACAAATATGGTTCACTGACTTATTATTAAACTCCAAAAGAGAAATGCAGAACAAGTCTACGCATTCATAGCCTTTACTAATAAATTGTCCATTCTTGGACACAACTATTTTATTGGACACTAAAACTACTTTAAACTCATCTCTGCATAGAAGGGTACCGCTAACAAGATTTTTGTTCATAGTAGAGACATGCTGCATGGGAATCTCGGACGACCTGGTAAGAAGTAAACATGTACATGTCAAAACATACATAAACATTAGCACCCGTATCAAACCACCAAAATCGTGTTTGAGAAACAGAAAAAATAGTAAAAGAATTACCGTACCCATCTGCATTGCTAGACGTCACAATGTTGACATTCTTTTTCCCTCTGCGCTCTGTCCTCTTAGGACAATTCTTGGAAAAATGTCCCTGCTTCCCATAGGTGTAGCAACAACTATTATTGGCTTTGTTTGACTTCTTCTCCTTCTTGAAAGCAATAGTTTTATTTGACTTAAATTGAGACTTGATGTTCCCTTTATTTCTCACATTGGGTTTCTGCGCCATATTAGCATTAGCACTAGATTGACCCTCACCTCTTTTCTCAGTAGCATCCTTAGCCCCAGCCTTCTCCTCAACATCAAGACATGCTATCAAGTTTTTAACTGATATTTCCTGTCTCTTGTGTTTGAGAGCTGTGGCGAAGTTCCTCCATAAAGAAGGTAACTTTGCAATAATGCACCCAGCCACAAACTTGTCGGGTAAAGGACACTTAAGGATGTTGAGCTCTCTCGCAAGACACTGTATTTAATGAGCTTGTTCAACTATAGAACGGTTGTTAATCATCTTGTACTCATGAAAACTCTCCATGATATATAGTTCACTGTCTACATCGGTCGCATCATACATAGCGTTGAGTGCATCCCAGAGCTCCTTTTTATTTGTGACTATTAGATAAACATTACATAGTTTGTTGTCAAAAACACTTAAGATACATCCTGTCGGTGGTTTGGATCCGGTAGATCTTCCGACACTACTAAAGTGTTAGAGGAGTTTGTGGTTCGGTGTGGGCGCGTGGAGATTCAAGAAGGTGAATTGTAAATGACGCAGGAGATACAAGAATTTACGTGGTTCGGGCCGCCTGAGCGTAATACCCTACTCCACGGGGTGTGTTCATGTTGTATTGGATGTATGTCTAGAGCGTGGAGAGTCTGTAGAGCGCGTGTGTAGACGTGTCCTATGTATCATCGGCCTGTCCTTTTATAGTACAAGGGCAGGCTGTTACAAGTTAGCCTGGCCCGACATGTGGCCCCGACGGTTACTGATATTGATATACATTCAACACGTTTGATTACCCTTAATGACCGAGTTATGGGCTTTAACAACACCGTTACTGGTAATTAAGGTCATTCGATCATGTGTCATTAATGCAGTATTAATGACACTTGGTCGGGTCTTGAAGTCCTTGATTCCCCTTTGAAGATCCGAAGCCGTTGTGGAGTCTTCCGGAGGTTAGAGGCTGAAGATCCGACGGTTGGACACGTGGCAGCACCGGAGCACACTGTGGAGAACAGATGGCTCCGCTGTTAGCCAACACGTGTCAGCACCGGAGCTTCCCTCGGTCTGGGGTTAGGTCCGGGGGTGCCATTTAGGTACATAGCCTGAAGCTTCCTCCCTTGCGAGCGGTAGCTCCGGGTTGATAGTACACGTGGCGACCCTGGGACTAACCATGTTGGAGAAGCGGGTCTGGACATGTCTGACATATGGGCCTCCGAAGGTCTTCAAATCAAGTAGGTGACTTTCCCTTGAGATCTTTGCAATCCCAAGGGGTATATGGTACCCAGGGTACCGACAGTGGCCCCCTGGGCCCACCTCTGGGGAAGACCCCTTGGATGAAGTCATTCCGCCGGAGGTGGGTCCATCCTTCGACTTTTGAACTGAGTCTTCAAAGGTCTTCAGATGTGCCGTTGGCGATGGTTTGGAGTTAAATCCTCGCTGCGTGGCGTATCCCGTGTGCGGCAGGTGAGATCTTTGGCGTGCGGATCTCACGCAATTGAAGGTCGACAGTTCCCGATACGAAAATCGTATCGGTTCCGCGCGCCTTGTGAGGCCGCCACCTTCGGGCTTCCCGCCTCATGATGGCAACCGTTCGCCTGCGTAAGAACCTCGACTTGATCGTCGGGGTAGTCCCGGGCCCTCTTGTCATCGGCTGGGTGGAATTTTTGAGTGGTATCTTCGACTTCCTTGCGGTTTCCATCCAAGCGTTGCAAGGGCTTACTTAAGAAGGAAAGCGCGCACGTTTGGGGTTCTTTATGCCTCTCATCTGATCTTGCGCTCAAACTCCCAACTTGTGCTTCGCTTTTCTTCTCTTGCCTTGCCGTGCCGCGATGGATTTGGGTCACCGCGAGAGTCATTTGAAGACCGACGGCGACCTGAAGAAGGTATGGGCCCTCATGGGATGGTCCTCGGACTTCTTCAACCGCTCGGTCCGCGCCGGTGGAGAGCTCCCGTTTGAAAAGGAGAACGCCGGCGAAATGGTGTACTTCACCTCGTACGCCATGGTGGGGTTGATCCCACCTTTTTCCTCCTTTTTCTTGATGCTGCTAGACTTCTATGGTCTACAACTGTATCACCTTGGTCCCCACTCCATTCTTCTTGTGTCTATCTTCGTCAACTTCTGTGAGATGTGGGTGGGCATCCCCCCTGCATTGAACTCTTCCGGACCTTCTTCACCGTCCATACTACCGGCAGGAGCAATGAGTACCTTGGCTTCTACTACTTCGTGAAGCGAAAGAAGTGCCCATTCAAGTACCTCCGGTCGTTTCCCTCTGGGAAGTGGGATGACTGGAAGAAGGACTGGATAGTCGTCCGGGTGGAGGAGCACGAGAGGTTGGAGCTTCCCGAAGGCCTCCCCAACATCGACACGACAATCTGGAGTGAAGCTCCGGTGCTGGCGGAAGCCTTCAACCCTGCTTTGACCAGGATCCGCCAATGCGTGGAGGGAGGATTGACTCCTCAGGCGGTGTTCTGCAACTTCCTGGTCAACAGGTGGGCACCGCTGAAGAGGAGAGAAAAACTCGCTTGGGCCCTCAACAGCGTGATGGACGACGACCGGGTCGAGACCGGGCTGAAGTCCAACATGGTGGGGACAACCTTGGAGTCCCACCTCAAGAAGTTCCAGCACGGCATCGACATCGCGGGTGACGACTTGGCTCCGCCATCAGCTTTTCTCCCTCTGAACGTGGAAGTAGAGTTCAGCAGGGAGCTCCGGCGGAAGATGCCTGTGCTTGAAGACCTTGGTGTCGTCGAGAGAAGATCAACAACTAGGGTGGCGATCCCTGGAGCTTCCGAGGGTGGCTCCGACCCTGCCCCAAAGCCAAGGACTGAGGTCGTCGGCAAGGGTAAGGAGCTGGCGGAAGAACCCTTGAGCCGGAAGAGGAAGCTGCAGCATGCCGACGGAAGGTCCGTCAGGCCTGCCACCTTTGCATCAGCTCCTTCTCCCCGGAGGGGGAGGTCTTCTACAACCGCGGCGACTGTACCTGCAGTGGGGTCCTCCCGGGGTGCTAGCTCCGGGCAGGCGACTCCAGCACCGAGGCCGGTGGAGGCCTCTAGGTCCGGAGGTTCTTCTCGATCGAGGGGGGCCTCGACTAGGGAAATGCCCGTGGCCGCAGCGAGTTCCGGGAGGCCTTACGGAGCTTCCACGCCGGCTATGACCAGCCCAGAACGCCCGGGAAAAAGGTTCCACACAAGCTGGTGCGGAAGCCTCCCAAGGTAATTTTTAATCTTTACCTTGGATTGCTGTTTAATTGTAGTAATTATTTTTTAAGTTTCTTCGTCCATCATCTGCATTGTTCCCAAGAAGAGGAGTGAGGCCCCACCCTCAGCCACAGCAGCTGAAGCTGTGAGGGCGCTTCTGCTCCTGTCCCGGTGCTGCCCCAAGTGGTGGCTGAAGCTGCGACAGGTCCGGCGCCGGCTGTCATGGTCATGGACCTCGACTCATCCCCAGAGACTACCGTGGTAGCGCCGGACCGCGGGAGAGAAGATGCGCCAGCGGCACCTGTCCCGGAGGTTGAAGCTCCGGGTCCTGGTGCTGAGACGATGGAAGCTCCGGCCGTTGGGCCAGAGGAAGCAGTAATTCCGGTCCCAGAGCCAGAAGTTGTCGAAGCTCCGGCAGTTGAGCCGGAGGTGATTGAAGTCCCGGCGTGCACGCCGAATGTTGAGGAAGTCCCAGCGGTTGGGCCGACTACCTCAGAAGCACCGGCCGCAGAGCCGGTCGTTGCAGAGGCGTCGGAGCTCGAGCCTCCATCGGAGGAGGTGCCCAGGCTGGAGCCAGAAGCGGCCCCTGCTCCGGAAGTGATGACGTTGGAGGTACCCGCGGCTGAGCCGGAGAGCCCTGGTGAAGTCGCTGGCCCCCTGCCTGAGGGGGTGAGTGAAGACCTGGCAGCGAGGCCTTCCTCGATGGCGACTGAGGTCATCTCGGAGGACGGCCCTAGTGCCATGGAGACCCAGGGGACCACTCTTGTGGAGTGGGACCCAATTTTTGTATCTGAAAATCCTCTTGAACCAGCGGAGGAGACCCCAGTAGGTCCGGAACCTATCCCGTTGTCATTGTCTATTGACAACGCCTGTTCCAGTCTGCGTCAAGTTCAACTGGCCTTCTTCCATGACAGCAAGGCTCTTGAAGAGGAGCGCCAAACCCTTGGGAGGTGGTGTAACCGGCTCTACTTCGAGACCAAGCTGGCGCAGTCGAGGCTAGCGGATGACAAAGAGTGGATCAAGCGGGAGAAGGTCTGCCTGGAATACTGGGGTAAATTATTGGATGACAGGGAGAGTATGACTCGCGCCATCGACGCTCAATCCCGGGAGATCTATGAGCAGACCAAAGCAGCTAACAGTGCGGCCGATGAACGCCACGAAAGGCTTGAGGCCATTAACACTACACTCATCAAGCGCCGGGAGGCACTTGAGGAGAGGGAGAAACGGCTCGAAGATGAAGAGCAGAAACTCCTAGAGCTGCAGGATGACGTCCTGAGGAGGGAGGAGGAGCTCACCTAAAAGGTGGCTCTGGCTGACAAGGGCCTTGAGGAGCGCTCCAAGAAATTGGAAGAGTGCTGCATTGAGGAGGAGAAGAAGGCCTGGGTGCGAGGGCAGGAGCTCCACGAGCGGGAGTGTGCCCTTGTTGCCAGGGAAAAGAAAGTGAGGGGCAGGGAGAAGGACCTGGTTGACCGCCGGAACAAGATCCACCTCCGGGAGGAGGAGCTCGGAAAACTCGAGAAGCGGGTTGCTGAGAAGATTCAGCAAAATGCCAAAGAAGTTGAGCGCCTCGATCGCGAGAATTCTGAACTGGTGGCAGCCAGAAGATCCCTGGAGCAATTAAAGGGCTTGAGGACTGCGGACTCCCTACAGATTTGGGAGTTCCTGGGCAAGGCTAACAACGCGCTGACACCGATGGGCTTCAATCCCGTGCGCCTGGATGATTCAGAGCCGGAGCCGGACCTAGCGTTGCATGCGTTGTACTCGGCAGTTAGCAAGCTCTCCAAGGTGGGCGACGTCATCGCGGACCAATTGGAGGTTGAGGGGCAATCCCTGGCGAAGAACGTCACAGAATATGTGTTGACGTGCTACACCAGCCGAAATCCCCAATTCCCTCTGGACCCGGTGCTTGAAGGTCCCGTTGAAGGAGAAGGCGAAGCTGCCCGAGCCAACGTGTCGGAGGTTGCCTAGAAGGTCGCTCAATTCTTCCATAGGGTCTAGGACCATCTCCGTATTTTCCACTTGTATCCTCTCTTCTTCTTCCTCAATTTTGTAATCCCTTGTTTCCATATGAATGAAATCCCCAAATTTTTGTGAATTTCACTTTTTGTCTTCAACACTTTTGTCTTCACTTGGCCCCCTGGTAGATGTACACAATTTGATTGTGAACATGTACCAAGAGGATATTGTGTTTTGTTGAAGACTCATTTGCTTCGAACTTGTAGAGTGTAGGTCCGAAGTCTTTGATAGTGAAGGCCCCCTGAGGTCAAACTGACTACCGTCGGAGCTTAGTAGCTCCGGCAATAGTCCCTATCAACGCATAGAGCATCGATAGTTAGTCATCCGGGGTGTCGGAGCTTAGTAGCTCCGGCAGTGACCTTTGCCAACGCGTAGCTTGTTGGCAGCAGACTCCACTTGTGAGGTCTTGTCAGCATCTTTTATTTTACGTCGACGGCTGGCCCCCCTAGCTTTACCGGAGCTTGGTTGCTCCGGTGATGCTCGTTTTCAATGCTTAACATCGATTACAAGCCATCTAGAGGAGTCGAAGCTTTGTTAGCTCCAGTTTTTCTCCATCAACGTGGATTTTATTTTTCCTGCACACTGAAGCCAAGAAAAATAGTAAAATTCATTTCTTGCCTATAACTTTGTTGTGGATTACAATTCTTGAGAAAATTTTAAGTCGAACGCGATTGTAAATACAACCGAATGCGTTGCCTTTTCTTCCAGATCCAACTGTTCTTGGACCCGCCTTACTTCGGCCTGCCGGGGTGTAGGTAGAGTGGCGTACTTAGGGTGCTTGAGCAGGCTAAGTCGATAGCACACTCCGGTCCTAGATTGGCTTGGCGGCATTAAGGCGAGTGGGCCATGAACAATATTTGAATCCAAAAGAATCGACAATACAACTCGAATCGTATATGAACCGGTCGAACTAAAATTTCTTAAGAATTGCACGTCTTTGTTATAGACAAGAAAGAGAAAAATAAAAAAGAATGCTGAGCCTGTACAAAATAAATGCACGTGGAGTCTGTTTCACCTGAAGATATCTTTCATTATAGGTCCAGGGTACAGGGGAAACAAGTACACTCTTAGGGTACGGAACCAGACTAAGCGTGTTTAATTTCTCGTTTGACCCAGGGTAGCTAGCCACACTTTTAGTTCTGAGACTGTGACAAGTGTTGCATGAACTTTGCGGACCTTCCGGGGAAGGCCCGACTGTTCTCCCGGAGGAACTACCTGACTCTGTACAATGACTCTATAACATACACCTCAAGTTACTACAGACTCACCTCCGTGATATTAAGTGTAGAACTTACGGAGGTGCTCGATGTTCCAAGGATTTGGGAGAGGTGTCCCATCCTCAGTAGCCAAGCGAATGCTTCCAGGACGGGATACTTTAATCACCCGAAAGGGTCCCTCCCAGCTGGGGGAGAGTTTGTTTAACCCTTCTCTGGATTGTATTCTCCGTAGCATCAGATCGCCTTCCTCGAGCTGTCGGTTGTGTACATGCCGCTGATGATAGCGCCGAAGTGCTTGGCGGTATCGGGCATTCCGAACAGCTGCTTGGCACCTTCCCTCCTCAAGGAGGTCTAGGTCTTCACGCCGGAGCTGGTCCTGCGTGGCTTCGTCGAAGGTCCGGACCCGGAGTGAACCCAAGGTGATTTCCGGAGGAAGGATTGCTTCAGCTCCGTACACTAGGAAGAAGGGTGTCTCTCCAGTTGACCGGTTTGGAGATGTCCTGTTGGCCCATAAAGTGGGCGGATGTTCTTCAATCCAGTTGGCTCCATGTTTTTTCAAGCGCTCATAAGTGCGCGTTTTGAGTCCTTTAAGGATTTCAGCATTTGCTCTCTCGGCTTGGCCATTGCTTGCTGGGTGAGCCATGGAGGCGTAGCAAACTTGTATGCCGAGGTCTTCGCAATATCCTTGAAATGCAGAGCTTGTGAATTGTGTCCCATTATCAGTGATGATTTTGTTTGTGACTCCAAATCTGCAAACAATGGACTGCAAAAAGTTGATAGCAGATTGCTTGTTGATTGTCACAACTAGAGTTGCTTCCAGCCACTTGGTGAACTTATCAATGGCGACGTACAGGAACTTGTAACCTCCGACGGCTCTTGGGAAAGGTCCCAAGATGTCCATCCCCCACACAGCGAAGGGCCATGTAGGAGGTATCATTTGTAGGGGCTGAGCCGGTGTGTGAATTTGCTTTGCATGAAATTGACATGCTTCGCATTTCTTCACCAGCTCAGTTGCATCCTGGAGTGCTGTAGGCCAGTAGAAGCCATGCCGAAAGGCTTTACCAACCAGCGTGCGGGAAGACGCGTGGTTCCCACACTCGCCTCCATGAATTTCTGCGAGGAGTTCGCAACCTTCTTCTCTTGTGATGCACCGCATTAGGATGCCATTGGCACCGCGTCGGTAGAGATCCCCTTCTAGCAACGTGTATCTTTTAGCCAATCTAACTACCCGGTCAACGGATACATCATCATCAGGAAGGATGTTGTCTTTCAAGTAGCTCCGGATCTCCGAGATCCATGCATCGGAACTAGCTTGAGCATTTGAGTCTTGCGTGCTGGGTTGCTCGGAGCTTCCGGCAGCACCTACGACCCTTGATGGCTGCCATGGTAACAGGGCCATCGGGACCGTCAGCTTCGGGATGCTGATCTCGCCCCCTTCGCTCAGTTCGGCAGGCTGAGCTGTTGGTTTTGACAACCTCCGGACAAAAGTTCCGTTAGGAGCCGGAGTTCCGGTTGACGCTTTCGTCGAGAGTTCGTCAGCTTCAGCGTTATGGGCACGCTGAACATGGTAGAGATCTAGGACTTCGAAGTCCTTCTGAAGCCTCTGGACTTCAAGGAGGTAAGCAGCTAGCTGGAGATTATTGCAGGAGCATTCACCCTTCACTTGCTTAATGATGAGATGCAAATCTCCCTTGACCAGCAGTTGCTTGACACCATATGACAGTGCCACCTTTAGTCCGTAGATGAGTGCTTCGTACTCCACCATGTTATTGGTCGCCTTGAAGTCAAGGTGTACCATGTATTCTACCTTCTCCCCGATTGGTGCAAGGAGAAGGATTCCAGCTCCGGCCCCCTGCTTTTGCATGGAGCCGTCGAAGTAGAGGGTCCAGTGAGGCTCGGTGAATACCAGAGCCTTCTGTTCTCGCTTCTGCTCGCTGGGGCCCCCAGGGTTTGATGGAGAGGGAGTCCATTCCGCCATGAAGTCTTCCAACGCTTGACTCTTGACTGCTTGCCTTAAAATGAATTCAAGATCAAATTCGGCCAATTCTGCTGCCCACTTTGCAATATTCCCAGTCGAATTGGGATTATGCAAGATTGCTCAAAGTGGGTAAGAAGTCACCACTGAGATCTTGTGAGCTTGGAAATAATGGCGAAGCTTCATGGAGGCAATAAGAACTGCATAGAGCAGCTTATGCACCTCTAGGTATCGAGTCTTGGCATCATGTAGTACTTCACTGAAAAAAGTACACCGGGCGCTGAATGGTGCGGACCTTCCCGGAGGGGCCCGGAGATTCCTCTCCATTTACCCGGATCCTCCCGGAGGGATCCGGATTTTCTTCGGGGACCTCCGGGTCCTGGCTAGAGGAACCCGGAGCTTCTTCAGAAGCAACCTGGACCCTCCCGGAGGGGTCTGGGACTTCTGAAGTAACTTCTTGTGGATTCGAGTCTAGGAGCTTGGACCCAGACTCGCTTTCAGGGACCTCCGGACCCTCCCGAAGGGGTCTGGATTCCTGAGTATGGGGTAGCTCTGGTCTCTCCGCAACCAGAACCATACTGACAACTTCGTCAGTTGCTGAAATGTAAAGCAACAAAGGCTCACCGGGGTTCGGAGCTACCAGAATTGGTAGGGTGGTGAGGAACTGTTTTAGCTCCTGGAATGCCTTCTCTGCTTCTTCAGACCATTGGAATGGTCCGGACTTCCTCAATGACTTGAAGAAGGAGAGTGCCCATTCTGCCAGTCTTGAAATGAACCGGCTGAGGGCTGCTAGACATCCAGTTAGCTTTTCGACATCTTTGATGCGGATTGGTGGCTGCATGTCTTCAATGGCTTTGATCTTCGTCGGATTAGCTTCTATATCTCGGTGACTTACCAGGAAACCAAGAAGTTTTCCTGAGCTAACCCCGAAGACACACTTGTCTGGGTTTAGCTTTGTGCGAGTGGCCCACAGCTTGTCGAAGACAGCCTGCAAGGTGTCGAGAAGTGACTCCTTGTTCTTGACCTTGACCACGATGTCATCGACGTACACTTCCACTATGTCTCTAATAAGTTCTTCAAAGGTTTTGTACATAGCTCGTACAAAAGTTGAAGCTGCATTCTTGAGACCAAATGGCATGGCTGTATAACAGTACAATCCATCTACTGTGATGAATGAGGTATGCTCTTCATCTTCCCTAGACATTCTGATTTGATGATACCCAGAATATGCGTCTAGGAAACATAGTAATTCACACCCGGAGGTGGAATCCACTATCTGATCTATTCTAGGTAGTGGGAATGGATCTTTTGGACATGCCTTATTTAGTGTGGTGTAGTCGATACACATCTGAAGCTTCCCGCCGGCCTTAGGCACAACAACTGGGTTTGCCAGCCATTTTGGATGGAAGACTTCTCGGATGACTCCAACTTCGAGCAACTTCTTTACCTCTTGTCGAATGAAGTTCTGTCGCTCTACGGATTTCTTCCGAGGCTTCTGATGCACAGGCCGGGCGTCGGGGTAGATCTTCAGATTGTGCTCAATCATTTCCCTGGGGATCCCAGGCATTTGTGACGGTTGCCAGGCAAACACGTCGACATTAGCCCGGAGGAAAGTGATGAGCGCGAGTTCCTATTTGTCGTTCAATCCTCCCGATATACGGGTGGTCTGAGCGGCATCGGAACCGATTTGGACGAATTTGACGGGGATGTCAGTGTCGCTGCTTGGTTGCACACGAGGTGCAGAAGTCGAGCCTCGCTGATGAATGCTCGGGGGTTTTGGATATTGCTCCTGCCTGGAGTCCTCTTCTTGCGCCGTGGTGAGTGCATGGAGTTCTTCCAGAGCAGTTACTCCGGCAGTACGATCTCCGCGGATCCGGAGAACGCCCACTGGTGTTGGCATCTTTAACACCAGGTATCCATAATGAGCAGCTACCACGAATTTGTACAAGGCAGGCCTACCCATGATGGCATTGAAGGGTAAGTTGATCTGAGCGACGTTGAAGACCAACTTCTCTGTGCGGTACTTCTCCCGTGTCCCGAAGGTAACGGGGAGAGTAATAGCTCCGAGTGGGGTAATGGCTCCCAGACCTACTCCGAAGAAAGGTCGAGAGGGGTGGAGATCTGAAGGTCGGAGCTGAAGCTTGGTAAAAGCTTCGAAGCTTATGAGGTTAAGCCCCGAACCTCCATCTACCATGACATGGTGGAGCTGGATGTTAATGATTGTAGGAGATACCATCAAAGGTAACTGACCTGCTCCAACCATGCTCCGAGGGCAGTCCGAAGCATAAAAAGTGATGGCTGTGTCCATCCACTTCCGATGAGGCTCCGGCCTGGCTGTAGGAGCTACAACAGCCATATCCCGACGCATAGTCTTGATGACGCGGCGGGAGGTGATGTCCCATGATCCACCAAAAATGGTGTTCATGGTCTTTCGATGCTCGTTGTCAGAGACGTCGGAATCGTCGTCGACTGAGGTGTAGACGGCCTTCAGGACCTTTTTAGGATCCTGAAAACCTAACTCTTCTTCTGTCGGAGCTTCGTCGACTTTTTGTTTTGCTTCCCTCTTTCGGAAAGGAGATTCTTCCCGACGCTTGTTGTAGCGCTCGGCAAGGTTTTGGACCTCCCGGCAGTCTTCCAAACTGTGGCTGCTCGTTTTGTGAATTGGGCACCACACCTTGGGCTTGCCACCGTCTTCAGAAGATGGTCGAGGTCGCTTCTCGGGGCGTGGCCCACGCCCACCAGGAGCTGCAGCAGCTGCAACATTGGATGTACCGGCCGACGGCTTCTTCTTGCCATTGGTCTTTTTCTTCTTCTTGCCGTTCCAGGAGGTAGCGGCTTTTTCTTTGGAGGATTTCTTGTGACCCTCTAGAGTTGGTTTGGAGTGCATCTCAGGGCCCTCCGCAGCTCTGGCACATTTGTCGGCCAAACTGAAGAGTTCCGTGACACTGGTGATCTCCTTGATCGCCAGTTTCTCCAGCATCTTCTTGTCCCGTACACCCTGTCTGAATGCCACAATGACAGAGGTGCTAGAGATAGAAGAGATAGTATTTCGTACCTGAGAGAACATCTGGATGAATGATCGCAGGGATTCTCCCCCTTTCTGCACGACTGCAAAAAGGTCCAGTTCAGTGCCTGGTCGGGTGTATGAACTCCCGAAGTTGGCGGTGAACTGTCGGCACAGCTCCTGCCAACTGTTGATGGAGTTGGGTGGAAGGCTCATAAACCAAGACCTGGCGGTCCCAGTTAAAGCCACAGGAAAATAATTGGCCATTACGGCCTCATTTCCTCCGACTGCCAAAATAGCAGTGGAGTAAATCTGAAGGAATTCGACAGGATTGACGGTCCCGTCGAACTTCTCCGGTAGGTGAGGCCGGAACTTCTGTGGCCACCTGACCATACGCAGATGCATGGCCAGGGCTGAACAGCCACCTCCTACTCCTTTAGGAGCAGGAACATCTTGAGCTTCTCGTCTTTCACGAGCACGCTCAATATGGACTCGGCCGTCCTGTTGGCAAGATCGGCTATCAAGCTCTGCCCGGAGGTCATGAGTTGAAAGCCTGGATACCGTGTGAGTGCGTCGTGCCCCGGAGGGCAATGACGTCACTTGCTGTGATGCAGCACGTCTCCTGTTGTTGGAAACATGCGAACCAAGTCTGCCAGACAACGTCCGCCGCTGCGATGGGGCCCGCCCTGAAGGAGGAGGACCCTCGTTGCTGATGCATTCGGCTACTGCTGCAACCAAATGTTCCACATCGGCCCTCCACTGCTCCAGTGCATCCTGGGATGCATCCGGAGGTGGTGGGCGTTGGAGAAGAGCACACACTGCATGGAGCGCGGGTTGTCATGATTTGCCAACGCAGTGATTGACGCCGGTGCACCATCGCGTTGCCCAGCTTGATTTGCTGGTGGAGGCGGTGGTGGTGGGAGTGTGACTCCTGCTGGCGCTGAAGCTCCTGCTGGTAGCTGCATATTGGAGGGATTGCCCCCAACAGCTTGAGCAACAGGTTGACCGTTGGATGATCCAGCAGCTGAGTTCACCATTCTCGAAATCTCAGGCCCCCTACCTGGCGCGCCAACTGTCCGTGGTTTGGATCTGGCAGATCTCCCGACACTACTAAAGTGTTAGAGGAGTTTGCGGTTCGGTGTGGGCGCGCGGAGATTCAAGAAGGTGAATTGTAAATGACGCAGGAGACACAAGAATTTACGTGGTTCGGGCCGCCTGAGCGTAATACCCTACTCCACGGGGTGTGTTGATGTTGTATTGGATGTATGTCTAGAGTGTGGATAGTCTGTAGAGCGCGTGTGTAGACGTGTCCTATGTATCATCGGCCTGTCCTTTTATAGTACAAGGGCAGACCGTTACAAGTTAGCCTGACCCAACATGTGGCCCTGGCGGTTACTGATAGTGATATACATTCAACACGTTTGATTACTCTTAATGACCGAGTTATGGGCTTTGACAGCAGGTAATTAAGGTCATCCAATCATGTGTCATTAATGCAGTATTAATGACACTTGGTCGGGTCTTGAAGTCCTTGATTCCCCTTTGAAGATCCGGAGCCGTTGTGGAGTCTTCCGGACGTTAGAGGATGAAGATCCGACGATTGGACACGTGGCAGCACCGGAGCACACTGTGGAGAACAGATGGCTCCGCTGTTAGCTGACACGTGTCAGCACTGGAGCTTCCCTCGGTCTGGGGTTAGGTCCGAGGGTGCCACTTCGGTACATAGCCCGGAGCTTCCTCCCTTGCGGGCGGTAGCTCCGGTTTGATAGTACACGTGGCGACCCTGGGACTAACCATGTTAGAGAAGCGGGTCCGGACATGTCTGACATATGGGCCTCCGAAGGTCTTCAAATCAAGTAGGTGACTTTCCCTTGAGATCTTTGCAATCTCAAGGGGTATATGGTAACCAGGGTACCGACACATCCTCTCAGGGCAGAATTAGCTTCTTTGAACTTCATCTATTCTTCAACAAAGGACCTTGAGGCCTGCCCTCAGTTACTCCGAAGATCTTAAGTGACTGGAGTCAGCGCGTGACCTTAACTTGTCATCTCTTAAAGTGCACGCCAGAGAATTTCTCCGGCCTTAGTGCATCGGCTGAAGTCATCATGTTCAACTCAAGGAATTGCCTAATAAGGTTTTTGGATTGTTAGAAAATTCGAGACAATTTACTGAATAATTTTGGACAAGCACGCGAAAAAACATAGGAGTGATTAACACCGGCAGACTGACGGGACGAGTAATATCGCGTATCGATTTGAAGCTGGAGGAACTGTTGTAGATCTGATAGCGAACAGCCGCTGCAGACGCTGATGACGGCGTTGGACCGCAGCGCCCGATCTCTTTGTTAGACGACCCGTGATGAAGAACGCGAGCAGTTGCGCGAGGCGCTTCTCAAAAACCTTATTCGCCCTCTCCCGGTGCAAGATACCAAGAGCGAGCTGCTCCGGAGACCTGCTCTCCCGATTGTAGGTGCACGTCGGCGCTCGGTATAGAATAGACTAAAAGGCAGCGCAAAGAACGCGAACGTTGGAACGATCTCATCGTGGAATGATCCGCCCTACCCCGCACAACCGTATTTATAGAGTCCTGCGGAGGTGGTTTGGTTGTGATCCGGATGATCAGAATCCGATCCGACTCTGTAGTCGTAGACGCGTCCGTCTCTATCGACTTGGACTCAGTCTCGAAAGTCCAAAATTCGGAAGCCAAAAGCCAAAAGCCTAATTAAACTCTTATGCAAAAATATAAAATCTAGGCTCGACTCGAGGTTCGAATTCACACAAATGCGCGCGTGCGGGGCTGGTTGAGACGAGCGAGCGAGGAGGAAGAGCGTGCGTGAGCCACTCCTCTCTTCTCGTGTACTCTTACTCAATGAGTGAAAGAACAATCTCTTTTATATGTAGGGGCTGCTCTCTTTCCACTTCTCATGTGAGACTAATCATACAACACTATTCTCTCTTGCTCTAATAGACTTTTGAGACTTTTTAAAAATTATTTCTGAATTATTGTTGAACAAAGCCCATTAATTCTAACATAAAGAATACAGCTCATACCTGAAATTGCACCGTACCCCAACGATCGTCTCGCCCTTACTCTCTCCGAGGTACTTCAGCATCACCCCAAGTACATTCCCAAGGCAGCTTCGGCAGTCGGCCGGCGACAGGTCCGGCGTGCACTGCGTGAGCCCGTAGATGGTCGGGTTGCCGCCGTCAAAGCCCTTCACCCCCGTGGCGAACCTCCTGGTCGAGTCCAGCGCCGCGTAGTCGGCCGTGGCGTTGAGGAATGCGGCCACGGCGACGTCAAACGTCAACACCTGCACCGGCGAGCTCACGCCCTCTTGAGCATTTTCAAGTATCATCATGTTGTCGTTCGTGGTGGTAGCGAGTAAGTTGTTGTTGGAGAAGTGGAGGTAGCAGGCGTCGTAGTAGACGGTGGCGTCCTTGTTGAAGGCGCGCAGCTGCTGCGCGTCCTGGAACGCGGTGGCGACGCAGGACCCGCAGGCGGAGGCGTTGGTGTCCCCGCGGCAGAGTGTGAGCGCGTAGACAATGTCCGGGACTGCGCCAACGCTGGCCTTGGCGAAGAGGTCGCTGGGCGAGGAAGCGGTGTTGGGCATCGTGGTGGAGAGGAGCTTGATGTTGGCCTGGTAGGTGCTCTTGTCCATGTAGTTGCCGCTGTTCCCACACATCTGCCAACGTTGCGCCTGCGCCGCGTGCAGCGACGCGAGGAAGGCGGCTACGAGGACGAGCAGGAGGCCCGTGGAGACGCCGCAGCAGGGCGCCCCAGTGGCCATGGTGCCGCAGCGGGTCGTTCGTCACGTGTGGCCGTGCGGATGCAGAGCGGTGAAGGGAAGCAGAGCAGTAAGTCGCTAGGGTAACAGAAAAAAAGTAGCACGCGAAAGGTTTTGATACGGTCAGATAGGACTACATGTTGGATATACCACTGTTGCTAGATTTTAGAGTAAAATGGAAAGAATAGGTTTCTTTTTTTTCGAAAACTCCAGAGGGCATTATATTTAGAGCATTATATTTAGAGGGAGCAGCAAATAGTTTCAAGGTTACATAGGGCGCGAGTTGCGCTGATTAAGAATAGCTAAATAGCGACGATCGTCTGTTGAGAGAGCAGGCTCTGTAAGTGCCTAGCCCCAACTTGGCACCACAGCACGACCTCATCTTTTATACCTTGTACAATCGCTCGGAGGCTATTCTCTTTAGCTTGTAAAAAAAATAGGTTTCAACTTTCACTACAGGAATCCCGACGATTTGCGACGGCCGAAGCCGTCGCAAATAAGCCAGATGCCGTCGCAAGTAAGCTATTTGCGACGGCTTTCTTTATTTGCGACGGCCTCCGGCCGTCGCAAATATGTCGTCGCAAATAAGCTTATTTGCGACGGCCACCGTCGCAAATAAACTTATTTGCGACGGCTAGGGGAGGCCGTCGCAAGTTGTTGCTGCGGGCTGGTGGGACCCGCGGCCTTATTTGCGACGGCCGTGCCGTCGCAATTAAAGCTTATTTGCGACGGCCGAGCCGTCGCAATTAAGTTCTGCTATTTGCGACGGCTGGGCCGTCGCAAATAAGTTTAGAGGGCAGGGCCCACGTGTCCTCTTCCGGGCCCACCACTCTATTTGCGACGGCCTGGCCGTCGCAATTAAAGCTTACTTGCGACGGCCTGGCCGTCGCAAATAGCAGTGGCTTAATTGCGACGGCTAGGTACCTTATTTGCGACGGTACTGTATAAAAAGCCGTCGCAAATAAGGTTTTTTATTTTTTTTTAAAAACAGAAAACTCTAACCGGCTCGATGGCCAGATTCACAACACAATATACACAGCATACACAGCATACACAATATATACACAAAGATCATCACAATCACAAACTCAAATTCCGATACATCTCACATCGTCATCAACAAAGTAAATAAAAGGGCTCACTCGCCCATCTAACCTCCGAAGCCACCTCCGAAGTCGAAGTCGTCGTCGTCGCGCCTCAATCCAGGCGGCGGTAGCGAAGGCGACGGCGTTTGTGCAGCCGTCGCGGATCCCTGCAATTAATAAAACTTAGAGTTAGAATATATGCATCAACATCTCTCTCCCTCCCTCTCCCTCTATCTTCATCTAGATCACCCTCTCTTCCTCTCTCTTTTCATTTCTCTATTTGTCTCTCACTCTATCTTTCTTGCTCACTCTATCTCTCTATTGCTATCCTTTTCCCTCTATCTTCCTCCCTCTATCTCCATCTACATCTCCCTCCCTCTATCTTCCCCTCTCTCTATCTCCATCTACATCTTACTTTCTCTTCATTCCCATCCTACTCTATCTATCTTTCACTCTTTCTTCTGTCTCCCTTTCTTCTATCTCTTTCTTTCTTCTATCTCAATCATTTTCTTCTATCTAACTATCTCTCTCTTTCATCTATCTCAATCTTATTACGCTGGAGAAGAAGGATTACATAGAGACTTACCTGACCCGCTGAAGAAGGATCGCCTGGGAGGACCGGTGGTAGTACCGGTAGCTGGATTCCCAGACCCTGCGCCCGAGCGATGGCCTGTCATTGCAAACATTAAATGCTACCTATTAGTAAGTCATTTAAGCTGAATTAATAAGAATTTTAATTTTTAGATTGTTACCTCCATTGCTTCCCGCATCTGCGCCAACGCTGCTGCCTGGGTTTGGATCGTGGCCTCCATCGCCCTCCTTTCCTCCTCATGTCGCCTTTCATTTTCTTCTACAGTTTCTCGGAGGGACTGCATCTCAATATCCCTCTGCGAGCGGCGACCTCCCGTACCCGAAGCCTGCGTGGAGCTGCCTCTCGCAGGTCTACCCGCCCTCGAGTCGACAACTCCGTCGAATATGGCGAGCCTATAAAAAAGAGAGTCAGTAATATGAAATTAAAATATCTTGAATACTTTGAATTGAAAACGATAAAATGACTTGCAAACTCACCTTCCGTGTGCTTTTCCACCACCGGTTGCATACGCGGCTTGAGGATCGATCGGTTGACGTTCCCAATCGAAATCCTGGCCGTGTATCTTCCTAGCCTCCTCCCTGTACTTAGCCTGCAAAACAATAAAATCGTGTAAGTTCAACAATCTATATAGTTATATGTAATATGAATGGTTTCTAAACTTACCAACCGCTCGGCTGCAGCCTGACTGCACCCCGTCGGCTGAGAAGGGTCCCTGTGACCTCTCTTCCAAACCTCAGCAGGGGTGGGCGGCACCCCCGTCTCGCGCTCCTGTCAATACATGTTAGTACGAACAATATATTATTAATATATAAACATAAGTTACACACACTTACCATGCGTTTAGCTAAACGCAAGTGGTTATCTTGCCCGTGTCTGCTCTTCCCCTCCACCCCTCTGCAGTCTCGAGCCTTCCCGGACTTAGCTTTAAACTCGTCGCTAGCCCAGTAGCGACAAAGGGCCCGAAATGCATCGTTCCGACCCTGCAACCAGCTCACGTGGCCCTGCACATAGTTGAAAGTCGTTAAAAGTACCATCGAGGACATTATCAGAAAAAAATACTTACTACACTCCACGTACCTGCGCGTACTCCTCCTCCGTCAGGTGCCTCTCGCTCTCCTGCCGGAAGTGTAACACGTGCTGCTGGTTCGCCTTCAAGTGCTCATTAATAATTTGAACACGGGCGTTCGACAAAGCTTGTCGAAGCGCCTTGGCAGCGTTGAAGTGAAACACTCGCCTCGCATCCTCAAACATGCGATGGTCGTCCGGGTCCTCTAAAATATATCTTGCCTGCGATAAAGAATATATTGAAGAGATGTGCACTAAAAGAGTTTAATAGTTGTAACTTAGAAACTTTTTTACATACTTACCATAAAATCGGCCCATACGGCCTCCTGAAGGTTGCCGTGCTCCTGGTGATGGACACGTGCGTAGTCCTCCCACGAAAGAGCAGGCACTCCGTCGATGACCCCGGGATAGTGCAAACGCACTATGGACCCGAGGACACCGTTCACCGGTCTCTGGTGTTTCTCACCGGTGAAAGACAAGTCGTCCCAACTCCTGTAAGATATTTATTCATTCATTCATTACTTAAGTAATCAAAAGAAACTAAAATTGAAAACTATAATTTTTATTACCTGTCTCCGACTGGACGAATCACGATCCTCTGTGAAGGGACCGCGGGAGGACTGACAAAGTGAGTCCTCCTCGTCCTCCGCGTCTGCTGGGGCGCCACGTCAGGTGACCCAGACGGCTCCTCACCAGCCGAGTCAAAGGCCTCAGGAACAAAGTCATCGCCAGCCGGGAGCTGGCTGGCCGAGGGCTGACTCGCCGAGGGCTGCCTCGCCGAGTGCTGGCTGGCCGAGGGCTGCCTCGCCGAAGGCTGGCTCACCGAAGGCGCCGCAGCCTCTGAGTCAGCCGGTGAGGACTACAACATTCAAATGATTCATAAGTAAGTTTAATGTGAATTTGAATTTAAAGAATTTGTCAAAAACGAGTGACATTTACCTGTGACGAAGCTCTAGAGCTGGTCTGAACGTGCCCCAGCAGCTGAGAGCGTCTGCTGCCAGTCGACGAGGCACCAACGAAAGCGTCCTCAGGTCTAGAGGGGTAGAACCCCCTCGTCGGCGGCACCTTCTTACCCTTCTTTGACGCCATCCTATTGTAATTAGATAATTAGTAAATATGCAAATAAAATATATAAAATTCATGTTACTATCTTCAAGAAAACATTACTTGTAGTCACTTTCAAAATTCATCAACATCATTGTCATGTGTCTGTGCCCTACTCCTTAAACCAGCCCAACGATCTTCCATCGTGGCCTGTTCTAATTTTCGTTTTCGTGTATCATCTGCCTCTACATCTTCAACGTCTTCAACATCTCCAACTAATTGATCGAGTCCTGCACCAAGCTCGACGATAAAAGTGTCTGGCAACTCTTCTTCTTGGTACACTTCTTCAACGTCTTCGCTATCATGGTAACCATCATCCCCAGGAGTATATAGCCGCTCACGAGGATTCACCTTATATACCACCCACCAAGCACTGAGCTTCGTGCATGGATAAGGTAGATAATACACTTGTTCAACTTGATGCGCAAGAACAAATGTATCGTAACCCCGTAGTCGGTCCTTATGTTTCACTTCCACCATTCCAAATTGGTTTTCTCGAGTTCCATGAGTACGATCAAACCAGTCACAGTCAAAGAAGACAACTCGAAGGGTCTTATTTCCGGTAAAAGTAAATTCAAGGATTTTATTAATGATACCATAATAATCGGTTAAATTCCCTTGAGTGTCCATTGCTCTCGTCACAACACCGGAATTTGATGTTGCCGCAAGAGGACGATGAGCTTCAAAATGAGTTGTACGGAATCGGAAGCCATTTACGTCATATCGACCATAGCTTCTAACATTCACCAATCCATAAGATAGCTGCCGCAAATCTTCATGGACACTGTGAGTCCGACACTGTTATAAAAGACGAGAGAATATTATATAATACTTCTTTAATAATAGTAATTTATAATACATAGAAGACGAGAGAATATTACATATTCTCGAAACCAAGATAGAAAACTCTGTCCCCCATTTATTCCTTCCTTTCGCATCGCTTCTACTTGTTTGGCCGTAGGTTGATGCCTATGTGGCCAATATTGTCTGTGGAACTCGCTGAACATGAAAAAACATCTTTTAGAGTACATGTGTAGCAAAATATGTAGATTAGCATAAACATAGGAGAAACACTTACTCGAAGTATTCCTGCATGCCTTCTATATTTGCGTACATGTAGAGTAAAGCAACAGTCCTTTCCTGTTCGGATAGCACGTAGGTCGTGTAGCTACCAACGGTGGTGCCTCTCGTTTGAAAAATGGAAAGGTCGCTTAGAGGGGGTGTTTCGTCCACATTGTACCGCATAGCCGAAGTATTGATATTGTTTTCTTCCGCAAAGTAGACACTTGAAAAGTATCCAACTTCTTTAAGAGCATATGCTTCAGCGATGCACCCTTCCACCCTTGCCCTGTTGCCAACCATTGGTTTCAGATATCGTAGCGCTCTTTCAATGTGATACATCCACCTATATTGCACAGGACCGCCAACTTTAGCTTCGAATGGAAGATGGATAAGCAGATGTTGCATTGGATTGAAGAAACCCGGTGGAAAAATTTTTTCCATCTTACATAAAAGTATGGGTATCTCCTTCTCTAACTTATCCATCATCCCGATCTTGATTTCTTTAGCACAAAGCTGTCTATAGAAATAGCTGAGCTCGGCTAAAACCTTCCACACCGCATCATCTAGATAGCCTCGGAACATAACAGGTAGGAGTCTTTCCATTATAATGTGATAATCATGACTCTTCAACCCAGTGAGGTTTCCTGTGTTAACATTTACGGCTCGTTTCAGGCTAGCTGCGTAACCATCTGGGAATTTCAAAGTTTTCATCCATTTCATAACTTCTTTCTTTTCTTTCGATCGAAGACAGAAAGAAGCACGTGGCTTTCCACCACTTTCAGAGATTTCAAGAGTTGGACGGTGACAAATGTCTGCCAAATCTAGTCTAGCTTTATAATTGTCTTTCGTTTTGCCAGGCATATCCATGCAAGTGCTTATGATACTTTCGCTCATATTACGCTCCTGATGCATGACATCAATGTTGTGCATTAGAATCAACGACTTCACATATGGTAGCTCCCAAAGGCCACATATGTGAGTCCAATTGTGTTCCTCTCCATAACCTACGAAATATCCAGGACGACCTTCATCAGGCACCAGTTTGTCCAACATATCAGAAATTTCTGACCCGTTGAGACGCTTCGGTGGTCCTTTAGTGACAACAGTGTTCTTTCGAAAGACATGCCTCTGCTGCCTAAATATATGATTCGAGGGCAGCCAACGTCTGTGACAATCGAAATAAGATATTTTGCCTCCATGAGTTAGTCGAAAGCAATCCGTGTCTGAAGCACATATCGGACACGTCAGACGACCGTGAGTGCTCCATCCGGAAAACATGCCGTATGCCGGCAAATCATGGACGGACCACAAATAAGCAGCTCGAAGGTTGAATTTCTGCTTCTTGTAACTGTCGTACGCTTCGACTCCTGTCCACAAGACTTTCAATTCTTCGATCAGCGGTTTTAACATCACGTTGAGACGTGACCCGGGATGATCAGGTCCAGGTACAATGAGGCTGAGAAACATGAACTCGTTCCTCGTACAAAAAGCAGGTGGCAGGTTGTACGGAATGACAAAGACAGGCCAACATGAGTATGGCGCGGCATTCGTACTGAACGGTGAAAATCCGTCTGTCGCTAATCCGATGCGAACATTCCTCGCATCACGAGAAAAGTCTGGATCGAAACGGTCTAGCGCCTTCCATGCATCACCGTCGGACGGATGCGTCAAGAATTCTTTGTTCTCACGTTTACCTTCTTTGTGCCATCTCATGTGTCTTGCGGTTCTTTTTGAAAGAAACATCCGCTTCAACCGAGGTGTCACAGGCAAGTAACGAAGCTGCTTATGTGCGACATCTGTCATCACATTATCGCCATCGTCATTAACAACTTCGACATACCTCGATTTACCACATTTCAAGCACATCTTCTCATTGGCGTGCTCTTTCCAGAATAGCATGCAGTTGTCTGGGCACACATCAATTTTCTCATACTTCATACCGAGACCAGATATCTTGATCTTTGACTGATACATATCTGGTGGCGCTTTGTGAGGTCGTGGAAGGATATCGCAGATCAATTTCATGAGATCATTGTAGCAGTTGATGGAAAAAAAGTACTTGGACTTAATTGCCATAAATCTGGTGAAGAAAGCAAGTACGGTCACATCCGTGTGTTCATGCAACGGCTCTTGTGATTTCTTCAGCTCCTCGAAGAACTTCTCTGCCTCATTTGTAAGAGGATCCTCCACTTCAAGAGCTTCTAACATCTCATCCATCCTATCAACCTCTGTTATATCATCATCCTCATCCACTTCGGCTATGACTCGAGAATTAGTCTCGCCGTGGAAGGTCCACACTTCATATTGTGGAGTGAAACCGTTTCGACATAAGTGAAACGAAAGCTCCAATCTTCTCAAAAACTTAGTGTTTCGGCATTTTGTACATGGGCACCGCACCATATCTTCCGTTGACAACGAAAATGCTCGATCCAAAAATTGATCTAACTTGATAAACCACTCATCGGAGTGACCACCATTTCTGCTCTTCCAGCCAGTATACATCCAACTGCGGTCTTCACCCATTTTTGACTCTGCAGTTTAATGCGAAAGAAATTGTCGTTAATGTATTGTTGTGTTATGTCACGGCCCTACAACCTAGGCAGATAGATCCTAAACCCACCCAAGAGTGACCGAGCGGAGCGTGCTCATGACGAGACGCGTGATCCGGATTCGAACGAAATTTCGGCAGCATAACCCCGCTGTTCTCCACTGCACGCCCGAAAATGGTGCAGCAGAGAACAACAGGGTTACGCCACCGAAATCTCGTCCAAATCCGGACCCGCGTCTCGTCACAAGCCACGCCCCCTCGGTCACTCCGAGGCTGTCCAAAAAGGGACAATTCCGAACCTGCACGTCTCACATGCCAATGGCATGTGAGACGTGCCGATCCGAAACGGGTAATCAATTGCTATAGGTTACGTTGCTCATGTTCATTTTCAGGTCATTTACGAATGAGGAAAGAGAACGAGAGTGAGGAGAAAAGTGGGTCAGAGTTGAAAGTTTCATAGTCAGGGCCGTCCTCCGCTGCCGGCCTCTCCTCCGCTGTCATGCTCGCCGCAGGCGATATGGCGTAGAATATCTCCTCTCTCTTTTGATATTTCTTCTGATACATTATCGTTTTAACCCGCTTATATATATATATATTTATATTTATATTTATATATTTATATATATAAAGAATATTGAACATGCTAAAAGAAACATAACAATTAATCAAAATTTGAACATTTAATAACTTAATTCAATAACGATAAGCAGCAATGAACATAAACATTAAGAATACTAAAGCAAAACATAAGCATGCTTAACATCTACATAATCAATAACATTATCAACAAATTTGCATAACCAACATCATTAACAACTAAGCATAATTAACATCAAGATCGAGCAACAATTTCTACTCATTCGAAGATTGAACAATCCATATGAAGGGGGGAGTAGCTAATTGCTACTATAGCTAATTGCTACAAAAGTAACCTATTCCTTTCATTTTAGTTTGAAATATTTGGCATGAGAATATGTGTTAACTCCATGATGCTTATCCTTTTGGTACTGAATGCTTAAATCCAAAGTGTTGCCTGATTCTCTGTAGATTTTTGACACATTCACCAGATATCATCATGAATCCATGTCACTTTCACAAATTGGTGTATCCCCTCTACGACCAGCACACCATTTGTGCACCATATTCGGCCCTTTTTAATTAGTTTACAATCTTATTTGCATCACTCAAATTGCTAATTGCTACAATCCATATTAACAACTATACAAGCTATTCTAAGCTACTATAGTTAATTGCTACTACCTCTTAACAAAATTGCTAGCTACATCTGAAAAAAAAAACCCTAAAACAGGGGGGAGTAGCACTGACCTCAAGATCGGGGCGCGGCGGTCCGGTCGGGGGAGCAGCGGTCCGGGCCGGCAGCGGCGACGCCGGTGGCGCGGCGGGCCGGAGGCGGAGGCGACGCCGGTGGGGGCCGAGGGCGGCGGGCGCAGAGGCGGGGGCGCGGCGGCGATGGCGGGGCGGCGGTGGAGCCGGGGGCGCGGCGGGCCGGGGGCGCGGCGGGGGGGGGGGGGGGGGCCGGCGGGCCGGGGGCGCGGCGGCGGGGGCCGGCGGGCCGGGGGCGCGGCGGCGGGGGCCGGCGGGCCGGGGGCGCGGCGGCGGGGGCGCGGAGGCGGGGCCGAGGGCGGCGGGCGCGGAGGCGGGGCCGAGGGCGGCGGGCCGGCGGCGGAGCCGGGGGCGCGGCGGCGGGAGCGCGGCGCGGCGGCGGGGGCGCGGCGCGGCGGCGGGGGCGCGGCGGCGGTGGCGGGGGCGCGGCGGCGGCGTGTTGAGGAAAATGAAGGGTCGGGGTGGAGCTTCCCGATATAAGACTTAATTTGCGACGGCCTGGTTAATTGCGACGGCCCGGACTTACGGCCGTCGCAATTAAATCCTATTTGCGACGGCCTTTTAACCGGCCGTCGCAAATAAGGGTTTATTTGCGACGGCTGTGTTATTTGCGACGGTCCTAGGGTTTGCCGTCGCAAATAAGCTCTTATTTGCGACGGCCGGCCCGACGGCCGTCGCAAATAAGAGATTATTTGCGACGGCCACCTTATTTGCGACGGCCAGAGGCGGGCCGTCGCAATTTAAGGTATTTGCGACGGCTGGCCGTCGCAAATAAAGTCGGCCGTCGCAAATGATCGCTTTTCCTGTAGTGTTTGTTAGTTTCAGCAGACTCGTCGGTAGTGATGAATGGCACAAGGCGAAGAAGCTTCCGGCACAGAACAGGGATGACGGAGAATATTGACATCAAAATTAGCCAAATATGACAACCTCTTGGACTCGTTTGGACAAAGTTGTCAAAAGACAAGTTTGACACCGCTCATATGCAGCTCTTACTCAAAAGTTAGCTAGTCCAAACGGCCAGCTGCGATGATTTAAAAAGAGGTGGACACAAGGGGCGAGCATTGCTCGAACCCGAGCAGGCTGTAACACCCATCATTTCATGTACAAAAATTTGCTCAAATCCTTGATCTTAGTTGTATGCATTTTTGGGTGATTTTTGAAGTTCAATCGTGTAGCAAAACGATTTAAATTGAATTTGAATTCAAATCAAAAGAAAAGAAAAGGAAAAAGAAAAAAAAATTAAAAACCCTCCCTGGGCCGACTTTTCCCCTCTGGCCCAATTTCCTTTCCCTTTCCCGCCGGCCCAGCCAAACCCCCCCCCCCACCTCTTCTCTCTCTGCACCCCGGGCCCGCCTGTCGGCACGTTCTTCCTCCTCTCTCCCCTCTCTTTCCCGCGCCGCGCGCAACCGTCACCACGCCACGCCGCGCCCACGTCGAACCCCCCCCCCCCCCCCCGCAACCGCCGTTCCACGCGTGAAATAACCCGGGGAAACTTCCCCTCGCGTGCGCCTGCAACCGCCGCGCTCCCCTCTGCTATAAACTCCCCTTTTCTCCCTCATTTTCCCCTTCCCACGCGCAAACCCTAGCTCACCGTCGATCTCGGTAAGCCCCCACGTTCCCGACTAACCGGCGATCACTGCACCCCTCCCTCCTCCCTGACCTCTTCGTCGTGACCCCAGGAGCACGCCGGACACGTTTGAGCAAGGAGATCGCCGGGAAATTGCCAAGCCCGACGAGCACCGACGTCAACCGCCGCCGTACCTCGTCGCCGACCCCTCTCCGGCCGAATTCAAGCCTAGCTACTCCCCTAGGTGAGTTCTCTGTTCCTCCCTCTTCCGTTCCATGTCCTCAGCACCTTGTTTGGGCGTCTGTTTCGCTGTTTTGGCCGCCTCCGGCGAGCTCGCCGCCGCGGGCGTCTAGCGCCGCCGCGCCGGGTGCCGCCGACGTTGCCAGAGGCGACGTGGCTCAACCGGAGCCGTCCATTCGCGGCCAACGGCTGCGATTAGATCGCAGCGTACCGGTTCGCATATTAAATCCGAGCCATCCATTTAAGATCCAACGGCCCAAGTTTGAATCGCCGTTCCCGCCTTCGGTTATTCACCCATGCCCCTGGAAATTCACTAGCTACCCCCTAACCTTCGCTGTATTTCGGATCTAGCCCCTGGAAATTGCAAACTAGCCCCTGGAACCCTAAAAATTGGATTTAATCATCTAAATAAGCAATCTAACCCTTGTAAATTTGTAGAATCATGTATTTAGCCCCTGTACAGTGTAGTAAACTAATAAATTAGTCCCTGGACTTTTATTTATTTGCTGAATATTGATTATAGGTGCATTTAATGTGTAGAAAATAGATAAAAATGGTAATTAGGTGTAGACATGCTAGGAAAAATCGGTATAAATTATTTTATGCTGTGAATAAATTGTAGAGTTCATTTGATATATAATTTTTCCATGGAATATTTATTATAAATGTTTAAAAATACATTTTGGCCAAAGAAAATTCAATAAAAATGGTTTTAGGCTATATTTAATTCCCAAAAATGTAGGATAAATCTGAAATGCATACTTGACCATGTTAAGTAATAAATACTTCGTAGGGACGCATTAGTATAGGATTTTATGCTTATGTGTGTGTTGTGATGCATTGCTTTGTGTGCCCTTTACTTATTTAGCTTTATTCTATTCTTGGGTATATATTTAGAGTCGTACTACGACCCTAATCTTAACCTCCAAGACCAGGACTTCAACAACACTCAAGTCTTCAACGAAGGCAAGTGCCCTTGACCATTTTGCTCTAGTTCTAGGGATTTAGATAGATGCATGCTAATTAAATTGATGTCCTACTTCATGTTTACATGCCCTGTTCCATATAATTCCTTGTTACCTGAAATGGGTTGGGAAGTAGATAGGTCATAGTTATGCTTAGCCATGCTTAAATGTTGGGATTGGGATTTTATACAATTGTGGTACATTAAACTTTATGATCACTTGAACTTGTGGTGATTACACTATTGTAGCGGATAGGAATCTAGTGGTTGGTTAGTATTGGTATGGTGCAGTTTGCACAAGACCCGGGATTGGGGTTTGTTACTACCGGATTCTAAGGACCGGTTTATGGAGGACGCCACTAAGCTTTATAGTACCACCACGAGACTGAGATGGGGCAGCATGGTCAATTAATTAGGCTTCTCCCGATGAAATGCTAGTGGTTGGATGGTGCGGGGAATGATGCGGGTGATCTGCTCTGGGATCCGCAAGGCTCAAGAGGGGGCTCTGGGGCGGAGGGTTACTCCGAGAATCCCCAGTGGTGGAAACCTTAGAGGGCTAGCACTAGTCGGGAGTACCTTTGTAAAGACCATGTAGTGATCTCCGGGCCACACACCTACGGAAGTGTGAATTGTGGTTGATCACCACGGGCTACATGGAGGTTTACTCAAGTCCACCTGGCAACAGGGGATGGAATCACTGCTTGTGGGGAAAGGGTACACTCTCTGTAGAGATTTGGTAAAACTGTCATGACAGCCGTGCTCACGGACAATAGCGGCTTGGGGCCAGTTCATAATTAGTCTATGGTTGGGAAATGGTGGTTAATTATGTTTTAAGTACATTCATTATCATTACTTATGGATTTATTACTTCTTGAATCATGATGTTGGTAATTGAAAGCTAAGGTTAGGTTTTAAGCATAGTGCTAAGCCATAATTGGCCTTCCCTTTTGCCTTAGTCATTCATGTCATCTCTTCCCGCACTTGCTGAGTACTCTATGTACTCAAGCGTTTGATTCTCCTTTAGAATATGAAGAGGAAGAAGCGCCACCGGAAGACTTCTACGTCAACCCGGAGGACTTGGTCTAGGCGGGCGACCTCACGCGCAACGGCTGCCTGTGGAGTTGGAGCTGCACTTACCTATTAGTCTTCTACTGTAGTTGAACTTCGTTAGCTTTGTTGTGGATGTAAATATTTGTGGTGTGTATTTGTAGACCTTCGGGTCATACTGTAAGACTATTTATGTAATCGAACATGGCAATGTATGATATTTCACTTTCGTCGACGCATGTACGATTCAACTGATCCTGGCGTACATGTGATTAGCGTCTGTTCATCTTTATGATGACCGGGCGTAACAAAGTGGTATCAGAGCCGTGTTGCCCGTAGGACGCAAGCCTAGTTAGAAATGGCCGAAAATTAAGGACTATACTATTTTCTTATAAAATAGTATTTCCAAAAACTTTGTGCTCCCCATCTCAACCCTTGTGCTCCTTATCTTGCTGCACTTATTGATTTATTTCTAAATTAATTTATTGATTATTGATCTCACTCTCTTCTTTTCAAATGTTTGTAGATGGCGCGAACCAAGCAGACGGCTCGCAAGTCGACTGGGGGTCGTGTTCCACGCCACGCCCTAGCCAGTCGTTCCGCACCTTACACCCCCAGGACGGAGACGACGCTGTTCTCCACTGGGAGTGCTGCTTCGAGGATGCGTGTCCATCTTCGCTCTCTTCTTCGAGCTGCGGGGTACCTGTGAGTACCGTGTTCGTCTGGTCTACCACACCACTAGGGTCTTTGCACCCTATACTGGTGGACTAAAGTGGAGTTCTCAGCTGGCCGTCTACTACGACTCGGAGCTGCTGCACTCTCACTTCTCTCCAGCCTGGAGGAGCTCCAAGCGTGCGGCTAAGGAGGACGCCACGTGGGAGGCGACTACCTACTGGAGCCACGCCCACAGGTTCCTTCTTGGGTGCACGGAGCACGCGTACACCCCTCAGCGCCCTAGTGGCACGGCCGCCTTCACTGGACGTGACGTCGAGGGGCACTTGACTCACCCTCAGTGCGAGAGGCTGGTGGACGACGTTGTGGAGTTGTCTTCGCGACTCCAGCGTTGTCAGCAGGATTTTCAGGACAACAGGGACCTGGTTGACCGCTACGAGCGACTTCGCCGACGCTACGCGAGGATCACTGCAGCTGATCCTAACTCTCCTCAGTACGCTTCGGACGTGGAGCCTTGGGACCCGAACTCTCCAGATCGTCGCATGAACTCCCCCCAGTAATCAAGAGAGGACTCAGAAGAAGAAGACCCGGAGATGGAGGTTGAGGAGGACTCCGATGAGTAGGAGTGGACTTGCTTTCCCGTGGACAACTCAGGACACCTATCCTTAGTATGTAGGAGCGTGTAGCTACACCCTCTTTAGTCTTGAGTTGTGTTATCTCTGTTGTTATGCTAGTAGTTTGCTTTATGTTGTGTGTGTGTGCGACATGAGTTGTGGAATGCTTCGGCATCCTGTCCACATCCATGTCATTTGTGCATAGGCTTGTTAGTGTGTCGTGCGAGTTGTGGAATGCATTAGCATCTTGTCCACATCCGCACTAGTTGGTTAATGAATTTGCTTGCTTTCTATATATGTGTCTCCCTTGATGCATGTAGTTGGGACCGTTGCCATAGCGTACCCTTCTATATCTCGTCTATTGTTCTAAAATTTCAATTATTCCCTACACAGATGTCTGGAAGAGGTAGAGGTAGAGGTCGTGGAAGGGGCGCTGTGCCCCAAGATGAAGGACTTGGAGGTGTGCCAGGATGGAATGGTAGGGGTGCCCGAGGAGCCCCAGCCGCGCAACAAATGCAGCAGATGATGGCCATCCAAACCCAGCTGCTTAACAACCTCACACAGATTGTCACCAACCTGCAACAAGCCCCACCCCCACCACCACCAAATTACAACCTTCCGCCACCACCACCTTTTCCACCTAGGTCCTTCCTTAGGGACTTCCTGAACACTCATCCACCCACTTTCGCCACCGTTACCGAACCCATGGATGCCGATGATTGGCTCCGTACCGTTGAAAGCAAGCTGAGGCTCATCCACTGTGAAGGAAGGGAGAAAGTGCTATTAGCCTCCCATCAACTCCAAGGACCGGCAGCCGACTGGTGGACTGCCTTTACTGAAGCTCATTGGGACCCAGAAAACATTACCTGGGAAGAATTCAGGACCAACTTCCGTAATCACTTTGTGCCAGAAGGAGAAATACAAGCAAGACGTGAAGAGTTCCTGATGTTAAAGCAGGGCCGTATGACTGTGAGGGCCTATTTGAATGCATTCACTCAGTTGTCCCGCTATGCTCCAACCGACGTGGACACTGACTCCAAGAAGCAATTCCGCTTCAAGAATGGGTTGGACAAGGAGTTAAAGTTCGCCATGTCTTCCAGCGACTACGGCGACTTTCAGAAGCTGGTTGACAAAGCTTTTGAAGTGGAGAGGACTAAGAAGGAACTAGATGATGAAGAAAGAAAAAGGAAGTTGACTATGGCACACGCCTCTAGCAGCAATGTGCGCCCCCGTCTTAACCCTCCGCCTGCAAACCAAATGACTCGTCCCATGAACTACTCGGGACAGAGGTTTCCCAACTCCAACTACAGGCCACCCACTCCCTACAACCAGCAAATGCGCCAGCAGCAGCAGCAGCCACCACGCCAGCCAATGCAACCCCCACGTCAGCAGATGCAGCCACCCCGCCCTTCAGCTCCAGCTAACCGTCCAAACGGTCAACCCCCAAGAAACCAATCAGGAGGCAACTAGGGCCCAAATAATGCTGCGGGAGTACAATGTTACAAGTGCGGAGAATGGGGACACTATGCCAGCAGTTGCCCAAAGAAGCAGCAAAACCCAACTGGTCGTGTCAACCATGTGACTCTGGAACAGGCACAGGAAGCGCCTGATGTGGTGATCGGTATGTTTTCTGTTAACTCCCACCCCGTCACCATATTGTTTGATTCGGGTGCTACACATTCATTTATATCCAAGGAATTCATAAAGAAGCATGACATGGTAGTTACATTCTTGAATGGGCCGTTATTGATAAACTCTCCTGGAGGAGAGATGGTGGCAAGGCACCTATGCCGAAAAGTGAGTATAAACATAAGGGGGGTAGTCTTTTGGGCCAACCTAATAGTGTTGGACTCACAAGGATTAGATATCATTCTGGGAATGGACTGGTTGATGAAGAATCAAGGAGTAATTCATTGTGCAATTAGAACTGTCTGCTTAACACACCCGGATGGCACTACAGTGGAGTTCAAGCCAGATCAGACACAAGAGGCAGTAGTACAACTCAACCATCTTGAGAGTACCAAAGACATCAGGATTGTGAAGGAATTTCCGGATGTATTCCCAGATGACTTACCAGGTATGTCCCCTGATCGAGAGATTGAATTTGTCATTGAATTAGTACCTGGAACGGCCCCGATATATAAGAGGCCATATAGAATGGATGCTAAACAATTAGCTGAATTAAAGGATCATATTGAGGAATTATTGGCAAAGGGATATATTCGTCCTAGCTCATCGCCTTGGGGAGCACCAGTTATATTTGTACCTAAGAAGGATGGAACTCAAAGGTTGTGTGTGGATTATCGTGCCCTAAATGAGGTAACCATCAAGAATAAATACCCACTACCGAGGATTGAAGATTTGTTTGATCAGTTAAGAGGAGCTTGTGTGTTTTCCAAGATTGATCTTCATTCGGGCTACCATCAACTGAAGATTAGACCGTCGGATATTCCCAAGACGGCATTTGTCTCTCGATATGGATTATACGAGTATACAGTTATGTCGTTTGGATTGACCAATGCTCCGGCATATTTTATGTATCTTATGAACAAGGTATTCATGGAGTACTTGGACAAGTTCGTAGTGGTATTCATTGATGACATACTTATCTACTCCAAGACTGAAGAAGAGCATGAGGAGCACCTCAGGATGGCCCTACAGAAGCTTCGCCAACATCAATTATATGCCAAACTTAGTAAGTGTGAGTTTTGGCTAAAGGGAGGTATCATTTTTGGGACACGTCATATCCGAAGGAGGTATAGCAGTGGATCCAGGCAAAGTGGCTGATGTTCTTAAGTGGGAAACACCTGAGAGTGTACATGATATACGAAGATTCTTAGGTATGGCTGGTTACTACCGTCGATTCATCGAGGGATTTTCAAAGATCTCTCGACCACTAACCAAGTTGCTTGAGAAAGGAGTTGCTTTCAAGTGGACCCCCGAATGTGAAGTAAGCTTCGCCGAGTTGAAGAAGAGGTTAACCAGTGCGCCGGTATTAGTAATGCCTGATATGCAGAAGGAGTTTGTGGTTTATTGTGATGCATCCGGTCATGGTCTAGGATGTGTCTTAATGCAAGGAGGACATGTTGTAGCCTATGCTTCAAGACAACTTCGGAAACATGAGTGGAATTACCCAACACATGACTTAGAACTGGCAGCGGTTGTCCATGCTTTGAAGATATGGAGACACTACTTGATGGGAAAAAGGACTGAGATATACACAGATCACAAGAGCTTGAAATACATATTCACACAACTGGATCTTAATCTCAGGCAACGTCGTTGGTTGGAGTTAATAAATGATTTTGATGTGGGAATCAATTACCATCCACGCAAGGCTAATGTGGTCGCCGATGCTCTAAGTAGGAAGGGACAAAACAATAACTTGTCAGTACAAGCTCTTCAACCCCAGTTATGTGAAGAGTTTGCAAGGTTAAACCTATGTCTAGTGTCTAGCACCGAAGCAGTTGCCATGGAAGTGGACTCAACCCTGGAACGTGATATACGAGAAGGACAAAAGAATGATGAGAAGGTCAAGGAGATCAAGCAGTTGATGAAGAAAGGGAAAGCTCCAAACTTTAGGGAAGATGAACAAGGAACTCTATGGCTAGGAAAGAGGATATGTGTCCCGGATATCAAGGAGATTAGAGAGTTGATACTGAGGGAAGCCCATAACTCATCGTATTCCATTCATCCCGGAAGTACAAAGATGTATCAAGACCTCAAAGATCGATATTGGTGGCATGGAATGAAACGGGATGTAGCCGAATATGTGGCCATATGTGATACATGTCAATTGATTAAGGCGGAACATCAAAGACCAGCAGGGTTATTGCAACCAATCAAAGTGCCAGAATGGAAATGGGAAGAAATTAGTATGGATTTCATTGTGGGACTATCAAGAACACAGTCTGGATATGATTCTATATGGGTTATTGTGGACCATCTAACTAAGGTTGCTCACTTTATTCCTGTGAAAGAGACCTACAATGGTCCCAAGTTGGCGGAACTGTACATCTCCAGGATTGTATGCTTACATGGAGTTCCTAAGAAGATCATTTCAGACAGAGGCACTCAATTCACCTCAAGATTCTGGCAGAAGTTGCATGAATCAATGGATACCCGTCTAAATTTTAGTTCGGCGTATCATCCTCAAACTGATGGTCAGACAGAACACACTAACCAGATATTAGAAGACATGTTGAGAGCGTGTGCTTTAAAGAATAGCAAAAGTTGGGACAAGAATCTGCCATATGCCGAATTCTCTTATAACAACAGTTATCAAGCCAGTTTGAAGATGTCTCCTTTTGAAGCATTGTATGGGCGAAAATGTAGGACACTGTTGTTTTGGAATCAAACCGGGGAAAGTCAAGTCTTTGGGCCTGACGTGTTACAAGAGGCTGAAAGACAAGTACAGGAAATTTGGAAGAATCTAAAGGCAACTCAAACAAGACAGAAGAGTTATGCGGATACTCGAAGGCGTGATCTCACATTTGAAGTTGGTGATTATGTATACTTGAAGGTGTCACCTATGAGAGGATTGATAAGATTTAAAGTAAGAGGCAAGTTGTCACCACGCTACATTGGTCCGTTCAAGATACTCGAAAGACGAGGTGAAGTATCATATCATCTTGAGCTTCCACCACACTTGTCAGATGTGCATAATGTGTTCCATGTATCACAGCTTAAGAAGTGCTTAAGAGTGCCTGCAGAGCAATTGCCTATGGAAGCCGTGGATGTACAGGAAGACTTGTCTTATGTGGAGCAGCCTGTCAAGATACTCGAAACACTGGAAAAGGTCACAAGAAACAAAGTCATTCGCATGTGTAAAGTGCAATGGAAGCATCATTCGGAGGCAGAGGCAACATGGAAAAGAGAAGAAGATCTCAAGGCGGATTTCCCTTATCTATTCTCTTAGGACGTCCGAATCTCGAGGGCGAGATTCCTTTTAAGGGGGGTAGAGTTGTAACACCCATCATTTCATGTACAAAAATTTGCTCAAATCCTTGATCTTAGTTGTATGCATTTTTGGGTGATTTTTGAAGTTCAATCGTGTAGCAAAACGATTTAAATTGAATTTGAATTCAAATCAAAAGAAAAGAAAAGGAAAAAGAAAAAGAAAAAAATTAAAAACCCTCCCTGGGCCGACTTTTCCCCTCTGGCCCAATTTCCTTTCCCTTCCCCGCCGGCCCAGCCGAACCCCCCCACCTCTTCTCTCTCTGCACCCTGGGCCCGCCTGTCGGCACGTTCTTCCTCCTCTCTCCCCTCTCTTTCCCGCGCCGCGCGCAACCGTCACCGCGCCACGCCACGCCCACGTCGAAACCCCCCCCCCCCCCCCGCAACCGCCGTTCCACGCGTGAAATAACCCGGGGAAACCTCCCCTCGCGTGCGCCTGCAACCGCCGCGCTCCCCTCTGCTATAAACTCCCCCTTTCTCCCTCATTTTCCCCTTCCCGCGCGCAAACCCTAGCTCACCGTCGATCTCGGTAAGCCCCCACGTTCCCGACTAACCGGCGATCACCGCACCCCTCCCTCCTCTCTGACCTCTTCACCGTGACCCCAGGAGCACGCCGGACACGTTTGAGCAAGGAGATCGCCGGGAAATTGCCAAGCCCGACGAGCACCGACGTCAACCGCCGCCGTACCTCGTCGCCGACCCCTCTCCGGCCGAATTCAAGCCTAGCTACCCCCGTAGGTGAGTTCTCTGTTCCCCCCTCTTCCGTTCCATGTCCTCAGCACCTTGTTTGGGCGTCTGTTTCGCCGTTTTGGCCGCCTCCGGCGAGCTCGCCGCCGCGGGCGTCTAGCGCCGCCGCACCGGGCGCCGCCGACGTCGCCAGAGGCGACGTGGCTCAACCGGAGCCGTCCATTCGCGACCAACGGCTGCGATTAGATCGCAGCGTACCGGTTCGCATATTAAATCCGAGCCATCCATTTAAGATCCAACGGCCCAAGTTTGAATCGCCATTCCCGCCTTCGGTTATTCACCCAGGCCCGTGGAAATTCACTAGCTACCCCCTAACCTTCGCTGGATTTTGGATCTAGCCCCTGGAAATTGCAGACTAGCCCCTGGAACCCTAAAAATTGGATTTAATCATCTAAATAAGCAATCTAACCCCTGTAAATTTGTAGAATCATGTATTTAGCCCCTGTACAGTGTAGTAAACTAATAAATTAGTCCCTGGACTTTTATTTATTTGCTGAATATTGATTATAGGTGCATTTAATGTGTAGAAAATAGATAAAAATGGTAATTAGGTGTAGAAATGCTAGGAAAAATCGGTATAAATTATTTTATGCTATGAATAAATTGTAGAGTTCATTTGACATATATTTTGTCCATGGAATATTTATTATAAATGTTTAAAAATACATTTTGGCCAAAGAAAATTCAATAAAAATGGTTTTAGGCTATATTTAATTCCCAAAAATGTAGGATAAATCTGAAATGCATACTTGACCATGTTAAGTAATAAATACTTTGTAGGGACGCATTAGTATAGGATTTTATGCTTATGTGTGTGTTGTGATGCATTGCTTTGTGTGCCCTTTACTTATTTAGCTCTATTCTATTCTTGCCATGCTTGGGTATATATTTTGAGTCGTACTACGACCCTAATCTTAACCTCCAAGACTAGGACTTCAACAACACTCAAGTCTTCAACGAAGGCAAGTGCCCTTGACCATTTTGCTCCAGTTCTAGGGATTTAGATAGATGCATGCTAATTAAATTGATGTCCTACTTCATGTTTACATGCCTTGTTCCATATAATTCCTTGTTACCTGAAATGGGTTGGGAAGTAGATAGGTCATAGTTATGCTTAGCCATGCTTAAATGTTGGGATTGGGATTTTATACAATTGTGCTACATTAAACTTTATGATCACTTGAACTTGTGGTGATTACACTATTGTAGCGGATAGGAATCTGGTGGTTGGTTAGTATTGGTATGGTGCAGTTTGCACGAGACCCGGGATTGGGGTTTGTTACCACCGGATTCTAAGGACCGGTTTATGGAGGAAGCCACTAAGCTTTATAGTACCACCACGAGACTGAGATGGGGCAGCATGGTCAATTAATTAGGCTTCTCCCGATGAAATGCTAGTGGTTGGATGGTGCGGGGAATGATGCGGGTGATCTGCTCTGGGATCCGCAAGGCTCAAGAGGGGGCTCTGGGGCGGAGGTATTACTCCGAGAATCCCCAGTGGTGGAAACCTTAGAGGACTAGCACTAGTCGGGAGTACCTTTGTAAAGACCATGTAGTGATCTCCGGGCCACACACCTACAGAAGTGTGAAATGTGGTTGATCACCACGGGCTACATGGAGGTTTACTCAAGTCCACCTGGCAACAGGGGATGGAATCACTGCTTGTGGGGAAAGGGTACACTCTCTGCAGAGATTTGGTAAAACTGTCATGACAGCCGTGCTCACGGACAAAAGCGGCTTGGGGCCAGTTCATAATTAGTCTATGGTTGGGAAATGGTGGTTAATTATGTTTTAAGTACATTCATTATCATTACTTATGGATTTATTACTTCTTGAATCATGATGTTGGTAATTGAAAGCTAAGGTTAGGTTTTAAGCATAGTGCTAAGCCATAATTGGCCTTCCCTTTTGCCTTAGCCATTCATGTCATCTCTTCCCGCACTTGCTGAGTACTCTATGTACTCAAGCGTTTGATTCTCTTTTAGAATATGAAGAGGAAGAAGCGCCACCGGAAGACTTCTACGTCAACCCGGTGGACTTGGTCTAGGCGGGCGACCTCACGCGCAACGGCTGCCTGTGGAGTTGGAGTTGCACTTACCTATTAGTCTTCTGCTGTAGTTGAACTTCGTTAGCTTTGTTGTGGATGTAAATATTTGTGGTGTGTATTTGTAGACCTTCGGGTCATACTGTAAGACTATTTATGTAATCGAACATGGCAATGTATGATATTTCACTTTCGTCGATGCATGTATGATTCAACTGATCCTGGCGTACATGTGATTAGCGTCTGTTCATCTTTATGATGACCGGGCGTGACACAGGCGCAGCTCGGGCCCAACCGAGCTGACCCGTCGGCCCCCTCTCGACTCCGGCAGCTCTTACTGAAATGATTGAAATGCATATCTGTATTGTCCAATTTGATCTCCGGATGCAAAAGTTGTGACATTTAAAGATTTCAGCCGTTTACAAATATGTTAAACCGGTTTAAAAACTAACTGGACCGTCTTTTACATGGTTAGATATATATAGAAATTGTGAGCTCTTTAGTTTAACTTTCTTAATGTTAACTCCTTAGTTAATAAGGCATCCTTTGCCAGAAAAAATATTAATAGATTTTGCCATAAAAACTACTATAACAATATGCAAATCTTTTTATTTGAAATAATTTATTTTTATGAATAGTTTTAGATAAATAAAAAAGTTTTACTTTGACTTGCTTGCTGACAATATGTCATTGTCATCTATATTTACAACCTATCTAATAGTCTACTAATTATATAATGGTCGACTATAAACAGATATTAGACAATTAATATCAGATCTGCCGACTAAGAATGTGTAGCTCACTCCTCTCTCTTCTCTTCTCTTCTCTTCAACACAAATCTGATGTAGCAAGTCATTTAACCCATTTACTTAGCTTAGTATACTTGCCCTTAAGGACGGAGGGAGGAATATGGCGTCTTTGGTTCATTGTCAACCTCTGTGGTACTAAATGTTACTCATTCCATGCCAAAATACTTGTCAATCTCTAGTTTAAAAATGAACTAGAGGGTGATAAGTATTTTAGAAAAGAGGGAATAAATCCATAACATTTTGGGATAATTGTGTTCTTGACCCTATTCTAAAATCTAATTGTATATTTGACCTTCTTTTTTAAGGTTTGCATGTTTGACCTTTGTTTTTTAAACTGAACTTGCCGTTTGACCCTAAACTAACATGCCATTAGTTTCAGAAATTAAAAAGTCATAGGAATGATAAAAAGAAAAAAAATAGATGACCAATGTACCCCTGAGCCACACCATGCGGACTCCTGTGTCCTTTCTCTCAAAACTTAATCCTCTCGTCTTCACGATACCGGCAATGGTGGTTGCCGCACGCGTGGGCGAATAGCAGGCTACACATGAGGGCAGCGGCCATAGCTGCTCACGCGGGGGCGGAAGCATCGGTTGCACGCGCTCGGGCGACGGGCGAACTGCGTACGCTGGCGCCGGCTGCGCGCTTGGGCGACCGAGGTAGCGGTGGCGAGCGCTGGCGATGGCTGCGCACGCAAGCGACAGGAGGCGGCGGTCGCCGTGTGGGGTGACGAGTGGTTTACGTGGCTGTGCGTGCGGGGGCGATGGGCGGCGACGGCTGTGCACACGGGCGATGGGAGGCGGCGTCCGCGCGCGTGGGGCAACGAGCGGTGTAGGAGGCTGTGTGCGCGCGGGGGACGTGTGGCGACATCGACTGTTTGTGCTGGTGACTGCGCACGTGAGCGACCTGAGGCGGCGGCTGCGCACTCGGGAATTATTAATAAAGTATTTTTATCAATAATTTAACTGGAAATAAATTTATAAATGGTAATTACCTTAAAATTTTGAAAATCCGGACAACAATTTCACTATAATTTGACCACTTGGATTACAAATAATTTTGAAAATTTGCTACAATAATATGCACAATGTTGAAATTTGGTGTACAAAATAGGGTCATACATGAAAATTACAATGAAAAGTAGGGTCAATGGTGCAAGAGTAAAAATGCCTTTTTGTCATGAACTTAACACCGTTAAATAACATTAACGGAGTAGGGTCAACTCATTTGTTCCATTTGAAAAAAAACAGGGTTATATGCACAAACCTTAAAAAAGAGGGTCAAACGCGCAATTAGAATTCAAAACAGGGTCAATTTCGCAAATGCCCCCAACATTTTATCTGACTACCGTTTGCTTCTCTACCACAACTGCGGCTTGCCATAGTGTTATGTTACTTGTCATTGCCTCATTATTTGTGAATCATCATAAAATATATAGTAAAGAAATTACTTATCACACTTTTAACAAAGTGTGGCAAGTTTGTGTGACAATGGACAAAATATATCGTACCTACCACTGCTACAAAAAGCATTCTCATAGAGGCCTGGTTTTTTTTACTCAAGCGGTCTATAAAAAAATACGCCTGTGATGTTGAATGATTTAATAACCATCTGTGATGATCAAATACCAATGGTGGTTAGCAAAATAAAACCACCTGGGTAAAGATAGAAATTTTCACATGTGGCGCTTAATTATGAACCGTCTGTAACTGGCGCATCTGTCACAGGCGATCTTCGATAAATGCCGTTTTTGATTTTTCCCAATATTTTCACAAACGGACTTTACTTAGGGACCACTTGTGAAGGATCCACATGCAGAAATCGAGGCGTCACGGCTCTACAAAATAACCGTCTGTGAAAAATTTTCAAAGAAAAAATCTAATAATGTTTTCCATAGCATTTTATATTAATATATAATATACATATTATATATATATTATATATGATATTTTTATATATATTATATATATGTACTATATATATACGTATGTGTATATATCATGCATACGTGTATATATATGTATATATATATATATATATATATATATATATATATATATATATATATATATATATATATATATATATATATAACATACATATACATGATACATACATACATACATACATACATACATACATACATACATACATACATACATACATACATACATACATACATACATACATACATACATACATACATACATACATACATACATACATACATACATACATACATACATACATACATACATACATATACATATATAAACAAATCCATAAAAAGAGAAACAAAAATTTGTCAAATTCAATATATTACAACTTCATTACCACATTACAAATATATAAAATATCTGTCAAATTCATTAATAAGAAATATTAAGTCTTTTACACATGCCAACTAAATGTTTTTCATACATTTTTTCAGCAATGACATTTTCTTGCATATAGGGCTTCAAATCTTTTTTAATGCTTATTTCTATGCGCTTGATATTTTCTGGATCGGTGAAAAGGTACATCTCATCATATTGATTATATTCCTTGTCATTATCTCCCACATTCTCAACTCCAACAATATTTTGCTTTCCAGAAACAACTACGTACATCTTCTCTCAGTTTATGGATCCTGTACATAAAAAACTTTTGTAACGCGATCGGCGAGAATCCACACGTCATTTTTATAATCCACTTTGTTCAAGTCTACCAGTGCCAGTCCATAGTTGTCCACTTTCACAACATCAGGATGTTTGACCCATTAGCACTTAAACACGGTCATTTGCATTTTTTCGCCATAATCGAGTTCCCATATTTTCTCTATGAACCCGAAGTATCTGGTATTCTGCCTTTGTGGATCATAAGCCTCTATACGAGCGCCACTATTTTGTGCAACACTCTCACTATCTTTTTCCTTAGTGTAATATGTGTATCCATTGATGTCATATGCTTGCCATGATGTCACCAAAGAAGATGGGCCAAAAGCTAACTTCTTCATTATTGCCTCTTCTATAGATTCTCTATATGGTATATTTTTGTCTATTAACCATTTAGTAAAATGGCTTCAGTGCTCTCTCATGATCCAGTTCTCTCTGCGGCTTTGGTTTTCTCTGCAAAGCTCAATTTGGTGTTTCTCGATGTATGGATCGGCTAAAGCGAGCTGTTATAGTATACCAAAATGTGCACAATATACTAATTTGTAATCCTGAACGATAAAAGTTTTCTTACCCACTTTGCCTCTCCCATGTAGTCTACCCCCATGTACTGGTATAGACACACCTATCTGCTTTCCATCTTTGATGTAACCAGCGCAACCCTCAATCACTTCTTCAGTAGTGTATCCTTCCATAATTGAACCCTTTGGGTGAGCATAAATTCGCACAAAACCCTTTAACACTCCTAACTATCGCACCAATAGAAACATATGATGTAAATTGAGTGACCCCAATGCTTTTATCTGATCCACTGTATGATTAGGTGTACTTGCACATAAAAAAGCATGGGGGAAAACACATCTCAGGCTTGCACACAGTCTCGACGTTGTACGTTTTCAAATAGTCTAAGTCTTTATAGGCTATCACCTTTTGCGATATTGCATTGAAGAAGTAACACAAACGTGTGATGACAACTTATATATGCTCTAGTTTGATGACCCTTATTGCAATAATGAGGAAGATTGTCATCATAATGCGACAGTCGTGAGAACTATAGCCGAATAGACACAAGTCTTTCATCGAGACTAGTTTGCGGATATTGGATGAGGAACTCGTGGGCACTCTGATCCCATGCAAGCATTCACAAATTGCCTTTTTCTCTTGTAGTGTCAAGTTGTGACTAGCTGAGGGAAGGTAATGCTTATCGTTGGCCTTTTTCTACCGGATGAAGCTCTGGTCTGATATCAAGATTTACTTGGTCCATACATGATTTTAATCCGTCCTTTGTTTTCCTGGACATGTCCAACAAGGTTTCAATGATGCTGTCAAATACATTTCTTATAACATGCATCAAACCAATACTATGGAGAATTTCCAGGTCCTTCCATTACAGAAGATACTTGAAAAAACTCAATTTTTTTTGAAGGTCGTGTCAGTTATATCACCCGAAGATGTAGTTTTCTTTCTCTTGGTTCCTTTATATTTTTTTCCCTTACCGAAAGCAACTTGAATGTTCTTGACCATTTCAAACACAAGTTTTCCACTGTAAGGTTTTGGTGCAACATCTTTTTTGGTTTTGTTATCAAATTGTTCTTTCATCTTCTAGTACTTGTGTGTATCTGTCAAGAACCATCGGTGTTTCATATACACAGTCTTTTTGGATGAAGTGAGGTACAGAAAACCTATTCCATCCATGCACCTTACAAAATCTTTTTTCTCTTTCACTTGTCTTGATAATGTAAAGAGGTTGGGATAATCATGGACGGTAACGAATATCATTGCTCTTAGCGTTGTCGGTACCCTAGAAACCGTACACCCCTTGAGGTTACAAAGATCTCAAAGGAAAGTCATCTACTTGATTTGAAGACCTTCGGAGGCCCACATGTCAGATATAACCGGACCCGCTTCTCCAGCATGGTTAATCCTAGGGGCGCCACGTGTACTATCAAACCGGAGCTACTACCCACAAGGGGGAAGCTCCGAGCCATGTACCGAGATGGCACCTCCAGATTTAACCCCAGACCGAGAGAAGCTCCAGACCTGACACGTGCCAGGTAGCTCCGGAGCTGCCTGCTTCCCACAGTATGCTCCGGAGCTGCCACGTGTCCAACCGTCGAAGCTTCAGCCTCTGATCTCTGGAAGACTCCATAACGGCTCTGGATCTTCAAAGGGGAATCAAGGACTTCAAGACCCGATTATGTGTCATTAATACCATATTAATGACACACGATCGGATGACTTTAATTACCAGTATTGGTGCTATCAAAGCCCATTACCCGGTCGTTAAGGACAATTAAATGTGTTGAATAAGTGTCAATACTAGTAACTGCCGGGGCCACATGTCGGGCTAGGCTAATTTGTAACGGCCTGCCCTTGTACTATAAAAGGACAGGTCGATGACACGTTCAGGAGGCCAGAGACACACGCGCCATAGACACTCAACACAAGCTCATACAACCAATACAACACCAACACATCCGTGGAGTAGGGTATTATGCTCAGGCGGCCCGAACCACGTAAACTCTTGTGTCTCCTGCGTCATTTACTATTCACCTTCTTGAATCTCCGTGCGCCTACACCGAACCACAAACTCCTCTAACACCTTAGTAGTGTCGGGAGATCTGCCGGTTCCAAACCACCGGCAGTTGGCGCGCCAGGTAGGGGGCGCCTGAGATTTTGAGAATGGTGAACTCAGCTGCTGGATCATCCAACGGTCGACCTGCTGCTCAGGCTGTTGGGGGCAATCCCTCCAATATGCAGCCACCAGCAGGAGCCTCAGCACCAGCAGGAGTCACACTCCCACCACCACCGGCTCCACCAGCAAATCAAGCTGGGCAACGCCATGGTGCGCCGGCATCAATCACTGCATCGACAAATCATGAAAACCCGGAACACGAGCTCCATGCAGCGCGTGCTCTTCTCCAACGCCCACCGCCTTCGGATGCATCCCGGGACGCACTGGAACAGTGGAGGGCCGATGTGGAACATTTGGTTGCAGCAGCCGAACGCCTCAACAACCAGGGTCCTCCTCCTTCAGGACGAGCCCCGTCGCAGCGACGGACTTTGTCTGGTAGACTTGGTCCGCACGTTTCCAATAGCAGGAGACATGCTGCCTCACAACAAGTGACGTCATTTCCCTCCGGGGCACGACGCACTCACACGGTATCTAGGTTATCAACTCATGACCTCCGGGCGGAGCTTGATCGCCGATACCGCCAACAAGATTGCCGAGTCCATATTGAGCGTGCTCGTGAAAGACGGGAAGCTCAGGACCTTTCTGCTCCTGAAGGAGTAGGAGGAGGCTATTCAGCTCTGGCCATACATCTGCGTATGGTCAGGTGGCCACAGAAGTTACGGCCTCATCTGTCGGAAAAATTCGACGAGACTGTCAATCCTGCTGAATTTCTTCAGATCTACTCCACTGCAATCTTGGCAGCTGGAGGAAACAAGGACGTGCTGGCCAATTATTTTCCAGTGGCCCTAACTGGGACCGCCAGGTCCTGGTTTATGAGCCTTCCACCCAACTCTATCAACAGTTGGGAGGAGCTGTGCCAGCAGTTCACCGCTAACTTCGGGAGTTCATACACCCGACCAGGCACTGAACTGGACCTTTTTGCAGTCGTGCAAAAAGGGGGAGAATCCCTGCGATAATTTATCTAGAGGTTCTCTCAGGTAGGAAACACTATCCCTTCTATCTCTAGCGCCTCTGTCATTGTAGCATTCAGACAGGGTGTACGGGACAAGAAGATGTTGGAGAAACTGGCGATCAAGGAGATCACCAGCGTCACGGAACTCTTCAGCTTGGCCGACAAATGTGCCAGAGCTGCGGAGGGCCGTGAGATGCACTCCAAACCAACCCCGGAGGGTCACAAGAAATCCTCCAAAGAAGAAGCCGCTACCTCCGGGAACGGCAAGAAGAAGAAAAAGACCAACGGCAAGAAGAAGCCGTCGGCCGATGCATCCAATGTTGCAGCTGCTGCAACTCCAGGTGGCCGGGGGCCACGCCCCGAAAAGCGACCTCGTCCGTCTTCTGAAGATGGTAGCAAGCCCAAGGTGTGGTGCCCAATCCACAAAACGGGCAGCCACAGTTTGGAAGACTGCCGGGAGGTCCAAAACCTTGCCGAGCGCTACAACAAGCGCCGGGAAGAATCTCCTTTCCGACAGAGGGAAGGAAAGCAAAAAGTTGACGAAGCTCTGGCTGAAGAGGAGTTAGGATTTCAGGATCCCAAAAAGGTCCTGAAGGCCGTTTACACCTACGTCGAAGATGATTCTGACGCCTCTGACAACGAGTGTCGGAAGACCATGAACACCATTTTTGGTGGATCATGGGACATCACCTCCCGCCGCGTCATCAATACTATGCGTCGGGATATGGCTGCAGTAGCTCCTACAGTCAGGCCGGAACCTCATCGGAAGTGGATGGACACAGCCATCACTTTTGATGCTTCGGACTGTCCTCGGAGCATGGTTGGAGCAGGTCAGTTACCTTTGATGGTATCTTCTACCATCAACAACATCCAGCTCCACCACGTCATGGTAGACGGAGGTTCGGGGCTTAACCTCATAAGCTTCAAAGCTTTTACTAAGCTTCAACTCCGACCTTCGGATCTCCACCCCTCTCGACCTTTCTCCGGAGTAGGTCCGGGGGCCATTACCCCACTCGGAGCTATTACTCTCCCCGTTATCTTCGGGACACGGGAGAAGTACCGCACCGAGAAGTTGGTCTTCGACGTCGCTCAGACCAACTTACCCTTCAATGCCATCTTGGGTAGGCCCGCCTTGTACAAATTCATGGCAGCTGCTCATTATGGTTATCTGGTGTTGAAGATGCCAACACCAGTAGGCGTTCTCCGGATCCGCGGAGATCGTATTGCCGGAGTAACTGCTCTGGAAAAACTCCATGCACTCACCACGGCGCAAGAGGAGGACTCCAGGCAGGAGCAAGCTCCAAAACCCCCGAGCATCCATCAACGAGGCTCGACTTCTGCACCTCGTGTGCAGCCAAGCGGCGACACCAACATTCCCGTCAAAGTCGTCCAAATTGGTTTCGATGTCACTCAGACCACCCGTATATCGGGGGGATTGAACGACGAATAGGAACTCGCGCTCATCACTTTCCTCCGGGCTAACATCGACGTGTTTGCCTGGCAACCATCACAAATGCCTGGGATCCCCAGGGAAGTGATTGTGCACAATCTGAAGATCTACCCCGACGCCCGGCCTGTGCATCCAAAGCCTCAGAAGCAATCCATAGAGCGACATAACTTCATCCGACAAGAAGTGAAGAAGTTACTCGAAGCCGGATTCATCCGAGAAGTCTTCCATCCAAAATGGCTGGCAAACCCAGTCGTTGTGCCCAAGGCCGGCGGGAAGCTTCGGATGTGCATCGACTACACCACACTAAATAAGGCATGTCCAAAAGATCCATTCCCACTACCTAGAATAGATCAGATAGTGGATTCCACCTCCGGGTGTGAATTACTGTGTTTCCTAGATGCATATTCTGGGTATCATCAAATCAAGATGTCTAGGGAAGATGAAGAGCATACTTCATTCATCACAGTAGATGGATTGTACTGTTATACAGCCATGCCCTTTGGTCTCAAGAATGCAGCTTCAACTTTTGTACGAGCTATGTACAAAACTTTTGAAGAACTCATTAGAGACATAGTGGAAGTTTATGTCGATGACATCGTGGTCAAGGTCAGGGACAAGGAGTCACTCCTTGACACCTTGCAGGCTGTCTTCAACAAGCTGCAGGCCACCCGCACAAAGCTAAACCCAGACAAGTGTGTCTTCGGGGTTAGCTCCGGAAAACTTCTCAGTTTCCTGGTAAGTCACCGGGGCATAGAAGCTAATCCGGCGAAGATTAAGGCCATTGAAGACATGCGACCCCCAACCCACATCAAAGACGTCCAAAAGTTGACTGGATGTCTAGCAGCCCTCAGCCGGTTCATTTCAAGACTGGCGGAACGGGCACTCCCTTTCTTCAAGTTATTGAGGAAGTCCAGACCATTCCAATGGTCCGAAGAAGCAGAGAAGGCATTCCAGGAGCTGAAACAGTTCCTCACCACCCTACCAATTCTGGTAGCTCCGAACCCTGGTGAGCCTTTGCTGCTTTACATTTCAGCAACTGATGAAGTCGTCAGTATGGTTCTAGTTGCGGAGAGACCAGAGCTACCTCGTACTCAGGAATCCAGACCCCTTCGAGAGGGTCCGGAGGTACCTGAAAGCGAGTCTGGGTCCCAGCTCCCAGACTCGAATCCACAAGAAGTCACTTCAGGAGACCCATACCCCTCCGGGAGGGTCTAGGTCACTTCTGAAGAAGCCCCGGGTTCCTCCAGCCAGGACCCGGAGGTCCCTGAAGAAAATCCGAATTCCTCCAAGAGGATCCAGGTCAGTGAAGAGGAAGTTCCGGACCCCTCCGCGAGGGTCCGGACCATTCAGCGCCCAGTGTACTTCATTAGTGAAGTACTACATGATGCCAAGACTCGATACCTAGAGGTGCATAAGCTGCTCTATGCAGTTCTTATTGCCTCCAGGAAGCTTCGCCATTACTTCCAAGCTCACAAAGTCTCAGTGGTGACCACTTATCCACTTCGAGCAATCTTGCATAATCCCAATTCAACTGGGAATATTGCAAGGTGGGCAGCGGAATTGGCTGAATTTGATCTTGAATTTATTTCAAGGCAAGCAGTCAAGAGTCAACCATTGGCAGATTTTGTGGCAGAATGGACTCCCTCTCCATCAAACCCTGGGGGCCCCAGTGTGCAGAAGACGGAGCATCAAACTCCAGCCTTCACCGAGCCTCACTGGACCCTCTACTTCGACGGCTCCATGCAGAAGCAAGGGGCCAGAGCTGGAATCCTTCTCCTTGCACCGACCGGGGAGAAGGTGAAATACATGGTACACCTTGACTTCAAGGCGACCAACAACATGGCAGAGTACGAAGCGCTCATCCACGGACTAAAGGTGGCACTGTCATATGGTGTCAAGCAACTGCTGGTCAAGGGAGATTCGCAGCTCATCATTAAGCAGGTGAAGGGTGAATGTTCCTGCAATAATCTCCAGCTAGCCGCTTACCTCCTTAAAGTCCAGAGGCTTCAGAAGGACTTTGAAGTCCTAGATCTCCACCATGTTCAGCGTGCCCATAACGCTGAAGCTGACGAACTCTCGACGAAAGCGTCAACCAGAGCTCCGGCTCCTGACGGAATTTTTGTCCGAAGGTTGTCAAAACTAATAGCTCAGCCAGTCGACTGAGCGAAGGGGGCGAGATCAGCATCTCGAAGCTGACGGTCCCGATGGCCCTGTTACCATGGCAGCCATCAAGGTTCGTAGGTGCTGCCGGAAGCTCCGAGCAACCCAGCACGCAAGACTCAAATGCTCAAGTTAGTTCCGATGCATGGATCTCGGAGATCCGGAACTACTTGAAAGACAACATCCTTCCTGACGATGATGTATCTGCTGACCGGGTAGTCAGATTGGCTAAAAGATACACGTTGGTAGAAGGGGATCTCTACCGGCGCGGTGCCAACGGCATCCTAATGCGATGCATCACGAGGGAAGAAGTCTGCGAGCTCCTCGCAGAAATCCATGGAGGCGAGTGTGGGAACCACGCGTCTTCCCGCACACTAGTTGGTAAAGCCTTTCGGCATGGCTTCTACTGGCCTACAGCACTCTAGGATGCAACTGAGCTGGTGAAGAAATGCGAAGCATGTCAATTTCATGCAAAGCAAATTCACACACCAGCTCAGCCCCTACAAATGATACCTCCTACATGGCCTTTCGCTGTGTGGGGGATGGACATCTTGGGACCTTTCCCAAGAGCCGTCGGAGGTTACAAGTTCCTGTACGTCGCCATTGATAAGTTCACCAAGTGGCCGGAAGCAACTCCAGTTGTGACAATCAACAAGCAATCTGCTATCAACTTTTTGCAGTCCATTGTATGCAGATTTGGAGTCCCAAACAAAATCATCACTGATAATGGGACCCAATTCACAAGCTCTGCATTTCAAGGATATTGCGAAGACCTCGGCATACAAGTTTGCTATGCCTCCGTAGCTCACCCAGCCAGCAATGGCCAAGCCGAGAGAGCAAATGCTGAAATCCTTAAAGGACTCAAAACGCGCACCTATGAGCGCTTGAAAAAACATGGAGCCAACTGGATCTAAGAGCTTCCGCCCACTTTATGGGCCAACAGGACATCTCCAAATCGGTCAACTGGAGAGACACCCTTCTTTCTGGTGTACGGAGCTGAAGCAATCCTTCCTCCGGAAATCACCTTGGGTTCATTCCAGGTCCGGACCTTCGACGAAGCCGCGCAGGACCAGCTCCGGCGTGAAGACCTAGACCTCCTGGAGGAGGGAAGGTGCCAAGCAGCTGTTCGGAATGCCCGATACCGCCAAGCCCTTCGGCGCTATCATCAGCGGCATGTACACAACTGACAGCTCGAGGAAGGTGACCTTGTTCTACGGAGAATAGAATCCAGAGAAGGGTTAAACAAACTCTCCCCCAGCTGGGAAGGACCCTTCCGAGTGATTAAAGTATCCCGTCCCGGGAGCGTTCGCTTGGCTACCGAGGATGGGACACCTCTCCCAAATCCTTGGAACATCGAGCACCTCCGTAAGTTCTACACTTAATACCACGGAGGTGAGTCTTGAGTAACTTGAGGTGTATGTTATAGAGTCATTGTACAGAGTCGGGTAGTTCCTCCGGGAGAACAGCCGGACCTTTCCCGAAAGGTCCGCAAAGTTCATGCAACACTTGTCACAGTCTCAGGACTAAAAGTGTGGCTAGCTACCCTAGGTCAAATGAGAAATGAAACACACTTAGCCTGGTTCCGTACCCTAAGAGTGTACTTGTTTCCCCTGTACCCCGGACCTATAATGAAAGACATCTTCATGTGAAACAGACTCCACATGCATTTATTTTGTACGGGCTCAACATTTTTTATTTTTCTCTTTCTTGTCTATAACAAAGACGTGCAATTCTTAAGAAATTTTAGTTCGACCGGTTTATATACGATACGAGTTGTATTGTCAATTCTTTTGGATTCAAATATTGTTCCTGGCTAATTCGCCTGAAAGCCGCCAAGCCAATCTAGGGCTGGAGTGTGCTATCGACTTAGCCTGGTCAAGCACCCTAAGTACGCCACTCTACCTACACCCCGACAGGCCGAAGTAAGGCGAGTCCAAATACAATTGAATCCGGAAGAAAAGGCAACGCATTCGATTGTGTCTAGAATCGCGTTTGACCTAAAACTTTCTTGAGAATAGTAAGCCGCGACGAAGTTATAGGCGAGAAATGAATTTTACTATTTTTCTTGACTTCAGTGTGCAGGAAAAATAAAATACATGTTGATGGAGAAAAGCTGGAGCCAACAAAGCTCTGACTCCCCTAGGTGGCTTGTAATCGATGTTACGCATTGAAAACGAGCATCACCGGAGTAATCAAGCTCCGGTAAAGCTAGGGGGGTCAGCCGTCGACGCTGAATAAATGATGGTGAGAAGACCCCACAAACGGAGTCTGCTGCCAACAAACTAAGTGTTGGCAAAGGTCACTGCCGGAGCTACTAAGCTCCAACACCCCGGAGGACTAACTATCGATGCTCTACGCGTTGATAGAGACTATTACCGGAGCTACTAAGCTCCGGCGATAGACAATGCCGGAGCTTCTAAGCTCCAACAACCTCAGGGGGCCTTCACTATCGAAGACTTCAGACCTAAATTCTACAAGTTCGGAGCAAATGAGTCTTCAACAAAACATAATATCCTCTTGGTACATGTTCACAATCAAATTGTGTACATCTACCAGGGGGCCAAGTGAAGACAAAAGTGTTGAAGACAAAAAGTGAAATTCACAAAAATTTGGGGATTTCATTCATCTAGAGACAAGGGATTACATCTGGAGATAAGGGATTACAAAATTGAGGAAGAAGAAGAGAAAGTACAAGTGAGAACTACAGAGATGATCCTAGACCCTATGGAAGAATTGGGCGACCTTTTGGGCAACCTCCGATACGTTGGCAGCTTCGCCTTCTCCTTCAACCGGACCTTCAAGCACCGGGTCCAGAGGAAATTGGGAGTTCCGGCTGGTGTAGCACGTCAGCACATATTCTGCGATGTTCTTTGCCAGGGATTGCCCCTCAACCTCCAATTGGTCCACGATGACATCGCCCACCTTGGAGAGCTTGCTACCTGCCGAGCTCAACGCCTGCAACGCCAAGTCCGGCTCCGGCTCCGGATCATCCGGGCGCACGGGGCTGAAGCCCATCGGTGTCAGCGCGTCATTGGCCTTGCCCAGGAACTCCCAAATCCGTAAGGAGTCCGCGGTCCTCAAGCCCTTTATTTCTTCCAGGGATCTTCTAGCCGCCACCAGTTTAGAATTCTCGCAGGCGAGGCGCTCAACTTCTATGGCATTTTGCTGAATCTTCTCAGCAACCCGCTTTTCGAGTTTTCCGAGCTCCTCCTCCCGGAGGTGGATCTTGTCCCGGCGGTCGACCAGGTCCTTCTCTCTACCCCTCACTTTGTTCTCCCTGGCAGTAAGGGCACACTCTTGCTCCTAGAGTTCCTGCCCTCGCACCCAGGCCTTCTCCTCTTCCTCATGGCAGCGCTCTTCAAATTTCTTGGCGCGCTCCTCGAGACCCTTGTCAGCCAGAGCTACCTTCTCGGAGAGCTCCTCCTCCCTCCTCAGGACGTCATCCCGCAGCTCTAGGAGTTTCTGCTCTTCATCTTCGAGCCGTTTCTCCCTCTCTTCAAGTGCCTCTCAGCGCTTGATGAGTGTAGTGTTAATGACCTCAAGCCTTTCGTGGCGTTCATCGGCCGCACTATTGGATGCTTTGGCCTGATCGTAGATCTCCCGGGATTGAGCGTCGAGGGCACGAGTCAAACTCTCCCTGTCATCCAGTAACTTGCCCAAGTACTCCAGGCGGATCTTCTCCCGCTTGGTCCACTCTTTGTCATCCGCTAGCCTAGACTTCGCCAGCTTGGTCTCGAAGTAGAGCCAGTTACGCCACCGCCTAAGGGTTTGGCGCTCCTCTTCAAGAGCCTTGCTGTCGTGGAAGAAGGCTAGTTGGACTTGACGCAGACTAGAACATGCATTGTCAATAGACAGTGACAACGGGATAGGTTCCGGACCTACTAGGGTCTCTTCCGCTGGTTCCAACGGGTTTTCAGATACAAAAATTGGGTCCCACTCCACAAGAGTGGTCCCCTGAGTCTCCATGGCACTAGGGCCGTCCTCCGGGATGGCCTCAGTCGCCATCGAGGAAGGCCCCACCGCCAGGTCTTCGTTCTCCCCCTCAGGCAGGGGGCCAGCGACTTTGCTGGGGCACTCCGGCTCGGCCGCAGGTACCTCCGGTGTCATCACTTACGAAGCAGGAGCCGTTGCTGACTCCGGTATGGGCACCTCCTCCGATGGGGGCTCGAGCTCCATCACCTCTTCAACAACCGGCTCAGGAGCCGGAAGATCTTCAACATCGACCGGCCCTGCGGCCGGAGCTTCAACAATGACCGACTTTGTGGCTGATGCTTCGGAGGTGGCCGACCCAACTGCCGGACCTTCCTTAGCTTCCGGCACGCACACCGGGGCTTCAATCACCTCCGGCTCGACCGCCGGAGCTTCAACACTTTCAGGCTCTAGGGCCGGAATCACAGCTTCTTCCGGCTCAACGGCCGGAGCTTCTGTCATTTCAGCACCAGGACCCGAAGCTTCAGCCTCCGGGACAGGTGCCGCTGGCGCATCTTCTCTCCTGTGGTCCGGCGCTACCATGGGAGTCTCTGGGGATGAGTCGAGGTCCATGACCACGACAGCCGGCGCCGGAGCTGTTGCAGCTTTAGCCACCACTTGGGGCGGCACCGGGACAGGAGCAGAAGCCCCCGCCCTCACAGCTTCAGCCGTTGTAGCTGAGGGTGGAGCCTCACTCCTCTTCTTGGGAAGGCTGCAGATGATGGATGAAGAAACTTAAAAAATAGTTACTACAATTAAAACAACTATCCAAGGTAAAGATTAAAAATTACCTTGGGAGGCTTCTGCACCAGCTTGCGCGAAACCTTTTTCCCGGGCATTCTGGGCTGGTCGTAGCCGGCGTGGAAGCTCCGGAAGGCCCCTCGGAACTTGTCGCGGCCACGGGTGTTTCCCGAGTCGAGGCCCCCCTCGATCGTGAAGAACCCCCGGACCTAGAGGCCTCCATCGGCCCAGGTGTTGGAGTCGCATGCCCGTAGCTAACACCCCGGGAGGACCCCACTGCGGGAACAGTCGCGCCCCGGGAGGAACCCACTACGAGAACAGTCGCCGCAGTTGTAGAAGACCTTCCCCTCCGGGGAGAAGGAGCCGACGCAGGAGTAGCGGGCCTGACGGACCTTCCGTCGGCATACTGCAGCTTCCTCTTCCGGCTCACGGGTTCATCCGCCAGCTCCTTGCCCTTGCCGACGACCTCTTCCCTCGGCTTCGGAGCAGGGTCGGAGCCACCTTCGGACACTCCAGGGATCGCCACCCTGGTGGTTGATCTTCTCTCGACGACACCAAGGTCGTCAAGCATGGGCATCTTCCGCTGGAGCTCCCTACTGAACTCAACTTCCACGTTCAGAGGAAGAAAAGCCGATGGCGGAGTTAAGTCGTCACCCTCGACGTCGATGCCGTGTTGGAACTTCTTGAGGTGGAACTCCAACGTTTTCCCCACCATGTTGGACTTCAGCCCGGTCTCGACCCGGTCGTCGTCCATCACGCTATTGAGGGCACATGCAAGTTTCTCTCTCTTCTTCAGCGGTGCCCACCTGTTGACCAGGAAGTTACAAAACACCGCTTGAGGGGTTAATCCCCCCTCCACGCACTGGCGGATCCTGGTCAGAACAGGGTCGAAGGCGTCCGCCAGCACCAAAGCTTCACTCCAAATCGTCGTGTCAATGTTGGAGAGGCCTTCGGGCAGCTCCAGCCTCTCGTGCTCCTCCACCCGGATGACTATCTAGTCCTTCTTCCAGTCATCCCACTTCCTAGAGGGAAACGACCGAAGGTACTTGAATGGGCACTTCTTGCGCTTCACGAAGTAGTAGAAGCCAATGTACTCATTGCTCCTACAGGTGGTATGGATGGTGAAGAAGGTCTGGAAGAGTTCGATGCAGGGGGGATGCCCACCCACATCTCACAGAAGTGGACGAAGATAGACACGAGGAGAATGGAGTGAGGGCCAAGGTGGTATAGCTGCAGACCATAAAAGTCCAGCAGCATCAAGAAAAAGGAAGAAAAAGGTGAAATCAAACCCACCATGGCGTACGAGGAGAAGTACACCATTTCGCCGGCGCGCTCCTTCTCAAACGGGAGCTCTCCACCGGCGCGGACCGAGCGGTTGAAGAAGTCCGAGGACCATCCCATGAGGGCCCGGACCTTCTTCAGGTCGCCGTCGGTCTTCAAGCGACTCTCGCGGAGACCCAACTCCATCGCGGCACAGCTAGGCAAGAGAGGAAAAGTGAAGCACAAGTTGGGAGTTTGAGCGCAAGAACAGATGGGTGGCCTAAAGAACTCCCGACGGTGCGCGCTTTCCTTCTTAAGTAAGCCCTCGCAATGCTTGGATGGAAACTGCAAGGAAGTCGAAGATACCATTCAAAAATTCCACCCAGCCGATGACAAGGGGGCCCGGGACCACCCCGACGATCAAGTCGAGGTTCTTACCCACGCGAACGGTTGTCATCATGAGGCGGGAAACCCGAAGGCGGCGGCCTGACAAGGCGCGAGGAACCGATACGGTTTTCGTATCGGGAACCGGCGACCTTCGATTGCGTGAGATCCGCACGCCAAAGATCTCACCTGCCGCACGCGGGATACGCCACGCGGCGAGGATTTAACTCCTCGCCAACGGCACCTCCGAAGACCTTTGAATAATCAGTTCAAAAGTCGCGGGGATGGACCCACCTCCGGCGGAATGACTTCACCCCAGTAGTCTTCCCCGGAGGTAGGTCCAGGGGGCCACTGTCGGTACCCTAGAAACCGTACACCCCTTGAGGTTACAAAGATCTCAAAGGAAAGTCATCTACTTGATTTAAAGACCTTCGGAGGCCCACATGTCAGATATAACCGGACCCGCTTCTCCAGTATGGTTAATCCCAGGGGCGCCACGTGTACTATCAAACCGGAGCTACCACCCACAAGGGGGAAGCTCCGAGCCATGTACCAAGATGGCACCTCCGGATTTAACCCCAGACCGAGAGAAGCTCCGGACCTGACACGTGTCAGGTAGCTCCGGAGCTGCCTGCTTCCCACAGTATGATCTGGAGCTGCCACGTGTCCAACCGTCGAAGCTTCAGCCTCTGATCTCCGGAAGACTCCATAACGGCTCCGGATCTTCAAAGGGGAATCAAGGACTTCAAGACCCTATTATGTGTCATTAATACCATATTAACAACACACGATCGGATGACTTTAATTACCAGTAATGGTGCTGTCAAGGCCCATTACCCAGTCGTTAAGGACAATTAAATGTGTTGAATAAGTGTCAATACTAGTAACTGCCGGGGCCACGTGTGGGGCCAGGCTAATTTGTAACGGCCTGCCCTTGTACTATAAAAGGACAGGTCGACGACACGTTCAGGAGGCCAGAGACACACGCGCCATAGACACTCAACACAAGCTCATACAGCCAATACAACACCAACACATCCGTGGAGTAGGGTATTACACTCAGGCGACCCGAACCACGTAAACTCTTGTGTCTCCTGCGTCATTTACTATTCATCTTCTTGAATCTCCGTGCGCCCACACCGAACCACAAACTCCTCTAACACCTTAGTAGTGTCGGGAGATCTGCCAGTTCCAAACCACCGACAAGCGTGAAATACTCCTGCTTGTACTCATCCCATGTACATACCCCTTCATTCTACAACTTTGCCATATCTTCCATTAGAGGTTCCAAGAACACATAAATTCCGACGCCAGCTTGTTTTATACCTTGGATATGAATAAATAACAAAATGTATTTCCTTTTGTGACACAATCAAGTAGGTAGGTTGTACATTGTTAAGACAACATGCCAGGTGTTGTGCATGCTCATTTTTTCACCGAACATATTCATTCCGTCTGTACCCAATGCAAACTTTATATTTATGATTTCTTTTGCAAACTCCCGATACTGAATATCAAAAATTTTCCATTGTGTTGCATCACCAGGGTGTTGAATATGTTTATTATTCATACTTTGCTACTCGGAATGCCAACGCATAAGTTCAGCTTCCCTGGGGTTTGAGAATAAATGCTCCAAGCAATCAATTCCTAGAAGGTACCACATCACTAAGTGTAGGATCGAAGAGCACGTGTAAAACTACTAGAGGGGGTTAATGGTAGATTAAAACTTTTTTTAGTGGAAGCGACGAAAACCCCTTGGTAGAAAATCAATCTGTTAAGAAATTGTGTGTGCGATTAATCTAAACATGATTAATTGTGACAAAACAAGTATAGATTGTGGAGAATCAAGTCACGAAGACACGACAAAAAGAATACGGAAAACCGTTGAGAAAAACTGAAGTTACGATTGAAAGATTGAACGAATGTCAATCTGTTCTACCCGAGAAAAACAAGATTTTCAACACTGCAATGAAACTCGTGTAGATCCAAAACCACAAATCCAATGACCGTGAAATTTTCAAATATGATAGATAATAAAATTGTGAAGACAACCCAAAAAGAATCACGTCAATTTGATCTGTAAAACTCGATTTATGATAAAACCACCGAAGCAAGGTAGTGCTGTGCAGAAACTCAATGAGAAAGACTTGTCTGAAACAAGTCGGACGAACAAGGCACAAAAGTTCCTTTACACTACGAATTTTATTGATCAAACCACAAGAGGAACAGCCCCAAAGTCATGGACCATTAGCTCTAGCATCCTTTGCTTATATAACCAGCCCTTAGGCCAACCCAATCCTAACTAGGAATCAAATCCTACTCAGATTCAACCGAAACTTTCCATAACTGCTGAAGACTCTTTCATACACAGATAGAAGCAATCTTAAGACTTCCAAACACCTTAGAAACATATCCCACATTCCTAAAACAACTGAACTTCGTGACCCACATGAAAACCTATCATAACCAACTCAAATCTTTCCATATTTGAGTCAAACCCGACTCAGCCGCAGCCTGAGTCTATAACCTAGTCGGTTGGATCTTTTCGACCAATTTTTACGTCCACATCTCTTCATCACGCCTCAGAACCATGTAGCCACGTCCATGCACTCATTGCATACGTGCAAACATCTTCCAACGATGTCCAAGATACCTATATATGCATTGTTCTTGAATCAAACATGCCGCGCAACCTCCTGATAAACTCAACCACAATTCCTCACGAACTTGGTTGTTGAACCTCATTTTCTCCATAAGACTAGTTCAATGGATCCCGTCACCAGCCATGTATTGAACTCAAGCAACACCTGCACATGAATAAACACCCAATACTTCCAAGCACAAGTCCTCGACTTGACTATCGTTAGTTCCGAAACCACAACACCTTACGTGAGCACTTCAAATAAGCATGTTGCAAACCATAGCAAAAATATATTAACCCTAACCGCCAAAACACACCAAAAACTTAGTAAAAGAATACAAAACAAATTTTCCATAGATGTAAAGCAAGTTTGAATCAATTCAAAGTAAAAGCAGAACCATTGTGATCTAGCTCTGAACTTTGCAAAACTAACCAGACCTTGAGCTGAAGCTTACCAAAGCTAGCAGGACCTAGCACTGGAGCTTACCAAAGCTAGTCGGACCTAGCGCTAGAGCATACTAAAGCTTAGTAAGACCTTCTTAAAGCAAGTCAGACCTAGACAAAGATGTCAGACCTAGCCAAAGTAAGTCGGATCTAGACAAAGCAAGTCAGACCTTACGTCAGACCTTGCTAGAGCTACCCAAAACAAGTCGGACCTATTGTCGGACCTTGCTGGAGCTACCCAAAACAAGCCGGACCTATCGTTGGACCTTGCTAAAAGGGTGTTTTAGCAGCATCCAAAACTTTTATCGTCATAGCCAATGTATTCAGCACACATAGGTCTCACAATCTCCCCCTTGATAATGCATTGGCAACACCACTTAAAATCCAACCATTGGCTTATTGATATTAAAAGTTTTGAAAACAATCAAACGAGAAAGAAATTTCAAAAACAAAAATTTCTCCCCTATACATATTTCTTCCCCTTTGTAAATTAGAAATAAAATCAGAAGAAAATCAATTCTCCCCCTGAGAAGAATCGAGCCAAAACACTTGTGAATGTGTGCAATATGTGATCAATTTCTCCCCCCTTTGACAATGTATTCAGCAAGGTTCAAAAGAGAAATTTCAATTATTATGAGCATATTATAACATATACATATAAAACAAAGCTCATCCAAGTCATACTATCAAGTAACTTACACTATCACATAAATGAGATACATAAAGTAGTGTAAGCCATGCTAGAGATCAAGTGTAATTTTCAATTTAAGTAAGTCATAATCTCACAAACTTAGCTATTTCAAGACCCGAAAGAATGACACTTGTTGCTGCATTTTTATTATTTTTCAAAGCACAAATTTAGATCATATGACATTTGTAAGAGATTATATGCGCATCTGCCTTATTCTAACCAACCAAGTCAAACCTATATCATTTGACAATCAGAAGCTTAAGAACATGGTTTTAGTCATACACATCTTCTTCCAAGTTCATATCTAAGTGCAATGACAAGCCATGTCAAAAGAAGAAGTGTGATGTATGCATATTCTCTTGATCTTTTCTCAATTTATATTTGATCATAAAAACTCAACATGTGAGTTGATTACTTGATTGATTCTTTATGATTAAAAGCACTTGTGAGCATGCAACAAGTTCAAGCTAGCAAGAAAGTTCGATCATGACCAGATTTAGTGTAAGTAATTATTCTAATTACTAGTCATGGAAAATATACAAAATGTATAACACGAGTAATGTAGTAAGAACTTTCAGCATGTAAAAGAAATCAGAAAATCATATATGTATGAAATACTATGCTCATATTATTTTAAATTCAGATTCACACATAGACTTCCTTAGTTTGAACACTTCCCCTCAATTTAAGCCATGAGGATGCATAACCCTTATTTCACTATGAATGAAACAAAAACGAGTGAAATCCAAAGTTTTTATAAAAAATGTCAGCCAATTGTTGTTCGGTATCTACATGGTGAAGCACAATGTTTCCTTTTTCAACATTATCGGAGAAAGTGATACCTAATGTCAACGTGCTTTGTTTTTGAATGTTGCACGGGGTTTTAGCAATTCAAATGGCACTAGTGTTATCACAAAACAGTGGAATACTATCTAGATCAACCCCATAGTCCTAAAGAGTTTGAACAATCCAAAGAATTTGTGAGCAAGCGCTAGCAGCAACTACATATTCAGATTCGGCTGTGGATTGTGCAACTGAGCTTTGTTTTCTAGAGGACAAAATAACAAGTGAATTACTAAGAAAATGACAAGCACCAAAAATACTTTTCCTATCAATCCTACAACCCCCAAAATCAGCATCCGAAAAAGCTTTCAAAATAACGGTTGAGGAAGAAGGAAGAAAAATGCTAAATTCTTGAGTTCCATGTAAGTACCTGAGAATTCTTTTGACGGCTCGACGATATGAAGTACGTGGGGAAGCTTGAAACCATGCACAAAGACATACGTTTTAGGATGGCTCGTGCTGCAGCTCCTAAGGTATATACTTAATATGCTAGCATGGTTCTAGGATAGTTAATTAGCATTACATGTCTCATAGACCCACGGAAGTAGGTGGTGACAGCCCTATTTGTACTTTGTAATCATCCACGTTCGGCTATGCACAGGCTCTTGGCGGTAGTTGACTAGTGTTGCTTGAGGTAAACCCGTGCCCACCATGTTGAACAACTTAGCATAAGGATTAACTATTGACATGCTCATTAGTATCTAACCTAGACTATGTATATGTATATTAGAAGCATTGTAGGAGCATCTCCCCAATTCTTAGTCTAACTTCTATTAGGACTCATTTACCCTTTAGAATAGATTGCTTAGGTGTGTGTCACACTAACCATAAATTATCAACTTACCCCTATCCTTATAATTGATTAGTATCCCATAGCTTGATCATAATAGTAGTGTTTACTTTACTCCATTGCCTTCCTTTGGGATAAATATGATACCCTTGGGAATACTCTTGGGTGAAATGCTACATGATAGTTTCTGTGTGCTTGCGGACCTCATCCCTTTCCAGAGGTAATCTGTGACGTAAGAAACGTCAACAACTTCATCAAAAGAAACCTCACAAGTCTCCACAATTTTATTAGTGTCAAGTAAAAGCACACGGTAGCCTCTAGTATGAGATGGGTAACCAAGAAACATGCCATCAACAGATCTAGGTTCAAATTTATCAAGATTACCATGTTTCTTAACAAAGCATTTGCAACCGAAGACCCAAAAGTGTGTGACACTAGGTCTATGTCGAAAATGAAGTTTATATGGTGTTTTACCTAGCATAGCACATAAGAAAACACGATTTGAGACATAACAAGTGATTGCGATTGCATCAACCCAAAATTTCCTAGGAATTTGATATTCATCAAGTATAGTCCTAGCGATCTCAACTAAGGTTTTGTTCTTTCTTTCTACAACACCATTTTTTTAAGGTACATATGGTGAAGAAAATTGATGATCTATTCCTTGTTCAACACAAAAATGATATAAAGAATTGATTTTTAAATTCAGTTCCATTATCACTTCTAGTTGCTCTTAAAGATCCTGGGTGATCAATTGATAATTTAAGAAATAAGGTTCTAAAGTGACTAAAAGCTTCATTCTTAGATGCCATAAAATAAACCCAAGAGTATCCAGAATAGTCATCAACAATCACAAGAACATAGCATTTACCTCTGAAGGATTGAACACGTGATGGTCCTACGGTTTCAAGGTGCAAAAGTTGACCCGGTTCAGTTGTCATGGTCAATGTGAGAGGAGTATGTGAACCTGCAACCATCTTAGCATGTCTACAAGAAGAGCACACAATTTCTTTGTTCCCTTTAAGCTTAGGCAGCCCATGTATGCAATCAAGAGCACTAACACGCGTGAGATGATCAAAGCCTACGTGACCAAGTCTACGATGCCAAAAATATAAGTCCTTTGAATCTTGCTAGACACCTATGCTTAGAGGATGACAAATCAAAATCAGCTTTAAAAACTCTTTCAAAATGAGACATGTTAAAAATAAGCTTACTATTTGAATCTACAACTTTGCAGCAAATTTTATTGAAAATAATTTTGAGATTTTCATCTACCAATTATGAAACAGAAAGAAAGTTGTATTTCAAATTTTTTACAAGTGCCATATCCTTCAAAGTGTAGTGATTATTTACTCTAACTGAACCCTTAGAAATTATAGGAGTTGAAGAATTATCGGCAAAAGTAATATTCTCTACACGTGACACAAAAGAGAGAGAGGAGAACCATTCTTTGTTACCGGTCATGTGGCGTGAGCAACCTGAATCCACAATCCAAATGTTTTCCTTCCTCAAGCGTGTAACCTACATAGAAGCACAATACGTCGATGATTCAATACTGGGGTTAGTCAAAAGGCATTTAGAATCCAGTACTGAGTCACACGACGTCCAACAAGAGTAACACGCGAAAGCTGAGATAAAACAACATGTTTATGAGCCAAAGCTTGAGAATTTTTGTACCTACCTACTAACCTACTAGGTGTTACATGTGTAGCACGGAAAACAATAGGTTTGGGAGCGAACTTTGTATGTTTTCGACTCATTACAGTAGGTTGCATGTTCCTATCATTCGGTTTAGCATGTGCAACAAATTTTGCATGAAAGTTATGAGATCTAGCAATCATTCTTTCCTTTTTATGTTGTTTAGCTAGTCTATAACAAAAGTCTATGACATGACCACCTCTACCACATTAGGTACAATGAAATTTAACTTTGTATTCATGTCTAGATGAGCAAGCAACATTTTTATTTGAGATCAAATGAGACAACACTCCTGCAGATTTGAAAACCACTTCTTTTTGTTATAGAACTGTTTGAATCAAACCACTTCCTAATAACTTTACAGTTTTAGGTGGATGTGCCTTAGCATGAGCATGAGAATCAAAACCTAAACCAGATTTATCATTGCAAGATTTAGAGGAATTCAACAGCAAGTTTAGGTTCCTATTTGCATTACAAAATCGATCTAATGTCCTATGCATGTCATCAAGTTTATTTGACAGATCAAGGCAATTTTCACATGAAATTTTTTCTTTTAATTTGAAATTAGAATAATATTTAACTTTATAAGAGCGTAAAGCATTGTTCAATATAGACATTTTATTCATAGCATCTTGTAGTTTCTTATCAAGATCATCACAAGTAGAACAATGCAAATCAATTGTAGAACAACAAGCATCTTTCAAGTTTTATCATTAAGTGAAGCAAGCTTTTTGTTCTTTTCAATTTCAAGTTCAAGTTTATCAAGTGTGGAGGTGTGTGCACTTCTTATAGAGGATAATTGTTCATATATTAAATCACATGAGGAACAAGAATCATCACTAGGAATCAAAGATTTCAAACGATTAATTTCAGATTCTAGTGACTCAATTTTAATAGCATTGTCCCTAAGTTTTTTGTGTTTTTTCTTAAATATAATAGTGGCACGAGAAATAGCATCAAACAGTTCCTTGCAAGTAGAACATACCTTTTCATTATCGCTGTTGTGTTCTGCCTCCTCCATACTTGATCTTGACTTGCCCGCCATGAAACACAAGTTTGCCAAATCATCTTCATTTTTGTCACTTCCAATGTCCACATCGCTCGAGCCAAGTTCCTGAAGTGCGGAGATAAAACTTTTCACCAATTGGCATCATGTAAAGCCTTTCTTTTTCTTGTTGTTGTTTGCAGAGTAGTGCTTCGTCCTTGCTTATTTTTTCATCACAGGAAGTAGCACCTGAAATATTAGAGCAATCCATACAAAAATGTCTTGTCTTACGACATTCGAAGCATCATTCAGGTGCGGCACTTCCTCTCCTTCTAGTTCTCACATTTTGCAATGCTTTTGAGAACCGAGTAGAGATGAGTGCAAGTTCTTCCTCTGGAACTCTTCAATCTGTTCAAGGGTTAGAGAGGACAACAAAGCAATTATTCTACAAAATAAAGATTGGCCAGAGCTAGGCATGTCACTTGGAGAAACAAATGCAAGAGACTTGTTGGAGTTCTTACGTGAGATTATGTCAATTTCATTAGTTTTCAATTTAGAATAGAGAACATCTAAAGTAAGTATACTCATGACAGTAGATTCACGAATAGATGTGACTTTCATCTCCCAAATTGACATGTCTAATGCACTTAGTAATTGCCTAACATTCTCAGCATATAAAAAATTAACATTGATGCTATGCAAGTTGCTGAGAATTTTATTAAAGCAAACAAAGAGATCGTCAATGGACTCACCTGGTTGCATATCAAAGTGCATATATTCTTTCTTGAATATATCTTGCTTTACCTCCTTCATCGTGTTGGATCCTTCGTGGTAGTCACAAAGTTCTTTTCACACATCGTACGTAGATCGGAGGTTTGCAACACGGTCGAAGTCACTTTGAGTTAATCCTTGTATGATCAAGTTTTGAGCCTTGTTTTTGTTGTCGGCATCTCTCATATTTGTAGTTGTAACTTGATCGTTTGACGACACGTCGTAGGACTTGTACACCTTTTCCCATATTGCAAAGCCCTGCACCTGGATGAAGGCTTCCATACGTGCCTGTAGGATCGAAGGGCACATGAAAAGCTACCAGAGGAGGGGGGTGAGTGGTAGATATAAAAATTTTTTTAGCAGAAGCAACAAAAACCCCTCGGCGGAAAATGAATCTATTAAGAAAGTGTATGTGTGACTAATCTAAACATGATTAATCGTGACAAAACCAGTATAGATTGTGGATCACAAAGACACGACAAATAGAATCACGAAAAACCATCAAGAAAAACTCAAGTTACGATCGAAAGATTGAACGAAGGTCAATCTATTCTACCCAAGAAAAACCAGATCTGCAACACTGCAATGAAACTTGTGTAGATACAAAACTACAAATCCAACGACCGTGAAATTTTCACAGATGATATATAATCAAGTTGTGAAGATAACCCAAATAGAATAATGACAATTGGATCTATAAAACTCGAGTTATGATAAAACCACCGAAGCAAGGTAGTGCAATGCAGAAACTTCGATGAGAAAAACTTGTCTGAAACTAGTGAGACCAACAAGTCACAAAAGCTCCTTTAGACTACAAATTTTATTGAACAAAACACAAACAGAAAAACCCAATAAAAGTTGTCTTTCATGAGCTTTGGCTTCCCTTGCTTATATAACTAGCACGAAAGCCAACTCAACTCAAACTAGGACTCTAATCCTACTCGATTCACGAATCAAAACTTTCCATAACTGCTCAAGATTCTTCTATACGCAGATAGAAGCAATCTTAAGACTTCCAAACACCTTAAGAACTTATCCCACATTCCTAAAACAAATCAAATTCGTGACCCACACAAAATCATATCGTAACAAAGTCAAATCTTTCCATATTTGAGTCAAACCCGACTCAGCCGCAACCTGAGTCCATAACCTAGTCGGTTGGACCTTTTCGACCAATTTTTTACGTCTACATCTCTTCATCATGCCTCAGAACCATGTAGCCACGTCCATACACTCATTGCACACGTGCAAACATCTTCCAGCGATGTCCACGATACCTTCATATGCATTGTTCTTGATTCAAACATGTCGTGCGAACTCCTAATCAACTCAACCAGAATTTCTCCCGAACTTGGTTGTTGAACCTCATCTTCTCCCCAAGACTAGTTCAATGGATCCCGTCACCAGCCATGTCTTGAACTCAAGAAACACCTGCATATGAATAAACAACCGATACTTTTGAGCACAAGTCCTCGACTTGACTCTCGTTAGTTTCGAAAACACAACACCTTACGTGAGCACCTCACGTAAGCATGTTGTAAACCATAGCAAAAATATATCAACCATAACCGCCAATACACACCAAAAACTTAGTAAAAGAATACTAAGCAAACTTTCCATAGATGTAAAGCAAGTTCGAAACATTGCAAGGTAAAAGAAGAACAGTTGCGATGAAGCTCTGAACCTTGCCAAAACTAATCGGACCTTGAGCTGGAGCTTACCAAAGCTAGCATGACCTAGCGCCGGAGCTTATCAAAGCTAGCAGGACCTAGCACCGGAGCTTACCAAAGCTAGTAGGACCTAGCGTTGGAGCTTACTAAAGCTTATTCGGACCTTACCAAAGCAAGTCGGACCTATACAAAGAAGTCAGACCTAGCCAAAGTAAGTCAGACCTAGACAAAGCAAGTCCAACCTTACGTCGGACCTTGCCGGAGCTCGGACCCAGAGTCGTACCTTGTTGAAAAAGATGTTTTGGTGATATTCAAAACATTTATCGCCATAGCCAATGTATTCAGCACACATAGGTCTCACAATCTCCCCCTTGATGCATGAAAAGTTTTGAAAACAAAATTCTCCCCCTATACATATTTCTCCCCCTTTGTAAATAAGAATTAAAATGAGAAGAAAAACAATTCTCCCTCTGAGAAGAATCGTGCCAAAACACTTGTGAATGTGTGCAATGTGTGATCAATTTCTTCCCCTTTGACAATATATTCAGCAAGGTATAAAAGAGAAATTTTAATTTGTTATAAGCATATTATAACATATACACATAAAACAAAGCTCATCCAAGTCATACTATCAAGTAACTTACACTATCACATCAATGAGATACATAAAGTAGTGTAAGCCATGCTAGAGATCAAGTGTAATTTTCAATTTAAGCAAGTCATGATCTCACAAACTTAACTATTTCAAGACATGAAAGCATGACACTTGTTGCTTCAATTTTATTTTCTTGTAAGCACAAATATTGATCATATGATATTTGCATGAGATTATATGCCGCATCTGCCTTATTCTAACCAACCAAGTTAAGCCTATGTCATTTGACAATCAAAAGCTTAAGGACATGGTTTTAGTCATACACAACTCCCGAAGTGTGATGCATGCATATTCTCTTGATCTTTTCTAAATTTTTCATTTGATCATAAAAACTCAACATGTGAGTTGATTACTTGATTAATTCTTTATGATTAAAAGCAATTGTGAGCATGCAACAAATTCAAAACAGCAAGAAAGTTTGATCATGACCAGATTTAGTGTAAGTAACTATTCTAATTACTAGTCATGGCAAAAACTACAAAATATATAACACGAGTAATGTAGTAAGAACTTTCAGTGTGTAAAAGGAATCATAAAGTCATATATGTGAAATACTATACTTATATTATTTTTAAGTTCAGATTCACACATAGACTTCCCAAGTTTCAAAACTCCCCCTCAATTTAAGCCATGAGGATGCATAACCCCTATTTCACTATGAATGAAATAAAAACGAGTGAAATCCAAAGGTTTTGTAAAAATGTCAGCCAATTTTTGTTCGGTATGTACATGGTGAAGCACAATGTTTCCTTTTTCAACATTATCACAGAGAAAATGATACCTAATGTCAATGTGCTTTGTTCTCGAATGTTGCACGGGATTTTTAGCGACGCAAATGGCACTAGTGTTATCAAAAAATAGTGGAACACTATCTAGATCATACCCATAGTACTTAAGTGTTTGAACAACCCAAAGAATTTGTGAGCAAGCGCTAGCAGCAGCTACATATTCAGATTCGGCTGTGGATTGTGCAGCTGAGTTTTGTTTTCTAGAGGACCAAGCAACAAGTGAATTACCAAGAAAATGACAAGCACCCAAAGTACTTTTCCCTTCAATCCTACAACCCCAAAATCAGCATCTGAAAAAGCTTTCAAAGTAACGGTTGAGGAAGAAGGAAGAAAAATGCCAAATTCTTGAGTTCCATGTAAGTACATGAGAATCCTTTTGACGACTTGACGATGTGAAGTATCTGGGAAAGCTTGAAACCATGTACAAAGATATAAGCTGAATTGTATGTCCAGTCTTGATGTCGTGAGGTACAAAAGTGATCCAATCATGCTTCGATATTCTTTTTGATCGACTGGGTCACCATCTTCATGAAGTTCAAGTGTCATTGTTGTACCCATTGGCGTCCGAAGGGGCTTGTTTTTTTCCATGTTGAAGCGCTTAAGAAGGTCTCTTGTATGCTTCGTTTAATGCACAAAGGTTCCCTACTTAGTTTGATTGATTTGCAGACCCAAAAAGTACATGAGTTCTCCCATCATACTCATCTCAAATTCTGAACTCATCATAGCTGAAAACTTGGACACACGATCATGAGAGGCACAACTAAAGATAATATCATGCACATACACTTAAACAAATAATGAGTCATTGCCATGCTTAAGCACAAAAAGAGTTTTATCAACTTTGCCCATGGTAAACCCCTTTTCAAGTAAGAATGTTTTTAACCTATCATACCATGCTCTAGGAGCTTGTATGAGACCGTACAAGGCTTTGGGACAGTTTGTAAACATGATTAGGAAAATCTGGGTTTTCAAAACCTAGTGGTTGTTTGACATAAACCTCCTCATCTATATAGCCATTAAGAAAAGCACTTTTAACATCCATTTGATATAATTTAAAACATTTGGATGCAGCAAAAGCTAACATAATTCTTATGGCTTCTAATCTAGCAACATGAGCAAAAGTTTCATCAAAATCTAGACCTTCAACTTGTGTGAAACGTTGAGCAACCAACCTTGCCTTATTCCTAACTACAACCCCATTCTCACTTTGTTTATTTTTAAACACCCATTTAGTTCTAAATAAAGTGTGACCTTGAGGTGGAGGTACAAGTTTCCAAACATTATTTCTTTCAAATTTTTCTAACTCTTCTTGCATGGCAATAATCCAAGATTCATTTGTGATTCGTGTGATATATCTTTGGGTTCAAAAAAGCAACAAAAGCAGAATGAGCATGAGAGGTTGGATCACAAAACCTAGACCGTATGACTCGTTCGTGCATGTTTCCAATGATTTGTTGTGGAGGATGACTTTTGAGGACCCGAAGGGGAGTGGATACTTCATAAGCTTCTTCTTCTTCATGTTCATCACAAATCGATGAGCTTGTGACTTGAGGACGATCTAGACCAGCAATGGTGGTCGTCGGTGCTGGTTGTGAATCAAAATCAGGAGCTGGAACAATATCATTAGCTGTTGAATTTTTGGGTAGCAACACCTCTTCTTCCTCATCTTCAATGAAAATACTCTCCTTCTGCGGATATGGATCTGGACCTGCAATATTTGTTCTAGTATCTAGGCTAGCTTAATCAAAAGACACCTCACAAGTCTCCATAATTTTGTTAGTGTCAAGTAAAAGCACACGGTAACCTCTAGTATGAGATGGATAACCAAGAAACATGCCATCAATGGATCTAGGTTCAAATTTATCAAGATTACCATGTTTCTTAACAAAGCATTTGCAACCAAAGACCCGAAAGTGTGTAACACTAGGCCTATGTCCAAACCGGAGCTCATATGGTGTTTTACCTAGCTTATTATGCAAGAAAACACGATTTGAGACATAACAAGCGGTTGCAATTGCATCAGCCCAAAACTTTCTAGGAGATTGATTGATATTCATCAAGCATAGTTCTAGCCATCTCAACTAAGGTTCCGTTCTTTCTCTCTACAAAACCATTTTGTTGAGGTACATATGGTGAATAAAATGATGATCTATTCTATTTACAACACAAAAGTGATCAAATGATTGATTTTTAAATTTGGTTCTGTTATCACTTCTAATTGCTTTTAAAGATCCTGGGTGATCAATTGATAATCTAAGAAATAAAGTTCTAAAGTGACTAAAAGTTTCATTCTTAGATGCCATAAAGTAAACCCAAGAGTATCTCGAATAGTCATCCACAATCACAAGAATATACCATTTACCCCGATGGATTGAACACGTGAAGGTCCTATGGTGTCAAGATGCAAAAGTTGACCCGGTTCAGTTGTCATGGTCATTATGAGAGTAGCATGTGAACCTACAACCATCTTATCATGTCTACAAGAAGAGCACACGATGTCCTTGGCCCCTTTAAGCTTAGGCAGCCCACATATGCGATCAAGAGCACTAATACACATGAGATGATCAAAGCCTACGTGACCAAGTCTATGATGCCAAAAATATAAGTCCTTTGAATCATTAGCAACTAGACACTTATGCTTATAGGATGACATATCAAAGTCAGCTTTAAAAACTCTTCCAAACCGAGACATGTTAAGAATAAGCTCACTATTTGAATCTATAACTTTGCAGCAATTTTTAGTAATAATAATTTCCAGATTTTCATCTAGCAATTGTGAAATAGAAAGCAAGTTGTATTTCAAATTTTTGACAAGTGCCACATCCCTCAAAGTGTAGTGATCATTTACCCTAACCGAACCCTTAGCAACTATAGGAGTTGAAGAATTATTGGCAAAAGTAACATTCTCTACACGTGACACAAAAGAGAGGGAGGAGAACCATTATTTGTTATTGGTCATGTGGCGTGAGCAACCTGAATCCACAATCCAAATGTTCTCCTTCCTCAAGCGTGTAACCTACATAGAGGCACAATACGTCAATGACTCAATACCGAGGTTAGTTAAAAGGCATTTAGGAATCCAGTACTGAGTCACACAACGTCCAACAGGAATAACACGTGAAAGTTGAGATAAAATAGCAGGTTTATGAGCCAAAGCTTGAGGATTTTTGTACCCAACTACTGACCTACGAGGTGTTACATGTGTAGCACAAAAAACAGTAGCTCCGGAGGCAAAAATAGAAGGCCCGGAGGTAACAACAGAAGGTCTGGAGGTAAAAACTGAAGCTCCGGAGGTAAACTTTGAATGTTTTTGACTCATAAAAGTAGGTTGCATGTTCATGACATTTGGTTTAGTATGTGCATCAAATTTTGCATCAGAGTTATAAGATCTATCTTGCATTCTTTCCTTTTTATGTTATTTAGCTAGTCTATAACAAAAATCTATGACATGACCATATCTACCACAGTAGATACAATGAAATTTAACTTTGTGTTCATGTCTAGATGAGCATGCAGTATGTTTATTTGAATCCAAATGTGACAACACTCCTGCAAATTTAAAAACCACTTCTTTTGGTTTAGGAACTGTTTTAATCAAACCACTTCCTAATGACTTTAAAATTTTAGGTAGCATGATCATTGGAATCAAAACCTAAACCAATTTTATCATTGCAGGATTTAGATGAATTCAACAACAAGTTTAGACTTTTGTTTCCAATACAAAAATGCTCTAGTGTCCTATTCATGTCATCAAGTTTCTTAGACAATTCTAGGCAATTTACACATGAAGTTTTTCTTTTTAGTTTGAAGTTGGAACACTATTTAACTTCATGAGCGCGTAAAACATTGCTCAATATTGAAATTTCATTCATAGCATCTTATCGTTTCTTTTCAAGATCATTACAGGTAGAACAATGCAAATCGATTGTAGAACAAGAAGCATCTTTTAAGTTTCTGTCATTTGGTGCATCAAGATTTTTGTTCTTTTCAATCTCTAACTCAAGTTTATCAAGAGTGGAGGAGTGTGCACTTCTTAAGGAGGACAATTGTTCATATATTAAATCGCATGAGGAACAAGAATCATCACTAGGAATCAAGGTTTTCAAATGATTAATTTCAGATTCTTGTGACTCAATTTTAATAGCATTGTCCCTAAGCTTTTTGTCCTTTTTCTTAACAATAACAGTTGTACGGGAAATAGCATTATACATTTCATCACAAGTAGGGAATACCTCTTCATGGTAACTATTGTGTTCTTCATCCTCCATACTTGATCTTGATTTGCCCGCCATGAAGAACAAGTTTGCCAGATCATCTTCATCTTCGTCACTTCCAATGTCTACACCACTCGAGCCAAGTCCTTGAAGTATGGTGATAAAACTGTTTATCAGTTTGCGTCCTGTAAAACCCTTCTTTCTCTTGTTGGTGTTGCCAGAAGAGGACTTGACTTTATTCTGCTTTTCATCACGGGTAGAAGGACCTGAAAGGTTAGAGCAATCTGTACGAAAGTGTCCTGTCTTACCACATTCAAAACATCGTTGAGGTCCGGAGCTTCCTCTCCTTCTAGTTCTCACATTTTGCAATGCTTTTGATAACCGAGTAGAGATGAGTGCTAGCTCCTCTTCTGGAAATTCTTCAATCTGTTCCAGGGTTAGTGAAGATAGCAAAACAAGTGTATTGCAAGATGAAGATTGGCTGGAGCTAGGCTTATCACGTTGAGGAACAAATGCAAGATACTTGTTGGGGTTCTTACGTGATATAATGTTAATTTCATGAGTTTTTAACTTGGAATAAAGCACATATAATGTAAGTGTACTCATGATAGTGAATTCACGAATAGATGTTACTTTCATCTCCAAGATTAACATGTCTAATGCACTTAATAATTGCCTAGCATTCTCTGCATCTGAAAAGTTGACATTAACACTACGCAAGTTGCTGAGAATTTTGTTAAAGCAAACCAATAATTCCTTAATTGACTCACCTGGTTGTATATCAAAGCGCATATATTCTTTCTTGAACATATCCTTCCTTACCTCCTTGATCGTGATGGATCCTTTGTGGTAGTCACAAAGTGCTTTTCACGCATCGTACGCCGAACGGAGGTGTGCAACACGGTCGAAGGCTCTGAGTTAGTCCTTGGACTATCAAGTTCCGGGTTTTATTGTTGTTGTCGACATCTCTTAAGATTATAGCCATGACTTGATCATTTAACGGCACACCATAAGGCTTTTACACATTTTCCCATATTGCGAAGCCTTGTGCCTGGATGAAAGCTTTCATACGTGCCTTCCAAACCTGAAAATAAATACCACTAAAAACACAAGGTTTGCGGAGTATTTCTCCATGATGATTAGTCAAAACACGTGCAAATATCAAAGATTAGAGCAACATGGCTCTGATACCAATTGTAGGATCGAAGAGCACGTGAAAAGCTACGAGAGGGGGGTGAATAGTAGATTTAAAACTTTTCTGGCGGAAGCAACAAAAAACCCTTGGCAGAAAATCAATATGTTAAGAAATTGTGTGTGTGACTAATCTAAACATGATTAATCATGACAAAACCAGTATAGATTGTGGAGAATCATGTCACAAAGACATGACAACTAGAATCACAAAAAACCATTGAGAAAAACTCAAGTTACGATCGAAAGATTGAATGAAGGTCAATCTGTTCTACCCGAGAAAAATCAGATCTGCAACACTGCAATGAAACTCGCGTATATACAAAACCAAAAATCCAATGACAGTGAATTTTTTACAGATTATAGTAATCAAGTTGTGAAGACAACCCAAAAAGAATCACGTCAATTGGATCTTTAAAACTCGAGTTATGATAAAACCATCAAAGCAAGGTAGTGCTGTGCAGAAACTTCGACGAGAAAAGCTGTGTGAAACAAGTCGGATGAACAAGGCACAAAAGCTCCTTTAGACTATGAATTTTATTGATCAAAACACAAAAGGAACAGCCCCAAAAGTCGTCTTTCATGAGCTCTGGCCTCCCTTGCTTATATAACCAGCCCGAAAGCCAAGTCAACTCAAACTAGGACTCTAATCCTACTCAATTAATGAATCGAAACTTTCCATAAATGCTCAAGATTCTTCTATACGCAGATAGAAGCAATATTAAGAATTCCAAACACTTTATAAACTTATCCCACATTCCTAAAAAAAAAAACTTCGTGACCCACACAAAATCCTATCGTAACCAACTCAAATCTTTCCATTTGAGTCAAACCCGACTCAGCCGCAGCCGGAGTCCATAACCTAGTCGGTTCGACCTTTCCGACCAATTCTTTACGTTTACATATCTTCATCAGGCCTTAGAATCATGTAGCCACATCCATGCACTCCTTGCACATGTGCAAACATCTTCCAACGACATCCACGATACCTTCATATGTATTGTTCTTGATTCAAACATGTCATGCGATCTCCCGATCAACTCAACCACAATTCCTTCCAAACTTGGTTCTTGAACCGCATCTTCTCCCTAAGACTAGTTCCATGGATCCCGTCACCAACCATGTATTGGACTCAAGCAACACCTGCACATGAATAAACAACCAATACTTCCGAGCACAAGTCCCTGACTTGACTCTCGTTAGTTCCGAAAACACAACACCTTACGTGAGCACGTCACATAAGCATGTTGCAAGATTAGAGCACCGTGGATTTGATACAAGTTGTAGGATCGAAGAGCACGTGTAAAACTACCAGAGGGGGGGGTGAATGGTTGATTAAAATGTTTTTAGTGGAAGCAATGAAAACCCTCTGTAGAAAATCAATCTGTTAAGAAATCGTGTGTGCGATAAATCTAAATGTGAATAATTGTGAAAAAATCAGTATAGATAGTGGAGAATCAATTCATGAAGACATGAAAACAAGAATTATGAAAAACCATTGAGAAAAACTCTAGTTACGATCAAAAGATTGAACGAAGGTCAATCTGTTCTACCTAAGAAAAACCAGATCTGCAACACTGCAATGAAACTCGTGTACATCCAAAACCACAAATTCAACGACCATGAAATTTTCACAGATGATATGTAATCAAATTGTGAAGACAACCCGAAAAGAATCAAGTAAATTGGATATGTAAAACTCGAGTTATGATAAAACCACCAAACCAAGGTAGTGTTGTGCAGAAACTCAACGAGAAAAACTTGTCTGAAACAAGTCCGATGAACAAGGCACAAAAGTTCCTTTAGACTATGAATTTTATTGATCAAACCACAAGAGGAACAACCCCAAAGTCGTGCACCATGATCTCTGGCCTCACTTTCTTATATTACCAGCCCTTAAGCCAACCCAATCCTAACTAGGACTCAAATCCTACTCAAATTCAACCAAAACTTTCCATAACTGCTCAAGACTCTTCCATACATAAATAGATCTTAAGACTTCCAAAATACTTAGTAACGTATCCCACATTCCTAAAAAAACTCAACTTCGTGACCCACATGGAAACCTATCATAACCAACTCAAATATTTTCATATTTGAGTCAAACCCGACTCAATCGCAGCCTGAGTCCATAACCTAGTCAGTTGGACCTTTCCGACCAATTTTTTACGTCCACATCTCTTCATCACGCCTCAGAACCATGTAGTCACGTCCATGCACTAATTGCATACGTGCAAACATATTCCAACGACATCCACGATACCTTAATATGCATTGTTCTTGATTCAAACATGTTGCACAACCTCGCGATCAACTCAACCACAATTCCTCCCGAACTTGGTTGTTGAACCTCATCTTATCCCTAAGACTAGTTCAATAGATCCCATCACCAGCCATGTCTTGAACTCAAGCAACTTGCACATGAATAAACAACTAATACTTCCAAGCACAAGTCCTCGACTTGACTCTCGTTAGTTCCGAAACCACAACACCTTACGTGAGCACCTCACATAAGCATGTTACAAACCATGACAAAAAGATATCAACCATAACCGCCAAAATACACCAGAAACTTAGTAAAAGAATACTAAGAAAACTTTCTATAGATGTAAAGCAAGTTCGAATCAATTCAAAGTAAAAGAAGAACCATTGCGATCTAGCTCTGAACCTTGCCAAAACTAACCGGACCTTGAGCCGGAGCTTACCAAAGCTAGCAGGACCTAGCATCGGAGCTTACCAAAGCTAGTCGGACCTAGCACCAGAGCATACTAAAGCTTAGTTAGACCTTGACAAAGCAAGTCAGACCTAGACAAAGAAGTTAGACCTAGCCAAAGTAAGTTGGACCTAGACAAAGCAAGTTGGACCTTACGTCGAACCTTGCCGGAGCTACCCAATACAAGTCGGACCTATTGTCGGATTTTGCAGGAGCTACCCAAAACAAGTCGGACCTATCGTCGAACCTTGCTAAAAAGTGTTTTTTGCAGTATTCAAAACTTTTATCATCATACCAATGTATTCAACACACATAGGTCTCACACCAAGGCAGGAATCTTTCTCTTATTCTTCGCGTCTGCATCATCAAAAGTATCATCATCGTCACATTCAGGGCCAATCAAAATCTTTTTATTCTTCAAGGTCTTATTCATATTGGTAACATATTGATGATTGTAGTCCTTGTATCTACTGACACCACAAATGGGATATCTAGTTGCGAGCTCATACTCCTTATCATACAAAATACAATGGTTCACACAAGCATGTATTTTTGTCACACCTATTGATATAGGGCAAAGAAGTTTCTTCGCTTTATAAGTTCTTTTGGAAACTTTATTGGGATTTGGAAAAATTTATGGCAAAAGATTAGAGAAATTACAGTCAGACTATCTGTGTGTGACTTCCAACTTTAGTAGTTCTAGGACTGCACGCACAACCCTTTGATTCATCATATAAAAGCTTCGTCGCCGCATTTTGCAGTGTGAACTTTTTACTTAAACCTTTACTTGCTCCCATAGAAATAAATACATGTGGTTAGATGTGACGCAACATCTCCTCACAATCAAACTCATCATCGTCGTCGTCGTCATCATCCTGATTATCGCTACAATAATCAATATGAGCATTATCGCCATAAGAACCTCTCTCATCGTTTTTATCCACCTCATGTGTATCTAACTCACCATGCTCTGTCCATATTGTGTATTTTTTTGAAACCTCTTTTCATCAAATGATATTGTATTACTATAGTATCTATCCAAGCAATCTAGTTCTTGCAGTCGATACATTAACATAATATGTCATCTATGTTTTGCATCTTCAGATGTCTCTTGGACACTTCATAAAGTTTGCAACATTTTAAATGTACATAGGATCAAGTCTTGGCATGTTGTACATCGACGCTTGACGGTCCATCTTCTATGTCAAACTGTAAAAATATAAATAAGATAATCTTTCATTTCATTCATTTCCACGTTTAAGATTAAAAATTACTCCATCTGGCTAGCTGCAAAATGATCTTAATGGAAGAAATTTATGCCTAGTAAAACATGTAGAGAACTTTCCATTATATGTAGGGTATGCAATTAGTTCTTACTTTAAGGTATGCATGAACTCTCTGGTTTTGATGAATCTCGGTGCACATGGGTCACAATCTATAACTAAAGTTAAAGCATGTTCTTAGTTTTTTAACTTTGTTCCAAATTAATCCAAACCACTGGCTAAAAACATTGATTTTTTTTGCTTTACATTTTTCAACACAAGGTTCATAATACATGGCAGTTCAGTGGGGGAGAGGGAGGCGTACAGGGACGATGATCGCAACGGGGATCGACGACGAGGGCAAGGGCAAAGACATCAGGATGGAGACGTGGCTCGGCAGCAAGGGCAAGGACAGCGGCGGCGGGGTAGCGTGGGGCAAATGAAAATTTTGGCAGCCTCATGGTGTCGATGTGAAATCTACCAGGTTAGGTTTTTGCGGTGCCCGAGTGGCGCCTTATATAGTCGTTAATTTTCACATGCGGCTTTTGAGTGAACCACCACCTGTGATAATATCTCTTTGCAGGCGGTATCGTAGTTAAACACCGCCTGTTATAAAATTAAGTCCAGTGCAGCTAACTGATGGGGCCCATAATGCTCCCCTCTTATCTTCATTCTACGCTAAATTTAATTTCTTATACAAACTTTGTCCAAAAATGCCCCAATTTTGCAGGTGGGAAAAATAAAATGTGAAGAACCCAATTATAAACTCAAATTTTAGAATTGACAAAATTTGAATCAGATTCAAATTTGAATTTGAATTCAAATGCATTTCAATGATTTCATTTAATTAAATAGAAAATGTTCTCTAAAGTTTATGAAATTTGACACAGGGGCACTCTTTGATTTATGAGGAACTCAAAGGTGAACTAAAATTTGAGATTTAACTTGGTTTGAATAGGAGCTAAGTTTGAAATTTTGAATCACTCCTTCTAGGTTTAATTAAATTCCATTTTCTTTGGTTCCTTTAATTTGTTTTTCCTTCTCATTTTTTATATCTACTAGCTGAAGTACAAACTTTGTCCAAAAAATACCCCAACTTTGCAGGTAGGCAAAATAAAATGTGTAGAACCCAATTATAAACTCAAATTTGAGAATTGACAAAGCTTGAACACGAGGGTGGATGACCAACTCAAGCAGACGAGGAAGAATGACCAAATTACTGCTATCCTAGGCAATCCTGAATATGGTGGACATGTTCGAGCAATCTCTTCTCAAATGTTTTAGAAAGAGAGTTTCTCGAACGATAAAGAGTTATATATAAGACGTGACAAGTTCAATAAGACACTTGAAGATACAATTGATCAAAAGGTCAAGGCGTCTCTTAACAAATATTGGATGAACTTAGAGAATCGAGGCAATTAGCGTCTGAGAATAAAGCGTTGGTTCCCATGGCAAAAGAGCAATTGTTATCTCCAACTGCCTATCCTAGCAGTGTAGGTTCTGTGCCATGCTCAAGGTCAAGCATTACATTCCCTATTAATGATATTATTAAGGACACGTCTTGTCGTCTTTTTTGTGCCAATCGGCAGAGCAGGGAACAAAACAAAATAGGTTGCCACTGCTATGGCAAAACCGAATCGTGTATTCAACAACAATTCACTTCTATTGTGTTATGTTGTGGTACAAGTTCTTCAAATCATTGATAATGATTATGAAGATTACAAAATAGTCCACATCCGTCATGAGGGTATCACGACCCTGGAGCAGGCCGTCAACCAGTTAATCCTTTAACATCAACGTATTGGACGATGAGCCAATTTCTAGCCCCATTGCATATCGGAAGACTGCAACCTAGTCTTCTTGGCCACGTTTAGAAAGATCCACTCCCTCTATGTCCTAGCAAGGATGATAGTAAATATAACAAAGTGCAAACAGTTGAACAACAGCTTGAAGCAGTACGAGAGTACAAGCTGATAATAAAGAGCAACCAGTTGAATAACAGCTTGAAGCAGTACGAGAGCAAGCTGATAGTAAAGTGCAACCAGTTAAACAAATGGTTCAACAACATGCCAATGTCCAACTTCTGACTCCTCCTCCTACCTTAGTGCCTGTGAAAGTTAGCTCATACGGAACTAGGGAACCTCCTAAAGAAGTGGCAAAATATTTGAAAAGATTGAAGCAAATAAATACAAAATCTCATGCATCTCATGCTTCATATGAGCCAGCATAGGAGTGGGAAGAAAACGGTAAAAAATCTACTCGGGAGATGGCTTTAGATAAACCAGAAGTTCTAATATACAAGATTCTAGACGCACCTCTTAAATTTGTGAATGGGAAGCCGTTCATAACATCGGCACAGCTGAGCAAATAGCCTTTCCTGCTTAGAAGAATGCACGAGTGGTACATCACTGCTAGCACAAAATATGAACTTGAATGTCTCACATTTCATGTGTCGATTAAAGCATTCTATGGCGGAGGAGAACTTAAACGAGCCTTTCCCTTTGAAGATCTGTGGAGCCTGTTCTATCGAGACATGCTCAAAATCAACCTGTTACTCATATGTTGCTTGTAAGTGCCTCTAATATTTCATACTTGCTTTTCTTACTACACGCATACATGTCATGAGATTATAACGATTTTGGACTTATTATTTGATAGGATGCAATACATGGATACTGAAAAACTGAAGTCAAAGATAGGTATCCTTGACCATAAAATAATTTCAAAGTCAAATATCGACTTTCAGGTGAAACGGGATTCAGAACAGTACATGCGCATGTCACAAAAAGAATTTAAAAAATCAACCGCAGAGCAAATGAAGGATAAAAAGACAAAGGTAGCACTCTACATAGCACATGCTATGTTTAATTTTGTCAAAGATGGCAAGGACCTTATAAAGGCTCCATACCACTTCGAGTAAGTTCGACACATGGCATTGAAATAGAAATTTATTGCTAATTGTTAACCTAACACATGTGTTTGTACATGTGCAATAAACACTACATAATGATCTTCATCAGGACAATGCAGGGTTTGTTAACAGTCTTGGACTTAGCTGATTACTCATCAAATACTTACTGAGATTTCCTTGCCATTTTGAGAAGGTACGAATATTCGATCCTTTTAATATACACGCGTATATAGGTTTGCAATACTCATATGATATTTCTTGTATGACAACGTTCGGCGGTTTTACTGGAAAGAACTTGGCGGTGAGCGATCTACTAATAAGGATGCAATAAAAATATCAACATATTTTCCTTGTCCCAAGCATCCTCCTGGTAGTGTCTTATGCGGGTATTATGTATGCGAGCATCTTCAGACCACCTGCGAATATAGAATGAATCGTGAGGATGTAAGTTATCCTTTATGTTGATATTGTATTTTCATACTTTTGAGATACATTTTCATTATCACTAGCGTATTTTGATACTTATATTATGTCTTCATTATCACCAACACATTCTAAACCTTATTATGTGTTTCATTGCAGCACAAGAATTTGATCCAAGAATGGCCGGTTTATAGAGATATGCCTAGTGCAGGAGTCGACAAGATCACGAGTGAACTCTGTACTTTCATATGTCGCGAAGTTTTTCAGCGAAAGGGTTCTTCTTCGACAACACGAGCGTTGATGTGCCAGAATTAGCCAGTATGAAAATTAAAACAATTTTTAGTGATGAAACATGTAAACTATTAATTGAGATGTATTGTATTGTACAGTACTTGCAAACGTATATGAGATGACTTATATTTTGTGATGTGCGTCAATGTTACTTGTCAAAATATATTGTTTGTACTGTGTGGAAAAGTTTATTTGAGATGGGAATTATAAATAACAGGATGCAGTACTGGAAAGGGTATATTTTTCACAAGCAGATCCTCGTAGCTAACGAACCACCTGTGATAAGACATTTTCATAGGTGATCCTCATAGCTGAAGAACTGCCTGTGATAATTAATCTTTACAAGCAGACCTTTATAGGTAAAGAACCGTCTGCAAAAATTAATTTATCACAGGTGGTCTTCTGACGATATGAACCGTCTGTGATAATTAATCTTCACAGACGATTGCTTGAGGGTAAAGAACTGTTTGCGAAAATTGTTTTATCACAGGCGGTCCACTGACGATATGAACTGCTTGTGATAATTAATCTTCACAGGAGGACGCTTGAATGTAATGATCGCCTGTGATAAAGGTTTTCACAGGCGGATATTTTCTCCGTCTATGAAAATGACCGATTTTCACAGGCTCTTCATTTCAGACGGTTTTAAAATCCACTTGTGATAATATGTTTAGAGCCACATGAGAAAGCTTTTTGTAGTAGTGTATATTTTTGCAAGTTGTACTGCAGCATGTGTGCACGAATGGGCAACGTCTTTTTGCAACCTGCTCCCTCCATATGTTATGCTTTCGTTCATTCACCTATTTAACAGGCCCATCAACATTAATAGATGGGTTAGTTACATATAGCGAGGATCCTCTGTGTGACGTCGTTTGTCACTCCAGCTGTAGCTTTATCTTGAGTCACCCCTCCCTCCTGGGACTCAGGCGAAGGAAAAAACCCAGATGGAGCACATAGCTAGCCTCTTCAAATTGACTGCAGCACGAGCAGACCGAGCTCCACCTAGTGCCAGCAAGCTTGTCGATATGCAAAACTAGCTCACCTCAGATTGACACTCTCCATCCCGGGTTCAGCTAGCCAGATGCCTCTGGAAAGTCGACCCCCTTACGGCCTCATTTGGAAAGGTAGGGATCGGAGCGGATCCAAGCCCAATCCACGTGAGAAGTGGAGTTAGACCAACTTGTGGATCAAATACACGTCATGGGCTAAAAATATATTTGGATAGGCGGTGGATTCCGACAGCCCACACTCAATCCACTCGCATCGGGGTGGAAATCGAGCGACTCCGCGACGCTTGCCCGTGCCCCCACCCCTTTCGGCGGTGCTCGTCCTCCCTTCCTCTCGGCGACGCTCTCCATCGCCCAACCTCTCCAGGCGACGTCGACTCACCCCCACCCAGCCCAAGGCCGACTTGCTCGCTGTTGCTTCCCTTCCCGGTGGCGCTTGCCCACCCTTCCCCTCACGGCGCCGCTCTCCATCGCTGCACCCTCCCAGCGATGTCGACTCGCCCCTGCCTCGCTCCCTCCCTGTCAGCGTTGACTCACCCTGCCCTGCTCCCTCCTCTAGCAGCACTGACTCGCCCGCCCCCTCCCCTGCGGCGCTGACGCCCCGCACCCCCGGCAGCTCTTACCCGTCCCGAACGACGGAAAATCAACTATTTGGCACCCGAAACGACGTTTACTCCCTCGATGGTGACCCCACTACGTAAGAAACCCAAATAAGAGACAAAGATGGACAATGTGCTCAAAGGCGATCGTCTCTGATAAGGTTAAGAGAGACGAGGCCGCTTAAGTGAGGATCCGACATGACTCGGTTGAACGTACAAGGAGACGCGTTACTATACAAACCGTCTCTGACAAATGGGAGACGAGCATCTAACAAAGTGCGTCTCTTATTTGTGAAAAAAATGAGATGAACTTTACAGAAAGCACACCTCCTTTGTCTTCGGTTATAGACAGACATGGACACATCACTGAACGATGAACACATTCACTCATTTACAATTAAATACACAAGATAATATCATCACACATATGAACAAAGATAACACATTCATCAATATATTAACACAAGAAAAAAGTATAAGACACAAGAAAAGAAAAACTACATCAACTAAAAACAACAAAAGAAAACCTAAATCCTACTCCTCCTCCCCCTCCTCCTCCTCCGGCGGCCATCCGGCGTCGGTGCAACAGGGGCCCTAGCCAGCTGCTCTGGCTGCTCCACCGGTTGCTCCGGCTGGTCCAGATACGACGGTGCAATCTTGCGACCGAGGTTCCTCGCCATCGCTTCCACCAGGTTACTGCGGCCCTCGGCACCGAGCACCTCAGCCAACATCTCGAGCAACCTCTGAAACCAGTTGGACAGCCTGTCGAACAACATCCTAATCAGCTCATTGTTGAGCCTCTCAGGGGAGCGGCAACACTGTTTCTTGCAGGGTGGCTCTCTCGGCGGGCTTGGCAGCAGAATGTTGGCCATGGTCAGTTGTCTGCATGGAGAAGATGAACGAAGAGAAGAAGAGAGACTGGTGGCGCATTATATAAGGTCTGTGCGGAAACACAAAATGGAGACGCGCTTAGCAGCGAAGTGCGTCTCCTATGCTCGACGTCTCCCCCTCCTCTGCTAAAAGGAAGACGCGCTTTTATGAAAAGCGCGTCTCCTATTCCCCACGTCTCCTTTAGCTTCGTCATTTTCTTCATTTTAATTCGGTTCACTATTGATATCACACATCATTGAACTTAGAGCACATTCATTTGATAACTAAATCATTCACTTGTCCAAAAAATAATCAAATCCTTCCTTATGATTCCTGAGGAACACGATGAACACATTAGACATTCATTCATTCACACAGTTGAACACACAAGAAAATATTCATTTACAATAGTGGAACACACAGTTGAACATAGATAAATTTCATTCATTAACATAATATATTACAAAACACAAGAAAAAAGTACAAGAAGACATAAGAAAAAAATATCAACTAAAAACAACAAAGAAAAACTAAATCATACTTCTCCTCCTCCACCACCACCTCCTCCTCCTCCTTCTCCTCCGGCAGCGACTCCGGCGTGGTGCAACAGGGGCCTGGGCTGGCTGCGCCGGTTGCTTCAGTTGCACCAGCGGTGCAACCCTGCAATCGAGGTTCCTCACTGTCACTGCCACCAGGTTTCTGTGGCCCTCGGCACTGAGCACTTGTGCCATCATCTCGAACAGAATGTCGAGACGATTGGCCACTCCCGTGAGGGTGTAGTGGTAGTGGCTGATGGTACCCTTTCCAGTAAACTCTGGAAGGGTACCCAGACCCAAGGAACTCATGGCGCGAGACGTATTGTTGTACGCCTCTTACGCCATAAGGAGGTGTCGCTCGGTGTTGAGCCTCTCGGGGGAGCTACAACACAGTTTCTTGTAGGGTGGCTCCCTCGGCGGGCTTGGAGGTGGATTGTTGGCCATGGTGGTGGTGGATCATCAGCGCGGAGAATACGAAAAAGAAGAAACGGGTGCAAAATGAGCGACGTGCATGTAGAGAACTGACATGGCGCGTCTTATATAAGGTCTGTGCAGAGTCGATGATGGAACGGTTGGTTTTCTGCGGATTGATGGAATGATGGGACACATTGATATAGCCTCGGGGAAATGAAAGGTCGCGCACGCCAGTCACACGCGTCTCTACACCACCGCCGCCAAGATTAAGTTATCTGCAGTCCTCGTGTCGTGCATATCTCTTTCAACAATGGAAGATGCACTTTCATTTCTCGCGCATCACGCTTTAGTCTCTCGCATCTCGCATTTATCTCGCTCATCTTTTTCCCTTTGGTACTCCTTTACTAATCGACCAATGCTCCTTTACTAATCGATTAACTCCAGTGTGACCGCCGCCTCTTTTCGACCAACTCCAGTACGACTGTCGCCTCTGTTCGCCATCGCCGTCATTGTCGTCATCGCCATCTTCACCATCGTTGTCGTCACTATCCATGGATGGGTTAGATATCGGCTTGGCGCGTAGCCGACTGAAGGAGGAGCGCTTGGCGTGGTGCAAAAACCATCCCCATGTATGTACATATGGCACACAGGTCGCATGGTTATATATATTTAGCTTTGTAATGGATTGATGAACTTAATTGTAGTATTGTTTTACCGTCTTGTTTGTTTTCGTTATTTCCAATCTCTCTGCGAAGCTTGAGTTGGGAGATTTATTGAAGTGGTAGTACATCGTCCCCGGGAAAGAAGGGGTGAGTCATGAAGAACAAGCACAATCATATGAGTATAACCATCATCCTCTTATTAATGAATTTCCTTTGTAGACTGACTCGGAAGGTGGTTTCTACCCCCTAACAATCTCCTCCGAGGACTATCCGTTTGTGCCTTCAAGATGCGCCTTTCCACGTGGTTTCTTCCGCCCAAATGTCCATCGCGCAGGAGCACTATGCCTTGGGGTTCTTAATCAAGAGACTGTAGGATAGACTTATTTTTCTCAAGTAATTAGTAATTGTTGCCAAACTTATTTGAACTGGTTTCTTATGTTGCTTAAATTGATATTTTGTAGGGTGGTGTTCTGGTTTACAATCAAAACTATACTACTTGAATTTCAGCATTTGCTTCATCAGCCAAATGCGCCCGGTGTTGAAAATGATTGCTATAATCTACTTATCAAGGTTAGTAACTTTGTGTTAGTGACCAACGTAGGTTATTCATTCCCCATTCAAAATTTGTTAATTGAAAGAAGGTCAATATTTTCAGGATCCAAGAGAATATAAGAGACGTGTTCAGGAGCAAGCTGGATGGTACAGTTTAGATTGACTGATGGGAGCTTCATAGGAATAAGTTTAGGATCGAAATGTATAGTTTAGAGGGCACACAATGTGTATGAACTATGAAATTCATTGAGTTGCAAATTATCTTTGAACTGCAAATTTATTACATTTGTTTATCCTTGAATTCCAATTATATCCCTTAATTGCAGTTTCATTGCGTTTGTTTATCCCTGCAACAGACGACCACAATGTTAACTCTGCGCGCGAGTGGCAATGGAAGCTCACAATGTCGTGCGAGTGGCAAAAGGGAGATGAACACATGAGAGATGAACAATAAATAGGAGCGTCTCCGATTTTTGACCTCCGGCAAAAGGGAGACGGGCGAACGAGAGACGAGCTGTATCAAGGACCGTGAGAGAAGAGATGATGCGAGACGTGTCTTACCTAGACCCGTCTCCGATTCACACCGAAGATCTTTTGTCCCACCTAATAAAGCTAAGCGCAATGCAACAATCATATAAGGCATTGCGCACAGTTGCCAGGTTGACATGCCCGCATGCAAAAGATGGCATCAGACCCCGCGAATGACATCTTTCGCATGCGGCGTGCCCGTTCGGGCACAAAATAATGCGAGACGAGCGTTATATATCCCTAAATGGCAATGTCTTGCTTTTGTTTATGAGTTTATCCCTGAAACTAGGATGCTCACAATGTCAACTCTGCACGCGAGTGGCAACGGACGCTCATGATGTCGTGCGAGTGGGCCGACCTGGATCTTGTTCTCAATTCTACACGAGGTTCACCACATCAGACTAGGCCGATATGTGTCGGACTAGTCCGAACGCTTCCAGTACCCAGATCAGACTAGTCCGCACATTCACGGACAAGTCTGATATCTCTGAACACTTAGGATTTTCCACACGCCGCACACCAAACTAGTTCGAAGTGCACCACGCACTAGTCCGGACATCACAAACCCTAACGATAACTTTTAGAAACCCTACTAGAAATAGAGGTGTACGGCCCTACAACAACAACTCTCGAACCCCTACGCTGTCAGACCTCCCAAGAGCCCAAAATACATATCTCTCCACACATTTTAACACTAAAAGGATCACATCTTGGAGGATTAGCAATTGATCAAAGGAGAGACTTGTTCTACACATCTTGAGCTCTTGGGTTTGAATCTCTTGCACACTCTTGTGTTTTATTGTATATTTTTGGAGTGTGTTTGGTTGTGTTCTTCATTGTAATTCTTGGGGAGCCCTCAACTTGTGAGAATGCCCCTTGAACACATTATTTGCCGTTTGTGATTAGTGGAAGAAAATCGACCTCCGTGGCGATTCGACAAGGGTAGGGTTGGTGAAGACCCGTTCCTCCGTGGACTCCTCAACGTGGATGTAGATTTTCTTCGTAGAATCGAACCATGTGATAAAATATTGTCTAGCACATCTTTGTTTTACTTTCCATCATAATCTATATTTTGTCAAGTATTGTGAAATTCACCTTGAAACATTGTATCATACTTGATCAATGCAATATATTGGTTCATTGGTTCAATACACTTTACTGGTAATCTGATTTCCACTGCATAGTGTGCTAGACATAGAATTTTCAATTTACTTTGATCTTTTAGTCTGCGCACATCGGGCTAGTCCGCATAATACTGGACTTAGTTCGCACCCCCCCCCCCCCCCCGTATTTGATCCATCTGTGAAGTGTTTCAGGGTCCGACAAAAGTTCAAAAGCTTATTCATGCCCCCTCTAGGCTCCATTCAATTGGTATCAGAGCCAAACTCTTCAAAAGAGACCCAACGCTCGAAGAGACGATGTCGAACATCAAGGTTATACACAAGAACTTCAACAACGAGAAGGGTGATAATGAAAAGACCTAAAAGCTGGAAAAGCTCCTCGATGCCTTCCAAGACTGTGAGGTTGATGATGAGCAAATGCTTGAACTCAAAGCACTCCTACGGAAGAAAGCACTTTCCCCAAAAGGGAAGAAGAAGATCGACGACGAAAAGAAGAAGGGGAGTAGTCACACCCGACTACTGCCGATATCCTTTTGACTATAATCGTTTGAATTCAATAATAATCATTACTTATCAATTCCTCTAGGAAAAACACCTTTCTTTGATGGCAACAACTATTCAATGTGGAGACAAAACATGAAAATGCATCTCATATCTCTTAACCCGAGTTTGTGGCATATAATGTGTACAGGGATAGATATCCCGTATGATGATGAAGAGCTGACTCCAAGCTAAGAACAAGCCATTCTTCGGAATGCTCAAGCTACAGCTGTGATCACTTCATCACTGAGCCGAGACGAGTTCACCAAAGTGGATGGACTCGAAATTGCCAAAGAGATATGGGACACTCTGCAAACCGCACATGAAGGTGATCATCATGTACACGAAGTGAAGATAGAAATGATTGAAGGTGAATTGGGAATATTCACCATAGAAGAAGATGACACCACAAGATATGTACAATCAATTGAAGAATCTCATCAACAAAGTTTGAGCATATGAAAGCAATAAGTGAATGATCATGAGGTCGTGAAGCTGATTCTTAGAGCATTCATTCCTCGCAACGTGACTCTTTGCTCGATGATTAGAGAAAGCCTGGGTATCGGAAAATGACCCCGGGACGAACTTCTTGGGCAAGATTATCAACTCTTAAATGATGGAGAAGCAAGCAAAGCACGTCAAGGAAATTGCCGACCTTACCTCGACAAAGAAGAAAGGAGTTGCTTTGAAGGCAACTTGCAAACAAGCATCAAAAGAAGCTCGGGAAGCTCATGGACAAGACGATAGTGATGATGAAAGCTGTGATATTGATGAAGAAGACATGATCTTGTTCATGAAGAAGTTCAAGAAAATGATCAGAAGAAGAAAGGGTAGTAGCTCAAACGAAGGAAGACAAAGGGACAAGCAAAGACCCAAGATGAGACAGGTGTGCTATAATTGCGAAGAATATGACCACTTCATAGTGGATTGTCCGCATGAAGAAAATAAGAGGAAGACTAAAGACAACAAGCCTCATCCAAAGAAAATGGTTCAAGAAGAAGAAGCAATTTGGCCAAGCACACTTAGGGAAGGAGTGGCACTCCAATAATGAGTCCTCATCCAAAGAAGAAGAGGAGATGGCCACCATATCCATTATGAAGCCTAACAAGAAATCCACCCTCTTCCCAACCATCAACGCAAGAAAGACACTGACCACACGTGTCTAATGGCCAAGGAAGGAAAAAGAAAGGTCAAAACTAAATCTTCCTCCTCGCTTTCTTTACTAGTGGTATTGATGACTCTAGTGATGATGAAGATTATGCTTAGTGGTTAGATGAGAAAACTACTGCTATGATGAAATTCTAATGGATAAGATTGTTGATAAGGAGGAGCTAGTTGATTGTCAAGAAGATATGATCATCCTCCAAAAGGAAGAATATCTAAAGATCAAAAAGCTCCTTGAGCTTGAAAAGGAGTGAAGCAAATCACTAGAACTTGAGTTAGCTTCAAGAAAGGAAGCTTGTTTGAAGCTAAAAGACTCAAACATGGCTATCAAGTGATAAACTTATCAACTTAACCAAAGTTAACAAGATCTTTGAGGTAGTTGAGTCACTCAAGCAAAGTTGTTCTTCATCCTCTTTAAGCTCACCTTCTCAACATATAAAATCTGAAATTGTTATTGCTTGTACATGTGCTAAAAATGACACTAACTTGAAGGAAAAGTCAAACTTGACAAAGGACAAACATCCTTTCCAAAGTGGTATATTTGACAAGGAGAAGGTAAAGTACGCACGTAGTGCATACTCAGTCACAAGACCTCCTAATGTCAAATGTGGCATTGGATATTCTTATGGTGAAAAGCAAAATGCTAGAAGCCACAAGAATAACAGGGAACCCATTCTTTTGTCAAGGGAAACTCTTCTAAAGTTAGAAAACAAGATAAACTTGACAAAATGAATATTGTTAACTCATATGAACAACAAGTTTTATTTAGAACATTTGATGCTTCATATGTACTTATGAAAAGTAATCTTGGAGTTTATGCTAAATATGTTGGGCCACGCCATGGGAACACCAAGTCTCATGTTTGGGTGCCCAAATCACTTGTGACTAACCTCAGAGGACCCAAGCAAGCTTCAGTATCTAAGACCAAGGCTTAATTTGTCTTTTGCAGGCCTATTCATCCGGTGGAGCTAAATGGGTGCTAGATAGTGGATGCACCAATCACATGATCGGAGAAAGAAGAATGATCATAGAATATGAAGAAAATTGTGAGACCTATGTGTGCTTAATACATTGACTATGACGATAAAAGTTTTTGAATACTACAAAAACACCTTTTTCATCAAGGTTCGTCTTTAGGTCTGAGCTCCTGCAAGGTCCGATGATAGTCCGACTTCATTGCCTAGGTGCGAGTAGCTTTAGTTAGCTCCGGTGCTAGGTCTGACTAACTTTGATTAGCTCTGGCGCTAGGTCCGACTAGCTTTGGTAAGCTACGGTGCTAGGTCCTGCTAGCTTTGGTAAGCTCCGGCTCAAGGTCCGAAGCTAGATTGCAATGGTTCTGCTTTTACTTTGAAATATTTTGAACTTGTTTTACATCTATGGAAAGTTTGCTTAGTACTCTTTTACTAAGTTTTTGGAGTGTTTGGTGGTTATTGCTGATATCATTTTGCTGTGGTTTGTAACATGCTTACGTGAGGTGCTCACGTAAGGTGTTGTGGTTTCGGAACTAACGAGAGTCAAGTCGAGGACTTGTGCTCAGAAGTATCGATTGTTTATTCATGTGCAGATTTTGCTTGTGTTCAAGACATGGCTGGTGATGGGATCCATTGAACTAGTCTTAGGGAGAAGATGAGGTTCATCAACCAAGTTCGGGAGGAATTGTGGTTGAGTTGATCGGGAGGTCGTGCAACATGTTTGAATTAAGAACAATGCATATGAAGGTATCGTGGACATCATTGGAAGATGTTTGTATGTGTGCAAGGAGTGAATGGACATGTCTACATGGTTCTGAGGCGTGATGAAGAGATGTGTACATTAAAAGTTGGTCGGAAAGGTCCAACCGACTAGGTTAAGGACTCAGGCTACGGCTGAGTCGTGTTTGACTCAAATATGGAAAGTTTTGAGTTGGTTATGATAATATTTCGTGTGGGTCATGAATTTGAGTTGTTTTAGGAATGTGGGATACATTCCTAAGGTGTTTGGAAGTCTTAAGATTGCTTCTATCTGCGTATAGAAGAGTCTTGAGCCTTTATGGAATGTTTCGATCCGTGAATTGAGTAGGATTAGAGTCCTAGTTAGTTTTGGGTTGGCCGAAGGGCTGGTTATATAAGCAAGGGAGGCCAGAGCTCGTTGTGCACGACTTTGGAGCTGTTCCTTGTGAGTTTTTATCAATACAATTCGTAGTCTAAAGGAGCTTTTGTGTCTTGTTCGTCCGACTTGTTTTGTTCAATTCTTTCTCGTCGAGTTTCTTCATGACACTAACTTGCTTCGGTGGTTTTATCATAACTCGAGTTTTACAGATCCTATTGACGTGAATCTTTTTGGGTTGTCTTCACAACTTGATTTTCTATCATCTGCGAATATTTCACGGTCATTGGATTTGTGGTTTATTATCTACCTGAGTTTTTTTGCAGTGTTCCAGAACTGTTTTTCTCGGGTAGGATAGATTGACCTTTGTTCGATCTTTCGATCGTAACTTGAGTTTTTCTCGACGGATCTTCGTGATTCTTGTTATTATGTCTTTGTTACTTGATTTTCTACAATATATACTAGTTTTGTCAAAGTTGAACACATTTAGATTAGTCACACAGATGGTTCCTTTAACAGATTGTTTTCTACCAAGGGGTGTTCCGTTGCTTCTGTTAAAAAGTTTTAATCTACCATTCACCCCCTCTTGTTTACACGTGCTCTTTGATCCTACAATTGGTATCAAAGCCATAGTGCTCTAATTTTTGTGATTTGCACATGTTTTTGACTAATAACAATGGAGAAATACTCCGCAAAACCTTGTGTTTTTAGTGGTATTGATTTTCATGTTTGGAAAGCTCGTATGGAAGCTTTCATACATGCACAAGGCTTCGCAATATGGGAAAAGGTGTACAAGCCTTACGACGTGCCGCCGAACGATCAAGTCACAAATACAAATTTAAGAGATGTTGACAACAACAACAAAGCCCGCAACTTGGTGATCCAAGGACTTACTCAGAGCGACTTCGACCATGTTGCACACCTCCGATCGGCGTACAATGTGTGGAGAGCACTTTGTGACTACCACCAAGGATCCAACATGATCAAGGAGGTAAGACAGACATGTTCAAGAAAGAATACATGCGCATTGAGATGCAACCCGATGAGTCCATTGATGACTTCTTTGCTCGTTTCAATAAAATTCTCAGCAACTTGCGTAGCGTCAATGTTAATTTTCCAGATGCTGAAAATGCTAGATAATTACTAAGTGCATTAGACATGTCAATTTGGGAGATGAAAGTGACATCTATTCATGAATCTACTGTCATGAGTTCACTTACATTAGATGTGCTATATTCTAAATTGAAAACTCGTGAAATTGACATAATCTCACATAAGAACCCCAATAAGTCTCTTGCATTTGTTTCTCAACGTGATATGCCTAGCTCCGGGCAAGCTTCATCTTGCAATACATTTGGTTTGCTGTCTTCACTAACCCTGGTACAGATTAAAGAATTTCCAGAAGAGTAGCTAGCACTCATCTCTACTCGGTTCTCAAAAGCATTGCAAAATATGAGAACTAGAAGGAGAGGAAGCTCTGGACCTCAACGATGCTTTGAATGTAATAAGATAGGACACTTTTGTATAGATTGCCCTAACCTTTCATCTCCTTCTACCCGCGATGAAAAGCAAAATAAAGTCAAGTCCTCTTCTGCCAACATTAACAAGAAAAAGAAAGATTTTACAGGACGCAAACTGATAAACAGTTTCATCACCACACTTCATGAACTTGGCTCGAGTGATGTAGACATTGGAAGTGATGAAGATGAAGATGATCTGGCAAACTTGTGTTTCATGGCGGGCAAATCAAGATCAAGTATGGAGGATGCAGAACACAACAGTGACAACAAAAAGGTATGTCCTACTTGTGATGAAATATGTGATGTTATTTCCCGTGCAACTGTTATTGTTAAGAAAAAGGACAAAAAGCTTAGGGACAATGCTGTTAAAATTCAGTCACTAGAATCTGAAATTAATCATTTGAAAACCTTGATTCCTAGTGATGATTCTTGTTCCTCATGCGATTTAAGATGAAGATGCTATGAATGAAATTTCAATACTGAACAATGCTTTACGTACTCATGACGTTAAATATTGTTCTAATTGCAAATTAAAAGGAAAATCTTCATGTGAAAACTGCCTAGAATTGTCTAAAAAACTTGATGACGTGAATAGGACACTAGAGCAGTTTTGTGTTTGGAACAAAAATCTAAACTTGCTACTAAATTCATCCAAATCTTGCAATGATAAAAATGGTTTAGGTTTCGATTCTCATGCTCATGCTAAAGTACATCCACCTAAAATTGTGAAGTTATTAGGAAGTGTAAAACAGTTCCTAAATAAAAAGAGGTGGTTTTTAAATCTACAGGAGTGTTGTCACGTTCAGGTTCAAATAAACATACTGCATGCTCATCTAGACATGAACATAAAGTTAAATTTTATTGTACTTATTGTGGTAGAGATAGTCATGTCATAGACTTTTGTTATAGACTAGCTAAATAACATGAAAAGGAAATAATGCAAGCTAAATCTTATAACTCTAATGCAAAATTTGCTAGACGTACTAAACCGAATGTCAGGAACATACAACTTGCTGTTATGATTCAAAAACATTTAAAGTTTACCTCCAGAGCTTCAATTTTTGCCTCCGGACCTTCTGTTTTTACCTTCGGAGCTACTGTTTTTTTTGGTACACTAGTAACACCTTATAGGTCAGTAGTTAAGAACAAAAAATCTCAAACTTTGATTCATAAACCTGCTATTTTATCTCAGCTTTCGCGTGTTTTTCATGCTGCACATCGTGTGACTCAGTACTGGATTCCTAAATACCTTTTGACTAACCTCAGTACTGAGTCATCGACGTATTGTTCTTCTATGTAGGTTACACGCTTGAGGAAGGAGAACATTTATATTGTGGATTCAGGTTGCTCACGCCACATGACCGGTAACAAAAATGGTTCTCCTCCCTCTCTTTTATGTCACGTGTAGAGAATGTTACTTTTGCCGATAATTCTTCAACTCCTATAATTGCTAAGGGTTCAGTTAGAGTAAATAATCACTACACTTTGAAGGATGTGGCACATGTAAAAAATTTTAAATACAACTTTGTTTCTTTTTCACAATTGCTAGATGAAAATCTCAAAATTATTCCAATAAAATTTGCTGCAAAGTTGTAGATTCAAATAGTAAGCTTATTTTTAACATGTCTCATTTTGGAAGAGTTTTTAAAGCTGATTTTGATTTGTCATCCTCTAAGCATAGTTGTATAGTTAATAAAAATTCAAATGACTTATATTTTTGGCATCGTAGACTTGGTCACGTAGGCTTTGATTATCTCACGCGTGTTAGTGCTCTTGATTGCATATATGGGCTGCCTAAGCTTAAAGGGAACAAAGAAATTGTGTGCTATTCTTGTAGACATGCTAAGATGGTTGCGGGTTTACATACTCCTCTCACAATGATCATGACAACTAAATCGGGTCAACTTTTGCACATTGACACCGTAGGACCTTCACGGTTCATTCTTTCGGAGGTAAATGATATGTTCTTGTGATTGTTGATGATTATTCTAGATACTCTTGGGTTTACTTTATGACATCTAAGAATGAAGCTTTTAGTCACTTTAGAACTTTATGTCTTAGATTATCAATTGATCACCCATGATCTTTAAAAGCAATTAGAAGTGATAACGGAACCGAATTTAAAAATCAATCTTTTGATCACTTTTGTGCTGAAAATTGAATAGATCATCAATTTTCTTCACCATATGTACCTCAACAAAACGGTGTTGTAGAAAGAAAGAACAGAACCTTAGTTGTGATGGCTAGGACTATGATTGATGAATATCAAACTACTAGGAAATTTTGGGCTGATGCAATAGCAACCGCTTGTTATGTCTCAAATCGTGTTTTCTTGTGCGCTAAGCTAGGTAAAACACCATATGAGCTCCGGTTTGGACATAGGCCTAGTGTTAAACACTTTTGGATCTTTGGTTGCAAATGCTTTGTTAAGAAACATGGTAATCTTGATAAATTTGAACCTAGATCCATTGATGGCATGTTTCTTGGTTATCCATCTCATACTAGAGGCTACCTTGTGCTTTTACTTGACACTAACAAAATTGTGGAGACTTTTGAGGTGTCTTTTGATGAAGCTAGCCCAGGTACTAACTCAAACATTGCAGGTCCAGATCCATATCCTCAGGGGGAGGGTATTTTCGAAGAAGAAGAAGAGTCGGTGATATTGCCTCATTGTTCTGAAGCTGACACGTGTCCAGCTCTGAACTTTGCACGAGCTCCAACTACCATATCTACTGGTCCAGATCGTCCACAAGCCACAAGCTCATCAATCTGCAATGAACCTGACGAAGAAGAAGCTTGTGGGGCATCTGTTCTCCTACGGATTTACAAGAATCAACCCCCGAACTAGATAATTGGAAGCTTACATGAACGAGTTACAAGATCCAGGTTTTTTGACACCAACTCTCATGCTCATTTTGCTTTTGTTGCTTCTTTTGAACCCAAGGATATATCACACGCACTCACTGATGAATCTTAGATTATGCCATGCAAGAAGAGTTAGAAAACTTTGAAATAAATAATGATTGGAAACTTGTACCTTCACTTCATAACCACACCTTAATGGGAACTAAATGGGTGTTTAAAAACAAACAAAGTGAGGATGGTGTTGTGATTAGGAATAAGGCTAGATTTGTTGCTCAAGGTTTCACACAAGTGAAGGTCTAGATTTTGATGTAACTTTTGCTCATGTTGCTAGATTAGAAGCCACAAGAATTTTATTATCCTTTGCCGCATCAAAAGGTTTCAAGTTATATAAAATGGATGTAAAAAATGCTTTCCTTAATGGCTACATAGATGAGGAGGTTTATGTCAAGCAACCACCGGATTTCAAAAATCCAGAATTTCCTAATCATGTTTTCAAATTGACTAAAGCCCTGTATGGTCTAAAACAAGCTCCTAGAGCATGGTACGATAGGTTAAAAACTTTCTTAATTGAAAAAGGTTTTACCATGGGCAAAGTAGATACAACTATTTTTGTACTTCAACATGGCATTGACTCACTATTCATTCAAGTGTATGTGGATGATATTATCTTTGGTTGTGGTTCTCATGATTTTGTGTCCAATTTTTCAGCTATGATGAGTTCAGAATTTGAAATGAGTATGATGGAGAACTCACATACTTTTTGGGGCAGCAAATCAAGCAAACTAAGGAAGGTACTTTTATGCACCAAACAAAGTACACAAGAGATCTTCTTAAGCGCTTCAACATGGACAAAAGCAAGCCTCTTCGAACAACAATAAGCACAACGATAACACTTGAGCTTCATGAAGATGGTGAACCGGTTGATCAAAAAGAATATCGAAGCATGATCAGATCACTTTTGTACCTCACGACATCAAGGCTGGACATACATTTTAGCGTATGTCTTTGTGCAAGATTTCAAGCCTCTCCTCAAGCTTCACATCGTCAAGCCATCAAACGAATTGTCAAGTACTTACATGGAATTCAAGAATTTGGCATTTTTCGTCCGTCTTCCTCAACCGTTTCTTTGAGAGCTTTTTCCGATGCTGATTTTGAAGGTTGTAGGATTGATAGGAAAAGTACTTCTCATACTTGTCATTTTCTTGGCAATTCTCTTGTTGCTTGGTCCTCTGGAAAACAACATTCAGTTGCACAATCTACTGCTGAATCAGAATATGTAGCTGCTGCTAGTTCTTGCTCACAAACTCTTTGGATTGTTCAAACACTTAAGCACTTTGGGGTAAATCTAGATAGTGTTCCACTTTTGTATGATAACACTAGTGTTCTTTTCATTGCTAAAAACCCTGTGCAACACTCGAGAACTAAGCACATTGACATTAGGTATCACTTTCTCCGTGATAATGTTGAAAAAAGGTAACATTGTGCTTCACCATGTAGATACCGAACATCAATTGGCTGACATCTTTACAAAACCTTTGGATTTCACACGTTTTTTTTTTATTCGTAGTGAAATTGGGGTAATGCATACACACAGGTTAAATTGAGGAGGAGATGATTTTAAATTTGGAATGTCAATATATGTGAATCAAAACTTAAAAATATGAGCATAATATTTCATACATATATGAATTTGTGATTCCTTTTTACATGCTGAAAGTTCTTACTACATTACTCATGTTATACATTTTATAGTTTTTGCCATGACTAGTAATTGAAATAATTACTTACACTAAGTCTGGTCATGATCGAACTTTCTTGTTGTTTCGAACTTGTTGCATGATCACAAGTGCTTTTAATCATAAAGAATAAATCAAGTAATAAACTCACATGTTGAGCTTTTATGATCAAATTGAACATTGAGAAAAGATCAAGAGAATATGCATGCATCACACTTCTTTTGAGATGGCTTATCATTGCACTTAGATATGAACTTGGAAGAAGTTGTGTATGACTAAAACCATGTCCTTAAGCTTCTGATTGTCAAATACATAGGCTTGTCTTGGTTGGTTAGAATAAGACAGATGCGCATATAATCTCTTGCAAATGTTATATGATCAAATTTGTGCTTTAAAAATTAATAAATGCAGCAACAAGTATCATGCTTTCAGGTTTTGAGATAGTCAAGTTTGTGAGATCATGACTTGCTTAAAATTGAAAATTATACTTGATCTCTAGCATGGATTACACTACTTTATCTATCTTATTGATGTGATAGTGTAAGCTACTTGATAGTATGATTTTGGATGAGCTTTGTTTTATATGTATATGTTATAGTATGCTCATAACATTTGAAATTTCTCTTTTAAACCTTGTTGAATACATTGTCAAATGGGGAGAATATAATATGCGAGGGGGAGAATATGAAAGGGGGAGAAGTAGGAGAAGTAAGTATGCGACGGGGAGACATTGCTCACATTCATAATTGTTTTTTTTTACACATTCTTCTCAGGGGGAGAAATTGTTTTCAAAACCTTTTATGTGAAGAAGCCAATGTTCGGATTTTAAGTGGTGTTGCCAATGCATTCATCATGGGGGAGATTATGAGACCTACGTGTGCTGAATACATTGGCTATGGCCATAAAAGTTTTTGAATACTACCAAAACACGTTTTTTATCAAGGTTTGTCTTTAGGTCCGAGCTCCTGTAAGATCCAACGATAGGTCCGACTTCTTTGTCAAGGTGCGAGTAACTTTAGTTAGCTTCGGCGCTAGGTCCCATTAGATTTGATTAGTTCCAGCGCTAGGTCCGACTAGCTTTGGTAAGCTCCGCCTCAAGGTCCGGAGCTAGATTGCAATGGTTTTTCTTTTACTTTGCAATATTTCGAACTTGTTTTACATCTATGGAAAGTTTGCTTAGTACTCTTTTACTTAGTTTTTGGAGTGTTTTGGTGGTTATTGCTGATATCATTTTGCTGTGGTTTGGTGTTGCTCGAGTTCAAGACATGGCTGGTGATGGGATCCATTGAACTAGTCTTAGGGAGAATATGAGGTTCAACAACCAAGTTCGGGAGGAATTGTGGTTGAGTTAATCGGGAGGTCGCGCAACATGTTTGAATCAAGAACAATGCATATGAATGTATCGTGGACGTCATTGGAAGATGTTTGCACGTGTGCAAGGAGTACATGGACGTGGCTACGTGGTTCCAAGGCATGATGAAGAGATGTGGAATAAAAAATTGGTCGGAAAGGTCCAACCGACTAGATTAAGGACTCAGGCTGCGGCTGAGTCATGTTTGACTCAAATATGGAAACTTTTGAGTTGGTTATGATAGGATTTCGTGTGGGTCATGAATTTGAGTTGTTTTAGGAATGCGGTATACGTTACTAAGATGTTTGGAAGTCTTAAGATTGCTTCTATCTGCGTATAGAAGAGTCTTGAGCCGTTATGGAAATTTCCGATTCGTGAATTGAGTAGCATTAGAGTCCTAGTTAGTTTTGTGTTGGCCTAAGGGCTGGTTATATAACCAAGGGAGGCTAGAGGTCGTGATGCACGACTTTGGGGCTGTTCTTTGTGAGTTTTTATCAATAAAATTCGTAGTCTAAAAGAGCTTTTGTGCCTTGTTCGTCCGACTTGTTTTGCTCAAGTCTTTCTCGTTGAGTTTCTGCACAGCACAACCTTGCTTCGGTGGTTATATCATAACTCGAGTTTTACATATCCTATTGACGTGATTCTTTTTGGTTTGTCTTCACAACTTGATTTTATATCATCTATGAAAATTTCACGGTCATTGGATTTGTTGTTTCTGATCTACATGAGTTTCTTTATAGTATTCCAAAACAGTTTTTCTCGAGTAGTATAGATTGACCTTTGTTCAATCTTTCGATCGTAACTTGAGTTTTTCTTGATGGATTTTCGTGATTATTGTTGTGACGTCTTTGTGACTTTATTATCTACAATCTATACTAGTTTTGTCATAGTTGAACACATTTAAATTAGTCGCCCACACAGTTTCTTTAACAGATCGGTTTTCTGCCAAGGGGTGTCCCGTTGCTTCTGGTAGCTTTACATGTGCTCTTCGATCCTACAAAAATGAGGATCCAAGCGAAGGCATTTACTTTGGTGATAATAGTCAAGGAAGGGTGCTTAGTACCGGTAAAATTGCAATTTCATCACAACATACTCTTTCTCATGTTTTACACGTTGACTCCTTGGATTATAACCTTTTGTCAATATCTCAATTATGTGAAAAATGTTATAATTGTTTATTCACTAATGAGGGTGTGACCATCTCTAGAAGGAGTGATAACTCGGTTGCATTCAAGGGTGTGTTAAAGGGAAAACTTTGTCTAGTTGACTTCAACAAAGATAAAGCTGAACTTGACACATGCTTGATTGCAAAGACCAACATGGGTTGGCTGTGGCATAGACGGCTAGCACATATTGGTGTGAGGAATCTTCAAAAACTTCTAAAAGGTGATCACATCCGTGGTTTAAAGGATGTTATTTTTGAGAAAGATAGGCCTTGTAGAGCATGCCAAGCTGGGAAGCAAGTAGGAGCACCCCATCCCACGAAGAATGTCATGACTACAACAAGACCGCTTGAGCTCCTCCACACGGATCTATTCGATCCAATTGCTTACATAAGCATTGACGGTAATAAGTATGATTTAGTCATTGTCGATAATTTTCCACGCTGCACGTGGGTTTTCTTTTTGCATAATAAGACAGAAACTCAAGGAACCCTCAAAAAGTTTCTCAAGCAAGCTCAAAATGAATTCTTATTGACGATCAAGAACATATGAAGTGACAATGGAACGGAATTCAAGAACACCCAAGTTGAGGAGTATCTAGATGAAGAAGGGATAAAGCACGAATTTTCAGCACCATACTCTCAACAAAATGGAGTAGCCGAAAGGAAGAACCGAACACTCATTGAGATGGCAAGGACAATGCTCGATGAATACAAGACTTCGGACCGGTTTTGGGCTGAAGGGGTCAACACCGCTTTTCACGCCATAAACTGACTCTATCTTCATCGACTACTCAAGAAAACATCATATGAATTACTCACAGGTTACAAGTAGAATATTTCATATTTTCGAGTTTTTGGTTCAAAACGCTATATTCTCAACAAAAAAGCCAAGGACTTCGAAGTTCGCTTCAAAGTCTGATGAAGGTTTCTTACTTGGCTATGATTCGAACTCCTACGCTTATCGTGTCTTCAACAAGATCTCCGGACTTGTTGAAGTAGCACATGACGTAGTGTTCAATGAAACTATTGGCTCTCAATAAGAGCAAGTTGATCAATGTGTGATAAATCAAGAAGAAGCTCCATGTGAAGCATTGAGAAGAATGGCGTTGGGCGATCTTTGACCACAAGTGCTACCTCTAAATGCGAATGAAGAAGATGAACCACAAGTGGAGGACAATGATCGAAGGGGAGCTTCCACACAAGATCAATCTCAAGATAATCAAGGTGATCAAGACATCAATGAGGGGGAGAAGACAACAACTATACAGGGGGAGAAGAAGATGATAATCATGAAGATTCAAGACCACAAGTGCCACATCCAAGAGTACACCAAAGCATCCAAAGAGATCACCCTATCAACAACATAATCGGTGATATTCAAAAGGGAGTAGTAACATAATCTCGCATAGCTAATTTTTGTGAACACTATTATTTTGTCTATTCTTTGGAGCCACACAGGGTTGAGGATGCATTAAAAGATCTGAATTGGGTGATAGCGATGCAAGAAGAATTGAACAACTTCAAAGGAACGAAGTGTGCGAGCTTGTTGTAAGACCCAAGTCCAATGTTGTCAGAACTAAATGGGTCTTCCGCAACAAGCAAGACGAACATGCAGTTGTAACAAGGAACAAGGCACAACTTGTGGCCAAAGGGTACTCACAAGTTGAAGGTTTCGATTTCGACGAGACTTTTGCTCCCATAGCTAGGCTTGAATCGATTCGTATATTACTTGCATATGCTACTCACCATGATTTCAAGCTATCAAATGGACGTGAAAAGCGCCTTGCTCAATGGACCAATCAAGGAGGAGGTGTACGTGGAGGAACCACCCAGTTTTAAAGATCAAGAGCACCCCGACTATGTGTACAAACTGCGTAAGGCTCTCTATGGCCTCAAACAAACTCCTAGAGCTTGGTATGAGTGCCTTAGAGATTTTTTGATTGAAAATGGCTTCAGGATCGGTAAAGCTAATTACACTTTGTTTACTAAACACTTTTATGATGATCTCTTTGTTTGCCAAATCTATGTTGACGATATTATATTTGGTTCAACTAACAAATCTTTTTGTCAAGAATTTAGTAAGATTATGACAAATAGATTCGAGATGTCCATGATGGGAGAGTTGTGATATTTTTTGGATTCCAAGTGAAGCAACAAAAGGACGGGACGTTCATAAGCCAAACAAAGTACGCTCAAGACATTCTCAAGAAGGTTGGAATGGATAAATGAAAGCCCATAAAGACTTCCATGGCGACAAATGGACACTTGGATCTCAATGAAAATGGACCAAACATGGATCAAAAGGTATATCGCTCCATGATTGGATCCTTACTTTATTTATGTGCATCTAGGCCTGATATCATGTTGAGTGTATGTTTGCGTGCAAGATTTCAAGCCAATCCTAAGGAATGTCATTTGACAACCATAAAAAGGATCTTGCGATGTTTAGTTCATACACCCAACCTAGTCCTTTGGTATCCTAAAGGTTCAAAATTCAATCTCATTGGATACTCCGATGCAGATTATGCCGGATGCAAGGTAGATATAAAAAGTACCTCCGGTACTTGCCAATTCCTAAGTAGATCCCATGTTTCTTAGTCCTCCAAGAAACAAAATTACATTGCCTTATCCATGGCCGAAGCAAAGTATGTTGCAGCCGATAGTTGTTGTGCACAACTTCTTTGGATGCGACAAACTCTAAGGGATTATGGTTACAATATGAGCCATATTCCACTCCTTTGTGACAATGAGAGTGCCATTAAAATTGCCCATAACCCTGTTGAGCACTCTAGAACCTAACACATAGACATCCGACATCACTTTTTGAGAGATCGCTCAATGAGACATAGTTATTTCCCATGTCAACACTAAAAAAACTAGCCAATATATTTACCAAGCCACTTGATGAAAAACGCTTTTGTGAGCTCCAAAATGAACTAAATATCCTAGATGCTCGGAACATGGCTTGAAAACTTGCATACCTGTATGCCATCTTCAAAATCATGTTGATTTTTGTTGAAAAATCAACCCTCTCTATTTTTTCTCCGAAAACTATGTTAATTACTTGATCTTGGTGAATTATGGTCATAGCTTGATTGTTGTATGTTTTACTGATCATATTCATCAAGATTATTTGTGTGTTTTGTCCCCTATTTTCTTTTTAAGCACCTTCGAATATATACGAAAGGCCTATATTTTTCTGTCCAGGTGACCACGGAGTAGTCTGTGGTTACCTCGGACTAGTTCGCACACTGCAGACTAGTCCACTGAGTTTTCCGGTAGTCCAGACTAGTCCGGTTCGACCACTGACTAGTCCGATTTTTTGACTCCATAACCCTAGGGTCGGCACAACCCTAATCTTCTTCCTCCTCACAACTCCTCTCACATTCTATCTCTTCACTCGAGTGCTCCCAAGGCAATTTGGCAAGTTCTCCATCAAATCCACTCAAGTTTCAGTGGGATTTGGTCTCCATTGCAAGGGGATCAAAGACCACAGACTAGTCCGCATCAGCAACCTCCTCAACGCCTCAAATCGAAGGATTTGGTAAATTCATCTCCAACCCTAGAATCTTCGATTTTCTTTGTTCTTTCTCAAATAGCTTAGCACCTCCAGTCAATACATGCTCTAGTGATGTATTCCATTCACCTTATAACACTTTTGCATTGAGTAGTCTAAGATTTCGTTATGTTATGTTTTGAACAGCCACATAACGGACAAGTCCGTTCTCAGGCGGACAAGTCTGGTATGCCTTGATCAATACTAGCTTACATCAAATCAATGCAATTCCTTGTCATCCTGGCTTATCCATATCCTTTATATCTTCCTTGTCAGAATCATGTCGGACTCAAATGAGGATATCTCCGAGTTCGAGGCCGAATTGGATCAAGAGACTTAGCCTCGTGTTTCGACGGGCCAAGCCAAGAAACGGCAAGACCATGCCGATGAGTCTTTGCCCACTCCACCTAGGGTGCAGTGAAAGGTTCTGGCCAAGAAACCAGCTTCAAAGGGGAAGGATATGGTTTGTCCTAGCTCGGAGGCTCCTCGCCAAACTAAGGGAAAAGGCAAATGAATTGCCTACGGCCCGATTGGCCCCCTCGAGATGACTGCTCCAAGACAGGGGAATAGGGACCCCATCGGAGGAAAAGTTCAATGGTAAAGGAAGTGATATGGTTTGGAAGCTGAGGAAAATTGATACTTATAGTGCTGGCAAAAAGGAAGTTGATCCTAGATTCTGGAGCACTTCCACGCGGACTATTACAATATGTATACCTTCAGATGAAGACTCCAGTGGCCCGGAGCCAATGGATCGACTTGACATACTTTGAGAGAAAGAGCTGTCGGGCCTTTGATGAAGTAATAGAGGCTGTGGAGAGATATGGCCTCAAGGACTTGCTCTTCTTCAGGTACAACTGGAATTATGAGGTCATCACTCAATTCTTTGCAACTTGCTACTTTGCTAGTGATGAAGAAGAGAGAGCGACTTGGATGACACATGGATCCAAGTACATTGTTACGTATGATGAGTTTGCTAGGCTGCTGCACCTTGAGTAAACTGGCAGCAATGAGGTCATTATTCATAATATTGGTGTTTTGGAGAAAGACAAGATGGACTTTCTCTATGATACTCGCCTCAAGTACAATCCTTCCTCAACCAGGAACATGAAGCCCTTCTTCATTGTTCTCAACAGAGTGCTCCGGAAGACCATTGCTCCAAAGGATGGAGATGCCGGGAGGGTGCAAGGTTACTTGAGGACCTTGATGAAAGTTATTAGCAAAAGGAGAAAGTTTGACATCTTTGACTACATTTGGAATGACATGGTAAACATCTCCTGCACCCCTAATCGCTCATGTGGATATGCACCGTATATCATGTTTATGATAGAAAAGGTCACATGCTTAGAATTTGTGAAGGATGCTGAGCATATAGCTTTGAGTCCTTAGAAGCCGCCTCAAGCAATCCTTCCAACTGCTCCATCCCCTTTTTCTAGTGAAGAAGCCTCGAGGAGAGCCCAAGGAGAGGCAAGACCTCCATCAGGCTCAAAGGCCCCTCCTTCTAACAAAGGACCCGCCAGTGGGATCCAAGTACCTGGCTGCTATCTTTGGCTCTTGCCGCAAGACTTAAGTGAAAGTCCATAAGATGAAAAAGGCAAGAAAAGAGCAAATGAGATACATGAAAGACAATGTCAAAGCTATTTGTCAAAAAACTGGAGATTGAGCCTATTGGGTCTCTAGTCATCTCAGAGGACTCCTCCTATGACTTCTCATAGCTTCCTCCTCTCTCTCCTTCTGAGCTTGCTTATTTTGGCGTTCGGGGCACGACGAGTGGTTCCTCTCCTCCTCCTCCTCAGCCCGATGAAGAAGATGACGAAAGGATCGACAACGCGGAGTGACCCAGGGACGATGAGTAGATCCCTTCTCTTCCTTTTTGGTGCCTTGATGCCAAAGGGGGAGAGATTGAGAGGGAGTCTTAGGTTGTAGCTTTAGTTTGAGAGAGACATTTTTTTTTGTTGGAACTCTATCATGCTTTTGGTATTGTAAAACATTAATTATGCTCTCTCATGCTATTTGACGTCAATGGTTTTTGTCTAAAACTGCTATGTATGCTTGAGACTCTTGATGTTATTATGATTATGTCTCTTATGATACTCACATCAATATTATTGCTCACACACATAGTTTTGCACCCCACCATAAAGAGTGCACATATGTCTTATGTCTACATTGCCTATTTTGCTCAAAGCTCATATGTGCACACTTTATGGAAATCTGAATTTTGATCATATTTGTGTAAATCTTAATTGGTTGTCATCAATCACCAAAAAGGTGGAGATTGAAAGTGCATCTAGGCATCTCTTGTGGGTTTTGGCTGATTTATGACAAACAAATGAGATCCTAACAAAATTGTTGAGATGAGAGCAGGTTTTAAAGAAATTAGGAGGAAAGCTCAAAAAGAAAGGAGAATGAGGAATCAAAAGGAAAAGAGCTCAAGAGATGAAAAGAGTAGTTTATTCTGTATGGAGTGTGTTGGAGAAATACACCCCAAGAGCTCAAGCAAAAGAGATCTCACTCACTACACAAAAATCTGCATTTCCAGACTAGTCCGATGTCTATCGGACTAGTCCGATATCTCTCTAACTAAAAATAGACACTCAATGCGGACTTGTCTGCAGCACTTCACATTTTCACCACACCAGACTAGTCCGATATCCATCAGACTAGTCCGATCACTCTATGACAAAAATCGGACAAGTCCTCAAAGTGTGGACTTGTCCTCAATTCTACACGAGGTTCACCACATCGGACTAGGCCAATATGTGCCCGACTAGTCCCAACACTTCCAATGCCCAGATCGGACTAGCCCGTACATTTACGGACAAGTCCGATAGCTCTGAACACTTAGGGTTTTCCACACACCGCACACCATACTAGTCCAGAGTCCACCAAGGACTAGTCTGGACATCACAAACCCTAACGGTAACTTTTAGAAACCCTAGTATAAATAGAGGTGTACGGCCCTACAACCACAACTCTCGAACCCCTGCGCTGTCACACCTCCCAAGAGCCCAAAATACACATCGCTCCACACATTCCAACCCTAAAAGGATAAAATCTTTGAGGATTAGCAATTGATCAAAGGAGAGACTTGTTCTACACATCTTGAGCTCTTGGGTTTGAATCTCTCGTACACTCTTGTTGTTTATTGTATATCTTTGGAGTTTGTTTGGTGGTGTTCTTCATTGTAATTCTTGGGGAGCGCTCAACTTGTTAGAAGACCTCTTGAACACATTATTTGCCCTTTGTGATTAGTGGAAGAGAATCGGCGTCTGTGGCGATTTGACGAGGGTAGGGTTGGTGAAGACCCGGTCCTTCGTGGACTCCTCAATGTGGATGTAGATTTCCTTCGTGGAATCGAACCACGGGATAAAATCTTGTCTCGTGCATCTTTGTTTTACTTGTCATCATAATCTTGGTTTTGTCAAGTATTGTGAAATTCACCTTGAAACATTGTATCATACTTGATCATTGCAATATATTGGTTCATTGGTTCAATACACTTTACTCATAATCTGATTTCCGCTGCATAGTTTGCTAGACATAGAATTGTCAATTTACTTTGATCTTTTAGTCCGTGCACACCGGACTAGTCTGCACAATACTGGACTAGTCCAACCTCCTCGTATTTGATCCATCTATTAAGTGTTTCAGGGTCCAAAAAAAGTTCAAAAAGCCTATTCAACCCCCTCTAGGCTCCATTCACACTTCCATCCTTGCGGCGGGAGGCAATGAGGTCGTGATGGCCAATTACTTCCCTGTGTCTCTAACTGGGACAGTCAGGACTTGGTTCATGAGTCTTCTTCCTCACTCCATCTACAGTTGGGGGGGGGGGTACTACGACGCAAGTCATTGCCAATTGCAGGAGCTCCTACACTGGACCTGACACAGAGCTAGATCTTTTTGCTGTACAACAAAAGACGGGAGAGTCGCTAGGATCATTTAGCCAGCGATTCTCCCAGGTACGGAACACAGTTCCTTCAATATCCAATGCTTTTGCCATTGTCGCATTTCAACAGGGTGTTAGAGATAAGAATATGTTGGGGAAGTTGGCGACAAAAGAAGTCAACAGCGAAACGGAGCTCTTCAGCCTAACCGACAAATGTGCTAGGGCTGTAGAGGGTCGAGAGATGCACTCTAAACCAGCTCTAGAGGCTGGTAAACCCTCCTCCAAGGCTGAAGCCACTACCTCTGGCTGTGGAAAAAAGAAGAAAAAGTCTAACGGCAAAAAGAAGCCGTCGGCCGGCACACCTAGTGCTGCCGCTGCAGCTGCAGCACTGGGTGGCTGGGGGCCATTCCTCAAAAAACGTCCATGACCCCCGTCTAAAGACGGCGACGATCAAAAGATGTGGTGTCCGATTCACAAAATAGTCACCCACAATCTTGAAGACTATCGTGAGGTCTAGCGGCTCATTGAACGCAACAATGAGCACCAAGAAAGAGCCCCTTTCCATCAACAAGAAGGGAAACAGAAGGTCCAAGAAATTCCGGCTGATAAGGAGCTAGGTTTCCAAGACCCCAAGAAGGTCCTGAAGGCCGTCCACAACACTATCGATGATTATTCCGACATCTCTGACAATGAGCATTGGAAGACTCTCCATATGATATATGGAGGGTCCTTGGATATTACCTCTCAGTGCATCCTCAAGACGATGTGTCGGGAGATGGCTGTCGTAGCTCCCACCGCCAAGGCGAATCCTCATCAGAAGTGGATGGACACCCCCATCACCTTCGATGCTTCAGATTGCCCGAAGAACATGACCAGATCTGGTCATTTACCTTGCTGGTTTATCCTACCATCAACAACATCTAGCTCTACCATGTCCCGGTAGATGGGGGGGGGGGGGGCGACTCTGAATCTCCTCCACTACGCGGCATTCGTGAAGCTCCAACTCAGCCTCTTGGACCTTCGTCCCTCATGTCCTTTCTCTAGGGTAGGTCTGGGAGCTATCACTCCTCTTGGATCAATTACACTCTCGGGGACCTTCGGGACTCGAGAAAATTATAGGTCCAAGAAGTTGATCTTCGACGTTGCACAAACCAGCCTTCCCTTCAATGCCATCCTAGGCAGGCCAGCCCTGTATAGGTTCATGGCTGTAGCTCATTACGACTACTTGATGTTGAAGATGCCGACTCCTTCAGGCGTCCTCCGGATCCGAGGGGATCGCACTACGGGATTCACTGTGCTGGAAGAACTCCACGTGCTTGCAACAGTGCAGGACGAAGAATTCAGCAAGGAGCAAGCTGCCCAACCTCCGAGCTCTCGTCATCGAGGCTCAAACTCTGCACCACATGTTCAACCAAGTGGCGACACTGACATTCCTGTCAAAGTCGTCCAAATCGGTTCCGATGCTGCCTAGACCACCTGTATATCGGGAGGTCTGGACAACAAATAGGAACTCGCGCTCATCACTTTCCTCTGGGCAAATGTCGATGTGTTTGCATCACAATCATCACAGATGTATGGGATCCCTAGGGAGGTGATTGAGCACAACCTGAAGATATATCCCGACGCACGACCAATACGTCAAAGCCTCGGAAGCAATCAGTCGAGTGGTAGAACTTCATCAGACAAGAAATAAAGAAGCTGCCCAAAGCTGGTTTTATTCGGGAGGTTCATCATCCTCAGTGGCTGGCAAACCTAGTCGTTGTACCCAATGCCGGCGGGAAGCTTTGGATGTGTATAGACTAAACCACCTTAAATAAGGCATGTACTAAAGACCCATTTCCACTACCTAGGATAGATCAGATAGTGGACTTCACCTCCGGGTGTGAGCTATTGTGTTTCCTAGATGCGTATTCAAGATATCATCAGATCCAAATGTATAGGGAAGATGAAGAGCATATTGCCTTCATAACAGTAGATGGGTTGTATTGTTACAATGCTATGCCTTTTAGTCTAAAAATGCTGCTTCAACTTTTGTGCGAGCCATGCACAAAACATTTGGAGAGCTCATCAGGAACTTGGTGGAGGTCTACGTCGATGACATCATCGTGAAGGTGAAGAACAAGGAATCACTTCTTGACAACTTGCAAGCCATCTTCGACAAGCTACGCATAATGCGCACCAAGCTAAACCCGGACAAATGTGTCTTCGGGGTTAGCTCCGGAAAGCTCCCCGGATTCTTGTTGTCTCACCAAGGAATTGAGGCAAATCCGGCGAAGATCAAGGCTATTGAAGAGATGTGGCTCCAGCCCGCATCAATGATGTCCAAAAGCTAAATGGATGTCTAGTTGCGCTCAGCCAGTTCATATCAAGACTGGTAGAACGTACGCTTCCCTTCTTCAAGTTATTGAGGAAGTCCAGGCCATTCGAATTGTCCGAAGAAGCAGAAAAGGCGTTCCAAGAGCTCATGTAGCTCCTCATCACACTACCAATCTTGGTAGCTTCGGATCTTGGTGAGCCTCTTTTGCTTTAAATTTTGGCAACTACAGAGGTTGTCAGCATGGTCCTGGTCGCGAAAAGACCGGAGCCATCTTCAGTTCAGGAGTGCAGACCCCTCCGAGAGGGTTCGGAGCTACGTGAAGGCGAGTCTGGGTCCCAGCCCCCAGGCGCTAATCCTCAAGGCAGGCTGCTAGAGGATCACCTCTTTCATCCGAGGGAGTTCTCACGGTTGATCAAGAAGAGGTTCCGGACCCCTCCGGAAGGGTCTGGGAAGCTCAAGAAGAAGGTCTGGACCCCTCCGAGAGAGTCTGGGTTGATGAAGAAGAAGCTCCAGGACCTTCTGCGAAGGTCTGAACTGTCCAACAGCCAGTGTACTTCATCAGTGAAGTACTACATGATGTCAAGACTCGATATATTTAGGTGCATAAACTACTCTCTACAGTTCTTATTGCCTCAAGGAAGCTTCATCACTACTTCCAAGCCCACAAAATATTCGTAGTAACATCTTATCCACTATGTTCTATATTGCATAACCCAACTCTATGTGAAATATTGCAAAGTGGGCAACGGAGTTGGCAGAGTTCGATCTCGAATTCTTGCCTTGACATGCTATCAAGAGTCAGGCGTTGGCTGACTTTGTGACGGAGTTGACCCCTTCTTCATCAAATCCAGGGGCCACAATGAGCAGAGGCCAGAACCCAAGGTCCCAGTCTTCACCGAGCCTCACTGGACTCTCTATTTTGATGGCTCTGTGCAGAAGCAGGGGGCTAGAGCTGGAATATTTCTCCTTGACTTCAAGGCAACCAACAACGCGATGGAGTATGAAGCTCTCATCTACAGGCTCTAGGTGACTCTATCATATGGCATCAAGCAGTTGATGGTGAAGGGTGACTCGCAACTCATCATCAAGCAAGTCAAAGGTGAATGCAGTTGCAACAACCCTCAACTCGCTGCTTACCTCCTTGAAGTCCAGAAGCTGCAGAAGGACTTCGATGTCCTAGATCTCTCCATGTCCAACGTCTCAACAAAGCTGAAGCTGACAAACTCTCAGTGAAAGCTTCAACCGGAGCATAAGCTCCCGACGGAGTTTTTGTGAGGAGATTGTCAGAACCTGCCACTAAGCCTGCCGAACTGAGTGATGGGGGCGAGACCAGCACCTAGAAGTTGGCGGTCCCGGTGGCCCTGTTACCATGGCGTCCACCAAGGATCGTAGGCGTTGCAGGAAGCTTCGAGCAACCCAGCGCACAAGATACGGAAGCTCAAGTTAGCTCTGATGCATGGATCTCGGAGATATGGAGCTACTTGAAAGACACCATCCTTCCTGAAGACGGTGCTTCTCCTGATCGAATCATCAGATTGGCTAAAATATACACGCTGGTAGAAGGGGGTCTCTACCGATGTGGTGCCAACGGCATTCTAATGCGGTTTATTGCCCAGGAAGAAGGTCGCGAGCTCCTCGCGGAAATCCATGGAGGCGAGTGTGGGAACCACACGTCTTCCAGCACGTTGGTTGGTAAAGCCTTCCGACATGGCTTTTACTGGCCTACAACATTCTAGGATGAAGTTGAGCTGGTACAAAAGGGTGAAGCCTGCCAGTTCCACGCCAAACAAATTCACACACCGGCTCAGTCACTGCAAATGATATCTCCTACATGGCCATACGCTGTGTGGGGGATGGACATTTGGGACCTTTCCCAAAATCCGTCGGAGGTTACAGGTTCCTATATGTCGCCATCGACAAGTTCACTATGTGGCGGGAAGCTACTCCAGTTTTGACGATTAATAAGCAATCTGCAATCAAGTTCTTGAAGTCCATAGTCTGCAGATTTGGAGTTCCGAACAGAGTCATCACTGACAACAGAACCCAATTCACAAGTGAAGTATTCCAATAATATTGTGAATACCTCGACATACAAGTGAGCTATGCATCAGTAGCTCACCCGACGAGTAATGGCCAAGCTGAGAGGGAAAACGTAGAGATACTAAAAGGACTCAAGAAGGGCACATATGAGCGCCTAAAGAAACACGGAGGCAACTGGATAGAGGAGCTTTGTGAGACCTATGTGTGCTGAATACATTGGCTATGGCGATAAAAGTTTTGAATACTACCAAAACACCTTTATCATCTAGGTCCGAGCTCCAGCAGGGTCCGATGATAGGTCCGTCTTGTTTTGGGTAGCTACGGCAAGGTCTGACACTAGGTCCGACTTCTTTGTCTAGGTCTGAATAGCTTTGGTTAGCTCTGGCTCTAGGTTCAACTAGCTTTGGTAAGCTCCAGCGCTAGGTCCGACTAGCTTTGGTAAGGTTTGGTGCTAGGTCCTGCTAGCTTTGGTAAGCTCCGGTTCAAGGTCCGGTTAGTTTTGGCAAGGTTCGGAGTTTGATCACAGTGGTTGTACTTTTAACTTACAATGTTTCGAAATTGCTTTTTGGATTATGGAAACTTTGCTTAGTATTCTTTTACTATGTTTTTGGTGTGTTTTGGTGGTTATGGCTGATATCGTTTCGCTATGGTTTGCAACACACTTATGTGAGGTGCTCACGTAAGGTTTTGTTGTTTTGAAACTAACGAGAGTCAAGTCAAGGATTTGTGCTCATAACTATTGGTTGTTTGTTCATGTGCAAGTGTTGCTTGAGTTCAAGACATGGCTCATGACGGGATCCATTGAACTAGTCTTAGGGAGAAGATGAAGTTCAACAACCAAGTTCGAGAGGAATTGTGGTTGAGTTGATCGAGAGGTCGTGCAACATGTTTGAATCAAGAACAATGCATATGAAGGTATCATGGACGTTGTTGGAAGGTGTTTGCACGTGTGCAAGGAGTGCATGGACGTGGCTACATGGTTCTGAGGCATGATGAAGAGATGTGGACTTAAAGAATTGGTCGGAAAGGTCCAACTGACTAGGTTATGGACTCAGGCTGCGGCTGAGTCGTGTTTTACTCAAATATGGAAAGTTTTAAGTTGGTTATGATAGGATTTCGTGTGGGTCATGAACTTGAGTTGTTTTAGGAATGTGGGATACATTCCTAAGGTGTTTGGAAGTCTTAAGATTGCTTCTATCTGCATATAGAAGAGTCTTGAGAAGTTATGGAAAGTTTTGATTCGTGAATTGAGTAGGATTAGAGTCCTAGTTAAGTTTGGGTTGGCCTAAGGGCTGGTCATATAAACAAGGGAGGCCAGAGCTCGTGGTGCACGACTTTGGGGTTGTTCCTCTTGTGGTTTGATCAATAAAATTTGTAGTTTGAAGGAATTTTTGGTCCTTGTTCGTCCGACTTGTTTTTGTCAAGTCTTTCTTGTCGAGTTTCTGCACAACACAACCTTTCTTTGGTGGTTTTAAATTTGTGGTTTCCGATCTACACGAGTTTCTTTGCAGTATTCCAGAACTGTTTTTCTGGGGTAGGACAGATTGACCTTTGTTCGATCTTTCGATCGTAACTTGAGTTTCTCTCGATAGATTTTTGTGATTCTTGTTGTGACGTCTTTGTGACTTGATTCTCTACTATCTATACTATTTTTGTCAGAGTTGAACATGTTTAGATTAGTCGCACACATGGTTTCTTAAACAGATCAATTTCCTGCCGAGGGGTGTTTTCGTTGCTTCCGCTGAAAAATTTTAATCTACCATTCACCCCCCCCTCTGGTATCAGAGCCACGGTGCTCTAATATTTGTGACTTGCATGTGTTTTTGACTAATCATCATGGAGAAATACTCTGCAAAACCTTGTGTTTTTAGTGGTATTGATTTTCAGGTTTGGAAAGCACGTATGGAAGCTTTCATCCAGGCACAAGGCTTCGCAATATGGGAGAAGGTGTACAAGACTTACGACGTGCTGCTAAACGATCAAGTCACGTATACAAACTTAAGAGATGCCGACAACAACAACAAAGCCCACAACTTGATAATCCAAGGACTAACTTAGAGCGACTTCGACCGTGTTGCACACCTTTGATCGGCGTACGATGTGTGGAGAGCACTTTGTGACTACGATGAAGGATTTAACACGATCAAAGAGGTAAGACAGGATATGTTCAAGAAAGAATACATGTTCTTTGAGATGCAACCCGGTGAGTCCATTGATGACCTCTTTGCTCACTTTAATAAAATTCTTAGCAACTTGCGTAGTGTCAATGTTAATTTTTTAGATGTTGTAAATGCTAGGCAATTACTAAGTGCATTAGACATGTCAATTTGGGAGATGAAAGTCACACCTATTCATGAATCTACTGTCATGAGTTCACTTACGTTAGATGTGTTATATTCTAAATTGAAAACTCATGAAATTGACATAATCTCACGTAAGAACCCCAACAAGTCTCTTGCATTTGTTTCTCAACGTGATATGCCTAGCTCCGGCTAATCTTCATCTAGCAATACACTTGCTTTGCTGTCTTCACTAACCCTAGAACAGATTGAAGAATTTTCAGAAGAGGAGCTAGCACTCATCTCTACTCGGTTCTAAAAAACATTGCAAAATATGAGAACTAGAAGGAGAGGAAGCTCCAGATCTCAACGATGCTTTGAATATGGTAAGACAGGACACTTTTGTACAGATTGCCCTAATATTTCAGGTCCTACTACCTGTGAAGAGAAGCAAAACAAAGTCAAGACCACCTCTGGAAACTCAAACAAGATAAAGAAGGGTTCTATAGGACGTGAGATGATAAACAGCTTCATCACCGCACTTCAAGAACTCAGTTCAAGTGATGTAGACATTGGAAGTGATAAAGATGATGACGATCTGGCCAACTTATGCTTCATGGCAGGCAAAACAAGAACAAAATCAAGTCAGGAGGATGCAGAACACAACAGTGACGATGATAAGGTATGTTCTACCTGTAATGAAATATGCGATGCAATTTCTCGTGCAACTATTGTTGTCAAGAAAAATGAGAAAAAGCTTAGGGATAATGCTGCTAAAATTGAATCACTAGAATCTGAAATCAACCGTTTAAAAACATTGATTCCTAGTGATGATACATGTTCCTCATGTGACTTAATCTATGAACAATTGTCCATATTAAGAAGTGCTCACTCCTCCACTCTAGATAGACTTGATGAAGACATTGAAAAGAACAAAAACCGTCTGATTTTAATGTCAAAAACTTAAAAGATGCTTATTGTTCTACAGATGTGTAACACCCTCATTTTCATGCATCGTGCCCAACATACATTCATATACATGTTTAATATTAATCCACATAAAGAGGAATGAGTTTAAAATTGATTCGGAACAAAACCACACTTAAAATTCTGGAAAGTGCGAACTAGTCCGATTTTGGTGAGGACTAGTCCGATTTCTCTCTGAACTCCGTCGGACTTGTCCGTTATTGCTGCAGACTAGTCCGTTTTTGCCTCTGGACACTTTCGGACTTGTCTGGTCTTATGCGGACTAGTCCGGTGTTCCATGAATCCTTGAAAATTTGCTAAGTCCCTGGACTTGTTCGGACTAGTCAGTGTTCCAGCGGACTTGTCCGTTTTCCTCTCTGACTAAAGTTGGACTTGTCCGATTTTTGGCCAGAGCTGTCCGATTTCTCTCTGGACAACTTCGGAATAGTCCGGTCCTTGTCAGACTTGTCCGATATTTCATGACTCCAAATTTATATTTTGTTTTACGACTTGTTTTATGGGTTTCATGTTAAGTGGGCCTAGGGGCGTCGTGCCCTTTTAGAGCCCATGTGGGACTCTAAACCGGCCTCCACTCATCTCAAACTCGAAATCCATCTAACCCTAGCCTCCACCTCTATATAAAAAGCCCCACCCCTTGGCTTGACATCTATTTGCCACTTTTCCACCCCACCCAAACCCTAGTTCGTGGAGAGCCACCATCAAGGAGGGAGGAGGAGATCCCAAGCAAGAAGAAGAAGAGGAGGAAACGAAAGAGGATCAAGATCTCCATCAAGTTTCGTTCTTCATCACCAACCCTAGATCATCAAGATCCAAGTGTTGCCTCCAAGATCCTTGATTCATTGGAGTCCTAAACACCTGGTATACCTTCTATTCTCTTTTTCTTACGTGAATTCAATCCCAAGTCTCCAAATTCATGTTGATATAGAAAACCCTAATTTGATGATCTCGCAAAGTGCGGACTTGTTCGGTCCCTAGCGGACTAGTCCAATTTTTCTGGTTAATTTCTGTTGAATTAATTCTAAAATTAGATCTAATCACATCCAAACCTGTATAAACTTGTTAAAAGCTATTAGAACTAGTTAGTGATCATTAAAAGCAATCTATTAACAAGTTATACCTTGCATTTGCATTAATCATGCATGTCGTGTCATATTGAGTAATATTTGTGCACTCTTTGATTGTGTTTCTTGTCTTGTATGTCTAATGTGTGGATTAGACGGATTTGCGCTAGAGAGTGCCACGGAGGATCTACAGCACCAAGAGTTTGAATATTTTGACCCGAACCAATCCCAAGAGCAAGACAAGTGTCCTTGAAGCATATTGATCCTCATTGACAATAAATTTTTTGCTTGTAAAACTGCATACTTGTGTCAATTTGATGGGAAATACTATGATAGGAAGTTTGCTAGATTTGTTTAACCACCCTTGTCACCTGGAATTCATGGTAGAGAGTCAGAATGGGCTTTTTACCTTTTTGCTTCGCTTAATCAACTGGGATGGGAAAACAACTATACCACTCAATTTAATTATGCAAGGATGAGATTATGGTTAACATGAACTGTTTAATATGATATGGTAATGGGTGATCTAAACAAGCCTGGTACATGGATGGGTTGGATGTTATGGTGCTTTTGTTTGCTTTAGATCTAAGGACAAGTTCATAGAGCGACCATGCAGGATTTACAGTGCCACCATGAGGCCAAGTATGGGTGTGGCGTAGTTGATTAATTAGGGCTTTGCCAGTGCTATTTGGACCATTATGGATGCTCGGGGAAGGGGTAGTTGGATTGGGTTTGTTGATGATTGGTGGGACTACCCTGGGATCCGAATGGCTCAAGAGGGGGCCCTTGGTTGTAGATGTGCTCAGTTGGAGACATCGCCACCGGTGAAACCTCAGTGGGGTCTAAATAGGCTAGTAATCCCTTTGTAAAGGCTATTTTGTGATCTCTTGGCCACACACCTACGGAAGTGTGAGACGACATAATTGAGATTCTATAGTCATCGAAAGGTGATAAAATCACAAACACGTGGGTAAAGCGGTACAACCTCCAGAGTGTGTCTAAAACTATCATGATAGTCATGCTCCCGGTTATGAGCAACCTGGGCCCTCACATGATTAGAGGAAACTTCGCTTTGGGATGGTTAATGTTTGGTAATGGTTAATGGATTAATTTTTGGGATTGAATATGGTTATTGGCAATGGTGAAATCTGGTAATGAATTATGGACTGGTATTATGATGACTATATGGTTTATGATGGGATTACTTCACATACATATAATATATTGCTTTCCAAATTTTTTAATGTACTTTTCAGCACTTAGCCATTATTATATTCGTCATTTGAATCAGCTACATGTCGTACTTTCCACACTTGCTGAGTATGACATGTACTCACTCTTGCAATTCCCCCCAACAGTTGCAGGTCAGGATTGGGAATTTAATGGCGATAATGCGGAGTTCTAGGTCGTGTCCACAATTAGCTTGCATGTGGTGTTGCATGGAGCTGCGCTATACCCTATTGCTATCCTGCTTAGCTGTTTAGTTTTCTTAGTTTGCCTACCAGCTTAGTTTGCTTAATTAGTTTATTTCCACTGCATTAGTTGAACTCGTCATTAATAATCATTAGAGTTTGTATTTGAGAATATTCTGAATTTGAAACAAGAGTGGTTAATTAATCTTGTTCTGTGGTAATTTTCTATATATCCTTTTGTGAATGCACTTGTGTATGTGTGTTTAACGTCCTGGGCACACATATGCGTTCACTTGGTTCATTTTCGGGGCCGGGTGTCATAGATTGGTATTAGAGCCACAGGTTGACCGTAGGATGCAGCCTAGATAGAATGGACACTTTAGAGCATATAAGAGCACTCATGAATCGATGTGTTTTTTGTTTAGTGTGTTGTTTGCTATATATATTGGTTGCTTGTGTGCTTAATAGAGGATTTTGGGATGCTTTAGCATTGCCATGTCCACCTAGGCTAGTATAGCTAGTTGTTTAGTTTCATATCCCTTGATGCATTTAGTTGGGGACATTTCTAAATTCTTACCTATTGCTTTTCTTCAGATGGTGAGGACTTGCAACCAAAGGGACGTCAATGATGAGGAGGAGAACCATGGAGCACCTCAGAACAACAATGGACAAGGACCTTCTCATGGAGCTATGAGTATCGAGCAGCTTTTGGCTATGCAAAACCAGCTCATGTAGACCATGATACAAACTATGGGACAGCTGCAGGCCAGCAACACCAACAATGAGCCCCACATTCCTCCACCGCCACCCCCACCTCCTCATAACCGGTTGGGAGAGTTTATGAGGACTAGGCCGCCAACCTTTGCTCAAGCCGCTGACCCTATGGATGCAGATGGTTGGCTCAAGTCCGTGGAGAAGAAGCTTGCTATTGTCCAATGCAGTGACCGGGAGAAGGTCTTATTTTCTTCTCATCAACTAGTTGGAGCAGCTGCGGATTGGTGGGATTCTTATTGCAATGCTCATGAGAATCAGGAGGGGATCACTTGGGCCGATTTCAAGGTGAGTTTTCGTTCCCATTATGTGCCTGAGTGTGTCATGATCTTGAAGAGGCAAGAATTTGAGAACTTGAGGCAAGGAAGATCGATTGTGGGTAAATATCTCAATAAATTCACTCAACTTTCAAGGTATGCCCCTGAAGATGTGAGTTGGTACAGCCGGAAGCAATATTTGTTCATGAGAGGTTTGAACAATGAGATCCAAGTGCAATTGCTCACCTATGATTATGCCAATCTTCATAAGCTTGTGGACAAAGCGATTGTGGTTGAGTACAAGATTCGTGAGATGGACCAAGATAACAAGAGGAAGGTGCCATATCAAGGACAGCCGCAAGGAAGTAATGTGCGCCCTTGATTTGCACCTCCTAATGCACCATATTACAGCTCCTCTACTCCTATATAGCGCCGTGGTTATGCACCGCGCCCAGCTCAGTTTGTGCAGCAGCGCCCTGTTATGCAAGCACCTAGGCCTCCGATGCCATATGCACCTCGTGCTAATTTTCCTGGTGCAAATGTTCAGAACCAAGCTTGCCCCAATAATCCCGGTGGAGTAAAGAAGTGCTATACTTGTGGAGAATCTGGACACTTTGCCCATCAATGTCCTAAGTCAGGCCTTGGTCAAGGAAGCAATGCGCGGAGGCAAAACCCAAGACCCAATGGAGGACAACCGCAAGGGAACCGGGGACAACAGAATTTTGCTCGTGGCAATGTGAACCATGTCTCTCTAGAGGATGCTCAACAAGCGGATGACGTGGTCATTGGTATGTTTCTCGCCAACTTCAACCCCGCAACTATGTTGTTCGATTCTGGAGCATCGCACTCATTCATTGCATCAAAATATGTTGCCAAATATAGTTTGCCTATCTCTCATATGAAGTTTACTCTATTGGTTAAGTCTCCTGGAGGAGAGATGAGGAAAATATAGTATGTCCAAAAGTAAGCCTTAGAATAAGGGGGGTAGACTTCTCCGCCAACCTCATTGTTTTGGACTCTCAAAGATTGGACATTATACTTGGTATGGACTGGTTGAGTGTGCCACGAAAACGATACAGTTGACCAATGAGGAAGGGATCACTGTAGAATTTGAAGCATCTCAAACCGCACCAAAGCAATTGGAGTTGGATCATATGGACGGTGCTGTAACTGAGGAGATTTTGGTGGTGTGTGAATTTTTGGATGTTTTTCCGGACGAGTTGACAGGTATGCCACCTGATCGAGACATTGAGTTTGTTATTGATTTAATACCTAGAACTGCACCTATAGCTAAGAGATCATATAGGATGCCTCTTATGAAATTAGCGGATCTCAAGAAGCAAATTCAAGAGCAACTAGAGAAGGGTTTCATTCGGCCCAGCTCTTCACCTTGGGGAGCGCCCATTCTATTTGTGGACAAGAAGGATGGATCCCAATGGATGTGCGTATATTACCGAGCTCTCAATGAGGTAACAATCAAGAACAAGTGCACCTTGTCACGCATAGAAGACTTGTTTGATCAGATGAAGGGTGCTTGTGTCTTCTCTATGATTGATTTGAGGTCGGGATACTTTCAAATGAAGATTAGACTATTGGACGTACCCAAGACAGCTTTTAGGACGCGGTATGGATCTTATGAGTACACCATGATGTCCTTTGGATTGACTAATGCACCTACATACTTTATGTACCTCATGAACAAGGTCTTCATTGAGTACTTGGATAGGTTCGTTGTGGTGTTTATTGATGACATTATGATCTACTCAAAGGATGAGAAGGAACATGAGGAACACATGAGGCTTACATTGCATAAATTGAGGGAGCATCAATTGTATGCCAAGTTTAACAAGTGTCAGTTTTGGTTGAGAGAGGTGTCGTTTTTGGGTCATATCATCTCAGGAGGAGGAGTATCGGGATATTACCGTCGGTTCATCAAGGACTTCTCCAAGATAGCCAAGCCAATGACGGAATTGCTAATAAAGGATAAAGCTTTCCATTGGACTCAAGCTTGTCAAGAAAGTTTTGAGGATTTGAAGAAGAGGTTAACTACAACCCCAGTTTTGATATTGCCGGATGTAAGCAAGAGTTTTGATATTTATTGTGATGCATCGAGACAAGGACATGGATGCGTGCTTATGCAAGAAGGTCAAGTGGTTGCATATGCATCAAGGCAATTGAAGAAACATGAACAGAATTATCCAACGCGTGATTTGGAACTTGCAGACGTGATACACGCATTAAAAATTTAGAGACACTACATCCTTGGACATAGGTGTGAAATTTATACGGATCACAAGAGTCTTAAGTATATTTTCACACAAACAGATCTGAATTTGAGGCAACGGAGATGGTTGGAGCTCATCAAAGATTATGATTTGGGGATCAACTATCATCCGGGAAAGGCCAATGTAGTGGCCGATGCTTTGAGTAGAAAAGGAGCAAGTTATCAACTCACAGTTCGAGAGTTACCATCCGAGTTATGTAAAGAGTTTGAATGGTTGAACCTTGGATTTGTAAATGAGATGGAGATGATGGAGTTAAACCCAACATTGGAGCAAGAAATCCGGGAAGGTCAAACTAAGGATGAGGAAATTCAAGAAATCAAGGAAAGGGCCCAAGAGGGGAGAGAATTCAGATTCGATGAGGATGAACATGGTACCTTATAGTTGGGAAAAAGGATTGTCGTGCCTAATGTGAAGCATATTCGGGAGAGGATATTAAAAGAGGCACATGACTCACCTTACTCAATTCACCCTGGTTGTATGAAGATGTACAAAGACTTGAAGACTTGCTATGGGTGGGATAGCATGAAAAAGGACATAGCTGAATATGTAGCATTGTGTGATGTGTGTCAACGGGTCAAGGCGAAACATCAAAAGCCAGTTGGACTATTGCAACCATTAAAGATTCCGGAGTGGAAGTGGGAAGAGATCGGTATGGACTTCATAGTTGGTTTACCACGTACTCAGTCTGGTTACGACTCAATTTGGGTAATTGTGGATCGGTTAACTAAGTCAGCCCACTTTATTCCCGTCAAGACCACCTATAATGGAGAGAAATTGGTGGAACTGTATATTGGAAGAATAGTATGTTTGCAGGGAGTTCCGGAGAAGATATTCTCGGATAGAGGTTCACAATTTAACTCTAGATTATGGCAGAAATTGCATGAAGCATTGGGAACATGGTTAAATTTTAGTTCAGCATATCACCCTCAAACGGATGGACAAACCGAGAGGACCAATCAAATTTTGGAGGACATGTTAAGAGCTTGTGTCTTGAAGCATGGGAAAAGTTGGGACAAGAGCTTGCCATATGCAGAATTTTCCTATAACAATAGTTACCAAGCAAGTTGGAAAATGTCACCATATGAAGCGCTTTATGGAAGGAAGTGTAGGACACCTTTATTCTGGAATGAGGCAGGAGAAACTCAAGTATTTGGTCCGGATGTGTTGCAAGAAGCCGAAAAGCAAGTCCAAATAATTCATGAAAACTTGAGGGCTGCCCAATCAAGACAAAAAGGCTATGCGAACAATAGGAGAAGGAAATTAGCCTTTGAAGTGGGAGACTTTGTTTACCTCAAGGTGTCACCGATGAGGGGTCAAAAGAGGTTTAACATAAGAGGCAAGCTAGCACCTCGCTACATTGGACCATTCAAGATTTTGGACAAAAGAGGAGAAGTAGCGTATAAGTTGGAGATGCCAACTGATCTTTTAGATGTACATGATGTCTTTCATGTTTCCCGGCTCAAAAAGTGTTTGAGAGTACCAAAAGAACAAGTGGCAGTAGAGGAATTGGAATTAGAGGCAGATTTGACCTATGCCAAACAACCGAACAAAATTTTGGAAAACAAGGAGAGAGTCACAAGGAACAAGGTGATTCGATGGTGTAAAGTTCAATGGAAGCACCACATAGAAAAAGAAGCAACATGGGAGTTAGAGGATGATCTCAAGAAGGAATTTGCCTATCTCTTCTCTTCCACGTCGAATCTCGAGGGTGGGATTCATTTTAAGAGGGGTAGGTTTGTAACACCCTCATTTTCATGCATCATGCCCTACATACATTCATATACATATTTAACATTACTCCACATAAAGAGGAATGAGTTTAAAATTGACTTGGAACAAAACCGCACTTAAAATTCTGGAAAGTGCGGACTAGTCCGATTTTGGTGAGGACTAGTCCGATTTCTCTCTGACCTTCGTCGGACTTGTCTGCTTTCGCTGTAGACTAGTCCGATTTTGCCTCTGGACACTTTCGGACTTGTCCGGACTTATGTGGACTAGTCCGGTGTTCTAAGAATCCTTGAAAATTTGCTAAGTTCCTGGACTTGTCCGTACTAGTCCGGTGTTCCAGTGGACTTGTCCGTTTTCCTCTCTGACTAAAGTCGGACTTGTCTGATTTTTTGCCAGAGTTGTCTGATTTCTCTCTGGACAACTTTGGACTATTCCGGTTCTTGTCAGACTTGTCCGATATTTCGCGACTCCGAATTGGTCTTTTGTTTTACGACTTGTTTCTTTGGTTTCACGTTAAGTGAGCCTAGGGACGTTGTGCCTAACTCTTTTAGAGCCCATGTGGGACTCTAAACCGGCCTCTACTCATCTCAAACTCGAAATCCATCTAACCCTAGCCTCCACCTCTATATAAACAGCCCCACCCCTTGGCTTGACATCTATTTGCCACTTTTCCACCCCACCCAAACCCTAGTTGGTGGAGAGCCACCATCAAGGTGGGAGGAGGAGATCCCAAGCAAGAAGAAGAAGAGGAGGAAACGAAAGGGGATCAAGATCCCATCAAGTTTTGTTCTTCATCACCAATGCATCTCCAATTTCATCACCAACCCTAGATCATCAAGATCCAAGTGTTGCCTCCAAGATCCTTGATTTATTGGAGTCCTAAACACCTGGTATACCTTCTATTCTCTTTTTCTTACGTGAATTCAATCCCAAGTCTCCAAATTCACGTCGATCTAGAAAACCCTAATCTGCCGATCTTGCAAAGTGCGGACTTGTCCTGTCCCTAGCGGAATAGTGCGATTTTCCTGGTTAATTTCTATTGAATTAATTTTAAGATTAGATCTAATCACATCCAAACCTGTATAAACTTGTGAAAAGCTATTTGAACTAGTTAGTAATCATTAAAAGCAATCAATCATGCATGTCATGTCATATTGAGTAATATTTGTGCACTTTTTGATTGTGTTTCTTGTATTGTATGTTTATTGTATGGATTAGATGGATTTGCGCTAGAGAGTGCCGCAGAGGATCTACAGCACAAAGAGTTTGGAGATTTTGACTCGAACCAATCCCAAGAGCAAGGCAAGTGTCCTTGAAGCATATTAATCCTGTTTGACAATAAATGTTTTGCTTGTAAAACTGCATGCTTGTGTCAATTTGATGGGAAATCCTATGATAGGAAGTTTGCTAGATTTGATTAACCACCCTTGTCACCTCGAATTCATGGTAGAGAGTCGGGATGGGCTTTTTACCTTTTTTCTTCGCTTAATCAATTGGGATGGGAAAACAACTATACCACTATATTTAATTATGCATGGATGAGATTATGGTTAACATGAACTGTTTAAAATGATATGGTAATGGGTGATCTAAGCAAGCCTGGTACGTGGATGGGTTGGATGTTATGGTGGTTTTGCTTGCTTTAGATCTAAGGACTGGTTCGTGGAGCGACCATCCAAGATTTATGGTGCCACCACGAGGCCAATTATGGGTGCGGCGTAGCTAATTAATTAGGGCTTTGTCATTCTATTTGAACCATTATGGATGCTCGGGGAAGGGGTAGTCGGATTGGGTTTGTTGATGATTGGTGGGACTACCCTGGGATCCGAATGGCTCAAGAGGGGGGCCCTTGGTTGGAGATGTGCTCAGTTGGAGACATCGCCACCGGTGAAACCTCAATGGGGTCTAAATAGGCTAGTAATCCCTTTGCAAAGACTATTTTGTGATCTCTTGGCCACACACCTACGGAAGTGTGAGACGGCATAATTGAGATTCTATAGTCATCGAAAGGTGATAAAATCACAAACACGTGGGTAAAGCGGTAAAACCTCTGCAGAGTGTGTCTAAAACTATCATGATAGCCGTGCTCCCGGTTATGAGCAACCTGGACCCTCACATGATTAGAGGAAACTTCATTTTGGGATGGTTATGTTTTGGTAATGGTTAATGGATTAATTTCTGGTATTGAATATGGTTATTGGCAATGGTGAAATCTGGTATATGGATAATGGTAATGAATTATGGACTGGTATTATGATGACTATATGGTTTATGATGGGATTACTTCACATACATATAATATATTGCTTTCCAAATGTTTTAATGTACTTTTCAGCACTTAGCCATTATTATATTCATCATTTTAATAAGCTACATGTCATACTTTCTACACTTGCCGAGTATGATATGTACTCACTCTTGCAATTCCCCCCAACAGTTGCAGGTCAGGATTGGGAGTTTAATGGCGATAATGGGGAGTTCTAGCTCGTGTCCACCGTCAGCTTGCCTATGGTGTTGCATGGAGCTACACTATACCCTATTGCTATCCTGCTTAGCTGTTTAGTTTTCTTAGTTTGCGTAGCTGCTTAGTTTGCTTAATTAGTTTATTTCCGCTGCATTAGTTGAACTCATCATTAATAATCCTTAGAGTTTGTATTCAAGAATATTCTGAATTTGAAATAAGAGTTGTTAATTAATCTTGTTATGTGGTAATTTTCTGTATATCCTTTTGTGAATGCACTCGTGTATGTGTGTTGAATGTCCTGGGCACATATATGCGTTCACTTAGTTCATTTTCGGAACCGAGTTCTGCATGTGACAATCTTGATAAGGAATTAAAAGATGCAATGAATGAAATTTCTATTCTAAACAATGCTTTACGTTCTCATGAGGTTAAATATTGTTCCAATTGCAAACTAAAAGGAATAACTTCATGTCAAAACTGCCTAGTTTTGTCTAAAAAACTTGATGACATGAATAAGACAGTAGAGCAGTTTTCTATTGGGAACAAAAATATAAACTTGCTACTGAATTCATCCAAATCTTGCAATGATAAAACAAGTTTAGGTTTTGGTTCTCATGCTCATGCTAAAGCACATCCACCTAAAATTGTAAAGTCATTAGGAAGTGGTTTGATTAAAACAGTTCGTCAACCAAAAGGGGTGGTTTTTAAATATACAAGAGTGATGTCACGTTCGGTTTCAAATAAACATACTGCATGCTCATCTAGACATGAACACAAAGTTAAATTTCGTTGTACCTATTGTGGTAGAGATGGTCATGTCATAGATTTTTGTTATAGACCAGCTAAACAACATAAAAAGAAAAGAATGCAAGCTAGATCTTATAACTCTCATGCAAAATTTGCTGCACATACTAAACCGAATGTCTGGAACATGCAACCTGCTGTAATGAGTCAAAAACATTCAAAGTTTATCTCTGGAGCTTCAGTTTTTACCTCCGGACCTTCTGTTTTTGCCTCTGGAGCTACTGATTTTTGTGCTACACAAGTAACACCTTATAGGTCAGTAGTTAAGAACAAAAAATCTCAAACTTTGACTCATAAACCTGCTGTTTTATCTTAGCTTTCTCGTGTTTTCTTGTGCACTAAGATAGGTAAAACACCATATGAGCTCTGGTTTGGATATGGTCCTAGTGTTACACACTTTCGGGTCTTTGGTTGCAAATGCTTTGTTAAAAACATGGTACTCTTGATAAATTTGAACCTAGATCCATTGATGGCATTTTTCTTGGTTATCCATCTCATACTAGGGGCTACCTTGTGCTTTTACTTGACACTAACAAAATTGTGGAGACTTGTGAGGTGTCTTTTGATGAAGCTAGCCCAGGTACTAGCTCAAACATTGCAGGTTCGGATCCATATCCTTAGGGGGAGGGTATTTTCAAAGAAGAAGAAGAAGAGTCAGTGATATTGCCTGCGTGTCCAGCTCCGAACTTTGAACAAACTCTGACTACCATATTTGCTAGTCATGATTTTTCACAAGGCACAAGGTCATCAATCTGTGATGAACCTGATGAAGAAGAAGCTTGTGAGATATCTGTTCCCCTACGGATTTACAAGAATCATCCCCCGCAACAAATAACTAGAAGCTTGCATGAACGAGTTCCAAGATCCAGGTTTTCCGACCCCAATTGTCATGCTCATTCTGCTTTTGTCGCTTCCTTTTGAACCCAAAGATATATCACACGCACTCACTAATGAACCTTGGATTATTGCCATGCAAGAAGAGTTAGAAAATTTTGAAATAAATAATGTTTGGAAACTTGTACCTCCACCTTAATGTCACACTATAATTGGAACTAAATGGGTGTTTAAAAATAAACCAAGTGAGGATGGGGTTGTGGTTAGAAATAAGGCTAGCTTGGCTGCTCAAGTTTTCACACAAATTGAAGGTCTAGATTTTGATGAAACTTGTGCTCCTGTTGCTAGATTAGAAGCCATAAGAATTTTTTTAGCTTTTGCTACACCTAAAGGTTTCAAGTTATATCAAATGGACGTAAAAGTGCTTTTCTTAATGGCTACATAGATGAGGAGGTTTATGTTAAGCGACCACCTGGTTTTGAAAATCCAGATTTTCCTAATCATGTTTCCAAACTGACTAAAACCCTGTATGGTCTAAAACAAGCTTCTAGATCATGGTATGATAGGTTAAAAACATTGTAACTTGAAAAGTTGTTTACCATGGGCAAGGTTGATAAAACCCTTTTTGTGTTTAAGCATAGAAATGACTCATTATTCGTTCAAGTGTATGTGATGATATTATCTTTGGTTGTGCTTCTCATGATCTTGTGTCCAAGTTTTCAGCAATGACGAGTTTAGAATTTTAAATGAGTATTATGGGCGAACTCACTTTTTGGGGCTGCAAATTAAGCAAACTAAGGAGGGAACCTTTGTGCATCAAACGAAGTATACAAGAGACCTTCTTAAGTGCTTCAACATGGACAAAAGCAAGCCTCTTCGGACACCAATGGGAACAACACCAACACTTGAACTTGATGAAGATGGTGAAGCCGTTGATAAAAAAGAATATAGAAGCATGATCGGATCGCTTTTATACCTCATGGCATCAAGACCGGACATACAATTCAACGTATGTCTTTGTGCACGGTTTCAAGCTTCCCCACGTGCTTCACATCGTCAAGCCGTCAAAAGGATTCTCAGGTACTTACATGGAACTCAAGAATTTGGCATTTTTCTTCCTTGTTCCTCAACCGTTACTTTGAAAGTTTTTTCGGATGCTAGTTTTGGCGTTGTAGGATTGATAGGAAAAGTACTTTCAGTTCTTGTCATTTTCTTGGTAATTCACTTGTTGCTTGGTCCTCTAGAAAACAAAGTTTTGTTGCACAATCTACAGCTAAATCTGAATATGTAGCTGTTGCTAGTGCTTGCTCACAAATTCTTTGGATTGTTCAAACACTTAAGGACTATGGGGTTGATCTATATAGTGTTCCATTGTTTTTTTGATAACACTGGCACCATTTGCATTGCTAAAAACCCCGTGCAACATTCTAGAACTAAGCACATTGATAATAGGTATCACTTTATCTGTGAAAATGTTAAAAAAGGAAATATTGTGCTTCACCATGTAGATACCGAACAACAATTGGCTGACATTTTTACAAAACTTTTGGATTTAACTCGTTTTTGTTACAGTCGTAGTAAAATAGGGGTTATGCATCCTCATGGCTTAAATTGAGGCGGAGCTTTCAAATTTGGGATCTGAATTTAAAAATAATGAGCATAATATTTCATACATATATGACTTTGTGATTCTTTATACATGCTGAAAGTTCATACTACATTACTCGTGTTATACATTTTGTAGTTTTTGCCATGACTAGTAACTAGAATAATTACTTACATTGATCGAACTTTCTTGCTATTTTGAACTTGTTTCATGCTCATAGGTGCTTTTAAAAGAATTAATCAAGTAAGCAACTCACATATTGAGTTTTGTTATATGAGAAAAGATCAAGAGAATATGTATGCATCACACTTCTTCTTTTGAGATGGCTTATCATTGCACTTAGATATGAACTTGGAAGAAGTTGTGGATGACTAAAACCATGTCCATAAGCTTCTGATTGTCAAATGACATAGGCATGGCTTGGTTGGTTAGAATAAGGCATATGCACATATAATCTCTTGCATATATCATATGATCTAAATTTGTGCTTTGAAAAATAATAAAATGCAGCAACAAGTGTCATGCTTTCAGGTTTTAAAATCTTTAAGTTTGTGAGATCATGACTTGCTTAAATTGAAAATTACATTTGATCTCTAGAATGGCTTACACTATTTTATGTATCTCATTGTTGTGATAGTGTAAGTTACTTGATAGTATGACTTGGATGAGCTTTTTTTTATATGTATATGTTATAATGTGCTCATAAGAAATTAAAATTTCTCTTTTGTACCTTGCTGAATACATTTTCAAACGGGGAGAAGTATGCAAGAGGGAGAAATTTATTTCTATCTCATTTGATTTTCAAAAAGGGGGAGAAATTGTTTTCAAAACTTTTCATGCCAATGTTCGAATTTTAAGTGATGTTGCCAATGCATTCATTAATGGGGAGATTGTAAGACCTATGTGTGCTGAATACATTGGCTATGGTGATAAAAGTTTTGAATACTACCAAAACACCTTTATCATCTAGGTCTGAGCTCCAGCAAGGTCCGACGATAGGTCCGGCTTGTTTTGGGTAGCTCCGGCAAGGTCCGATGCTAGATCCGACTTCTTTGTCTAGGTTCGACTAGCTTTGGTTAGCTCCAGCTCTAGGTCCGACTAGCTTTGGTAAGCTCTGGAGCTAGGTACGACTAGCTTTGGTAAGTTTCAGTGCTAGGTCCTGCTAGCATTGATAAGCTCCAGTTCAAGTGTGAGACGGCATAATTGAGATTCTATAGTCATCGAAAGGTGATAAAATCACAAACACGTGGGTAAAGCGGTACAACCTCTAGAGTGTGTATAAAACTATCATAATAGCCGTGCTCCCGGTTATGAGCAACCTGGACCCTCACATGATTAGAGGAAACTTCGTTTTGGGATGGTTATGGTTTGGTAATGGTTAATGGATTAATTTCTGGTGTTGAGTATGGTTATTGGCAATGGTGAAATCTGGTATATGGATGATGGTAATGAATTATGGACTGATATTATGATGACTATATGGTTTATGATGGGATTACTTCACATACATATAATATATTGCTTTTCAAAATTTTTAATGTACTTTTCAGCACTTAGCCATTATTATATTCGTCATTTGAATCAGCCACATGTCATACTTTCCACACTTGCTGAGTACGATATGTACTTACTCTAACAATTCCCCCCAACAGTTGCAGGTCAGGATTGGGAGTTTAATAGCGATAATGCGGAGTTCTAGGCCATGTCCACCGCCAGCTTGCATGTGGTGTTGCATGGAGCTGCGCTATACCCTGTTGCTATCCTGCTTAGCTGCTTAGTTTGCCTAATTAGTTTATTTCTGCTGCATTAGTTGAACTTGTCATTAATAATCATTAGAGTTTGTATTCGAGAATATTCTGAATTTGAAATAAGAGTGGTTAATTAATCTTGTTATGTGGTAATTTTCTGTATATCATTTTGTGAATGCACTCGTGTATGTGTGTTGAACATCATGGGCACAAATATGCGTTCACTTGGTTCATTTTTGGGACCGGGTGTCACAGATTGGTATCAGAGCCATAGGTTGACCGTAGGATGCAGTCTAGATAGAATGGACACTTTAGAGCACATAAGATCACTCAGGAATCAATGTGTTTTTGTTTAGTGTGTTTTTTGCTATATATATTGGTTGCTTGTGTGCTTAATAGAGGATTTTGGGATGCTTTAGCATTGCCATGTCTACCTAGGCTAGTATAGCTAGTTGTTTAGTTTCATATCCCTTGATGCATTTGGTTGGGGACATTTCTAAATTCTTTCCTATTGCTTTTCTTCGAATGGTAAGGACTCACAACCAGAGGGATGTCAATGATGAGGAGGAGAACCATGGAGCACCTCAGAACAACAATGGACAAGGACCTGCTCATGGAGCTATGAGTATCGAGCAGCTTTTGGCTAAGCAAAACCAGCTCATGTAGACCATGATACAAACTATGGGACAACTGCAGGCTGGCAACATCAACAATCAGCCCCACATTCCTCCCCCGCCACCCCCACCTCCTCATAACCGGTTGGGAGAGTTTATGAGGACTAGGCCGCCAACCTTTGCTCAAGCCGCTGACCCTATGGATGCGGATGATTGGCTCAAGTCCGTGGAGAAGAAGCTTGCTATTGTCCAAAGCAGTGACCGGGAGAAGGTCTTATTTGCTTCTCATCAACTAGTTGGAGCAGCTGCGGATTGGTGGGATTCTTATTGCAATGCTCATGAGAATCAGGAAGGGATCACTTGGGCAAAATTGAAGGAGAGTTTCCGTTCCCATTATGTGCCCGAGGGTGTTATGATCTTGAAGAGGCAAGAATTTGAGGACTTGAGGCAAGGAAGATCGAGTGTGGGTGAATATCTCAATAAATTCACTCAACTTTCAAGGTATGCCCCTGAGGATGTGAGTCGGTACAGCCGAAAGCAATATTTATTCATGAGGGGCTTGAACAATGAGATCCAAGTGCAATTGCTCACCTGTGATTATGCCAATCTTCATAAGCTTGTGTACAAAGCAATTGTGGTTTAGTACAAGATTCGTGATATGGAACAGGATAACAAGAGGAAGGCGCCATATCAAGGACAACCGCAAGGAAGTAATGTGCGCCCTTGCTTTGCGCCTCCTAATGCACCATATTACAGCTCCTCTACTCCTATATACCGCCCTGGTTATGCACCGCGCCCAACTCAGTTTGTGCAGCAGCGCCCTGTTGTGCAAACACCTAGGCCTCCGATGCCATATGCACCTCGTGCTAATTTTCCTGGTGCAAATGTTCAGAACCATGCTCGCCCCAATAATCCCGGTGGAGTAAAGAAGTGCTATACTTGTGGAGAATCTGGAAACTTTACCCATCAATGTCCTAAGTCAGGCCTTGGTCAAGGAAGCAATGCGCCGAGGCAAAACCAAAGACCGAATGGAGGACAACCTCAAGGGAACCGGGGACAACAGAATTTTGCTCGTGGCAATGTGAACCATGTCTCTACAGAGGATGCTCAACAAGTGGATGACGTGGTCATTGGTATGTTTCTCGCCAACTTCAACCCCGTGACTATGTTGTTCGATTATGGAGCATCGCACTCATTCATTGCATCGAAATATGTTGCCAAATATAGTTTTCCCATCTCTCATATGAAGTTTACTCTATTGGTTAAGTCTCCTGGAGGAGAGATGAGGACAAATATAGTATGTCCAAAAGTAAGCCTTAGAATAAGGGGGGTAGACTTCTCCGCCAACCTCATTGTTTTGGACTCTCAAGGATTGGACATTATACTTGGTATGGACTGGTTGAGGAAGCACAATGGAGTTATTGAGTGTACCACGAAAACGGTAAAGTTGACCAATGAGGAAGGGATCACTGTAGAATTTGAAGCATCTCAAACCGCACCAAAGCAATTGGAGCTGAATCATATGGACGGTGCCGTAATTGAGGAGATTCCGGTGGTGTGTGAATTTTTGGATGTTTTTCTGGACAAGTTGCTAGTTATGCCACGTGATCGAGACATTAGGTTTGTTATTGATTTAATACCTAGAACTGCACCTATAGCTAAGAGGCCATATAGGATGCCTCCTATGGAATTAGCGGAGCTCAAGAAGCAAATTCAAGAGCAACTAGAGAAGGGTTTCATTGGGCCCAGCTCTTCACCATGGGGAGCGCCCGTTCTATTTGCGGACAAGAAGGATGGATCCCAAAGGATGTGCGTAGATTACCGAGCTCTCAACAAGGTAACAATCAAGAACAAGTACACCTTGCCACGCATAGAATACTTGTTTGATCAGATGAAGGGTGCTTGTGTCTTCTCTAAGATTGATTTGAGGTCGGGATACATTCAAATGAAGATTATACTATAGGACATACCCAAGACAGCTTTTAGGACGCGGTATGGATCTTATGAGTACACCATGATGTCCTTTGGATTGACCAATGCACATGCGTACTTTATGTACCTCATGAACAAGGTCTTCATGGAGTACTTGGATAGGTTTGTTGTGGTTATTATGGATGACATTATTATCTACTCAAAGGATGAGAAGGAACATGAGGAACACTTGAGGCTTACGTTGCAGAAATTGAGGGAGCATCAATTGTATGCCAAGTTCAACATGTGTCAGTTTTGGTTGAGAGAGGTGTCGTTTTTGGGTCATATCATCTCAGAAGGAGGAGTATCGGTTGACCCCGGAAAAGTGAGAGACGTGTTGAAGTGGGAACCGCTGCAAAATGTCAAGGAAATAAGGAGTTTCCTTGGGATGGCTGGATATTACCGTCGGTTCATCGAGGACTTCTCCAAGATAGCCAAGCCAATGATGCAATTGCTAATGAAGGGAAAAGATTTCCATTGGACTCAAGCTTGTCAAGAAAGTTTTGAGGAGTTGAAGAAGAGGTTTACTACAGCCCAGTTTTGATATTGCCGGATGTAAGCAAGAGTTTTGATATTTATTGTGACGCATCAAGACAAGGACTTGGATGCGTTATTGTGCAAGAAGGTCAAGTGGTTGCATATGCATCAAGGCAATTGAAGAAACATGAACAGAATTATCCAACGCGTGATTTGGAACTTGCAGTCGTGATACACGCATTGAAAATTTGGAGACACTACATCCTTGGACATAGGTCTGAAATTTATACGGATCACAAGAGTCTTAAGTATATTTTCACACAAACGGATCTGAATTTGAGGTAACGGAGATGGTTGGAGCTCATCAAAGATTATGATTTGGGGATCAACTATCATCCGGGAAAGGCCAATGTAGTGGCTGATGCTTTGAGTAGCAAAGGAGCAAGTCATCAACTCACAGTTCGAGAGTTACCATCCGAGTTATGTAAGGAGTTTGAACGGTTGAACCTTGGATTTGTAAATGAGATGGAGAAGATGGAGTTAAACCCAACATTGGAGCAAGAAGTTCGAGAAGGTCAAACTAAGGATGAGGAAATTCAAGAAATCAAGGAAAGGACCCAAGAGGGGAGAGAATTCAAATTCGATGAGGATGAACATGGTACCTTATGGTTAGGAAAAAGGATTGTCGTGCCTAATATGAAGCATATTCGGGAGAGGATATTAAAAGAGGCACATGACTCACCTTACTCAATTCACCCCGGTTGTACGAAGATGTACAAAGACTTGAAGACTTGCTATTGGTGGGATAGCATGAAAAAGGACATAGTTGAATATGTAGCATTGTGTGATGTGTGTCAATGGGTCAAGGCGGAACATCACAGGCTAGTTGGACTATTGCAACCATTAAATATTCCGGAGTGGAAGTGGGAAGAGATCGGTATGGACTTCATAGTTGGTTTACCACGTACTCAGTCTGGTTACGACTCAATTTGGGTAATTGTGGATCGGTTAACTAAGTCAGCCCACTTTATTCCCATCAAGACCACCTATAATGGAGAGAAATTGGCGGAACTATATATGGGAAGAATAGTATGTTTTCATGGAGTTCCGAAGAAGATAGTCTCGGATAGAGGTTCACAATTTACCTCTAGATTTTGGTAGAAATTGCATGAAGCATTGGGAACAAGGTTAAATTTTAGTTCAGCATATCACCCTCAAACGGATGGACAAAACAAGAGGACCAATCAAATTTTGGAGGACATGTTAAGAGCTTGTGTCTTGAAGCTTGGGAAAAGTTGGGACAAGAGCTTGCCATATGCAAAATTTTCCTATAACAATAGTTACCAAGCAAGTTTGAAAATGTCACCATATGAAGCGCTTTATGGAAGGAAGTGTAGGACACCTTTATTCTGGAATGAGGCAGGAGAAACTCAAGTATTTGGTCCGGATGTGTTGCAAGAAGCCGAAAAGCAAGTCCAAATAATTCATGAAAACTTGAGGGCTGCCCAATCAAGACAAAAAGGCTATGCAGACAATAGGAGAAGGAAATTAGCCTTTGAAGTGGGAGATTTTGTTTACCTCAAGGTGTCACCGATGAGGGGTCAAAAGAGGTTTAACATAAGAGGCAAGCTAGCACCTCGCTACATTGGACCATTCAAGATTTTGAACAAAAGAGGAGAAGTAGCGTATAAGTTGGAGATGCCAACTGATATTTTAGATGTACATGATGTCTTTCATGTTTCCTAGCTCAAAAAGTGTTTGAGAGTACCAGAAGAACAAGTGTCAGTGGAAGAATTGGAATTAGAGGCAGATTTGACCTATGCCGAGCAACTGATCAAAATTTTGGAAAACAAGGAGAGAGTCACAAGGAGCAAGGTGATTCGGTGGTGTAAAGTTCAATGGAAGCACCACACAGAAAAAGAAAGAACATGGGAGTTCGAGGATGATCTCAAGAAGGAATTTCCCTATCTCTTCTCTTCCACGTCGAATCTCGAGGGTGAGATTCATTTTAAGGGGGGTAGGTTTGTAACACCCTCATTTTCATGCATCATGCCCTACATACATTCATATACATATTTAACATTAATCCACATAAAGAGGAATGAGTTTAAAATTGATTTGGAACTAAACCGCACTTAAAATTCTGGAAAATGCAGACTAGTCCGATTTTGGTGAGGACTAGTCCGATTTCTCTCTGACCTCCGTCGGACTTTTCCGTTTTTGCTGCAGACTAGTCCGATTTTGCCTCTGGACACTTTCGGACTTGTCCGGTCTTATGTGGACTAGTCCAGTGTTCTAAGAATCCTTGAAAATTTGCTAAGTCCCTGGACTTGTCTGGACTAGTCCGGTGTTCCAGCGGACTTGTCCATTTTCCTCTCCGACTAAAGTCGGACTTGTCCGATTTTTTGCTAGAGTTTTCCGATTTCTCTCTGGACAACTTTGGACTATTCCGGTCCTTGTCAGACTTGTCCGATATTTCGCGACTCCGAATTGATCTTTTATTTTACGACTTGTTTCTTGGGTTTCACATTAAGTGAGCCTAGGGACGTCATGCCTAACTCTTTTAGTGCCCATGTGGGACTCTAAAGCGGTCTCTACTCATCTCAAACTCGAAATCCATCTAACCCTAGCCTCCACCTCTATATAAACAACCCCACCCCTTGGTTTGACATCTATTTGCCACTTTTCCACCCCACCCAAACCCTAGTTTGTGGAGAACCACCATCAAGGAGGGAGGAGGAGATCCCAAGCAAGAAGAAGAAGAGGAGGAAACGAAAGAGGATCAAGATCTCCATCAAGTTTCATTCTTCATCAACAATGCATCTACAATTTCATCACCAACCCTAGATCATCAAGATCCAAGTGTTGCCTCCAAGATCCTTGATGTATTGTAGTCCTAAACACCTGGTCTACCTTCTATTCTCTTTTTCTTACGTGAATTCAACCCCAAGTTTCCAAATTCACGTCGATCTAGAAAACCCTAATCTGTTGATCTCGCAAAGTGCGGACTTGTCCGGTCCCTAGCGGACTAGTCCAATTTTCCTGGTTAATTTCTATTGAATTAATTATAAAATTATATCTAAACACATCTAAACCTGTATAAACTTGTTAAAATCTATTAGAACTAGTTAGTGATCATTAAAAGCAATCTATTAACAAGTTCTACCTTGCATTTGCATTAATCATGCATGTCATGTCATATTAAGTGATATTTGTGCACTTTTTGATTGTGTTTCTTATCTTGTATGTTTATTATGTGGATTAGATGGATTTGTGCCAGAGAGTGCCGCGGAGGATCTACAACACCAAGAGTTTGAAGATTTTGACCTGAACCAATCCCAAGAGCAAGGCAAGTGTCCTTGAAGCATATTAATCCTCTTTACAATAAATGTTTTGCTTGTAAAACTGCATGCTTGTGTCAATTTGATGGGAAATTTTATGATAGGAAGTTTGGTAGATTTGTTTAACCACCCTTGTCACCTCGAATTCATGGTAGAGAGTCAAGATGGGCTTTTTACCTTTTTGCTTCGCTTAATCAATTGGGATGGGAAAACAACTATACCACCCAATTTAATTATGCATGGATGAGATTATGGTTAACATGTACTATTTAGTATGATATGGTAATGGGTGATCTAAGCAAGCCTGGTACGTGGATGGGTTGGATGTTATGGTGGTTTTGCTTGCTTTAGATCTAAGGACCGGTTCGTGGAGCGACCATCCAGGATTTACAGTGCCACCACGAGGCCAATTATGGGTGCAGCGTAGCTGATTAATTAGGGCTTTGCCAGTGCTATCTGGACCATTATGGATGCTCGAAGAAGGGGTAGTCAGATTGGGTTTGTTGATGATTGGTGGGACTACCCTGGGATCCGAATGGCTCAAGAGGGGGGCCCTTGGTTGGAGATGTGCTTAGTTGGAGACATCGCCACGGGTGAAACCTCAGTGGGGTCTAAAATAGGCTAGTAATCCCTTTGTAAAGGCTATTTTGTGATCTCTTGGCCACACACCTACGAAAGTGTGAGACAACATAATTAAGATTCTATAGTCATCGAAAGGTGATAAAATCACAAACACGTGGGTAAAGCGGTACAACCTCTGCAGAGTGTGTCTAAAACTATCATGATAGTCGTGCTCCCGGTTATGAGCAACCTGGACCCTCACATGATTAGAGGAAACTTTGTTTTGGGATGGTTATGGTTTGGTAATGGTTATGGTTATTGGCAATGGTGAAATCTGGTATATGGATGATGGTAATGAATTATGGACAGGTATTATGATGACTATATGGTTTATGATGGGATTACTTCACATACATATAATATATTGCTTTCCAAATGTTTTAATGTACTTTTCAGCACTTAGCCATTATTATATACGTCATTTGAATCAGCTACATGTCATACTTTCTACACTTGCTGAGTACGACATGTACTCACTCTTGCAATTCCCCCTAACAGTTGCAGGTTAGGATTGGGAGTTTAATGGCGATAATGCGGAGTTCTAGGCCGTGTCCACCGTCAGCTTGCCTATGGTGTTGCATGGATCTACGCTATACCCTATTGCTATCCTGCTTAGTTGTTTAGTTTTCTTAGTTTGCCTAGCTGCTTAGTTTGCTTCATTAGTTTATTTCCGCTGCATTAGTTGAACTCATCATTAATAATCATTAGAGTTTGTATTCGAGAATATTCTGAATTTGAAATAAGAGTTGTTAATTAATCTTGTTCTGTGGTAATTTTCTGTATATCCTTTTGTGAATGCACTCGTGTATATGTGTTGAACGTCCTGAGCACACATATACGTTCACTTAGTTCATTTTCGGGACCGGGTGTCACAAGATGATCTGCATTGTTCTACATATGACAATATTGATAAGAAATTGAAAGATGCAATGAATGAAATCTCTATTCTGAACAATGCTTTACGTTCTCATGAGGTTAAATATTGTTCCAATTGCAAACTAAAAGGAATAACTTCATGTCAAAACTGCCTAGTTTTGTGTAAGAAACTTGATGACATGAATAGAACACTAGAGTAGTTTTCTATTGGGAACAAAAATATAAACTTGCTACTGAATTCATCCAAATCTTGCAATGATAAAATAGGTTTAGGTTTTGGTTCTCATGCTCATGCTAAAGCACATCCACCTAAAATTGTAAAGTCATTAGGAAGTGGTTTGATTAAAACAGTTCGTCAACCAAAAGACGTGGTTTTTAAATATACAGGAGTGATGTCACGTTTGGATTCAAATAAACATACTGCATGATCATCTAGACATGAACACAAAGTTAAATTTCATTGTACCTATTGTGGTAGACATGGTCATGTCATAGATTTTTGTTATAGACTAGCTAAACAACATAAAAAGAAAAGAATGCAAGCTAGATCTTATAACTCTCATGCAAAATTTGCTGCACATACTAAACTGAATGTCAGGAACATGTAACCTGCTATAATGAGTCAAAAACATTCAAAGTTTATCTCCGGAGCTTCAGTTTTTACCTCTGGACCTTCTGTTTTTGCCTCCGGAGCTACTGATTTTTGTGCTACACAAGTAACACCTTATAGGTCAGTAGTTGAGAACAAAAAATCTCAAACTTTGACTCATAAACCTGCCGTTTTATCTCAGCTTTCTCGTGCTTTTCCTGCTGCACGTCGTGTGACTCAGTACTGTATTCCTAAATGCCTTTTGACTAACCCCAGTATTGAGTCATCAACATATTGTTCTTCTATGTAAGTTACATGCTTGAGGAAGGAGAACATTTGTATTGTGGATTCAGGTTGCTCATGCCATATGATCGGTAACAAAGAATGGTTCCCCTCCCTCTCTTTTGTGTCATGTGTAGAGAATGTTACTTTTGCCAACAATTCTTCAACTCCTATAATTGCTTAGGGTTCGGTTAGAGTAAATGATCACTACACTTTGAAGGATGTGGCACTTGTTTAAAATTTGAAATACAACTTGCTTTCTGTTTCACAACAACTAGATGAATATTTGAAAATTATTTTCACTAAAAATTGTTGCAAAGTTGTAAATTCAAATAGTGAGCTTATTTTTAACATGTCTCAGTTTGGAAGAGTTTTTAAAGCTGATTTTGATATGTCTTCCTCTAAGAATATGTGTCTAGTTGCTAATGATTCAAAGGACTTATATTTTTGACATTGTATACTTGATCACGTAGGCTTTGATCATCTAACTCGTGTTAGTGCTCTTGATTGGATACGTGGGCTGCCTAAGCTTAAAGGGGACAAATAAATTGTGTGCTCTTCTTGTGGACATTCTAAGATGATTGCAGGTTCATATACTCCTCTCACAATGATCATGACAACTGAACCGGGTCAACTTTACACCTTGACACCGTAGGACCTTCACGTGTTCAATCCTTCGGAGGTAAATGGTATGTTCTTGTGATTGTTGACGATTATTCTAGATACTCTTAGGTTTACTTTATGACATCTAAGAATGAAGCTTTTAGTCACTTTAGAACTTTATTTCTTAGATTATCAATTGATCATCCAGGATCTTTAAAAGCAATTAGAAGTGATAATGGAACTGAATTAAAAAATCAATCTTTTGATCACTTTTGTGCTGAAAATGGAATAGATCATCAATTTTCTTCACCATATACCTCAACAAAACTGTGTTGTAGAAAGAAAGAACAGAACCTTAGTTGAAATGGCTAGGACTATGCTTGATGAATATCAAACTCCTAGGAAATTTTGGGCTGATGCGATTGCAACCGCTTATTATGTCTCAAATTATGTTTTCTTGTGCGCTAAGCTAGGTAAAACACCATATGAGCTCCGGTTTGGATATAGTCCTAGTGTTACACACTTTCGGGTCTTTGGTTGCAAATGCTTTCTTATGAAACATGGTACTCTTGATAAATTTGAACCTAGATCCATTGATGGCATGTTTCTTGGTTATCCATCTCATACTAGAGGCTACGTGTGCTTTTACTTGACACTAACAAAATTGTGGAGACTTGTGAGGTGTCTTTTTTGATGAAGCTAGCCCGGGTACTAGCTCAAACATTGCAGGTTCGGATCCATATCCCTAGGGGGACGGTATTTTCGAAGAAGAAGAAGAGTCAGTGATATTGCCTGCATGTCCAGCTCTGAACTTTGAACAAGCTCTGACTACCATCTCTGCTAGTCATGATTTTTCACAAGCCACAAGGTCATCAATCTGCGATGAACCTGATGAAGAAGAAGCTTGTGAGACATCTATCCCCCTACGGATTTACAAGAATCATCCCCCACAACAAATAACTGGAAGCTTGCAAGATCCAGGTTTTCCGACCCCAACTCTCATGCTCATTCTGCTTTTCTCGCTTCCTTTGAACACAAAGATATATCACACGCACTCACTAATGAACCTTGGATTATTGCCATGCAAGAAGAGTTAGAAAATTTTGAAATAAATAATGTTTGGAAACTTGTACCTCCACCTCAAGGTCACACTATAATTGGAACTAAATGGGTGTTTAAAAATAAACCAAGTGAGGATGGGGTTGTGGTTAGAAATAGGGCTAGCTTGGTTGCTCAAGTTTTCACAAAAATTGAAGGTCTAGATTTTGATGAAACTGTTGCTCCTGTTGCTAGATTAGAAGCCATAAAAAATTTTTTAGCTTTTTTCTACATCTAAAGGTTTCAAGTTATATCAAATGGATGTAAAAGTGCTTTTCTTAATGGCTACATAGATGAGGAGGTTTATGTTAAGCGACCACCTGATTTTGAAAATCCAAATTTTCCTAATCATGTTTTCAAACTGACTAAAACCCTTTATGGTCTAAAACAAGCTCCTAGATCATGGTATGATAGGTTAAAAACATTGTAACTTGAAAAGCTGTTTACCATGGGCAAGGTTGATAAAACCCTTTTTGTGTTTAAGCATAGAAATGACTCATTATTCATTCAAGTGTATGTGAATGATATTATCTTTGGTTGTGCTTCTCATGATCTTGTGTCCAAGTTTTCAGCAATAATGAGTTTAGAATTTGAAATGAGTATGATGGGTGAACTCACTTTTTGGGGCTGCAAATCAAGCAAACTAAGGAGGGAACCTTTGTGCATCAAACAAAGTATACAAGAGAACTTCTTAAGCGCTTCAACATGGACAAAAGCAAGCCTCTTCGGACACCAATGGGAACAACACCAACACTTGAACTTGATGAAGATGGTGAAGTTGTTGCTAAAAAAGAATATAGAAGCATGATCGGATCGCTTTTATACCTCACGGCATCAAGACCGGACATACAATTCAGCGTATGTTTTTGTGCACGGTTTCAAGCTTCCCCACGTGCTTCACATCGTCAAGCCGTCAAAAGGATTCTCAGGTACTTACATGGAACTCAAGAATTTGACATTTTTCTTCCTTCTTCCTCAACCGTTACTTTGAATGCTTTTTCGGATGCTGGTTTTGGGGTTGTAGGATTGATAGGAAAAATACTTCCGATTCTTGTCATTTTCTTGGTAATTCACTTGTTGTTTGGTCCTCTAGAAAACAAATTTTGTTGCACAATCCATAGCTGAATCTAAATATGTAGCTGCTGCTAGTGCTTGCTCACAAATTCTTTGGATTGTTCAAACACTTAAGGACTATGGGGTTGATCTAGATAGTGTTCCATTATTTTTTGATAACACTAGCGCCATTTGCATTGCTAAAAACCCCGTGCAACATTCTAGAACTAAGCACATTGATATTAGGTATCACTTTCTTTGTGATAATGTTGAAAAAGGAAATATTGTGCTTCACCATGTAGATACGGAACAACAATTGGCTGACATTTTTACAAAACCTTTGGATTTCACTCGTTTTTGTTACAATCGTAGTAAAATAGGGGTTATGCATCCTCATGGCTTAAATTGAGGGGGGCTTTAAAATTTAGGATCTGAATTTAAAAATAATATGAGCATAATATTTCATACATATATGACTTTGTGATTCTTTTTACATGCTGAAAGTTCTTACTACATTACTCGTGTTATACATTTTGTAGTTTTTGCCATGACTAGTAATTAGAATAATTACATACATTGATCGAACTTTCTTGCTCTTTTGAACCAGTTGCATGCTCACAGGTACTTTTAAAAGAATTAATCAAGTAAGCAACTCACATGTTGAGTTTTTATGTTCAAATGAAAAAATGAGAAAAGATCAAGAGAATATGCATGCATCGCACTTCTTCTTTTGAGATGGCTTATCATTGCACTTAGATATGAACTTGGAAGAAGTTGTGGATGACTAAAACCATGTCCTTAAGCTTCTGATTGTCAAATGACATATGCTTGTCTTGGTTTGTTAGAATAAGGCAGATGCGCATATAATCTCTTGCATATATCATATGATCTAAATTTGTGCTTTGAAAAATAATAAAATGCAGCAACAAGTGTCATGCTTTCAGGTTTTAAAATAGTTAAGTTTGTGAGATCATGACTTGCTTGAATTGAAAATTACATTTGATCTCTAGCATGGCTTACACAACTTTATGTATCTCATTGTTGTGATAGTGTAAGTTACTTGATAATATGACTTGGATGAGCTTTTTTTTATATGTATATGTTATAATGTGCTCATAACAAATTAAAATTTCTCTTTTGTACCTTGCTGAATACATTTTCAAAGGGGGAGAAGTATGCAAGGGGGAGAAATTTATTTCTATCTCATTTGATTTTCAAAAAGGGAGAGAAATTGTTTTCAAAACTTTTCATGCCAATGTTCGGATTTTAAGTGGTGTTGCCAATGCATTCATCAATGGGGAGATTGTAAGACCTATGTGTGCTGAATACATTGGCTATGGCGATAAATGTTTTGAATACTACCAAAACACCTTTATCATCTAGGTCCGAGCTCTAGCAAGGTCCGACGATAGGTCCAGCTTGTTTTGGGTAGCTCTGGCAAGGTCCGATGCTAGGTCCGACTTCTTTGTCTAGGTTCGACTAGCTTTGGTTAGCTCTGGCTCTAGGTCCGACTAGCTTTGGTAAGCTCTGGCGCTAGGTACGACTAGCTTTGGTAAGTTTTAGTGCTAGGTCCTGCTAGCTTTGATAAGATCCGGTTCAAGGTCTGATTAGCTTTGGCAAGGTTCGGATTTTGACCACAGTGCTTCCGCTTTTAACTTACAATGTTTCGAACTTGCTTTTTGGATTATGGAAACTTTGCTTAGTATTCTTTTACTAAGTTTTTGGTGTGTTTTGGTGGTTATGGCTGATATTGTTTCGCTATGGTTTGCAACACGCTTATGTGAGGTGCTCACGTAAGGTGTTGTTGTTTCAGAACTAACAAGATTCAAGTCGAGGACTTGTGCTCGGAACTATTGGTTGTTTGTTCATGTGCAGGTGTTGCTTGAGTTCAAGACATGGATGGTGACAGGATCCATTGAACTAGTCTTAGGAAGAAGATGAGGTTCAACAACCAAGTTTGGGAGGAATTGTGGTTGAGTTGATCGGGAGGTCATGCAGCATGTTTGAATCAAGAACAATGCATATGAAGGTATTGTGGACGTCGTTGGAATGTGTTTGCACGTGTGCAAGGAGTTAATGGACGTGGCTACATGGTTCCGAGGTTTGATGAAGAGATGTGGACGTAAAGAATTGGATGGAAAGGTCCAACCGACTAGGTTATGGACTCAGGCTGTGACAGAGTCGTGTTTTACTCAAATATGGAAAGTTTTAAGTTTGTTATGATAGGATTTCGTGTGGGTCACTGTCAGAGTCTGGTTCCGGCAATTCTGCCAGCACTACTGTTAGTAGCCCGCGGAGTTTCTTAGTTCGGTTAGGGCGCGCGGAGATTAAGAACAAGATAGCGACTTGACACAAGGATTTACGTGGTTCGGGCCGCCTGAGCGTAATACCCTACTCCACGGGTGTGTTGTTGTTGTATTGAGCGTCTAAGTGCGTCAGCTAGCAAGAGTCACTCGAGCGCGTGTTTGTGAGCATCTCTGAGCGTCAGAGTCTGAGAGAGTCCTCCGTGTATCGCTCGTCCAGTCCTTTTATAGTACAAGGATTGGCCGTTACATCGTTAGCCTGGCCCAACATGTGGCCCTGGCAGTTACTGATGCCTAATACATAGTTTAATGTACTTAATTCCCCTCAATAGCGTGATAACGTGCCTTAATGGTGCATTACCAGTATTAAGGGTCCTCTGATCGTGTGTCATTAAGATAGCATTAATGACATATAATCAGGTCTTGAAGCCTTTAATGCCCCTTGAAGGTCTGAGCCATTAGAGGTCCACCAATATGCCTGTTGAGGTTGAAGGTCCTGCGGTTGGACGCGTGACAGCTCCAGAACTTACTGTCTTGGATGAGTAGGTCCGGTGCCATTGTACATGTGTCGGTACTGGAGCTTCCCTCTGTCGCGGGTTAGGTCTGGGGATGTCACACAGGTATCTAGTCCGGAGCTTTCCCATGTATGGGTTGTAGCTCCGGTTTTGTGATACACAAGACGGCACTGAGACTAACCATATGAGGGAGGCAGGTCCGGTTCCGAGTGACACGTGGGGCCTTTGGAGGTCTTCAACTCAGATAGGTGGAATTCCTTTGCACTCTTTGCAGTTCCAAGGGGTATCCGGTACGCAGGGTACCGACAGTCGCCCTCTGGGCCCACCTCTGGGAGAGACCCTTTGGATTAAGTCATTCTTCCGAAGGTGGGTCCATCTTTCGATGTATGTGCCGTGTCTTCAAGGATTTTTGGATGTACTGTTGAGGTGATAGTGTAAGAGCTATGTGTGCTAAATACATTGGCTTGTAGAGAATACACTTGCTTTGACGATAAAAGTTTTGAATATCACCAAAACACCTTTGTATTAAGGTCCTTCTAGTTTTGGTTAGCTCCGATGATTTTTGGTAAGCTCCGACGAGTGCTTGATTTTACTAGCTCTGGTAAGCTCCGGCTCAAGGTCCAGTTTGCTCTGGCAATGTCCGGAACTTGATCGCAGTGCTTCTGCTTTTCATTTACAATGTTTCCGACTTGCTTTACATCTCTGGAAAGATTACTTAGTATTCATTTTCGAAGTTTTTGGTGCGTTTTGGTTGATATGGATGATATAGTTATTACTGTGGTTTTGCAACATGCTTATGTGAGGTTCTCACGTAAGGTGTTGTGTTCGGAACTAACTTGAGTCAAGTCGAGGACTTGGGCTCGTATGGATTGGTTGTTTATTCATGTGCAGGTGTTGCTTGAGTTCAAGACATGGCTGGTGACGGGATCCATTGGACTAGTCTCAGGGAGGAGATGAGGTTCCAACAACCAAATTCAGGAAGAATTGTGGTTGAGCTGATCAGGAGGTTGCGTAGCATGATTGAATTAAGAACAATGCATGTGAAGGTATCGTGGACATCATTGGAAGATGTTTGCATGTTTGCAAGGAGTGCATGGACGTGGCTACATGGTTCCGAGACATGATGAAGAGATGTGAACGTAAAGAGTTGGTCAGAAAGGTCCAACCGACTAGGTTTTGAACTCAGGCTGCGGCTGAATCGTGTTTGAATCAAATATGGAAATATTTGAGTTGGTTATGATAGGATTTCGTGTGGGTCACGAATTTGAGTTGTTTAGGAATGTGGGATACGTTCCTAAGGTGTTTGGAAGTCTTAAGATTGCTTCTATCTGCGTATAGAAGAATCCTAAGCAGTTATGGAAAGTTACAAGTCGTGAACATGGTAGGATTACGTTCCTGATCTGAGTTGAGTTGGCTTTCGAGTTGGTTATATAAGAAAGGGAGCCCAGAGCTCATTGTGCACGACTTTGGGGCTGTTCCTCTTGTGTACTATTGAATAAAATTCATAGTTTGAAGGAACTTTTGTGCCTTGTTCGTCCGACTTGTTCCAGACAAGTTTTACTCGTCGAGTTTCTGGACAGCACTACCTTTCGTCGGTGTATTTATCATAACTCGAGTTTTACAGATCCAATTGACGTGATTATTTTTGGGTTGTCTTCACAACTTGATTATATATCATCTGTCAAAATTTCACGGTCATTGGATTTGTGGTCTATGATCTACACGAGTTTCTTTGCAGCATTCCAGAACTGTTTTTTCTCGAGTAGGGCAGATTGATCTTTGTTTGATCTTTCGATCATAACTTGAGTTTTTCTTGACGGATTTGAGTGATTCTTGTTGTGTTTTCTTCGTGACTTGATTCTCTCTGATATATATCACTTTTGTCATGGTGAAACACGTTTAAATTAGTCTCACACACGATTTCTTTAACAGATCATTTTTCTGCCAAAGGGGTTGGTGTTTAATTGTTTCCGCTGCGTAAGATTTTTTAAATCTACCATTCACCCCCCTCTGGTAGTTTTTCACGTGCTCTTCGATCCTACAATTGGTATCAGAGCCACGGTGCTCTAATATTTGTGTTTGCACATGTTTTTGACTAATCATCATGGAGAAGTACTCCGCCAAACCTTGTGTGTTTGCTGGTATTGATTTTCAGGTTTGGAAGGCACACATGGAGGCTTTAATCCAGGCACAAGGCTTTGCAATATGGGAGAAGGTATACAAGCCTTACGAAGTGCCATCAAACGATCAAGTTACATCTACAAATCTAAGAGATGTCGACAACAACAACAAGGCTAGGAACTTGATCATACAAGGATTCACTTAAAGCGACTTCGACCGTGTTGCACACCTCCAATCTGCATACGATGTGTGGAAAGCACTTTGTGACTACCACGAAGGATCAAACACGATCAAAGAGGTAAGGCAAGACATGTTCAAGAAAGAATACATGCGCTTCGAGATGCAACCCGGTGAGTCTATTGATGACCTTTTTGCTCGCTTTAATAAGATTCTCAGCAACTTGCATAGTGTCAATGTTAATTTTTCAGATGCTGAAAATGCTAGGCAATTGCTAAGTGCATTAGATATGTCAATTTGGGAGATGAAAGTCACATCTATTCGTGAATCTACTGTCATGAGTTCACTTACTTTAGATGTGCTATATTCCAAGTTAAAAACTCATGAAATTGACATAATCTCATGTAAGAACCCCAACAAGTCTATTGCTTTTGTTTCTCAACGTGACATGCCTAGTTCCGGTCAAACATCATCTTGTGGTACACTTGCTTTGCTGTCCTCTTTAACCCTTGAACAGATTGAGGAGTTTCCAGAGGAGGAGCTAGCGCTCATCTCTACCCGGTTCTCAAAAGCATTGCAAAATGTGAGAACTAGAAGGAGAGGAAACTTCGGACCTCAACGATGCCTTGAATGTGGTAAGACAGGACACTTTCGCACAGATTGTCCTAACCTTTCAGGTCCTACCTCCCGGGAAGAAAAACAATCAAGGACAAGGCACTCCTCAACAAACGATAAGAAGAAGAAGAAGGGTTTTACAGGATGTCAATTGGTGAGCAGTTTTATCTCAGCACTCCAGGAACTTGGCTCAAGCGACGTGGACATTGGAAGTGATGAAGATGAAGATGATTTGGCAAACTTGTGCTTCATGGCGGGCAAGTCAAGATCAAGTATGGAGAAGGCAGAACACAACAGTGACAATGACGAGGTATGTCCTACTTGCGAAGAAATGTGTGATGCTATTTCTCGTGCCATTGTTATTGTTAAGAAAATGGACAAAAATCTTAGGGACAATGTTGTTAAAATTGAGTCACTAGAATCTGAAATTAATCGTTTGAAATCCTTGATTCCTAGTGATGATTCTTGTTCCTCATGTGACTTAATATATGAACAATTGTCCTCCCTAAGAAGTGCACATACCTCCACACTTGATAAACTTGAACTTGAAATTGAAAAGAACAAAAAACTTGCTGCACTTAATATTGGAAACTTAAAAGATGCTTCTTGTTCTACAATTGATTTGCATTGTTCTAGTTGTGATGATCTTGATAAGAAACTGCAAGATGCTATGAATGAAATCTCTATATTGAACAATGCTTTACATTGTCATGAAGTTAAATATTGTTCCAATTGAAAATTAAAAGGAAAAACTTCATGTGAAAATTGCCTTGATCTGTCCAATAAAATTGATAACATGCATAAGACATTTGATCGGTTTTGTAATTGGAATAAGAACCTAAACTTGCTGCTGTATTCATCCAAGTCTTGCAATGATAAAACTGGTTTAGGTTTTGATTCTCATGCTCATGCTAAGGCACATCCACCTAAAATTGTAAAGTCATTAGGAAGTGGTTTGATTCAAACAGTTTCTAAACAAAAAGAAGTGGTTTTCAAATCTGCAGGAGTATTGTCTCATTCAGTTTCAAATAAAAATGTTGTTTGCTCATCTAGACATGAACACAAAGTTAAATTTCATTGTACCTACTGCGGTAGAGATGGTCATGTCATAGATTTTTGTTATAGACTAGCTAAACAACAGAAAAGGGAAAGAATGGTTGCTAGATCTCATAAATCTCATGCAAAATTGTCTGCACATATTGAACCAAATGTACAACCTGCTGTTTTGAGTCAAAAACATTCAAAGTTTACCTCCGGACCTTCTGTTTTTGCCTCCGGAGCTACTGATTTTTGTGCTACACAAGTAACACCTTATAGGTCAGTAGTTAAGAATAAAAAATCTCAAACTTTGACTCATAAACCTGCTGTTTTGTCTCAGCTTTCGCGTGTTTTTCCTGCTGCACGTCGCGTGACTCAGTACTGGATTCCTAAATGCCTTTTGACTAACCCCAGTATTGAGTCATCGACGTATTATGCTTCTATGTAGGTTACACGTTCGAGGAAGGAGAACATTTGGATCGTGGATTCAGGTTGCTCACGCCACATGACCGGTAACAAAAATTGGTTCTCCTCCCTCTCTTTTGTGTCATGTGTAGAGAATGTTACTTTTGCCGATAATTCTTCAACTCCTATAATTGCTAGGGGTTCAGTTAGAGTAAATGATCACTACACTTTGAAAGATGTGGCACTTGTCAAAAATTTGAAATACAACTTGCTTTCTGTTTCACAATTTCTAGATGAAAATCTGGAAATTATTTTCAATAAAAACTGCTGCAAAGTTGTAAGTTCAAATAGTGAGCTTATTTTTAACATGTCTCGGTTTGGAAGAGTTTTTAAAGATGATTTTGATATGTCTTCCTCTAAGCATAGGTGTCTAGTTGCTAATGCTTCAAAGGACCTATATTTTTGGCATCGTAGACTTGGTCATGTAGGATTTGATCACCTAACGCATGTTAGTGCTCTTGATCGCATACGTGGGCTGCCTAAGCTTAAAGGGGACAAAGAAATTGTGAGCTCTTCTTGTAGACATGCTAAGATAGTTGCATGTTCACATACTCCTCTCACAATGATCATGACAACTGAACCATGTCAACTTTTGCATCTTGACACTATAGGACCTTCACGTATTCAATCCTTCGAAGGTAAATGGTACGTTCTTGTGATTGTTGATGATTATTCTAGATACTCTTGGGTTTACTTTATGGCGTCTAAGATTGAAGCTTTTAGTCACTTTAGAACTTTATTTCTTAGTTTATCAATTGATCACCCAGGATCTTTAAAAGCAATTAGAAGTGATAACGGAACTAAATTTAAGAATCAATCTTTTGATCACTTTTGTGTTGAAAATAGAATAGATCATCAATTTTCTTCACCTTATGTACCTCAACAAAATGGTGTTGTAGAAAGAAAGAACAGAACCTTAGTTGAGATGGCTAGGACTATGCTTGATGAATATCAAACTCCTAGGAAATTTTGGGCTGATGCATTAGCAACCGCTTGTTATGTCTCAAATCGTGTTTTCTTGCGTGCTAAGCTAGGTAAAACACCATATGAGCTCCAGTTTGGACATAGGCCTAGTATTACACACTTTCGGGTCTTTGGTTGCAAATGCTTTGTTAAGAAACATGGCAATCTTGATAAATTTGAACCTAGATCCATTGATGGCATGTTTCTTGGTTATCTATCTCATACTAGAGGCAACCGTCTGCTTTTACTTGACACTAACAAAATTGTGGAGACTTGTGAAGTGTCTTTTGATGAAGCTAGCCCTAGTACTAGATCAAACATTGCAGGTCCAGATCCATATCCGCAGGGGGGGAGCATTTTTGTTGAAGATGAGGAAGAATTGGAGCTGCTACCCGAAAATTCAGCAGCTAAAGACTTTGGTTCAGCTCCGGATGTTAATTCTCAACCAGCACTGACAACCGTCAATGCTGATTCAAATCATCCTCAAGTCACAAGCTCATCGATTTGTGATGAACATGAAGAAGAAGAAGCTTGTGAGACATCTGTTCTCCTACGGTTTTACAAAGATCATCCCCCACAACAGATGATTGGAAGCTTGGATGAACGAGTCACACGGTCCAGGTTTTGCGATCCAAACTCTTATGCTCATTCTGCTTTTGTTGCTTCTTTTGAACCCAAAGATATATCACACGCACTCACTAATGAATCTTGGATTATTGCCATGCAAGAAGAGTTAGAAAATTTTGAAAGAAATAATGTTTGGAAACTTGTACCTCCACCTCAAGGTCACACTTTAATTGGAACTAAATGGGTATTTAAAAATAAACAAAGTGAGGATGGGGTTGTGGTTAGGAATAAGGCTAGGTTGGTTGCTCAAGGTTTCACTCAAGTTGAAGGTCTAGATTTTGATGAAACATTTGCTCCTGTTGCTAGATTAGAAGCCATAAGAATTTTGCTAGATTTTGTTGCATCAAATGGTTTTAAGCTATATCAAATGGATGTTAAAAGTGCTTTTCTTCATATCTACGTAGATGAGGAGGTTTATGTGAAACAACCACCGAGTTTTGAAAGTCCAGATTTTCCTAATCATGTTTACAAACTGTCCAAAGCCTTGTACGGTCTCAAACAAGCCCCTAGAGCATGGTATGATAGGTTAAAAACATTCTTACTTGAAAAGGGGTTTACCATGGGCAAGGTTGATAAAACTCTTTTTGTGCTTAAGCATGGCAATGACTCATTATTTGTTCAAGTGTATGTGGATGATATTATCTTTGGTTGTGCTTCTCATGATCTTGTGTCCAAGTTTTCAGCAATGATGAGTTTCGAATTTGAAATGAGTATGATGGGTGAACTCACATAATTTTTGGGACTGCAAATCAAGCAAACAAAGGAGGGTACCTTTGTGCATCAAACGAAGTATACAAAAGATCTCCTAAGGCGCTTCAACATGGACAAAAGCAAGCCTCTTCGGACACCAATGGGAACAGCAACAACACTTGGACTTGATGAAGATGGTGAACCCGTGGATCAAAAAGAATATAGAAGCATTATCGGATCACTTTTGTACCTCACGGCATCAAGACCAGACATACAATTCAGTGTATGTCTTTATGCACGATTTCAAGTCTCCCCACGTGCTTCACATCGTAAAGCCGTCAAAAGGATTCTCAGGTACTTACATGGAACTCAAGAATTTGGAATTTTTCTTCCTTCTTCCTCAACCGTTACTTAAGCTTTTTCGGATGTTGATTTTGGAGGTTGTAGGATTGATAGGAAAAGTACTTCCGGTGCATGTCATTTCTTGGCAATTCTCTTGTTACTTGATCCTCTAGAAAACAAAATTCAGTTGCACAATCCACAACCGAATCTGAATATGTAGCTGCTACTAGTGCTTGCTCACAAATTCTTTGCATTGTTCAAACACTTAAGGACTATGGGGTTGATCTAGATAGTGTTCCACTGTTCTGTGATAACACTAGTGCCATTTGCATTGCTAAAAACTCCGTGCAACATTCTAGAACTAAGCACATTGACATTAGGTATCACTTTCTCCGAGATAATGTTGAAAAAGGAAACATTGTGCTTCACCATGTAGATACCAAAAACAATTGGCTGACATTTTTACAAAACCTTTGGATTTTACTCGTTTTTGTTACATTCGTAGTGAAATAGGGGTTATGCATCCTCATGGCTTAAATTGAGGGGGAGTTTGGAAACTTGGGAAGTCTATGTGTGAATCTAAAATTAAAATAATATGAGCATAGTATTTCATACATATATTACTTTGTGATTCCTTTTACATGCTCAAAGTTCTTACTACATTACTCGTGTTATACATTTTGTAGTTTTTGCCATGTCTAGTAATTAGAATAATTACTTACACTAAAACTGGTCATGGTCGAACTTTCTTGCTGTTTTGAACTTGTTACATGTTCACAAGTGCTTTTAATCATTAAGAATTAATCAAGTAATCAACTCACATGTTGAGTTTTTATGAACAAATATATATTGAGAAAAGATCAAGAGAATATGCATACATCACACTTCTTTTTTTGAGATGGCTTATCATTGCACTTAGATATGAACTTGGAAGAAGTTGTGTATGACTAAAACCATGTCCTTAAGCTTCTGATTGTCAAATGACATAGGCTTGGCTTGGTTGGTTAGAATAAGGCAGATGCACATATAATCTCTTGCAAATATCATATGATCTAAATTTATGCTTTGAAAAATAATAAAATGCAGCAACTAGTGTCATGCTTTCAGGTTTTGAAATAGTTAAGTTTGTGAGATCATGACTTGCTTAAATTGAAAATTACATTTGATCTCTAGCATGGCTTACACTACTTTATGTATTTAATTGATGTGATAATGTAAGGTACTTGATAGTATGACTTGAATAAGCTTTGTTTATATGTATATGTTATAATATGCTCATAACAACTAAAGGAGGAGAGATAATTTGTTTATATGCTCATGACTTGCTGAATACATTGTCAAAGCCGGAGAGATAAACATGAAGAGAAAGAGAATATGTGCATAAGGAGACATAATAAAGGGGGAGAGAAAATATGGGATAATTTTTTGATTTTCTTCTCATTTTACTTTTGATTTACAAAGGGGGAGAAATTTCCTTCAAAACTTTTATGTGAATAGGCCAATGTTCGGATTTTAAATGGTGTTGCCAATGCATTCATCAAGGGGGAGATTGTAAGACCTATGTGTGCTGAATACATTGGCTTGTAGAGAATACACTTGCTTTGACGATAAAAGTTTTGAATATCACCAAAACACCTTTGTATTAAGGTCCTGCTAGTTTTGGTTAGCTCCTGTGAGTTTTGGTAAGCTCCGGCGAGTGCTTGATTTTACTAGCTCTGGTAAGCTCCGGCTCAAGGTCTGGTTTGCTCTGGCAATGTCCGGAACTTGATCGCAGTGCTTCTGCTTTTCATTTGCAATGTTTCGTAATTGCTTTACATCTCTGGAAAGATTACTTAGTATTCATTTGCTAAGTTTTTGGTGCGCTTTGGTTGATATGGATGATATAGTTCTTACTGTGGTTTTACAACATGCTTATGTGAGGTTCTCACGTAAGGTGTTGTGTTAGGAACTAACTTGAGTCAAGTCGAGGACTTGGGCTTGTATGGATTGGTTATTTATTCATGTGCAGGTTTTGCTTGAGTTCAAGACATGGCTGGTGACGGGATCCATTGGACTAGTCTCAGGGAGGAGATGAGGTTCCGACAACCAAATTCAGGAGGAATTGTGGTTGAGCTGATCAGGAGGTTGCGCAGCATGATTGAATCAAGAACAATGCATGTGAAGGTATCATGGACATCATTGGAAGATGTTTGCACTTGTGCAAGGAGTGCATGGACGTGGCTACATGGTTCCGAGACGTGATGAAGAGATGTGAACATAAAGAGTTGGTCGGAAAGGTCCAACCGACTAGGTTATGAACTCAGGCTGGGGCTGAGTCGTGTTTGACTCAAATATTGAAAGATTTGAGTTGGTTATGATAGGATTTCGTGTGGGTCACGAATTTGAGTTGTTTGGGGATGTGGGATACATTCCTAAGGTGTTTGGAAGTCTTAAGATTGCTTCTATCTGCGTATAGAAGAATCCTAAGCAGTTATGGAAAGTTACGATTCGTGAACAGAGTATGATTAGGTTCCTGATCTGAGTTGAGTTGAGTTTCGAGCTGGTTATATAAGCAAGGGAGCCCAGAGCTCGTGGTGCACGACTTTGGGTCTGTTCGTCTTGTGTACTATTGAATAAAATTCATAGTTTGAAGGAACTTTTGTTCCTTGTTCATCCGACTTGTTCCAGACAAGTTTTACCTGTCGAGTTTCTGGACAGTACTACCTTTCGTCGGTGGTTTTATCATAAATCGAGTTTTACAGATCCAATTGACGTGATTCTTTTTGGGTTGTCTTCAAAACTTGATTATCTATCATATGTTAAAATTTCACGGTCATTGGATTTGTGGTCTATGATCTACACGAGTTTCTTTGTAGCGTTTTAGAACTATTTTTTCTCGAGTAGGGCAGATTGATCTTTGTATGATCTTTCAATCATAACTTGAGTTTTTCTCGACGGATTTGAGTGATTCTTGTTGTGTTGTCTTCGTGACTTGATTCTCTCTGATATCTATCACTTCTATCACGGTGAAACACGTTTAGATTAGTCTCACACACGATTTCTTTAACATATCGTTTTTCTGCCGAAGGGGTTGGGGTTTAATTGTTTCTGTCGCGTAAGATTTTTAAAATCTACCATTCACCCCCCCTCTGGTAGTTTTTCACGTGCTCTTCGATCCTACAGATAGTTCGCAGTTAAACCATTGTTGTGTGGCACCTTCTGGATGTGGCAGGTGAGATCTGCGCGTGTAGCTCTCACGCAATTGAAGGTCACCAGTTCCCAATACGAAAACCGTATCGGTTCCGCGCGCCCTGTCAGGACGCCACCCTTGGGTTTCCCGCCGCTCATCATGACAACTATTCTCCTGGGATAACAGCCTCGACTTGATCGTCTGGGTGGCCCCGAGCCCCTTTTTCATTGGCAGGGTGTAATTTTTGAAATGTATCCTCGGCCCTTCTGTGGTTTCCATACAAGCGTTGCGGAGGCTTACTTAAGAGGGAAAGAGAGCACGGTTTGAGGGTCCCTTTCACCTTCACTTGCGCTCGAATCCTCCAAACATTTACTTGCTTTTTCTCACTTGCCCCGCTGTGCTGTGATGGAGTTGGGACTTCCCAAGAGCCGCATCAGGAGCAAGAAGGAGTTGTCGAGGGTTCGGACCTTCATGGGTTGGTCAAGTGACTCCTTCGACCGCGACATTTGCTGCGGCAAGCTTCCCTTCGAGAAGGAGCCCGCCGGAGATATGGTTGCTTCCTTGGGTATGCCATGGCGGGTTTGATCCCGCCTTTCTCCATTTTTTTTTATGCTGCTAGATTTCTATGGTCTGCAACTCCACCATCTTGGCCCCCACTCGATCTTGCTAGTGGCGACTTTCATCCACTTTTGTGAGATGTGGGTGGGTGTGCCTCCTTGCGTGGAGTTGTTTCGGACTTTCTTCACGGTCCACTCCACTGGGAAGAGCAAGGAGTTCATCGGCTTCTACTACTTCGTGAAGCAGAAAAACTCCCCCCTCAAGTACTTGAGGTCTTTTCCTTACGGCAAGTGGGACGACTGGAAGAAAGACTGGGTGGTCATCATCGTGGAGGGACACGAGAGGCTGGAACTGCCTGAAGGCCTCCCCCGCGTCGACATTGACACTTGGAGTGATGTTTCGGAGCTGTCGAGGGAGTACAGGCCCATTCTGGATAGAATCCAGGAGTGTGTCAAAGGTGGGGTGACCCCCCAGATGGTCTTCGGCAACTTCTTGGTGAATAGGTGGGCCCCGCTTGTAAAAGCCTGCTTTTCGGAAGAACAAAAACGCAAAAATGCGAACTTAAAAATTTTGAAAGTGGACTTGGAAATCCAAACTCACATGAACCATATGACTTAACCAATGTTCACTAAAAATAGGCACCTGTTAAAATTTTACATATAGAACATGGTTGCTAATGTATATTGGGACTTAAGGTGAAAAATATTTAATTTCCAAATATTCACATTTTCAATGAAAAATTAAAGGAGAAAAGAAAACAAAATAGAGAGAAAGAAAAAGGAATTATTCCAACCCTAAAATGGGACATTCACAAATATTCAAATCTAAGGCTGTAAATTTTTCCATGACCTTCTAATATTCCAAATTGACTCTCGGTAAAGTTTGAAAAATTTTTGAAGCACGTTTTCCATTTATTGGACACGTACTGAAAGTTTAATCAGAGTCGACTTCAAATTTAAACTTTGTACTTAACCTTGTCCAAATCAATTCCAAATTTTTCCTGAGGTCCCTTATGGTTCAAAAAGGGTAAATTCAATGTTTCAGGACTTTTGAACCTGATCTACTATTTATTTCATTGAGTCGAGTATCACCACTTGAATTCAAATTCAAACCTGAGTAAAAATTCAACTTGCTCAGTTCTGAAATCTGATTGCACCATAAAATTCTTCACGTTTTATTTAGTCATTGGGCCAAATTTGAATATTTTTGAAGCATGTTTGCTTGCCCTATTTGAAATTGGAAAGAAGAATGAGGGAGGTGGGTCCCACAAGTGGTCTCCACAGGTCAGGTCGGCAACTCGGCATGCAGTTTTCCTCTGCTGTTTGCGCTGCATGCAGGCAGCTGCTTGCCACCGCAACAAGCTTCGGATCGATAAAAGATTCCTGTTACTTCGTTCTCAAACGTATTCATCGCCTCCCGCTCGCCAACGCCGGCCACCGTCTCGCGTCCCTTGCCACGCCGGCGCTTCTCTCCCGGCCTCCGCGCCCCCCCTCCCTGCCGTGCAACTCCGCTCAGCCGCTCGCCCTGGCCACCGCTCACGCCTCCTCGCCGTCCGCCTGTCTCGGCCGCACGCCCGCGGGCCTACCTCGCCGGCTCGCCTCCCACGCGCTGCTTCACCTACGGTGCTCCGCGCCTGCTCCTGCTCGCCCACAGAGTGCGCCGCGCCCAGCTCCACTGCACGCCGGCCGCTGTCGGTGCCTTGGACGCGCCTTACCACGCGGCATGGCCGCCATGGTCGAGCTCCTTGTCGCCCTGTTCTTCCTCCCTTCCAACTTGCGTCTAGCTCGCCGACCTCAGCTCACTCCACCCTGCCATGTCTGTTTCAAACCTTCCGGCCGTGCACGCTCGCTTGCACCGTGCCACGTGCACCTTGTCCTTGCTTTTCATCAGCATCGCTCTGGCCGCGCCTCCCCGTGCTCCATGCCGCCCATGGCCAAGTGCGTCCATCCCTATTGTCACCCCCGGCTGCCCTGTTCGTGTCGCGCCCGTGCTGGCGACGGTCGCCCACCCTCGCTGCTGTCCAACACCTCAACCGGTGGTCGACACCCGGCATCGTCGCCCCGTTCCACGCCATGGCTGCACCCAACCAGAGAAGCGAGTGACTGGTGAGATGAAGGAGATGCAGGAACACACCTTTGGCACAGTGGTATCGACAACTGGTCCAAGGTTAGATCTGATTTGTGCAAAGATTAGTTGAACAGTGTTGCAACCAAGGAGTTAGATGAAATGGTTACAAGGTGAAACTAAGTGTGTTGCCGTTCAATGCTGGTCTATGGATGCAGGTCTATTGTGGGGTGGCAAATCGACAAGCCTAAGTGCCAAGATGCTCTTTGAATGGTGATGAAGCGATGGAAATCAAGTACACACCCAAGATGTTCGGCGAAATGCCTACAAGGTGAGCCTTGCCCTGAAATGCCTTGCTTGACGTCTTTTGAATCGCGTTAACTTGTCCGTGCGTGCTCGTGATGCACCACCATGAGCCGCGTCGACGTCGTTGACCACATGACGTTGTCGTGACGCTCTGAGCTGTCATCGTGCACTGGCATCGAAATGAAGGATCCTTGTGATGTGTGTGGTGCTGGAACACAAGCACGACTTGTCGAACAATGGTTGTCAAGCCAGATTAGGTTTCAGTCGTTGTGAGAGTGGTCGAGTCCTAGGTATAGCCAAGGTGCTCGATAAAATGCCTTCCAGGTCAAACCAAGGTGGTTGGTGATCATCGATGACCTATGGTTAAGTAAAGCGAGAACGTTGCGACCGACAAGGAAAACTAGACCAAGGGAAACCTTGGATAATGGTTTCTTGTTCTTGTCGACGATGTTTCCTAACCGTCCACAAAATTGCTTAACTAGGTGTGCCATTTCATCGACGGCAGGTTCGTCGAGTCGCTTATCAATTATCGAGTCGACATCACTAGCCTTGAGACTCACAAAGTGGTGTTCGGGATTCCGCTCACCCCAATGACGAGTTCGGGTTGATGTGGATGACGCTAAGACGATCTTCTCGAGATGGCAAAGCATGCCTTCACGGCAAGGTCTCTCATCATGTTTAAGTCCCGAGAGCTTACCGCGCTCACCTGGACAAGCTTGCGTCGTGTAAGCACCTGAACGATGCTTGCGACATTAGTCGTAGCAACTGGTTTACCTAAAAGTGGTTTGAATGTTCTCTTGGTACTCATGCTAGGTTAAGAGTGCTTGTAATGACTTCTTAAGTCCAAGCCATGTTGATCTCAATTCAGTCCCAAGTTTCGTTAGGTTCCATCACAGTTCATCCTAAGTCAGGACCCTACGACAGCACTGCTCACTTAACTAGGTTTACTCCTTTATGAGTTAAGTAAAGTTCATTGGTCGACTGCTAAATCGCGACCTTCGTCTTGTACACTCCACTCATACTCAAGCTTTCGATGTCCCACCTTGATTTTTGGGTCGTCCTTACACTTCTCCGCCCAACACTTCTTCACCATTCAGAATTGTCAATCTCACGTGGCATAGCTTGAAGTGTGGTATGCCAAGTTGCAATGTGTGCTTACATTGCACCTTTCAATTCACATCTCGATACTACTATGTCCACCTTGACTCATCTTCTGGTTACCCACACAACAGAGGCATATCTGTCCTTCCTAGTCAAACTCCTCGTTCTTAAAGTTTACATAACCCCGTGGAGTCTATTATTAAATTACTTAATTACTTATATGCATATCATGTCGATAGGAACATGCTGATAGGTGATCGACAAGAAACTTCGCTTGGAGGAGAAGGCCAAGGTGTTTCCACTTGAAGTTCTGTGGCATACTCTTTGGAGGAAAGCACAAGACTTAATGACTGACATTGACTTAGCACAAACTAAGGCAAGCCCCGGTCTGCATTTAAAAGATTTACAAAGTTTTGCAGTATTTCTCACATTATGTCTTAAGTATCATATGTGCATTACATAAAGGGTGATTGATACTGCACTTGCATGACCACAAATCCCAAGGGTTGGTTGGAACGGGTTACAGTTTGACCTGTAGTAACTGCTTTGCTAATGTATAGGAAATCTGGTAGAAGTCGAGTAGTTGGAATCTACTCGCGAGAGATGTAGGACATATCTCACAGGATTGGTTACATAGAAAATGGCTTAATATAATGAAATGAGACAGGGTAGGGGATGGATAGGAAGCGACGAGAATTGGAGTCTCGGTCGTATAGCCCTGCCTGTGTCAATTAAGGCCCGTATATATGCGGCCCCTTCAAACAAGTTTGACTTGTACCGGCGACATACTGGACATATGGACTCTAGTAAACTGACGTAACTCGATAATTGGGATGTCGAAGCCCATTAACTCACTATCGATAGGGGTGGGTTGAAGACAGTAAGGTGTAAATTGGTCGGCGGACACAAGAGGTGTTCCGTGCGAAGACCTTCTGTTTGCGGAGGTGAGACGGGTTCGGCGTTCGGGTTTCTTGTGAAAGGTGTCCATATACGACTAGTACTGAAGTGTTACGTAGGTACTGGTGTACTCCCTGACACTTCCGAACGTGCGTATGTGTCGTGTTGTCCGGGTGTGTCCTGATTGCAATTACCGTCCCTCGCCGTAATAGAGTACCACTTGTTCACTGCGTCGTGATGTAGTAAATACTAAAGAAGCCAGAAGAATACGTTGTATTGAATTATAATTGCTTTGCAACCTTGTATGGCTTAGAGATAGTACAATTAAAAGTTTACAATTTCCCCATACTTTACCTGTAATAGATTATGTTCTTTGGGCATGTCATATCATCGGCAAAGCATTTCTTGTTTGATTGTGGAGTCTATGATGTGCCGTGCTTGAAGAATGTCATTTGCTACTTAAAACATGATTATGAGGATCCACTCATAGGCGAGTCTATTTATGCTATTCCTTACCTATGATTAGTATTCACCCCTGCATATGTCTAGTGAGACGGGTTAGTCTTGCTGAGCCTTATGCTCACGTTTGTGCTTTAACGATTTTTGCACGTATTAGTTTTATTTCCGCTGTTCAGGTTGTACATGAGACTCGAGGTGTCGAGATAAATCTCATGTGAACGACGCCGCTGCTGAATGTTCTTCATGTTGCTAGTGATAATCGTCCTAGGGCATGGACTTCTTCTCTCCTGCTTACCTTGGTGAGATTATGAGTATGTATTTTCCGCTGCGTGTGTATCCTTGTTGTACACTCTTTTGTAAACTCTTCTTATTATGAAATGAAAACTTTATATGTTTTGGTATCCTTTTTGTGTGTGTTGTTAGGTGTCGCATCGCACGGCACCACCCAATGAGATCTTCGGAGGTGTGAACTCCAGTCCCCACAGACATGGTATCAGAGCTTCATTGGTAATAGCACGCTTGAAAAGAGCCTATTTTCGAAAACTCCGAAGTAGTCAAGTAAGGATTAGCTATATGCCCATTAAGGACTATTACTAGTATAAGTTATAAAGGTGGTGAACTAACTTGTTATATTATTTTGTAACGACATTCTGTCTTCAAGGTAAGAGGTAAGGTACGCCACCGAGAGCGGATCAATCTCGATAAGCTCTGCATACGAGATATGGTAGGTGATATTTCCTTGGCTTAGCACGGAAAGTCAATATGAGTCTCTCAAACTTTTCCATGTTTCTGAGAACATATGACACGCGGTACCCCAGCGTGACATAAAATTAGTGGGAGCCTGTATAACCCGATAGTATGCATCTCTAGAACCATTCATGTTCTATGGGAGCATGCGAAACACGTATTCCCAAGCGTGTATAAGCCGGTTCGTGTGAGAGTCTTTGTTGTACAGACGTAATACAGCCATGTACCTCGAGACATGACTTCACTCGAGGGAGACTCATACCAGAGTCGTATGCATTTACTTTTGATTATATCTTATTGTGATCGCCTGTCGTGTTTCTTCGTGCCGCCCTTGAGGTGTGAAGGTGTGAAAGGGGATTGTTTGTCTTCTGCAGGTACACTAACTCCGGTAGCGACCCATGTAGCAAACGTTTGTGAGTGATCGATATTAGGACCACCTATAGACGTATCCGGATATACCGGGTTAGACTTTTCTTTGGTAAGGAACGTAGTACTGTCAGTATCACAATTGATACTTTGACCATCCCTCACGAAATAATGGCTTCATCATCATCTTGTAAGATCCAACTACCAGATGCTGGTAAGTTTTGGGTCAAAGTTTCGACATGGATAGTGTAATGCGAAGAAGGATGAAGAGTAAGGCTTTTGTGTACTCTTGACAGAATCTAGCTCGATTTTGTCAAGAGGTGCTTCTAGTTAAACTTCATGGAACCTAATAGTATGACATATGAATGGAGAAGGCCTTCAAGTCCTCTACGACATATTCATTGACAATTTGGACTGGAAAGCACTTTGAACCGGTCCGAATTCTTGGAGACCAACAATTATTCATCTCCTTGATCTAATGAGCCCTTATCCATTTTGATCATAACTCCTTGTAGATTTCATCTCTACAGGCCTATCTTATATGGTGGGAAAGTGTAGAAAGTTATCTACAACTTTTCATTTGAACTCCAAGTCTGAATCTTCAAATAACTCGATGAAAAACTCGAAGTTACCTACTCTTCACCAATCTGCACCAGCTGGGGACAGATCTGTGTACAGTCACGATTTCGACCATAACTCTTTGTAGAGTCGTTGAATAACTTCATATAATACATTTTCGAAAACCTTGCGACCTGTGTGACAAGTTTGTAATGGAACTTGTTGTCAAATTGTGAGGTTATCCATCTGAAAATCAGTGATGAAATCAGCAATAAACCAACCAAGTTCTGTCAAATTAATTTCTGAAACATGAACACCTTGTTCCATTTCAAAAATCCATATATCTTCCACCTGGAGGGCTATGGATGCAAATGAATACTTTTTGGAAATCTTTTCAAGTCTTCTATAAGTTTTCTATTAACCTCCAAGACAAAAGACGCTTTTATGGTGATGAAAATGCACCGTTATCACAGCAGCTGCTGTTCTGAAACCACATGGACCAGCATCTGAATTTTTGCCATATTTCCTTGTAGAAAGCTCTTCTATTCCATTATGATACATTTCTGGAAAGGGTAAGAGCTATTCTACAACTTTGTTATCCAGTGATACCTCAAATTCAGTTTATAACTAATTAGAAAACTGGAGTTGAAGTTAGTAGCTGTGTACAGTGCTATCTGAAACAGCCAGAAAATTTCAGAACTTTGAACAGCCTTAACTCCTAATTTAGAAAAGCAACCTATGTATGTTTATACATGTATGGAAAGCTTAAAGAGTCCTCTATCAACTTTCTATTCAACACAAAGGCTAAAACTCGCAATAACATGGTCTAAATCGAAGTATCGTTTAAGGTGTCATGACATTTCTGAATCTGGCAGATTTGGATTTAGTTGTTGTTTAGACCCTAGCTTTGAGTAGGATCATCGATTGGCTTCGGGTTTTACATTTCTGGAATCCTGAGAATGTATGCAACCAGTTTGCTATGTGTTAGTTTTGCAAATGTTGATATTTGTATATCTGAAAATTGTGGACAAAATCAGCCTTAAACAAAGGAGGTGCTGTCCAAAATTTCAGAAAAATTGTCAACTTGCAAATGCCATATCTTCTCAACCAGGAGTGCTACGAGGGCAAGTAAGTACTACTTAGAAATTTTTGGAAGTACTTTACAAGTTCTCTATTCAGCTCGAGACCAAAATCCTTTTCTAGGAGGGTGAAATTTGGATAATCGCAGAGACTGTCCAAGCACACCCAAACTGGAAAGCAATCTGTACACCTATGAATTTAATCCATAGCTCGCAGACCCTTGATCCAATGGTGTTGCACGAGTAACCGTTGGAAAGGTTAGAGGGTCAGCTACAATTTTTGAAATTGGCTACAGACCTGAATTGGTCATCTACCTATTCCAAATCGAGTTTGAATGCAGAGTGGTCAATCTGAACTGAATTCAAATTCTGAATGCTGAAATTTTACCCAACTTCAAAAATTCATATCTTTTGAACCAGGACCGATATGAAGACAAGTAAGTACATTCTGGATCTTATTACATTGGCTGCAACTTTGTAAACAAGAATATTTCCAGATTTCCATCAGAACAGCCTGAAAACTTTAGATCAAAACTGCTACTTTTTAAGCAGGTTCTGCTAAAAGTGCAGAAAATTTCTGCTGACTTTAAAATAGCATAACTTGCAAACAAGAGATTATCTAGAGGCAAAACAATACTTTTTATAAATGTCTTGAAGTGTACTTTGACTTTGTTATTCACCTCGAGATCTGATTTTGCCATTAACTGGATCAAAATCGAGTTTGTGTCCAGACTGGTCGTTTGTCACCATAGCCTGGCCAGTTTGAACCTTTTGGTTTTTGTTAGGCATTTGGTTCTCGAGTTCAACTCGAGGAGTTTCATAACATCACAGGTGTTGTGATTCAACAATAATTACCATTAGAGTTGAGTATTAAACTCAATCAAATCTATTTGGCTCGGTTGCTCATGTTAGTGTTCTAATTAGGCAACCGTGCACCTCACACTTTAAGGATGTGTTGAGCATGTGTTGCACTTCCATTAGTCGATGACCCTCCCCGTAGGGATCGTTTGGGGTAAGTTTCTCGCTTACCTAGCTTGAACCTTAAGGGGGAAGGAGTGCACCTAGTAATCAAAGTGATACGTTCACCTAGGTGTTATACCAAGGTACATCGACACCGAACCAACGTGCTGGAAGCAATGCTCAAGTAAGTAGGACCGAGTGCAACATTGACTCATTGGGTAAATGAGAAGCTTAATTAACGGATCTTCTCGAACCCCGTTTCTTGGAGAACTCGATCATCGAGTTAAAGGAGTCAGTTGATTCTTCACGCTAAACCACTCCCTTGCTTCAGTCTCTGAGACGAGAAGCTATAGGTGAGTAGTATGAGCTGGAGATTCTTTAGCAAGAACGTGGATCACTAACCAAGGTCGTGCCTAACACAATACCTTGTCAACCACTTAGTGTAACCTACGGAAGTGATGAGAACCTTACTCTTCAAAGGTTACTCTCTTTGCAACTTCTGAAGGTAACCCTACCACACCTTCTAAAGGTTAGACATACTACCTTAGGAATCCTACGTGATGAAAAACCTGACCCTTTGTTAAGGAATCACAACTACATGTAAACTGTGATTAGCAAGCTTCAGGGAACTTCGCATCAACAAGAAGTTCTGTTTTGTTCCATTATGTACACTTCGTTGGCTTGAGATGAACCTCATCATTCCTTGCTAATGTTCTTACCTTGAAATTCTTGAACTTGGTCAAGACGTGAAAGTGACATTCGTCGTTCGACACTTTTAATGACCAGGTCACTTAATCCTTCTGTATCTAGAGTACTTCTATTTGTGTTTGAGTTGTCTTACCTATTTTTGCTCAAAGCATAATACTGAATACACCATACCTTGCATAGTTATCCGCGGAGTTGCATTGTGTCTGCATAACATCATCCGGTTTGTGATGCATCATGAAACGTAATTACTAATGAGTTTTGAGCAAGAATATGTGACCCCATTCAGATACTTAAGTAGTGCCTAACATTTTTGAGTTGTGATCAGTTTTATCGTTCGCAACGTCTTCGATTGGTTTCATTATCTTGAGCAGCGCAAGGGACACCTTGTGACTAAAACACAGTTGAGTCCTTGTCCTTGACTTGTTGAAACTCAAATCGCCTTGAGTACTAGCAACTGACTGTTTCTAGCTGCGAGGAGTTTCTTATTGACTTCTCGACCTCCCTAGAACCTTAAAATCTTTCTATTCGCGAGATTATTATTGATTACCAAACTTTGGAACTCTTTGACTTGTACTGCCTGATAGCATTGCTTCGGCTACAAGACCAAAGAAGAAAAGTCTTCATAAGAGAAACATCCAGAGTTAAGGACTCTTAACTATCATAGAACTCTAAGTACCTCCTCAATGAAGAAGGTTACTTCATTTTGATGGAAAGAAGAAGACCTCAACACCTCAACATAACTTTTTAAGACCCAAGTTTTACGATGTGATATTGTCATGTCGAGCCTCCTGTCAAGGTTATCAACCTAAATACTGGAATCACTTGAAGCAAACTTCGGAATTTCTTAAGATGCCTGAAGATAATCAATATTTCGTAGACCCCAAGTCTTTAAGGGCATTGTCATTTTCCTTAGTCAATGACCCTCTTTTACGGATTGTCCCCTCATCGTTTCTGTTATTCTACTTGTTAGAATCTCGGGACGAGATTCCTTTAAGGGGGAAGCATTGTAAAAGCCCGCTTTTCGGAAGAACAAAAACGCAAAAATGCGAACTTAAAATTTTGAAAGTGGACTTGCAAATCCAAAGTAACATGAACCATATGAGTTAACCAATGTTCACTAAAAATAGGAACCTGTTAAAATTTTACATATAGAACATTGTTGCTAATGTATATTGGGACTTAAGGTGAAAAATATTTAATTTCCAAGTATTCACATTTTCAATGAACAATTAAAGGAGAGAAGAAAACAAAATAGAGAGAAAGAAAAAGGAATTATTCCAACCCTAAAATGGGACATTCACAAATATTCAAATCTAAGGCTGTAAATTTTTCCATGACCTTCTAATATTCCAAATTGACTCTCGATATAGTTTCAAAAAAATTTGAAGCATGTTTTCCATTTATTGGACACGTACTGAGAGTTTAATCAGAGTCGACTTCAAATTTAAACTTTGTACTGAACCTTGTCCAAATCAACTCCAAAGTTTTCCTGAGGTCCCTTATGGTTCAAAAAGGATAACTTCAAAGTTTCAGGATTTTTGAACCTAATCTACTATTTATTTCATTGAGTCAAGTATCACCACTTGAATTCAAATTCAAACCTGAGTAAAAATTCAACTTGCTCAGTTATGAAATCTGATTGCCCCATAAAATTCTTCACATTTTATTTAGTCATTGGGCCAAAGTTGAATATTTTTGAAGCATGTTTGCTATCCCTATTTGAAATTGGAAAGAAGAATGAGGGAGGTGGGTCCCACAAGTGGTCCCCACAGGTCAGGTCGGCAACTCGGCATGCAGTTTTCCTCTGCTGTCCACGCTGCACGCAGGCAGCTGCTTGCCACCGCAACAAGCTTTGGATCGATAAAAGCTTTCTACTGCTTCGTTCTCGAACATATTCATCGCCTCCCGCTCGCCAACACCGGCCACCGGCTCGCGTCCCTCGCCACGCCAGCGCTTCTCTCCCAGCCTGCGCGCCCCCCTCCCTGCCGTGCCGCTACGCTCCGCTGCTCGCCCTAGCCGTCGCTCACGCCTCCTCGCCATCCGCCTGTCTCGGCCGCACGCCCGCAGGCCTACCTCGCCGGCTCGCCTCCCACGCGCTGCTTCGCCTACAGTGCCCCGCGCCTGCTCCTGCTCGCCCACAAAGCACACCGCGCCCAGCTCTGCCGCACGCCGGCCGCTGTTCGCGCCTTGACCGCGCCTTACCATGCGGCATGGCCGCCATGGTCGAGCTCCTTGCCGCCGTGTTCTTCCTCCCTTCCAACTCACGTCTAGCTCGCCGACCTCAGCTCACTCCGCCCTGCCATGTCTATTTCAAACCTTCCGATCATGCGCGCCTCGCTTGCGCCGCGCCACGCGCACCTTGGCCTTGCTTTCCATCGGCATCGCTCCGGCCACGCCTCCCCGTGCTCCATGCTGCCCACGGCCAAGCGCGTCCAGCCCTACTGTCACCCCCGGCTGCCCTGCTCGTGCCGCGCCTGTGCCAGCGACGGTCGCCCACCCTCGCCATTGTCCAACACCTCAATCGGTGGTCGACACCCGGCATCGTCGCCCCGTTCTGCGCCATGGCTGCACCCAACCAGAGAAGCGAGTGACTGGTGAGATGAAGGAGATGTAGGAACACACCTTTGGCATAATGGTATCGACAACTGGTCCAAGGTTAGCTCTGATTTGTGCAAAGATTAGTTGAATAGTGCTGCAGCCAAGGTGTTCGATGAAATGGTTACAAGGCAAAACTAAGTGTGTTGCCGTTCAATGCTGGTCTATGGATGCAGGTCTATTGTGGGGTGGCAAATCGACAAGCCTAAGTGCCAAGATGCTCTTTGAATGGTGATGAAGCGACGAAAATCAAGTACATACCCAAGATGTTCGGCGAAATGCCTACAAGGTGAGCCTTGCCCTGAATGCCTTGCTTGATGTCATCGAAGTCTGTTCGTCGTGACCTCTAATGGTACTCATGTGTTGTCAAGCCGTACGTCCATTTCCACCATGATATCATTCCTTTAGAAATCCCCAAGTTGACCTTCTTTGTCTTTTGAATCGCGTTAACTTGTCCGTGCATGCTCGTGATGCTCCACCATGAGCCGCGTCGACGTCGTTGACCACATGACATTGTCGTGGCACTCCGAGCCGTCATCATGCCCTGGCATCGAAATGAAGGATGCTTGTGATGTGTGTGGTGCTGGAACACAAGCACGACTCGTCGGGCAATGGTTGTCAAGCCAGATTAGGTTTTAGTCATTGTGAGAGTGATCGAGTCCTAGGTATAGCCAAGGTGCTCGATAAAATGCCTTCCAGGTCAAACCAAGGTGGTTGGTGATCATCGATGACCTATGGTTAAGTAAAGCGAGAACGTTGCGACCGACAAGGAAAACTAGACCAAGGGAAACCTTGGATAAGGGTTTCTTGTTCGTGTCGATGATGTTTCCTAACCGTCCATAGAATTGCTTAACTAGGTGTGCCATTTCATCGACGGCAGGTTCGTCGAGTCGCTTATCAATTATCGAGTCGACATCACTAGCCTTAAGACTCACAAAGTGGTTTTTGGGATTCCGCTCACCCCATTGACGAGTCCGGGTTGATGTGGACGACGCTAAGACGATCTCCTCGAGATGGCAAAGCATGCCTTCACGGCAAGGTCTCGCATCATGTTTAAGTCTCGAGAGCTTACCGAGCTCACCAGGACAAGCTTGCGGGATACACTACATTAATGTCGTCGTGTAAGCAAGGAGTTCATCGGCTTCTACTACTTCGTGAAGCAGAAAAACTCCACCCTCAAGTACTTGAGGTCTTTTCCTTCCAGCAAGTGGGACGACTGGAAGATAGACTGGGTGGTCATCATCGTGGAGGGACACGAGAGGCTGGAACTGCCTGAAGGCCTCCCCCGCGTCGACATCGACACTTGGAGTGATGTTTCGGAGCTGTCGAGGGAGTACAGGCCCATTCCGGACAGAATCCAGGAGTGTGTCAAAGGTGGGGTGACCCCCCAGATGGTCTTCGGCAACTTCTTGGTGAATAGGTGGGCCCCGCTTGTAAAAGCCCGCTTTTCAGAAGAACAAAAACACAAAAATGCGAACTTAAAAATTTTGAAAGTGGACTTTGAAATCCAAACTCACATGAACCATATGACTTAACCAATGTTCACTAAAAATAGGAACCTGTTAAAATTTTACATATAGAACATGGTTGCTAATGTATATTGGGACTTAAGGTGAAAAATATTTAATTTCCAAATATTCACATTTTCAATGAAAAATTAAAGGAGAAAAGAAAACAAAATAGAGAGAAAGAAAAAGTAATTATTCCAACCCTAAAATGGGACATTCACAAATATTCAAATCTAAGGCTGTAAATTTTTCCATGACCTTCTAATATTCCAAATTGACTCTCGGTAAAGTTTGAAAAATTTTTGAAGCACGTTTTCCATTTATTGGACACGTACTGAAAGTTTAATCAGAGTCGACTTCAAATTTAAACTTTGTACTTAACCTTGTCCAAATCAATTCCAAATTTTTCCTGAGGTCCCTTATGGTTCAAAAAGGGTAACTTCAATGTTTCAGGACTTTTGAACCTGATCTACTATTTATTTCATTGAGTCGAGTATCACCACTTGAATTCAAATTCAAACCTGAGTAAAAATTCAACTTGCTCAGTTCTGAAATCTGATTGCACCATAAAATTCTTCACATTTTATTTAGTCATTGGGCCAAATTTGAATATTTTTGAAGCATGTTTGCTTGCCCTATTTGAAATTGGAAAGAAGAATGAGGGAGGTGGGTCCCTCAAGTGGTCTCCACAGGTCTGGTCGACAACTCGGCATGCAGTTTTCCTCTGCTGTCTGCGCTGCATGCAGGCAGCTGCTTGCCACCGCAACAGGCTTTGGATCGATGAAAGATTCCTGTTACTTCGTTCTCGAACGTATTCATCGCCTCCCGCTCGCCAACGCCGGCCACCGGCTCGCGTCCCTTGCCACGCCGGCGCTTCTCTCCCGGCCTCCGCGCCCCCCTCCCTGCCGTGCAACTCCGCTCAGCCGCTCGCCCTGGCCACCGCTCACGCCTCCTCGCCGTCCGCCTGTCTCGGCCGCACGCCCGCGGGCCTACCTCGCCGGCTCGCCTCCCACGTGCCGCTTCGCCTACGGTGCTCCGCGCCTGCTCCTGCTCGCCCACAGAGCGCGCCGCGCCCAGCTCCACTGCACGCCGGCTGCTGTCGGTGCCTTGGACGCGCCTTACCACGCGGCATGGCCGCCATGGTCGAGCTCCTTGTTGCCCTGTTCTTCCTCCCTTCCAACTTGCGTCTAGCTCGCCGACCTCAACTCACTCCACCCTGCCATGTCTGTTTCAAACCTTCCGGCTGTGCACGCTCGCTTGCACCGTGCCACGTGCACCTTGTCCTTGCTTTTCATCAGCATCGCTCTGGCCGCGCCTCCCCGTGCTCCATGCCACCCATGGCCAAGTGCGTCCATCCCTATTGTCACCCCCGGCTGCCCTGCTCGTGTCGCGCCCGTGTCGGCGACGGTCGCCCACCCTCGCTGCTGTCCAACACCTCAACCGGTGGTCGACACCCGGCATCATCGCCCCGTTCCATGCCATGGCTGCACCCAACCAGAGAAGCGAGTGACTGGTGAGATGAAGGAGATGCAGGAACACACCTTTGGCACAGTGGTATCGACAACTGGTCCAAGGTTAGATCTGATTTGTGCAAAGATTAGTTGAACAGTGGTGCAGCCAAGGAGTTCGATGAAATGGTTACAAGGTGAAACTAAGTGTGTTGCCGTTCAATGCTGGTCTATGGATGCAGGTCTATTGTGGAATGGCAAATCGACAAGACTAAGTGCCAAGATGCTCTTTGAATGGTGATGAAGCGATGGAAATCAAGTACACACCCAAGATGTTCGGCGAAATGCCTACAAGGTGAGTCTTGCCCTGAAATGCCTTGCTTGACGTCTTTTGAATCGCGTTAACTTGTCCGTGCATGCTCGTGATGCTCCACCATGAGCCGCGTCGACGTCGTTGACCACATGACGTTGTCGTGATGCTCTGAGCTATCATCGTGCGCTGGCATCGAAATGAAGGATCCTTGTGATGTGTGTGGTGCTGGAACACAAGCACGACTTGTTGAACAATGGTTGTTAAGCCAGATTAGGTTTCAGTCGTTGTGAGAGTGGTCGAGTCCTAGGTATAGCCAAGGTGCTCGATAAAATGCCTTCCAGGTCAAACCAAGGTGGTTGGTGATCATCGATGACCTATGGTTAAGTAAAGCGAGAACGTTGCGACCGACAAGGAAAACTAGACCAAGGGAAACCTTGGATAATGGTTTCTTGTTCTTGTCGACGATGTTTCCTAACCGTCCACAAAATTGCTTAACTAGGTGTGCCATTTCATCGACAGCAGGTTCGTCGAGTCGCTTATCATTTATCGAGTCGACATCACTAGCCTTGAGACTCACAAAGTGGTGTTCGGGATTCTGCTCACCCCAATGACGAGTTCGGGTTGATGTGGATGACGCTAAGACGATCTTCTCGAGATGGCAAAGCATGCCTTCACGGCAAGGTCTCTCATCATGTTTAAGTCCCGAGAGCTTACCGCGCTCACCTGGACAAGCTTGCGGGAGACACTACATTAGTGTCATCGTGTAAGCACCTGAACGATGCTTGCGATGTTAGTCGTAGCAACTGGTTTACCTAAAAGTGGTTTGAACGTTCTCTTTGTACTCATGCTAGGTTAAGAGTGCTTGTAATGACTTCTTAAGTCCAAGCCATGTTGATCTCAATTCAGTCCCAAGTTTCGTTAGGTTCCATCACAGTTCATCCTAAGTCAGGACCCTACGACAGCACTGCTCACTTAACTAGGTTTACTCCTTTATGAGTTAAGTCAAGTTCATTGGTCGACTGCAAAATCGCGACCTTCGTCTTGTACACTCCACTCATACTCAAGCTTTCGATGTCCCACCTTGATTTTTGGGTGGTCCTTACACTTCTCCGCCCAACACTTCTTCACCATTCAGAATTGTCAATCTCACGTGGCATAGCTTGAAGTGTGGTATGCCAAGTTGCAATGTGTGCTTACATTGCACCTCTCAATTCACATCTCGATACTACTATGTCCACCTTGACTCATCCTCTGGTTACCCACACAACAGAGTCATATCTGTCCTTCCTAGTCAAACTCCTCGTTCTTAAAGTTTACACAACCCCATGGAGTCTATTATTAAATTACTTAATTACTTATATGCATATCATGTCGATAGGAACGTGTTGATAGGTGATCGACAAGAAACTTCGCTTGGAGGATAAGTCCAAGGTGTTTCCACTTGATGTTCCGTAGCAGACTCTTTGGAGGAAAGCACAAGACTTAACGATTGACATTGACTTAGCGCAAACTAAGGCAAGCCCCGGTTTGCATTTAAAAGCTTTACAAAGTTTTGTAGTATTTCTCACATTACATCTTAAGTGTCATATGTGCATTACGTATAGGGTGATTGATACTCCACTTGCATGACCACAAATGCCAAGGGTTGGTTGGAACAGGTTACAGTTTGACCTGTAGTAACTGCTTTGCTAATGTATAGGAAATCCGGTAGAAGTTGAGTAGTTGGAATCTACTCGCGAGAGATGTAGGACATATCACACAAGATTGGTTACATAGAAAATGGCTTAATATAATGAAACTGAGACCGGGCAGGGGATGGATAGGAAGCGATAAGAATTGGAGTCTCGGTCGCATAGCCCTGCCTATGTCAATTAAGGCCCGTCTGTATGCGGCCCCTTCGAACAAGCTTGACTTGTACCGGCGACATACTGGACATATGGACTCCAGTAAACTGACGTAACTCGATAACTCACCATCTATAGGGGTGGGTTGAGGACAGTAAGGTGTAAATCGGTCGGCGAACACAAGAGGTGTTCCGTGCGGAGACCTTCTGTTCGCATAGGTGAGACGGGTTCGGTGTTCGGGTTTCTTGTGAAAGGTGGCCATATACGACTAGTACTGAAGTGTTACGTAGGTACTGGTGTACTCGCTGACACTTCCGAACGTGCGTTATTTTTTTTACCTCAGTTTTTTATTTTTGTTGTAACCATATTTTGAGTTTATTCATCCTTCATTCACAGGGCATCCAAAAAATGGGTTGAAGCTCCAGCTCCTATGATAGCAACTGATGATATGCAGGCGAAGGCTTCGGCTCCAATTCCAGTGCCGCCCCAGGTGGTGGCTGAGGTCGCGGCAGCTCCGGCGCCAGCTGTCGTGGTCCTAGACCTCGACTCATCTCCTGAATCTCTCGTGGTAGCGCCGAACCACGAGAATGAAGACGTACCAGCGGAACCAGCTCTAGAGGTTGAAGCTCCAGTTTTGGATGATGTGATGATGGACACTCCGGCCACAGAGACGGAGGTATCTAAAGTTCCGACCCTTGGGTCGGGTGTTACTGAAGCCCCAGCGGCGGAGCTGGTGGTTCATGAAGTTCTGGTGCTTGATCTGGTTGCCGTGGAGGCGCCAGCACCCAAACTGGTGGTGGTCGAAGCCCCGAAGCCTGAACCGGCAGTAGAGGAGGCACCAACGTCGGAGCATGAGGTGGCCTCAGCTCCGACCGAGTCTTCAACGCTTGCCCCGAAGGTAGTAGTTCTGGAGGTACCCGTGCCTGAGCCAGGGTGCCAGGATGAAGCGGTCGGTCCTCTGCCTGAGGGACCAGTTGATGATGTCCTCGCGGCGGGACCTTCGGAGCTAACTCTAGAGGTAGAAGCTCCTGTTGCAGGACCTTCCTCGGCGACGACCGAGGCTATCCCGGAGGGTGGTCCTAGTGTCGAGGAAGCTTAGGGGATCGCTCTTGTAGAGTGGGACCCAATTTTTATTTTGGAGGACCCGCTGGAGTTAGCGCAGAGGACCCCGACAGGTCCAGAGCCAATCCCCCTGTCATTATCCATCGACAACGCCTGATCCATCCTTCATCAGGTCCAGCTTGCATTTTATCACGACAGCAAGGCCCTCGAGGAGGAGCGCCAAGCTCTTAGGACGTGGCGCAACCGACTCCAAATCGAGACCAAGCTGGCGCAAACAAGGTTGGCCGATGACAAGGAGTGGGTCAAGAGGGAGCAGGCCCGGATGGAGTACTGGGGGTCAGCTGCTGGATGAGAGGGAAAACATGATGCAATCCCTCAACAACTAGTCCTGGGCTATATATGAACAAGCCCATGCTATTAATGAGGCGGCGAATGATCGCCAGGAGAAGCTCAACACCATCCACGAGGGCCTCGTCAAGCGCCGGGAGAGCCTCGAAGAGCGAGAGAAGAAGCTCGAAGAGGAAGAGAAGAAACTCCTGGAGCTGAGGGATGACCTCGTGAAGAGGGAGGAGGAGCTCGACCAAAGGCCCGCTCTGAGTGACAAGAGTCTTGCAGAGCGCACCCAGAAGCTGGAGGAGCGCTGCAAGAGTGAAGAGTAGAAGGTCTGGCAGCGGGGACAGGACCTTACCAAAAGGGAGGTCGAAGTTGCTACCAGGGAGAAGAAGGTGCGGGGCCAGGAGAAAGACCTGGTTGACTGCCAGAACAAGATCCATGTCCGGGAAAAGGAGCTTGCCAACCTCGAAAAGCAAGTTGCTGAGGGTATTTTGCAGCACGCCAAAGAGGTCGAGCGCCTTGCTAGGGAAGGTTCGGAGCTTGCGGCGGCCCGGAGGTCCTTGGAGGAGATTTGAGGCTCAAGGGATGCGGAGTCCCAACAAGTATGGGACTTCGTGGGCAAAGCCGATGTCGCGCTGGCGCCGCTGGGCTTTAGTCCCATGCGTCCGGGCAATCTGGAACCGGAGCTGGACCAAGCGTTGGGGGCGCTGAGCTCGGTTGGCAACAAACTCGGCGCGATGGGCGATGTCATCACGGATCAGTTGGAAATTGAAGGAAAATCCCTTGCGCAGAACATCGCAGAATACATGCTGACGTGCTACACAAGCCGGGATCCTCATTTCCTACTAAGCCCGGTGCTTGAAGGTCCCATCGACGGAGAGGGAGACGCCGCTAAGACCAGTGTGTCGGAGGTTGCCCAGAAGGTCGCCTCGTTCTTCCGTAGAACTTAGGACTTTCTCCTTTTGGCTCCCACTTGGATCTTCTCTTCTTTTCCCCAATTTTTTAATCTCTTATCTTCAGATGAATGAAATCCAAGAAATTTATGAATTTCATTTTTTGTCTTCAACCTTTGTCTCACTTGGCCCCCTGGTAGATGTACACAATTTGATTGCGAACATGTACCAAAAGGATGTAGCATTTTGTTGAAGACTGGAGTGCTTCGAACTTGTAGAATGTAGGTCCAAAGTCGTCGACAGCAGGGACCCCCTGAGGTTGTTAGAGCTTAGTAGCTCCGGCAGCGATCACTGTCAACACGTGGAGCATCGACAGCTGGTCCTCTGGGGTTGTTGGAGCTTAGTATCTCCAGCAGCGACCACTGTCGACACATAGAGCATCGACAGTAGACCCCATTGTGGTGTCCTTTTACCATCTTTTCTTCGTGTTGACGGCTGCCCCCTGGATTTGTCGGAACTTGATAGCTCCGGTGACGCTGACTATCAATGTTTAAAACATCGACGGTGAGCCCCCTTGGGGGATGTCGAAGCTTTGATAGCTCTGGCATCATTCACCATCATCATGAAATTTTATTTTTCCTGCACACTGAAGTCAAGAAAAACAGTAAAACCCATTTCTTATCTATAACTCATTTGTGACTTACTATTCCCGTATGAAATTTTAGATTGACAGCAATTCTGTATACCATCAAGCGCATTTGTTTGTTTTCTCCAGGTCCAATCGTTTTATGGACTCACCTTACTCAGGCTGGCCAGTGTGTAGGTAGAGTGGCGTACTTAGGGTGCAGGACCAGGCTAAGTCGATAGCACACTCTGGACCTAGATTGGCTTGGCGTTCAGGCGAGTAGGCCATCCAACAATGTTAAGACCCGAAAGAATTAACAATGCAACTTGAATTATACATGAATTGTTCGAGCTAAAACTTCTTTAGAATTGCACAACTTTGTTATACACAAGAAAGAGAACAATAAAAAAGAATGAGCCTGTACAAAATAAATGCACGTGGAGTCTGTTTTCACATATCGATGTCTTTCACTATAGGTCCGGGGTACAGGGGAGACAAGTACACTCTTAGGGTACGAAACCATGCTAAGTGTGTTGCATTTCTTGTTCGACCTAGGGTAGCTAGCTACACTTTTAGGACTGTGTCAAGTGTTGTGTGGACTTTGCGGACCTTCCAGGAAAGGTCCGGCTGTCCTCCCGGAGGAGCTACCCGACTCTGTACAATGTCGCTATAATAAACATCATATGTAATTATAGACTCACCTCCGTGATATTAAGCGTAAAACTTACGGAGGTGCTCAATGTTCCAAGGATTAGGCAGAGGTGTCCCATCCTCGGTTGCCAAGCGAACCCATCCGGGACGGGATACTTTGATCACTCGAAAGGGGCCTTCCCAGCTGGGGGAAAGTTTGTTTAACCCTTCTCGAGTTTGTATTCTCCGTAGCACCAGATCGCCTTCCTCGAGCTATCAGCTATGCACATGCCATTGGTGATAGCGCTGGAGCACTTGGCGGTATCGTGCATTTTGAATAGCTGCTCGACACCTTCCCTCTTCAACGAGGTCAAGGTCTTCACGCCGGAGCTGGTCCTGCGTGGTTGCGTCGAAGGTCCGGACCCAGAGCGACCCCAAGGTGATTTCTGAAGGAAGGACTGCTTTGGCTCTGTACACCAGGAATAAGGGCGTCTCTCCGGTTGACCGATTTGGAGTTGTCCTGTTTGCCCACTAGGTGGGCAGAAGCTCCTCAATCCAGTTGGCTCCATGTTTTTTCAAGCGCTCATATGTGCGCGTCTTGAGTCCTTTTAGGATTTCTGCATTTGCTCTCTCAACTTGGCCATTGCTTGCCGGGTGAGCTACGGAAGCGTAGCTGACTTGAATGCCGAGGTCTTCGCAATATCCTTGGAATGATGAACTTTTGAATTGGGTCCCGTTGTCAGCTATGATCTTATTTGGGACTTCAAATCTTCACACTATGGACTGCAAGAAGTTGATAGCTGATTGCTTGTTTATTGTCACAACAGGAGTTGCTTTCGGGCACTTGGTGAACATGTCGATGGCGACATACAGGTACTTGTAACCTCCGACGGCTTTGGGAAAGGTCCCAAAATGTCCATGCCCCACACAGCGAATGGCCATGTAGGAGGTATCATTTGTAGTGGTTGAGCTAATGTGTGAATTTGCTTCGCATGGAACTGGCATGCTTCACAGTTCTTCACTAGCTCAGTTGCATCCTGGAGTGTTGTAGGCCAGTAAAAACCATGCCGGAAGGCTTTATCGACCAACGTGCGGGAAGACCCGTGGTTCCCACACTCGCCTCCATGGATTTCCGCGGGGAGCTCGCAGCCTTCTTCCCTTGCAATGCACCGCATTAGGTCGCCGTTGGCACCACGCCGGTAGAGATCCCCTTCCACCAGTGTGTATCTTTTAGCCAATCTGACTATCCGGTCAGCAGATACATTGTCTTCAGGAAGAATGTTGTCTTTTAGGTAGCTCCGTATCTCCAAGATCCATGCATCAGAGCTAACTTGAGCTTCTAAGTCTTACGTGTTGGGTTGCTTGGAGCTTCCTGCAGCACCTACAACCCTTGATGGACGCCATGGTAACAGGGCCATCGAGACCGCCAGCTTTGAGGTGCTAGTCTCGTCCCCTTTGCTCAGTTCGGCAGGCTGAGCTGTTGGTCTTGACAATCTCTGGATAAAGGTTCTATCAGGAACCGGAGCTCCGGTTGAAGCTTTCGTCGAGAGTTCGTCAGCTTCAGCGTTGTTAAGACGCTGGACATGGCAAAGATCCAGGACTTCAAAATCCTTCTGAAGCTTCTGGACTTCAAGGAGACATGCAGCTAGTTGAGGGTTGTTGCAGCAGCATTCACCTTTGACTTGTTTTATAATGAGCTGCGAATTACCCTTTACCAACAGCTGCTTGACACCATATGATAGTGCCACATTGAGCCCATAGATTAGTGCTTCATACTCCGCCATGTTGTTGGTCGGCTTGAAGTCAAGGTGAACCATGTATTTGACTTTCTTCCTGGTCGGAGCGAGGAGAAGGACTCCAGCTCCGGCCCCCTACTTCTGCACGGAGCCGTCAAAGTAGAGAGTCCAGTGAGGCTCAGTGAAGACCGGAACCTTAGGTTTCGGTTTCTGCTCACTGGGGCCCCCTGGATTTGATGGAGAGGGGGTCCCTTCCGCCACAAAGTCTGCCAATGCTTAACTCTTGATCGCTTGTCTTGGGACAAATTCAAGATCGAACTCGGCCAATTCCGCTGCCCACTTTGTGATGTTCCCAGTAGAGTTGGGGTTATGCAAGATTGCACGCAGTGGATAAGAGGTTACCACTGAAATCTTGTGAGCTTGGAAGTAGTGACGGAGCTTCCTATAGGCGATAAGAACTACATAGAGCAACATATGCACCTCTAGGTACCGAGTCCTGGCGTCATGGAGTACCTCGCTGATGAAGTACACTGGGCGCTGGACTGTCCGGACCCTCTCGGATGGGCCCGGAGCTTCCTCCTCATCAACCCGGACCCTCCCGGAGGGGTCCGGACCTTCTTCGGGGACCTCCAAGTTCTTGCTAGAGGAACCCGGAGCTTCTTCTGAAGTGACATGGACCTTCCCAGAAGGGTCCGGATCTTCTTGTTCAGCAACAGTAACTCCTTCATTTGAAGGAAGTTGATCCTCTGGTGTCTCACCTCGAGGATCCGGGTCTGGGGGCTGGGACCCAGACTTGCTTTAGGTAGCTTTGGACCTTCCCGGAGGGGTCTGGATTCTTGAACTGGGGATTGTTCTGGTCTTTCCGTAACTAGGACCATGCTGACAACTTCGTTAGTTGCTGAAATGTAAAGCAGAAGTGGCTCACCAGGATTCGGAGCTACCAAAGTTGGTAGAGTGGTGAGGAGCTGCTTCAGCTCATGGAATGCCTTTTCTGCTTCTTCAGACCATTGGAATGGTCCGTACTTCCTAAATAATTTGAAGAAGGGTAGCGCCCGTTCTGCCAGTCTTGAAATGAACCGACTGAGGGCAGCTAGACACCCAGTCAGCTTCTGGACATCCTTAATGCAAGCTGGCGGTCGCATGTCTTCAATAGCTTTATTCTTCGCCGGATTCGCCTCTATTCCTCGGTGGTTCACCAAGAATCCAAGAAGCTTTCCGGAGCTAACCCCGTAGACACACTTGTTTGGGTTCAGCTTTGTGCGTGTGATTTGCAACTTGTCAAAGACAGCTTGCAAGGTGTCAAGAAGTGACTCCTTGTTCTTGATCTTCACGACGATGTCATCAACGTACACTTCCACTGAATCTCTAATGAGCTCTCCAAAATTTTTGTACATGGCTCGCACAAACGTTGAAGCAGCGTTTTTGAGACCGAATGGCATGGCAGTGTAACAGTATAATACATCTACTGTGATGAAGGCAGTATGCTCTTCATCTTCCCTAGACATTCTGATTTGATGATACCTAGAATATGCGTCTAGGAAACATAGTAATTCACACCCAGAGGTGGAATCCACTATCTGATCTATTATAGGTGGTGGAAATGGATCCTTTGGGCATGCCTTATTCAGTGTTGTGTAGTCGATACACATCCGAAGCTTCCCGCCGACCTTGGGTACAACGACTGGGTTTGCTAGCCATTTTGGGTGGAAGACTTCCCGGATGAATCCAGCTTCGAGCAACTTCTTCACTTCTTGATGTATGAAGTTATGTTGCTATATTGATTGCTTCTGAGGCTTCTGATGTACATGCCGAGCATCAGGATGAATCTTCAGATTGTGCTCAATCACTTCCCTAGGGATCCCAGGCATTTGTGACGTTGCCAAGCAAACACGTCGACATTAGCCCGGAGGAAAGTGATGAGCGCGAGTTCCTATTTGTCATTTAGACCTCCCGATATACGGGTGGTCTGAGCAGTGTCAGAACCAATTTGGACGACTTTGATGAGAATGTCGGTGTCGCTGCTTGGTTGAACACGAGGTGCGGAAGTTGAGCCTCGATGAAGAATGCTTGGGGGCTTCGGAGCTTGCTCCTTTCCGGATTCTTCCTCCTGTGCTGTAGCAAGCGCATGGAGTTCTTCTAGAGTAGTAACTACGGTGGTGCGATCTCCGCGGATCCGAAGAACGCCTGAGGGTGTTGGCATCTTCAACACCAAGTAGCCATAATGAGCAGCAGCCATGAATTTGTACAAAGCTGGCCTGCCCAAGATGGCGTTGAATGGCAAGTTGATATGTGCCACGTCAAAGACCAGCTTCTCGGTCCTGTAATTCTCCCGAGTTCCGAAGGTCACCGGGAGAGTAATGGCACCGAGTGGGGTTATGGCCCCGGACCTACTCCTGAGAAAGGTCGCGAGGGAGGAAGATCCGAAGGTCGGAGCTGAAGCTTGACGAAGGCTTCAAAGCTTATGAGGTTCAACCCTGAACCTTCGTCCGCCATTACGTGGTGGAGCTGGATGTTACTGATGGTCGGAGATACCATCAACGAAAATTGGCCAGCTCCGATCATGTTCTGAGGGCAGTCCGAAGCATCGAAGGTGATGGTAGTATTCATCCACTTCCGATGAGGCTCCGCCCTGGCGGTGGGAGCTACTTAGGGCATGTCCTGCTGCATTGTCTTGAGGACACGACAGGAAGTGATGTCCCATGAACCACCAATGATAGTGTTCATGGTTTTCTGACGCTCGTTGTCGGAGACATCGGAGTCGTCGTCAACAAGGTGTAAACATCCTTCAAGACCTTTTTGGGGTCCTGAAAGCCTAACTCCTCTTTAGCCGGAGCTTCGTCGACTTTTTGTTTTCCTTCCCTTTGACGGAAAGGAGCTTCTTCCCGGCGCTTGTTGTAGCGCTCGGCAAGGTTCTGGCCCTCTCGGCAGTTTTCCAAGTTGTTCCTATCCTTCTTGTGTATGGGACACCACATTTTGGAGCTGCCACCGTGTTCAGACGACGGCCGAGGCCGTTTCTCAGGGCGTGGCCCCCAGCCAACCGGAGATGCGGCAGCTGCAGCGGTAGGTGTGCCAGCCGACGGCTTCCTCTTGCCATTGGACTTTTTCTTCCTCTTGCCACTCCTGGAGGTAGTGGCTTCACCCTTGGAAGATTTTTTGTTGGCCTCCGGAGGTGGTTGGGAGTGCATTTCACGGCCCTCCGCAGCCTTAGCACACTTGTGTGCCAAGCTGAAGAGTTTTGTGACGCTGGTGACTTCCTTGGTCACCAGCTTCTCTAGCATTTTCTTATCTCGAACGCCCTACCTGAATGCTACAATAACAAAGCGCTTGAGATATATGGAATGGTATTTCGTACCTGGGAGAACCTCTGGATGAAAGATCGCATGGACTCTCCCCATTTTTGCTTGACAGCAAAAAGATCTAGTTTTGTGCCTGGTCGGGTATATGAGCTCCCAAATTGGCGGTAAACTGTTGGCACAACTCCACCCAACTATTGATGGAGTCAGGCGGAAGGCTCATGAACCAAGACGTGGCGGTCCCAGTGAAAGCTACAGGGAAATATTGGCCATCACGTCCTCATTTCCCCCAGCCGCAAGGATAGTGGTGGAGTAAATTTGAAGAAATTCAGCGAGGTTTACAGTCCTGTCAAATTTCTCCGGCAAGTGAGGCTGGAACTTCTGCGGCCTTTTGACAATGCGTAGGTGCATGGCCAAAGCAGAACGGCCTCCTCCTACTCCCCCAGGAGCAGGACTGTCCTGAGCCTCTCGCCTCTCGTGAGCATGCTCGATGTGGACGCGGCCGTCCTGTTGCCGGTAACGACGATCGAACTCCGCCCGAAGGTCGTGAGTTGAAAGCCTTGTTACCGTGTGAGTACGTCGCGCCCCGGAAGGCAGCAATGTTGCCTGTTGAGATGCAGCACGTCTTCTGTGCTGCGAAGCTTGCAGACCAAGTCTACCCGACAAGGTCCGATGCTATGATGGGGCCCGCCTTGAGGGGGGAGGACCTTGATTGCTGATGCCATCAGCTACTGCTGCACCCAAATGTTCCACATCAGCTCTCCACTGCTCCATCGCACCCTGGGGTGCTCCTAGAGGCGGTGGATGTTGGAGAAGAGCACACATAGCAATAAGCGCATGTTCGGGGTTGTTGTTCGCTGATGCAGTGACCGACACAGGCGCCCCATCTCGACGTCCAGCTTGATTCACCGGAGCGGGCGGTGGTGGCGGTGGCATGACTCCTACTGGGGCCACAGCACCTGCTGGCTGCTGCATGTTGGAGGGATTGCCTCCAGTAGGTTACACAGCGTGGTTACCGTTGGATGATCCAGCAGCAGAGTTAACCATCTTTGAATCTCAGGCGCCCCCTTCCTGGGGCGCCAACTATTGGAGTCTGGTTCCGACAATTCTCCCGGTACTACTATTAGTAGCCCGCGGAGTTTCTTAGTTCGGTTAGGGCGCGTGGTGATTCAGAACAAGATGGCGACTTGACACAAGGATTTACGTGGTTCGGGCCACCTGAGCGTAATACCCTACTCCACATGTGTGTTATTGTTGTATTGAGTGTCTAAGTGCGTCAGCTAGCAAGAGTCACTCGAGCGCATGTGTGTGAGTGTCTTTGAGCGTCAGAGTCCGAGAGAGTCCTCCGTGTATCGCTCGGCTAGTCCTTTTATAGTACAAGGGTTGGCTGTTACATCGTTAGCCTAGCCCAACATGTGGCCCTGGCAGTTACTGATGCCTAATACACAGTTTAATGTACTTAATTCCCCTTAATAGCGTGGTAACGTGCCTTAATGGTGCGCTACTAGTATTAAGGGTCCTCTGATCGTGTGTCATTAAGATAGCATTAATGATAGATAATCACGTCTTGAAGCCTTTAATGCCCCTTGAAGGTCCGAGCCATTGGAGGTCCACCAATCTACCTGTTGAGGTTGAATGTCCGACGGTTGGACGCGTGGTAGCTCTGGAACTTACTGTCTTGGACGAGTAGGTCCGGTGCCGTTGTACACGTGTCGGTACCGGAGCTTCCCTCTGTCGGGGGTTAGGTCCGGGGGTGCCACACAGGTACCTAGTCCGGAGCTTTCCCATGTATGGGTTGTAGCCTCGGTTTTGTGATACACGTGGTGGCACTAGGACTAACCATATGAGGGAGGCAGGTCCGGTTCCGAGTAACACGTGGGGCCTTCAGAGGTCTTCAACTCAGATAGGTGGAATTCCTTTGCACTCTTTGCAGTTCCAAGGGGTATCCGGTACGTAGGGTACCGACAGTCACAAATTTGAGTTGTTTAGGAATGTGGGATACGTTCCTAAGGTGTTTGAAAGTCTTAAGATTGCTTCTATATGCATATAGAAGAGTCTTGAGCAGTTATGGAAAGCTTTGATTTATGAATTGAGTAGGATTAGAGTCCTAGTTAAGTTTGGGTTGGCCTAAGGGTTGGTTATATAAACAAGGGAGGCCAGAGCTTATGGTGCACGACTTTGGGGCTGTTCCTATTGTGGTTTGATCAATAAAATTCGTAGTTTGAAGGAACATTTGTGCAATGTTCGTCCGACTTATTTTCGTCAAGTCTTTCTCGTTGAGTTTCTGCACAGCACTATCTTTATTTGGTGGTTTTATCATAACTCGAGTTTTACAGACCCGATTGACATGATTCTTTTTTGGTTGTCTTAACAACTTGATTCTCTATCATCTGTCAAAATTTCAAGGTCATTAGATTTGTGGTTTTTGATCTACACGAGTTTCTTTGCAGTATTCCAGAACTGTTTTTCTCGAGTAGGACAGATTGACCTTTGTTCGATCTTTCGGTCGTAACTTGAGTTTCTACCGAAGGATTTTCGTGATTCTTGTTGTGATGCCTTAGTGACTTGATTATCTAAAATCTATACTAGTTTTGTCACAGTTGAACACGTTTAGATTAGTCGTACACATAGTTTCTTCAATAGATTGGTTTTCTGTCGAGGGGTGTTTTTGTTGCTTCCGCTGAAAAAATTTAATCTACCATTCACCCCCCTCTGGTAGCTTTACACATGCTTTTCGATCCTATAGATCTTCCATCTGCATTGTGGGCGAGCAGGACAACACCTAACCGGTCAACTGGAGAGACACCCTTCTTCCTAGTGTACAGAGCTGAAGCGGTCCTTCCTTCGGAGAACACCATGGGGTCACTCCGGGTCCAGACCTTCGACGAAGCCGTGCAGAACAAGCTCCGGCGTGAAGACCTTGACCTCGTTGATGAGTGAAGGTGCCAAGAAGTTGTACGAAACGCACGATACCACCAGGCGCTCCGGTGCTATCATCAAAGGCATGTGCGCAATCGACAGCTCGAATAAGGCGATCTGACACTGTAGAGAATATTGACTCGAGAAGGGATGAACAAACTTTCCCCCAGCTGGAAAGGTCCCTTTTGAGTGATCAAAGTTTCCCATCCCGGATGCATCCGCTTGGCAACAGAGGATGGGACCTCGCTTCCTGATCCATGGAATATCGAGCACCTCCATATGTTCTATGCTTAGTTTCATAGAGGTGAGTCCGTACTTACACATAATGTATATTATAGAGTCTATGGACAGAGTCGGGTAGGTCCTAAAGAAGAACATCCAGACCCCTCCGGGAGGGTCCGCACAAATAAGCACACTTAAATTGGTCCTTGTACTTTAGGTGTGGCTTACCTATCCTGGGTTAGAACAAGATGAATAGCACGCTTAGCCTGGTTCCGTAACCTAAGTGTGCCCTTGTCTCCCTTGTAATTCAAACATATAATGAAAGACATTTTTGTGTGAAAACAGACTCCACGTACAATAATTTTGTACAGGATCGTTCTTTTTATTATCTTTTCCTTCTTGCCTATAATGAAGTTGTGCAATTCTTCTTGAGATTTAGTCCGAGTTATTCGTATGATATATAAGTTATATTGTTGATCTTTTTTTCGGATATTAGCATATCTAGATGGTCTACTCACCTGAAAACCAAAGCCAATAAAAGTTCCAGAGCGTGCTATCGACTGAGACTGGTCAGACACCCTAAGTACGCCACTCTACCTATATTCCGGCAGGTCTCAATAGGGCGGGTCCGGAAGGCATTTAGATCTAAAGAGATTGCGTCAATGTACTTGTTATCATGTTGAGTTCCTTCGGATTTAAAGTTCAAATAAAAATAGTAAGCCACAAACAAGTTATAGATAAGAGGACAAATTTTACTACTTTTCTTGTCTTTAATGCGCAGGAAAAATGAAAAATGGATGGCGATGGTGGACGATGCTGGAGCTACCAAGCTCCGACAACCCCAAGGGGGCCCGTCGTCGACGTTTTATACGGTGAAAGTGGGCGTCATCGGAGCTGCTAAGTTCCGACAACTCCCATGGTGGCCAGTCATCGAAGTCAAATATTAACGGTGAACTAAATGAAGATGGCAGATATATCACCCTGAGGGGGCCTGCCGTCAATGTACTATACATTTATAGTGGGTACCGTCGGACCTACCAAGCTTCGAAAATCCTTAGGGGGCCTGCCGTCGACGTTCTACGTGTTGAAAGTGGGTGTTGTCGGATCTACAAAGCTCCGACAACCCCCAGGGGGCCCGCCGTTGACGTTCTACACATTGACAATGGGTGCCATCGGATCTACAAAGCTACGAAAACCCCCAGGGGGCCCACCATTGACATTCTATGCATTGACAGTGGGTGTCGTCTACGAAGCTCTGACAACCCCAGGAGGCCCGTCGCAGAAGTTTCTAAGCATTGGCAGTGGGAACCGTCGTACCTGCGAAGCTCCGACAACTCCCAGGGGGCCTGCAATCGACGATTCTAAGCGTTGGCAGTGGGCACCGTTGGACCTACAAAGCTCCGTCAACCCCCAGGGGGCCTGATGTCGATGTTTCTAAGCATTGGCAGTGGGCGTTGTCGGACCTACAAAGCTCTGACAACTCCTAGGGGGCCCACTATCGACTTAACAATGGGTCCTCGGAGATGTCGAAGGTAAATCCCGAACCTCGGAGCTATCATTATGGATACAAGCGAGGAGTGAAGTCATCAAGACATTGTCAAATCCTTTTGGTACATGTTTGCAATCAAATTGTGTACATCTACCAGGGTCTAACAATATAAAGAGCAATGCACTGAAGACACACACAAAATGGATTTCGTTCATTCAAAGGAGTGAATTTCATTCATTCAGAATTGGAGAATTACAAGTGAAGGCAGAAGAAAAAGGCCCTAGCTACTGGAAGTCCTATGGAAGAACGAGGCAACTTTCTCGGCAGCTTCTCGAACGCTGGCCCTGGCGGCATCTTCTTCTTCAACAACAGTCCTTCAACGACCGGATCTAGAGAGAGTTGGGGGTCTCGGCTTTTGAAATACATCAACACATACTTGGCGATGTTCTTAGCCAGGGACTTCTCCTCTGTCTCCAGTCGGTCGACGATGACGTCACCCATTGCGTCAAGATTGTTGCCAGCTGAGCTCAACACCACCAACGCCTTGTCTAGCTCCACCTAGGTTATTCGGACGTAACGGACTGAAGCCGAGTGGCACCAAAGCTTTGTTAGCTCGCCCAAGGAAGTTCTAGACTCGCTGCCTCAAGCTCCTCAGTTCCTCCAGTGACCTTCTGGTGGTTGTAAGCTCCAAACATTCCCAGGGGATGTGCTCGACCTCCTTAGCATGTTGTTGGATACTTTCAGCCAGTTGCTTTTCTCAGTCAGCAAGCTCTGTCTCCTGGGTGTGGTTGCGGTTCCGATGGTTCGCTAGGTCCTTCTCTCTCCCTTCACCTTCTCCTCTCTGGTGGAGATATCGATCTCTCTCTTGGAGAATTATTTCCCCACCTGCCAAATCCTCTCCTCCTCTTGCTTGCACCGCTGTTCAAACTTTTTGGTGTGATCGACAAAACTCTGCTCTCCCAGTGACAGCCTCTAGACGAGCTCCTCCTCCCTCTTCAGGAGGTCCTCCTGTTTCTCCAGGATCTTTTCCTCCCTCTCGTCGAGATCCTCCCGGCGCTTGAAGAGTACTTCATTCAGTTCATTAAGACTATCCTGATGGTCGTCAGTAGACTCATTGGTCTCCTTAGCGTACTCGAAGATCTCTCGAGTCTTCGCATCGAGGGCCTTGATGGCAGCCTCCCGCTCATTCAGCAAGCGATCCCACCACCTCATCCAGGCTTTCTCCTTTTCTACCCACTCTTGCAGGTCCGCAAGCGTTGATTGTGTCATCTTTGTCTCAAAATGAAGCCTATTGCGCCAACGCCTCATGGTGTTGCACTCTTCTTCGAGAGACTTGCTTTCATAGACGAAGGCAAGCTGGACTTGGTCCATACTGGAATAGGCATTGTCTATTCACATCGCCAAAGGAATTGGCTCCGGACCAGCCTGGACCTCTTTCGCCAGCTCGAGTGGGTCTTCCAAGACGACTGAGGGGCCCCAAGGCGCGAGTTCCCTCTCCAGCAACTCCATGTCAGCTCGGCTGATCGATGGAAGCTCCTCCATCTCCACATCACTAGAAGCTGATGAGGAAGGTCCCACTGTTGGATCTTTGATTATTGGCTCGGCGGGTGGTGGATCCGCAGCCGCCTCCTCAGGCTGCTCCAGTTCATATATGGACACCTCTGGAGTAATCGTCTTCGGAGCTGGTATTGAAGCTTCGTCCAGAGCTACCACCACTTCTGGCTCAGGGGCTGGAGCTTCAATTACTTTCGGCTCAGGGGCCAGAGCTCCAATTACTTCCGGCTCAGTCCTGGAGCTTCCGTTATTTCCAGCTCAGATGCCAGAATTTCTTCTATCTCTGGCTCTACTGCCGGATCTTCAGCTGTCGGCTCTGAAACTGTCAGCGCTTCTTCACAAATCTCTCCCCCATGGTTCGGCGCTACCACGGGAGCTTCCAGCATCGTCCTCGGATCTAGCTCCACGACAACAGGCGCCAGAGCTGTCGTGTCTTCTGCCACCACTTGGGGAGGCACAGGGATCAAAGCAGGAGCCTCTGCTTACACAACCTCAATGCTGCAGCAGGGGTCGAAGCTTCGGTTTTATTTTTCAACACCCTGAAAAAGGATCAAAAAATTCAAAACAAGGTAAAAACAAAAATTGCAACTCAAAGTGAGAAGACAATGCCTACCTTGGGAGCCTTCCGCTCCAGTCGGCGCAGAACTTCTTCTTCGGGCGATTAGAGTCAGAACCCACCATAGTTGGTGTGGTGGAGGCTTCGGATTGCTGCCCAGAACTCACCGCAGTTGTCGACGTCGCCTCAGCCAGGACCTCCCTCGGCTGAAGGACCTCCAGACCTGGAGCCCGCGGCTGGCACTGGAGTCAGGGTCAACTTGCCGGAGCAAGCGCCCCTCACGGACGCCGGCTCTTAAGAAGGCGTGGCCACCGAAGTTCTACTTGGCCGAGGAGAAGAGGCTGCTGAAGTTGGAGCTAGCCTGAGGGAGCTCCCATCAGCATGTCTCAGCTTCCTCTGGCTAGAATATTCAGCTAGCTCCTTGCCCTTACCCTTGCCCTTGCCGACATTGTCAACCTTCTGGCTTGGAGCAGTGGGAGCCACCCTTTCCAAAGATCCAGGAATAGAAATCCCGGCGGTCCCACGCTTCTCCACCAAGCTGAGGTCGTCCAGCTCTGGAATTCTCTTCTGAACCTCCCTCCTGAACTCTAGAACCATGTTTAGAGGGAGGAAGTCCGCCGGTGGGGACAATGCATCTCGGGAGATGGCCCCATGTTGAAACTTCTGGATATGGAGCTTCAAATCTTCATTATCCAAGTTAGCATGAAAACCAGCTTCGATCCAGTTGTGATCCATCTCACTGTTAAAAGCCCACGTGAGCCACTCCCTTGTCTTTAGCGGAGCCCACTTGTTGACCAGGAAGTTGTCGAAGACCACCTGAAGGGTCATTCAACCCTCCACACATTGCTGGATCTTGGTTAGGACAGGCTTGTAAGCATCAGACAGCTCCGGAACTACATTCCAAGCATCAATGTTTACATTGGGGAGGCTCTTAGGAAACTCCAGTCTATTGTGATTATCCACCGTAATGACCACCCAGTCCTTCTTCCATTTGTCCCATTTTCCAGAGGGGAAGATCTTCAAGTACTTGAAGGGACAGTTCTTGCGCTTCATAAAGTAGTAGAAGCCAATCAGCTTAGTCCCCTTCCCTGTAGTGTGGACCGTGAAGAAGGTCTAGAAGAGCTCAATGTTTGGCGGCATGCTCACCCGCATCTCGCAAAAGTGGACGAAGGTTGCCACTAGCAAGAATAAGTGAGGGCCGAGGTGATGAAGCTGGAGCCTGCAAAAGTCCAGCAGCATCAAGAGGAAACTTGAAAAAGGCGGGATCAACCCCACCATGGCGTACGTCGAGAAATAGACGATCTCTTCAGTGTGTTCCTTCTTGAAGGGAAGCTTGCTGAGGCAGATCGAGTTGCCGAAGGAGTCACTGGACCATCCCATGTAGGTCCGGACGCTCGCCAACTCTTCATTGCTCTTGATCTTGACCCAACTCCATCGCGACAAAGCGGAGTGAAAGTTGGAAAAGCTAAGCAAAGGTGGAGAGGTTCTAAGCGCAAGTTCGAATGAAGGCATAAAGAATCCTCAAACTGTGTTGGCTTTCCTTCTTAAGTAAGTATCTGCAATGCTTGGATGGAAACCACGTCAAGATCAAGATTTCATTTCAAAAGTTTACCCTATCAATGACAAACGGGCCCTGGTCCACTTTGGCAAAAATGTCGCACCAGGTGAATCGTTGTCATGATGGGAAGTTGGAAGCCCCAGGTTGGCGGCTTGACAGGGCACTCGGAACCGATACGATTTTTGTATTGGAAACCAGCAACCTTCAATTGTGTGAGATCCGCACGCTAGGATCTCACCTTCCACATCAAGAGGGGCCACGTGGCGGCGACATAACTCTTCGTCGTCGCCTCAACCGCCCATTATAAAGATTTGAAGTCGCAGCGCAGGAATCAAGGATGGCCCCACCTTTGGTAGAGTAACTTCACCCAGATGGTTTCTCCCAGAGGTGGGCTTGGGGGCCATTGTCAGTACCCTGCGTACGGGGTACCCCACGATACTGCAAGAAAAGCCAAAGAGTTCCCACATCCGAGTCGAAGACCCCTGAAGGCAATACACGTCTGATAGCACTGGGCCTGCATCCCTTGTTTGGGTAGCTCCGGTACTACCACATGTCGAGTGGGATTGGACCTACCTCCCTTCACAGGGAAGCTCCAGTGCCGCCACATGTACGATAACCCCTGACTTAACCCCCAATAGAGGGAAGCTCCAGTGTCGCCACGTGTCGAGTGGCTCCAGAGCTACCTATCCACCAAGGAAAGCTCCGAAGCTGCCACGTGTTGAGTCTCCGGACCTAAACCAGCAATGACCACAGGATCTCCAACGGCACGAACATTCAAGAGGCTATTAAAACAGCCGTTACAAGACCTGATTAACGTGTCACTAATTCCGAATTAATGACACATGATCAGGGGACATTTAGTACTGGTAACACCGCCATTAAGGCACGTTATCATGCTATTTAATCATACTTAATACATGTAGATCGTGTATTAGGTGATTGAATACCTTCGAGGCCACTTGTCAGGCAAGGCAACCTTTGTAACGGCCAGTCCTTGGCATATACAAGGGTTGCACTGCACGGTAGAAACCAACACGAACCAAGACAACTCAAGCACACACGCACACACTCTCATACAATAAACAACCACCCCATGGAGTAAGGTATTACGCTTAGGCGGCTTGAACCACGTAAAAATCCTCTGTGTCACTGTCTCGTTCTAATCTTACGTGCACCCCAACCGAATACGAACCTCCACGGACTATGCTTTAGTAGTACCGGGGGAAGTGTCCTAGTCCACACTTCGATAGTATACCAATTTTGTTCCTAAGACTTCAGATATTTGCTCCTTTATGTGACTGTTTAAGTGAATATGACTGCAATTTGATAATGTTTTATATGATTTCTGTGATTTTATTAAATTTAAGGATGTCTTAGTAGGAGCATTAGAGGCCATGAAGGCTCATCATTAATGAATTCATTGATCGAGAGAATTTTCATTACGATATACATGATTAGGTTATGACAGTTATGATGTGTGTAATTAGTTACTTTGTAATCAGGATGAACAGGGGGGCATTCTTTGTTGTGTAATTAGTATACTTGATAATAATGATCGACACTTTGCTAATATTTGATTGGTCAACATAATTTAAGGTGTGATCTTTTTGGCTATACATATGTTCATGTAAGTGTATGTTGTTGACACTGGCAATGCGGCTGCCAAATCCTGGCTAGCTCTAGGATGCAGCCGACAACCAGGATAATCAGGGGTGGGGTGCACCTAATAGGAGACCCTGCCTGTAAACAATCCGCGAAGAGTTTTAACAAGACTGTCTCAGATTACCTAAATAAATAAGACAAGCTTCCTTAAAGCCTGTCTCAGATCAGTAAACAAATCTACGATGTGCTGCAATAAAGCACGTCTTGGATCAGTCAATAAATCTGTGATGCGCTATGTTAGTGCTTGTCTCGCATGTATGCTGATGGATGACGCGCACGACTCACGTCTCCAATGACACTGTAGAGAACGTCTATTATGACTCAAAGAAAGGAGACTCGCTATTTTTGAACTTGTCTTGCACTTAGGCTGATCGACGACATGCCAGCCGCTCGTCTCTAATGACAATGTAATGCGAGACGTGACGGTGGAGACGCATAGTTTGTTCGTCTCACTTCTTTGTTCGGGCACGTCTTGGATGAGCCTTTATTACGTAGTGTCCTCTCCTGAGCGCTGGCGGCGGCGGGCTTCCTCCTTCCACTCTTACTTGGTCTAGGGTTTCGCAAGTTTCTCATTTGTTGACTTCTTTCCTGTCGTGGATCCATGAAGATCGAGCCTCTACTACCCAGTGGCAAGCATCCACAAGACTCCAGTATCATCCCCTAGCAGATTACACAGTACTTCACCTCCTCTTCCTCTGCATCTACCCATCCTCCTCTACAAGGTTGTTCTCTGATAGCCATCTACTGTTCATTGTTCTTTGTTGCATGGACGACACAAATAGGTTGAAAATTTGATTGGTTCACAAATAGCAATTGAGTTTGAGCAGCGAATTATTTTTTAGAATATGTCGGTACCATGCAGATCGGGTACCCGTACATACAAGGAAGACAAGACGATGGGTTCCACCTCCCGGGAAGGGAAGATCTGCCACCTTGCTAAGGGTGGCTCCGGTGCTGCCACGTGTCTCGCAGCTCTGAACCTACCTCCCTACTAAGGGTAGCTCCGGTGCTACAACGTGCTCTGCAGCTCTGGATCTGCCTCCCTACTAAGAGTGGCTCCAGTGCTGCCACGTCTCCTGCAGCTCTGGACCTTCCTTCCCGCTAAGGGTGGCTCCAATGTTGCAACATGCTCCATAGATGCGAACCTTTGATGCTGCCACGCGTCCTGCGACTTCGGACCCAACCTCCCCGCTGAGGATTGGTTCGTGCTGCCACGTGTCCCGCGGCTCCGGACCCAACCTTCCCGTTGAGGAGAGGACCGGTGTTATCACGCGTCCCGTGGCTCATGAAGGTAGCTTCAAGACACCATTAATGTGTCATCAAGACACATTAGTGCACCATGAAGAGCCATCAAGACTCATAAACGTGTCATCAGGACACGTTAGTGCACCATCAAGATCCATTAACATGTCATCAAGGTAGGTTAATGTGCTTTCATGATTAATTAACCCGAGGCCACCTATCGAGCCCTGGTCATAATATAAGCTATCGGCCGTTCACCTATAAAAGGACCAGGTAGCCACGATATGCATCAGATACGCAGCTCACGCTCACTATGGGTTGAATACACACAATACAACCCAACCACCCGTGGATGTAGGGTATTACTTCTCCCGACGGCTCAAAGCAAGTAAATCCTTCATGTTCATCTAGCTTGTAGTTCTAGAAAATTCACCTCTACCTAAATACGAACCCTCGCATACTGCTCCTTAGCAGTACCGGGGAAGTGTCATTGGCACAATTAGACATTTGCGCACCAGGAAGGGACGATCCCGAAGGTGGGGCCACCATCATCAACGTTGATGGCAGGCTACCTTAGAGGTGTCAGAACTTAGTGAAGGCGCGGGATCGTCCACCATCAACACTAAGAACGTTGATAGTGGGCCCCCTGGAAGGTGCCGGTGTCAGAGCTTCAGGTCCAACGGCGAAGCTTGGTGAAGGTGCGCGAGCATCCACCATTGATGCTAAGAACGTCGACGACGGGTCCCCTTGGAAGGTGCTGATGCGGGAGGTTGAGGTTCGACGGTAGAGCCCAAAGAAGGGTGAAGTCGTGCACTGGAGTAATAGCTAAAAACGTAATAATGCTCATTGGTTACAATCTTTCTGCCCTCAATTTTGTTGTGGCTTACGGTCCTTAGCCGGGCTACGGGGTCTAAGTAATTCAATGTGATAGTATACGAGTATTGGTTGCCACGTCACCCAGGAACGTGTGATGTCCATACCTGCCTTACTTTGACGCAATACCAGAATAGGAAGAGTGGCGTACTTAGGGTGCTGGGCAAGGCTAAGTCTATAACCGACTTCGGACCTGTCATTGGCATTGGTTTCAGGCAAGTAGGCCATTCAGCGGGCACGAGATCCCAAATCAAAAAACTACTAGAAATATCCAAACACATCACAGGTACTACAGGTTGTCCGTCTGCAGTAGTAGCACAACTGCCACTGTAGGCAAATAGAAAGATGTAACAGAGCAAAAAAAGGAACAATATGCATAATATTTAAGCATAATTATGTGAACATGGTGACAATATCCGTATTTTGGTTATTGCTTTAGCCAGGAGCATGTGCCTTTCAGTCCCCGATACTGAACCGCGGTGCTGAAGAGGAAGAGTGCGCTGGCTTAGGGTCATAGGACACGATTTTGGGTGCAAGACCAGGCTAAGCAGGCTGCACACTCTTGACCTCCCATGGACATTGGTCTTCCGAGGGACGTTCAACCCCCAGTACTCATTCCCAGCATTGGAAAGGTAGAGTTTGCATACATAGGGTGCAGGACCAGGCTAAGCAGGTAGCACACTCCGGACCCCCAGTATTCAGCCACAAGAAAGGTAGAGTGCACATACTTAGGGTGTAGGACCAATCTAAGCAGACAGCGCACTCCGGACCCTCTATTGGCATTAGCTTTTCATTGGAGTGATCGTTCAGCGCCATGGGACTCAGAGCAAGAAAATAACCAAGGAGATCGGATACGTCACAGGTACCTGGTGCGTCATTATTGTTATGGTCGCAGGTAGTCATCATGTGGTGGTGGAAGTAGCCATGAGGCAAAGTGTGTATGCTTAGGGTCATAGGGCACTGGCTTAAGGTGCAAGACCAGACAAGCAGACTGTACACTTGTGACCACCCACTGGTGGTGGTGGCGGTAGAAATCCGTCGTGTGGTGATAGCAGTAGCCACCGGAACACGGAGTGTGTGTCATCTGGGTCACCCACTGTGGAGCAGGAAGTGGCGCCGTCCTCCCAACTCCCTTCATGGCGGGAGGGTCGAGAGGAGCCAGCGATGGATTGAGGGTTCACCATTGTGGTGAGGCTCGTAAATCCAAAAAAAGTGCCCCCCTACCTGGCGCACCAAATGTCGAAGTGTGTCAACGACACTTCCCTTGGTACTGCTAAGGAGCAGTCTGCGGAGGTTTATATTTAGGCAGGGGTGAATTTCTTGCAACTACGAGCTAGATGAACACGAAGGATTTATGTGGTTCAAGCCGTCGGGAGGCGTAATACCCTACATCCACGGGGGGTTGTGTTGTATTGTGTGTATTCACCCCATAGGGAGCGTGAGCTTCCTATCGTGGCTGCCTGGTGATTTTATAGGTGAAGGGCCAACATCTAACATTATGATCGGGGCCAACATGTGGCCCTGGGTTAATTAATCATGAAAGCACATTAACGTGCCTTGATGACATGTTAATAGATCTTAATGGTGCACTAACGTCTCCTGATGACATGTTTATGAGTATTGATGGGTCTTCATGGTGCACTAAGGCATCTTGATGACATATTAATGGAGTATTGATGACACAATAATGGTGTCTTGAAGCCGCCTTCATGAGCCGCGAAACATGTGGTAAGACCGGTCCTCTTGTGACGCCCGGTTCCGAAAACTGAACCAAGCTAACGCATATGTGTGCCCAGGATGTTCAACACACATACACGAGTGCAATCACAAAAGAGTATACAGAAAATTACCACATAACAAGATTAATTATCAAATTCTATTACACAAACTATATTATCCTCGAATACAAGCTCTAATGAATATTAATGACAAGTTCAACTAATGCAGCGGAAATAACTAATTAAGCAACTAAGCAAACTAAGCAAAAGGGATAGCGCAGCTCCATGCAACACCACAGGCAAAGCTTACGGTAGACACGGCCTAGAATTCCACATTATCGCCATTAAAATCACAATCCTGACCTGCAACTGTTGGGGGGGATTGCAAGAGTGAGTACATGTCGTACTCAGCAAGTGTGGAAAGTATGACATGTGGCTGATTCAAATGACGACAATAATAATGGCTAAGTGCTGAAAAGTACAGTAAAACCATTTGGAAAAGCAATGTATCATATTTATGTGAAGTAAACCCATCATAAACCATGTAACCATAATAATACCAGTCCATAATTCACCATTACCAATAACCATAATCAATGTCATAAACCGTAATTCCATCGCATAACCATAACCATAACCATAACCATAATATCAACCATAACCATTACCAAACCATAACCATCCCAAATCCCAATTTCCCTCTAATCATGTAGGTCATCCAGGCGCTCATAACCGGGAGCACGGCTATCATGATAGTTTTTAATACTCTACAGAGTTTGTACCACTTTACCCATGTGTTTGTGATTTCATCACCTGTCGGCGACTAAAGAACCTCCCTTATGCCAATTACACTTCCTTTGGTGTATGGCCAAGAGATCACAAAATAGCCTTTACAAAGGGATTACTAGCCTATTCAGACCCCCACTGAGGTTTCACCGGTGGCGATGCCTCCAACTGAGCACATCTTCAACCAAGGGCCCCCTCTTGAGCCATTCGGATCCCAGGGTAGTCCCACCAATCATCAACAAACCCAAACCGACTACCCCTTCCCCGAGCATCCACAATGGTCCAAACAACACTAGCAAAGCCCTAATTAATCAGCTACGCCGCACCCATACATGGCCTCGTGGTGGCACTGTAGTCCTGGCCTATTCTCGCATGAACCGGTCCTTAGATCTAAAGCAAGCAAACCACCATAACATCCGACCCATCCACATACCAGGCTTGCTTAGATCACTCATCACCATACCGTATCGACCAGTTCACATTAACCAGAATATCATTAATACATAATTAAATGTGTAGTGTTGTTTGTCATCCCAATTAATTAAGCGAAGCAAAAAGGTAAAAACCCTTCCCGACTCTCTACCATATTTTCCAGGTGACAAGGGTGGTTAAACAAATCTAGTAAACTTCCTACCATAGGATTCCCATCAAATTGACACAAGCATGCAGTTTGCAAACAAAACATTTATTTTTAAAACAGGATCAATATGCTTCAAGGACACTTGCCTTGCTCCGGCGGATAGGGTTGCTCAAGCGCTTCAAAGTCTTGATTCTGGAAATCCTCATACACGATCTCTTGAGAACTTCCCTCTACTCGTGATCACACATACAAGAAAATACATACAAATCAACATGATGCATACACATTAATCAACATGTGATGATATGCATGCATGCAAGGACCAATTAATTAATTAACTATGGTTGTTTATTAATTAGATGCAACTAGTTCATACGCGTTCATACGAGTTTACGGGGGTTTTAGAGTGGATTAATGCTGCTGATAATAAAATTATGGTGCAACTAAAATAAATTTACGTCTATTAGATCTAATACGTCGCTAAAATTCACATCGGAAAAACGAATCCTACCGTAGATGTGATGGCTTCGATGATCGTGGGATGGGGACAATGCGTAGACGAAGTGGATGGCGCAGCAGTCCTTCGGCGGCACGACGACGGCGACGATCTCCGGCGAACGGTGGGGCCCTCCTATTTTTCTTCCTCTCCTTCCCTTCTTTTTTCTTCCCTTTTCCCCTGGGCGCAGCCTCTGGTCTCCTCTGTTTCTTCTCCCTGCTGGCGGCTAGGGCTCCTCCCTGGGCGTCTCTGGCGGCGTGGCTTTCTGGGATGGCGGCGGTGGTTTTTTTTTTCTGGGATCGGGAGGAAAAATACGGAGCTACGGTTGCTTTTATAGGCGGCGGGACGTACGCGTGCGACCTCCAGGGACCGAGTCGATTGCGGCCGGAAAAATCGCGTCGGGCGAACGTGCGGGGTGGGACCGGCGGGGCAGGGCGCTGCGCGAGGGAGGCGGGCGGCCGGTACGGGCGAGCGGGCGAGGTGGGGCCCGGCGCGTACGGCGCGCGGTCGGCGCGGGAGGGGCGGGAGTCGGCGGGAATCGGGCGCGGTTCGCGGCGAGGGAGGCGGGAGTCGGCGCGGTTCGCGCTATTCGTGGTGGGGCGCATGGAGGCGGGGGGGGGGGGGGGGGGGGGGCCAGGCGGCGGGGCCGGTCGGGCAACCGAGCGCGGGAGCAGAGGGAGGCGCTGGATTCGGCGTCGGGGCAGGCGGCGGGCGGCGTGGTCGCGCGCGGGGATCGGGGCCGGCTGGCTGGGCCGGCTCGGCCGCCTGGCCAACGTTGGTTTTTTTTTCTTTTCTTTTTTTTCTTTATATTATTATATTATTTATTTATCCTTTATAATTTTTATATATATTTTCTTTTTGTTTTTTTTTATTTTATCCTTTTTATATTATTATTATTATATATTTTATTGTTTATATTTTATTCTTTATATATATAATTGTTATATATATATATTTATATATTTTTATTATTATTATTTTTATACTTATTCCCTATTGCAGGTTTTAGGCTATAATTGTTATTTTGTATTTCTTCTTTTTGCTACACCATATATGTATGTTTTATCTTTTCTTTTATTCTATTAATATTTAATGCATGATTATGTATGCAATGCATGATGCAAAAATTTAGGGTGTTACAAACCTACCCCCTTAAAGTTAATCTCGCCCTCGAGATTCGATAGCGTGGAGAAAAGGTGAGGGAATTCTGCCTTCAGGTCTTCTTCACGTTCCCACGTAGCTTCGGCTTCCGTATGGTGGTTCCATTGCACTTTGCACCAACGGATCCTCTTATTCCTTGTGAATCCAAAACAATGAGGTTGGCGGAGAAGTCTACCCCCTTATTCTAAGGCTTATTTTTGGACATACTATATTTGTCCTCATCTCTCCTCCAGGAGACTTAACCAATAGAGTAAACTTCATATGAGAGACAGGCAAACTATACTTGGAAACATACTCCGATGCAATGAATGAATGCGATGCTCCAGAATCAAATAACATAGTTGCAGGGTTGGAGTTAGCAAGAAACATACCAATGACCACGTCATCCGCTTGTTAAGCATCCTCCGTAGAGACATGGTTCACGTTACCACGAGCAAAATTCTGCTGTCCACGACTTCCTTGTGGCTGTCCTCCATTAGGTCTTGGGTTTTGCCTCGGCGCATTGCTTCCTTGACCAAGGCCTGACTTAGGACATTGATGCGCAAAGTGTCCAGCTTCTCCACAAGTATAACACTTCTTAACTCCACTAGAATTATTGGGACGAGCTTGGTTTTGAACATTGGCTCCAGGAAAATCAGCACGAGGTGCATAAGGCATTGCTTGCATGACAGGGCGCTGCTGCACAAACTGAGTTGGGCGCGATGCAAATCCAGGGCGTTGAGCAGGCTCAGAAGAACTGGTAAGGCGCATTGGGTGGTACAAGGCGAGAGCGCACATTACTTCCTTGTTGCTGTCCTTGATATGGCGCCTTCCTCTTGTTATCTTGCTCCATCTCACGAATCTTGTTCTCAACCACAATTGCTTTGTCCACAAGCTTCTGAAAATTGGCATAATCGCAGTTGAGTAGTTGCACTTGGATCTCATTGTTCAAGCCTCTCATGAACAAATATTGCTTCCGGCTGTCCCGACTAACATCCTCAGGCGCATACCTTGAGAGTTGAGTGAACTTATTAAGATATTCACTCACGCTTGATTTTCCTTGTCTCAAGTTCTCAAATTCTTGCCTCTTCAAGATCATAACACCTTCCGGCACATAATGAGAACGGAAACTCTCCTTGAATTCGTCCCAAGTGATCCTCTCTTGATTCTCATGAGCATTGCAATATGCATCCCACCAATCCGCAGCTGCTCCAACGAGTTGATGAGAAGCAAAAAGCACTTTCTCCCGGTCATTGCACTGGACAATAGCAAGTTTCTTCTCCACGGACTTGAGCCAATCGTCCGCATCCATAGGGTCGGTAGCTTGAGCAAAGGTCGGCGGCCTAGTCCTCATAAACTCTCCCAATCAGTTATGAGGAGGCGGGGGTGGCGGTGGAGGCATGTGGGGCTGATTGTTGATGTTGCCAGCCTGCAGCTGTCCCATGGTCTGTATCATGGTCTGCATGAGCTGGTTTTGCATGGACAGTAGCTGCTCAATGTTGATAGCTCCATGAGCAGGTCCTTGTCCATTGTTGTTTTGAGGTACTCCATGGTTCTCCTCCTCGTCATTGACATCCCTCTGATTGCGAGTCCTCACCATCTGAAGAAAAGCAATAGGTAAGAATTAGAGAACGTCCCCAACTATATGCATCAAGGGATATGAAATTAACCAGCTAGCTACACTAGCCTAGGTGGACATGGCAATGCTAAAGCATCCCAAAATCCTCTACTAAGCACACAAACAAACAATATATATATAGCAAACAGCACACCAAGCAAAAACACATCGATTCCTGAGTGCTCCTATGTGCTCTAAAGTGTCCATTCTATCTAGGCTGCGTCCTACGGTCAACCTGTTGCTCTGATACCAATCTATGATGCCCGGTTCCGAAAACTGAACCAAGCTAACGCATATGTGTGCCCAGGATGTTCAACACACATACACGAGTGCAATCACAAAAGAGTATACAGAAAATTACCACAGAACAAGATTAATTATCAAATTCTATTACACAAACTATATTATCCTCGAATACAAGCTCTAATGAATATTAATGACAAGTTCAACTAATGCAGCGGAAATAACTAATTAAGCAACTAAGCAAACTAAGCAAAAGGGATAGCGCAGCTCCATGCAACACCACAGGCAAAGCTGACGGTAGACACGGCCTAGAATTCCGCATTATCGCCATTAAAATCACAATCCTGACCTGCAACTGTTGGGGGGGATTGCAAGAGTGAGTACATGTCGTACTCAGCAAGTGTGGAAAGTATGACATGTGGCTGATTCAAATGACGACAATAATAATGGCTAAGTGCTAAAAAGTACAGTAAAACCATTTGGAAAAGCAATGTATCATATTTATGTGAAGTAAACCCATCATAAACCATGTAACCATAATAATACCAGTCCATAATTCACCATTACCAATAACCACAATCAATGTCATAAACCATAATTCCATCGCATAACCATAACCATAACCATAACCATAATATCAACCATAACCATTACCAAACCATAACCATCCCAAATCCCAATTTCCCTCTAATCATGTAGGTCATCCAGGCGCTCATAATCGGGAGCATGGCTATCATGATAGTTTTTAATACTCTGCAGAGTTTGTACCACTTTACCCACATGTTTATGATTTCATCACCCGTCGGCGACTAAAGAACCTCCCTTATGCCAATTATACTTCCTTTGGTGTATGGCCAAGAGATCACAAAATAGCCTTTACAAAGGGATTACTAGCCTATTCAGACCCCACTGAGGTTTCACCGGTGGCGATGCCTCCAACTGAGCACATCTTCAACCAAGGGCCCCCTCTTGAGCCATTCGGATCTCAGGGTAGTCCCACCAATCATCAACAAACCCAAACCAACTACCCCTTCCCCGAGCATCCACAATGGTCCAAACAGCACTAGCAAAGCCCTAATTAATCAGCTACGCCGCACCCATACTTGGCCTCGTGGTGGCACTGTAGTCCTGGCCTATTCTCGCATGAACCGGTCCTTAGATCTAAAGCAAGCAAACCACCATAACATCCAACCCATCCACATACCAGGCTTGCTTAGATCACCCATCACCATACCGTATCGACCAGTTCACATTAACCAGAATATCATTAATACATAATTAAATGTGTAGTGTTGTTTGTCATCCCAATTAATTAAGCGAAGCAAAAAGGTAAAAACCCTTCCCGACTCTCTACCATATTTTCCAGGTGACAAGGGTGGTTAAACAAATCTAGTAAACTTCCTACCATAGGATTCCCATCAAATTGACACAAGCATGCAGTTTGCAAACAAAACATTTATTTTTAAAACAGGATCAATATGCTTCAAGGACACTTGCCTTGCTCCGGCGGATAGGGTTGCTCAAGCGCTTCGAAGTCTTGATTCTGGAAATCCTCGTACACGATCTCTTGAGCACTTCCCTCTACTCGTGATCACACATACAAGAAAATACATACAAATCAACATGATGCATACACATTAATCAACATGCGATGATATGCATGCATGCAAGGACCAATTAATTAATTAACAATGGTTGTTTATTAATTAGATGCAACTAGTTCATACGCGTTCATATGAGTTTACGGGGGTTTTAAAGTGGATTAATGCTGCTGAAAATAAAATTATGGTGCAACTAAAATAAATTTACGTCTATTAGATCTAATACGTCGCTAAAATTCGCATCGGAAAAACGAATCCTACAGTAGATGCGATGGCTCCGATGATCGCGGAATGGGGACAATGCGTAGACGAAGTGGATGGCGCAGCAGTCCTTCGGCGGCACGACGACGGCGACGATCTCCGGCGGACGGTGGGGCCCTCCTCTTTTTCTTCCTCTCCTTCCCCTCTTTTTTCTTCCCTTTTTCCCCTGGGCGCAGCCTCTGGTCTCCCCTGTTTCTTCTCCCTACCGGCGGCTATGGCTCCTCCCTGGGCGTCTCTGGCGGCGTGGCTTTCTGGGATGGCGGCGGTGGTCTTTTTTTGGGATCGGGAGGAAAAATACGGAGCTACGGTTGCTTTTTTAGGCGGCGGGACGTACGCGTGCGACATCCAGGGACCGAGTCAGTTGCGGCCGGAAAAATCGCGTCGGGCGAACGTGCGGGGTGGGACCGGCGGGGCAGGGCGCTGCGCGAGGGAGGCGGGCGGCCGGTACGGGCGAGGTGGGGCCCGGGGCGTACGGTGCGCGGTCGGCGCTGGAGGGGCGGGAGTCGGCGGGAATCGGGCGCGGTTCGTGCCGAGGGAGGCGGGAGTCGGCGCGGTTCGCGCCGCGCACGCAGGAAGCGCGATTCGGTGTGGGGCGAGTGGAGGCAGGGGGGGGAGGGGCCAGGCGGCGGGGCCGGTCGGGCGACCGAGCGCGGGAGTGGAGGGAGGCACGGGATTCCGCGTCGGGGCAGGCGGCGGGCGGCGCGGTCGCGCGTGGGGATCGGGGCCGGGTGGCTGGGCCGGCTCGGCCGCCTGGCCAGAGTTGGTTTTTTTTCTTTTCTTTTTTTTTCTTTATATTATTATATTATTTATTTATCCTTTATAATTTATATATATATATATATTTTCTTTTTCTTTTATTTTTTTATTTTATCCTTTTTATATTATTATTATTATATATTTTATTATTTATATTTTATTCTTTATATATATATAATTGTTATATATATTTATATATATTTTTTATTATTATTATTTTTATACTTATTCCCTATTACAGGTTTTAGGCTATAATTATTATTTTCTATTTCTTCTTTTTGCTACACCATATATGTATGTTTTATCTTTTATTTTATTCTATTAATATTTAATGCATGATCATGTATGCAATGCATGATGCGAAAATTTAGGGTGTTACACCTCTCCTCAGCGGGGAGGTATGGTTCAGAGGCGCGGGACACATGGCAGCACCTTTCCTCTCGTCAGCGGGGAGGTTGGGTCCGGAGCCATAGGACGCGTGGCAGCACCGACGGTCCAGATCTGCGGAGCACGTTGCAGCACTAGAGCCACCCTTAGAAGGGAGGCCCGTCTGGAGCTGCAGGACACGTGGTAGCATCGGAGCGACCCTTAGTAGGGAGGCAGGTCTGGAGCTATGGAGCACATTACAGTATCGGAGCCACCCTTAGCAGGGAAGCAGGTCCAGAGCTGCGGGACACGTGGCAGCATCGGAGCCACTCTTATCAAGGAGGCAGGTCTTCCCCTCCTGGGAGGTGGAATCCAGCGTCTTATCTTCCTTGTATGCAGGAGTACCCAGTCTGCAGGGTACCGACAGAATGAATCAAAAGACTGATCTTTTAGCGATTATATACTTTGTTTACAATAGACCAATCATATGTGCCACTTGTAAGTTGTTGCATGGGAATAAGCATTTTATCTCCTAATCTTGTAGTGATTATTTACTTTGTTTACATTAGGTAAATCAAATAGCTGCTCCAAGAGGAATAGTTGTCCTGGTGGTTCATTTGTCATGCTAATGTTCCATATAGCCTACATTCTACAGTGTATGTATGAATGCTTCTGCATATTATGTCTTGTAGTGGAATATTTTTTTGCTCTTACTACACTATGAATCTTGTAGTTATTTTTTTGATAAATTTGTACTTAACAAATTTTGTTCCAAACATCAGACTATCTGACGATGCGCAAATTATAATGGGCATTCCAAGCTTTGAGGCATTCCTTAAATTTTCTCTGTCCTCTCTACAGTGGGATTTACTCAGTGATTTGTCTCGTTTCTATTTTATGACATATACTCATTCCAATCATTCTGTTCATTTTATGTTGTCTTCCTGTAACATTCTCTATCACTACTACAAAAAGCATTTTCACAGGCGCCTTGATTTTTCAAACATAGGCGATCCGTAAAAAAATGCGATTGTGATGATAAATGATACAATAACCGCCTGTGATGACAGAACATCACAAGCGAATTTTAAAAAACAACAACCTCTGTAAATACATGATTTTATCAGGCGTCTATTAATTAAGAACTGCCTGTACTCTAGCAAACTTCACAGGCGGTTCTCAATTAACCACTACGTGGGTAAATACAAGATTTTCACGGGCGGTCATGATTTAAGAATTATATGTACTGGTTCAATCATCACAAGCGGTTTTTGTTGAAGAACCGCCTGGGGAAAGTCATTGTTTTCACAGGCTGCTTGTTAGTTAAGAACCGCCTGTGATGCTGATAAGCTCCTGTCGAGCTAATCACAGCAAGCTCTTAGAGATGCAAGTAAAACACATGGCTCATCATTTGGATTGTTGCAAGCCTCAATTGAAGCATGATGATCGTTGGACGGATTTTCCCATCCATTTGAAGGATTTCTTTCCCTCCTGTCCATTTGAAACTTAGGAAGATGCTCCTTTCTCAATTTTAATGCCTAAATATATTGAGTAAAAATCAGTACCTACTCTCTTAGTGATTCACACAAGCGAGGAAGCGAACAACTTCAATCACAAATCTTGTTTTTACCGTTTCATAGGGATTTGACCTTAATCTTTCAAGCATAGATTTATCAATAAGTGAAGCTTCCTTATCACACATATTAATGGAAGTTAAAAGCGAAGGATGTGCCGAAGCTAACGAAATATGAATTGGATTGAAGATAAAGAGATCCTGCATATGAGTGACAATGTCTAGGTTAGGCAGCGTGAAGCTATGATGGCAACCTTCAACAATATGAAAAGTAATGTTAAGGTTATGCTTGCATCAACCAAGGCATGTTGTGAGGGTATAACACTTGTTGGGGCAAGCATAACCGTGATGCTCCAACAGGTGTTATGCCCTCACAACATGCCTTGGTTGATGCAAGCATAACCTTGGCGTCACTTTTCATGTTGTTGAAAGGCTGCCATCATAGCTTCATGTTGTCTAACCTGGACATTGTCACTCACATGCACCATCTCTTTGTCTTCAGTCCCGTTGACATTTTGTTAGCTTCGACACACCCTTCACTTGTAACTGCCATTAACATGTCTAATGAGGAAGCTTCACTTATTGATAAATCTATGCTTAAAAGATTAAGGTCAAATTCCTATGAAAAGGGTAAAAACAAGGTTTGTGATTGAAGTTGTTCGCTTCGTCGCTTGTGTGAAGCACTAAGAGAGATGGTACTGATTTGTAGTCAATATATTCAGCCATTAGAACTGATAAAGTAGCATCTTCGTAAGTTTTTAAAATGGAGAGGAGAGGAAGAAATATTTTAGGGCTTGTTTGGGTGTACTCAATCTAATTGAATTGAAGTGGATTGGAGTGAAGAATGAACTAATTTTCTCCTCAATCCACCTCAATCCACTTATATTGAAGTAGATCCACTCCTATCCAAACAAGTATTCAAATGGATGGAAGTATCGTCCGAATATAACTGAAGCTTTTAACAATCCAAATGATGAGTCCTGGTTGTTACTTGCATATACAAGAGCTTGCTGTGAAGGGATAGCTTGACAGGAGCTTCAAGAGTTGTGCTTCTAGATGTTGTTTGGAACGAAGCTATTGGAAGGCAAGCCTGATCATCATAGATCAGAAGAAATTTATATACACATACAATTTGATAACTTATGGAACAGGTGAAGGTGATAAATATGGTAGTCAACAAGCTGAAAAGGATCACTTATCCAAGTTAGTCTTCTCTACAGAAGCTGAATTTAATAATGTTTGAAACATGCTATCTAAAGCTGAAATAGAGCATTGTTCTAAGTTAATTTCAGAGGATACAAATATATCATACATTTTTTCTAGCATTGACATCTTCTCGCATAAAGGGTTTCAAATCCTTTTTAATGCTTCTCTCTATGTGCTTGATGTTTTCTGGTTCGGTGAAAAGGTACATCTCTTTATACTGATTATATTCCTCTTCATTATCTCCCACATTCTCAACCCCAACAATATTTTGCTTTCTAGAAACAACTATGTGCATCTTCTTAGTTTTTGGATCTTGTACATAAAAAACTTGTGCAACACGATCGGCGAGAACCCACAGGTCATCTTTATAACCCACTTTATACAAGTATATCAGTGTCAGCCTGTAATTGTCCACTTTCACACCATCAGGATGTTTGACCCATTGGCACTTAAATATGGGCATTACCATTCTTTTGCCATAATCGAGTTCCCATATTTCCTCTATGAACCCGAAGTATGTGGTCTTCTTCTCTTGTGAATCATAAGCCTCAATACGAATACCACTATTTTGTGCAACACTCTTACCATCTTTTTCTTTAGTGTAAAATGTGTAACCATTGATGTCATATGCTTGCCATGATGTCACCAAAGCAGATGGGCCAGAAGCTAACTTCTTCACTGTTGCCTCTTCTATAGAGTTTCCGTATGGTATATTTTTGTCCATTAACCATTCAGTGAAACATTGTTTGTGCTCTTTCATGATACAATCCTATGTGTTGTCTTGGTTTCTTTTGGTGAAGCTCAATTTGGTATTCCTTAATCTACGACTCAGCTATTGCGAGCTGTTGTAGTACATCAAAATGTGCACGGTGTACATTCTTGTAATATTGAACAATAAAATTTTATTACCCACTTTGCCTCTCCCACGTAGTCTACTCTCATGTACTGGTATAAGCACACCTATAGGTTTTCCATCTTTGATGTAATCAGCGCAACCTTCAATCACTTCTTCAGTGGTGTATCCTTCCATAATTGAAACCTCTGGGTGAGCACGGTTCCGCACATAACCTTTTAATACTCCTAAATATCTCTCCAACGAAAACATATGATGTAAATATAGTGACCCCAATGCTTTTATCTGATCAACAAGATGTATGATTAGGTGTACTTGCATATCAAAAAAGGAAGATGGGAAACACATCTAAAGCTTGCACATAGTATCGACGATGTATGTTTTCAGATAGTCTAAATCTTCACATGCTACCACCTTTGGTGATACTGCATTGAAGAAGTAACACAAACGTGTGATGATAACTTTTATATGCTCAGGTTTGATGACTCTTATTGTAGTGGAAAGGAACACTGTCATCATCATGTGACAATCATGAGAGTTATAGCCGAATAAAGATAAGTCTTTCATCAAGACTAGTTTTCGGATATTGGATGAGAAACTCGTGGGCACTTTGATCTCACGCAAGCATTCGCAAATTGCTTTTTTCTCATCTAGTGTCAAGTTGTAGCTGGCTGGGGGAAGGTAATGCTTCCTGTTCGCCTTTTCTATTGGATGAAGCTCTGGTCTCATATCAAGATTTACTAGGTCCATATGTGAATTTAATCTGTCCTTTGTTTTCCTCAGCATGTCTAGCAAGGTCCCAATGACGCTGTCAAAGACATTCTTTGTAACGTGCATCAAATCAATACTATGGAAAAATTCCAGATTCTTCTAATACGGAAGATACTTGAAGAAAATGATTATTTCTTGAAAGCCATGTCAGTTGTATCACCCGAAGATGTACTTTTCTATCTCTTTGTTCCTTTACATTGTATGCCCTTACCGAAAGCAATATGAATGTTCTTGACCATTTTGAACACGAGTTTTCCACTGTAAGGTTTTGGTGCAGTATCTTTTTCGATTTAGTTATCAAATTGTTCTTTCATCTTCCTATACTTGTGTGTATCTGTTAAGAACGGCCGGTGCCTCATGTACACTGTCTTTCTGGATGAAGTAAAGTATAGAAATCCAGTTCTATCCACGCACCTTACACAACCTTTCTTCCCTTTCATTTGTTCCGATAATGTAAACACCGGGATAATCATTCCATGTATGTACCCCTTCATTCCACAATTTCTCCATTTCTTCCATTAAAGGTTCCAAGAACACATCAATTTTGATGTTGGATTGTTTTGGACCTTGGATAAGAACAAATATCAAGATATATTTCCTTTTGTGACACAACCACGTCGGTAGGTTGTACATCGTTAAGACCATGGGCCTTGTGCTGTGTATGCTCCTTTTTCACCAAACAGATTCATTCCGTCTGTACCCAAGGCAAAGCTTACATTTCTGATTTCCTATGCAAATTCTAGATATTGAATATCAAAATTTTTCCACTGTATTGCATCACTAGGGTGTCGAATATGTTTTTCATTCTTCTTGTGCTGCTCGGAATGCCAACGCATAAGTTCAGCCTCCCTAGGGTTTGAGAACAAACGCTTCAAGAAATCAATTATCGGAAGGTACCACATCACCAAGGCACGAATTTTTCTCTTATTCTTCTCGTCTGCATTGCCAGAAGTATCGTCATCGTCATCTTCAGGACCAATAATAAACTTCTTATTCGTCTGAGACTTTTTCATGTTGATAACATACTGGTGATTGTAGTCCTTCTTATATCTACTGACACCACAGATGGGGCATCTAGTTGCGAGCTCATGCTCTTTGCGATACAGAATACAATGGTTCACACAAGCGTGTATTTTTGTCACACCTAGTGTCATCGGGCAAAGAAGTTTCTTTGCTTTATAAGTACTTCTGGGCAGTTTATTTGGATTTGGAAGAATTTCTACCATAAGATTCAAAAGGTTAGAGAAACTACAATCGGACCATCCGTGTGTGGCTTTCAACTTTAGTACTTCTAGGACTACACGTAATGTAGTAAACTCTTTATCACAACCGTTTGATTCATCATATAAAAGCTCCGTCGCCGCATTCTGCAATGTCTCCATTTTATATAAACATTTACTTGATCCCATAGAAGTCAATACATATGGTTCAAAGTGACACAACATCTCCTCACAATCGAACTCATCATCATTATCACCATCTTGATTGTCACTACCAACATCGATATGAACATTATCGTCATCTGAACATCTCTCATCATCTTTATACACTTCATGTGTATCTAACTCACCACGCTCTGTCCATATTGTGTAGTTTCTTTTGAAACCTCTTTTCACCAAATGAGATTGGATTACTATAGTATCTATCCAAGCAACCTTATTTCACAATCGATACATGGACATAATATGTCATTTATCTTTTACAACTTCACATGTCTCTTGGATGCTTCAATCAAATTTGCAACATTATGAATATACATAGGATCAGGTCTTGGCATGTTATATATCCACGCTCGATGGTCCATGCTTCAATAACAGATTTTTTGTAAGATTTAAAAAATTTGGCCATAGATATTCCCTAAAGGTCTTCAATAAAATGAATTTATAGAGACATAACAAGCCTATATCATATGAGTGAATACTGGTTTCATGTAGGTATGTTCCTAAGGGTTCCAATAAAATTTGTTTCATAATTTTCTCAGCTTCCTAGTGGCCATAATGGATTTTTGAAGTTAGGCTTATTCATTGAAACATTTCATCGAACACACGAAGTCTTTTAATTCCTTTCTACCTAGATTAATTGCGAAGACAACGAGGTGACTTCGGCTCCTAAAACTGTAGAAGGTTCTCCAATGGATGAATCCTCAGGTTCACTCAAGGGGAAACGAGGGCAACGAGGTCCCAATAAGGGTCCATTGGACCACATCATGTACATAACAAGGATCGGTCCAGGTGGGCTTCCCCAAGAACCACTGGATTTAGTTACCAAGTACCGAAATGCATGCGGTTTTCTTGTTAGAGAGCTCGTGCCGATCACAATCCAGAATTAGAGAAAATTACCTGAGTAGACCAAGAATGAGTTGTGGGAAAGGATAAAGAAACAATTCAAGTTCTTGAAAGGCATGGAAGAAGCTATAAAGAAAGCAACATTGGTCTCTTGCGGCAAGAAGTTTCGTGGCTGGAAGAGTGAAATAAATGCTTATGTTAAGGCCGATAAGGTCCCTAGCCCGAGGAAGATGGGAAAAATCACACAAGCTCAGTGGCAAGAATTTGTTCGTCAAAAGACCACATCTGATGCTAAAGCCCTAAGTGCAACTAGGTTAGAGCTTGCCAAAAAGAACAAATACCATCATTGCTTGGGGTCTGCCGGATATACCTCCAAAGTCCAGAAATGCAATAAGATATTAGACAAAATTACAAGTAAGGACAATTCTCACCCGTTAGAAGGCTGCGATGAGAGAACTCAGCGGTGGGTCTTTGCTCGGTCAGGTTTGACCAGCGAGGGCAAACTTGAAAAGCTCGACTCTGTGAATGAAGTAGAGCACAAAATGAAAGAAGTAATTGAAAAGCAACAGAAGGGTCTCTTCAAGCCGAAGAGGGAGAATGACCAACTTACCGCTATCCTAGGAAACCCTAAACACAGTGGACGGGTTCGAGCAATCTCTTCTCAAATGTCTTGGCTAGATGGTTTCCCGAATGATAAAGAGACATATAGAAGACGTGAGAAGTTCAATAAAACACTTGATGAAACAATTTCTCAAATGGTCAAGGAAAATGTGCAAGAAATAATGGAACAACTTAGACAATCGGGAAAATTAGTGGCACCGAGTACAGTGATGGTTCCTGTGCCAAAGGAGCATTTGGTGTCTCCAACTGCCTACCCTAGCAGCGTAGGTTCCGTGTAAGGCTCAAGGTCAACCAATAAGTTCGCTGTCGATGATATTTCTAAGGACAGATCTTGTTGTCATCTTGTCCCGATCGGCAGAGCAGGGAATAAAATGAAACAGGTTGCCACTGCTATGGCAAAGCCTGGTCGTGGCTTCAACAGCAATCAACTTCCTTTGTATTATGTTGTGGTGCAAGTTCTTCAGATAATTGATAATGACTATGAAAATTATGAAATAGACCGCATGACACATGAGGGGATCGTGAATCTGGGGCAGACTATCAACCAATTAATACTTTGGCACCAACGCGATATCGTGTTGGATGATGAGCTGATTTCTAGCCCCGTCGCATCTCAAAATACTGCAACCCCATCTTCTAAGGCGAAAGTCCAGTACGTCTTCTAAGGCAAAAGTCCAGGAAGATCCACTCCCAGTTCAGGAAGATCCACTCCCCCTATGTCTCAGCAAGTGAAAGTGCATCTAGCATCCCTTGTGGGTTTTGGTTGATTTATGACAAATAAATGAGATCCTAACAAAATTGTTGAGATGAGCCGTAACACCCTCATTTTCATGCATCATGCCCTATATACATTCATATACATGTTTAACATTAACCAACATCAAGAGGAACGAGTTTAAATTTGATTTGGAACAAAACCACACTTAAAATGCTGAAAAGTGCGGACTAGTCCGATTTTAGTGAGGACTAGTCTGATTTCTCTCTGACTAAAATTAGACTTGTCCGTTTTTACTGCGGACTAGTCCAATTTTGCCTCTGGAAACTTTCAGACTTGTCCGATTTTATGCAGACTAGTCCGATATTCCAAGAATCCTTGAAAATTTGCTAAGTCCCTGGACTTGTCCGGACTAGTCCAGTGTCTTAGCGGACTTGTCTGTTTTCCTCTCTGACTAAAGTCGGACTTGTCCGATTTTTCAACAGACTTGTCCGATTTTCTCTCTGGACATTTTCGGACTAGTCCGGTCCTTTTTGGACTTGTCCGATATTTCGCGACTCCAAGTTGATCTTTTGTTTTACGACTTGTTTCTTTGGTTTCACGTTAAGTGGGCCTAGGGACATCGTTCCTAACTCTTTTAGAGCCCATGACGGACTCTAAACCGGCCTCTACTCATCTCAAACTCGAAATCTATCTAACCCTAGCCTCCACCTCTATATAAACAGCCCCACCCCTTGGCTTGACATCTATTTGCCACTTTTCCACCCCACCCAAACCCTAGTTCGTGGAGAGCCACCATCAAGGAGGGAGGAGGAGATCCCAAGCAAGAAGTAGGAGAGGAGGAAACAAAAGAGGATCAAGATCTCTATGAAGTTTCGTTCTTCATCACCAAATCATCTCCAAGTTCATCACCAACCCTGGATCATCAAGATCCAAGTGTCACCTCCAAGTTTCTTGATCCATTGGAGTCCTAAACACCTGGTATACCTTCTATTATCTTTTCCTTACATGAATTCGACCCCTAATCTCCAAATTCACGTCGATCTAGAAAACCCTAGTTCGCTAGTTCTGCGAAGTGCGGGCTAGTCCGGCCTTCTGTAGACTAGTCCAATTTTCTTGGTTAAATTGTGTTGAATTAATTGCAAATTTGACCTAATCAACTCCAAACCTGTATAAAATTGTTAAAAGCTATTAGAACTAGTTAGTGATCATTAAAAGCAATCTATTAACAAGTTTCACATTGCATTTGCATTAATCATGCATGTCATGTCATATTGAGTAATATATGTTCACTCTTTGATTGTCTTCTTGTCTTGTATGTTTATTGTGTGGATAAGACGGATTTGCGCTAGGGAGTGCCGCGGAGGATCTCCAGCATCAAGAGTTTGAAGGCTTTGACCCGAATCAACAACAAGAGCAAGGCTAGTGTCCTTGAAGCATATTGACCCTGTGTTGAAATAAATGTTTTGTTTGCGAAACTGCATGCTTGTGTCAATTTAATGGGAAACCTTATGATAGGAAGTTTACTAGATTTATTTAACCACCCTTGTCACCTGGAATATATGGTAGAGAGTCGGGAAGGGCTTTTTACCTTTTTGCTTCTCTTAATCAACTGGGATGAGAAAACAACTATATCACTCAATTTAATTATGCACTAATGAGCTTATGGTTAATATGAACTGGTTAATATGATATGATAATGGGTGATCTAAGCAAGCCTGGTATGTGGATGGGTTGGATGTTATGGTGGTTTTGCTTGCTTTAGATCCAAGGACCGGTTCGTGGAGTGACCATCAAGGATTTACAGTGCCACCACGAGGCCAAGTATGGGTGCGGCGTAGCTGATTAATTAGGATTTTGCCAGTTTTTATTTGGACTATTAAGGATGCTCGGGGAAGGGGTAGTCGGATTGGGTTTGTTGATTATTGGTGGGACTACCCTGGGATCCGAATGGCTCAAGAGGGGCCCTTGGTTGAATATGTGCTAAGTTGGAGACATCGCCACCGGTGAAACCTCAGTGGGGTCTAAATAGGCTAGTAATCCCTTTGTAAAGGCTATTTTGTGATCTCTTGGCCACAAACCTAAGGAAGTGTGAGACGGCATAATTGAGATTCTATAGTCATCGAAAGGTGATGAAATCACAAACACGTGGATAAAGCGGTACAACCTCTGCAGAGTGTGTCTAAAACTATCATGATAGCCGTGCTCCCGGTTATGAGCAACCTGGACCCTCACATGATTAGAATGAACTTGGTTTTTGGTATGGTTATCGTATGGTTATGGTTCGGTAATGGTTAATGGATTAATTTCTGGTATTGAATATGGTTATTGGCAATGGTGAAATCTGGAATTATAGATGATGGACACGGAATATGGATGGGTACTATGATAACTACATGGCTTATGATGTGTTTATCTCATATACATATAATATATTGCTTTTCAAATGTTTTAATGTACTTTTTAGCACTTAGCCATTATTATATTCGTCATTTGAACCAGCTACATGTCATACTTTCCACACTTGCTGAGTACGACATGTACTCACTCTTGCAAACCCCCCCCCCCCCCCCCAAACAGTTGCAGGTCAGAATTGGGAGTTTAATGGTGATAATGCTGAGTTATAGGTCGTGTCTACCGTCAGCTTTGCCTGTGGTGTTTTGGAGCTGCGCTATACCCTATTGCTTATGCTGCTCAGCTGTTTAGTTTGCTTATTTGGTTTATTTCCGCTGCATTAGTTGAACTTGTCATTAATATTTATTAGAGCTTGTATTCGAGGATATTATGATTTGTGTAATAAAATTTGGTTAATTAATCTTGTTCTGTGGTAATTTTCTATATACTCTTTTGTGATGCACTCGTGTATGTGTGTTGAATGTCTTGGGCACACATATGCATTCGCTTGGTTCATTTTCGGAACCAGGTGTTACAGATTGATATCAGAGCCACAGGTTGACCATAGGACGCAGCCTAGTTAGAATGGACACTTTAGAGCACATAGGAGCACTCAGGAATCGATGTGTTTTTGGTTGGTGTGATGTTTGCTATATATTGCTTGCTTGTGTGCTTAATAGAGGATTTTGGGATGCTTTAGCATTGCCACGTCCACGTAGGCTAGTTATTGGTCTAGTTTCATATCCCTTGATGCATATAGTTGGGGATATTTTCTAATTCTTACCTATTGCTTTTCTTCAGATGGTGAGAACTCGCAACCAGAGGGATGGCAATGATGAGGAGGAGGAGAATCATGGAGTACCTCAGAACAACAATGGACAAGGACCTGCTCATGGAACTATCAACATTGAGCAGCTTTTGGCTATGCAGGACCAGCTCATGCAGACCATGATACAAACTATGGGACAACTGCAGGCTGGTAACATCAACAATCAGCCCCACATGCCTCCACCACAGCCCCCGCCTCATAATTGGTTGGGAGAGTTTATGAGTACTAGGCCGCCGACCTTTGCTCGAGCTGCTGACCCTATGGGTGCGGATGATTGGCTCAAGTCCGTGGAGAAGAAGCTTGCTATTGTCTAATGCAGTGACCGGGAGAAAGTGCTATTTGCATCTCATCAACTAGTTGGAGCAGCTACGGATTGATGGGATTCTTATTGCAATGCTCATGAGAACCAAGAGAGAATTACTTGGCCCGAATTCAAAGAGAGCTTCCGTTCTCATTATGTGCCGGAAGGTGTTATGATTCTGAAGAGGCAAGAATTTGAGAACTTGAGACAACGAAGATCGAGCGTGGGTGAATATCTCAACAAATTCACTCAGCTCTCAAGATATGCACCTGAGGATGTGAGTCGGGACAGCCGGAAACAATACTTGTTCATGAGAGGCCTCAATAATGAGATCCAAGTGCAATTGCTCAACTGTGATTATGCCAATTTCCAGAAGCTTGTGGACAAAGCAATTGTGGTGGAGAACAAGGTTCGTGAGATGGAGCAAGACAACAATAGGAAGGCGCCATACCAAGGACAGCAACAAGGAAGTAATGTGTGCCCTTGCTTTGTGCCTCCTAATGTGCCATACTACAGCTCCTCTACTACTTTACAGCGTCCTGGTTATGCATCGCGTCCAGCTCAGTTTGTGCAGCAGCGCCCTACCATGCAAGCACCTAGGTCTCCAATGCCTTATGCACCTCGCGCTAACTTTCCTGGTGCAAGTGATCAAAACCAATCTTGTCCCAATAATTCTGGTGGAGTTAAGAAGTGCTATACTTGTGTATAAGCTGGACACATTGCGCATCAATGTCCTAAGTCGGGACTTGGTCAAGGAAGCAATGCGTCGAGGCAAAACCCAAGACCCAATGGAGGACAGCCGCAAGGAAACCATGGACAGTAGAATTTTGCTCGTGGCAATGTGAACCATGTCTCTACGGAGGATGCTCAACAAGCGGATGATGTGGTCAATGGTATATTTCTCGCAAACTCCAACCCCGCGACTATGTTATTTGATTCTGGAGCATCGCATTCATTCATTGCATCGAAGTATGTTGCCAAGTATAGTTTGCCTATCTCTCATATGAAGTTTACTCTATTGGTTAAGTCTCCTGGAGGAGACATGAGGACAAATATAGTATGTCCAAAAGTAAGCCTTAGAATAAGGGGGGTAGACTTCTCTGCCAACCTCATTGTTTTGGACTCTCAAGGATTGGACATTATACTTGGTATGGACTGGTTAAGGAAACACAATGGAGTCATTGAGTGTGCCACGAAAATGGTAAAGTTGACCAATGAAGAAGGGATCACCATAGAATTTGAAGCATCTCAAACCGCACCGAAGCAATTGGAGCTGAATCATATGGACGGTGCCGCAATTGAGGAGATTCCGGTGGTGTGTGAATTTTTGGATGTTTTTCCGGACGAGTTGCCAGGTATGCCACCTGATCCAAACATTGAGTTTGTTATTGATTTAATACCTGGAACTGCACCTATAGCTAAGAGGCCGTATAGGATGCCTCCTATGGAATTAGCGGAGCTCAAGAAGCAAATTCAAGAGCAACTAGAGAATGGTTTTATTCGGCCTAGCTCTTCACCTTGGGGAGCGCCTGTTCTATTTGTGGACAAGAAGGATGGAACGCAAAGGATGTGCGTAGATTACCGAGCTCTCAATGAGGTAACAATAAAGAACAAGTACACCTTGCCACACATAGAAGACTTGTTTGATCGGATGAAGGGTGCTTGTATCTTCTTTAAGATTGATTTGAGGTCGGGATACTTTCAAATGAAGATTAGACCATCGGGCATACCCAAGACAGCTTTTAGGACACGGTATGGATCTTATGAGTACACCGTGATGTCTTTTGGATTGACAAATGCATCTGCGTACTTTATGTACCTCATGAATAAGGTCTTCATGGAGTACTTGGATAGGTTTGTTGTGGTGTTTATTGATGACATTATGATCTACTTGAAGGATGAGAAGGAACATGAGGAACACTTGAGGCTTACGTTGCAGAAATTGAGGGAGCATCAATTGTATGCCAAGTTCAACAAGTGTCAGTTTTGGTTGAGAGAAGTATCGTTTTTGGGTCATATAATCTCAGGAGGAGGAGTATAGGATACTACCGGGAAGGTGAGAGACGTATTGAAGTGGGAACCGTCACAAAATGTAATGGAAATAAGGAGTTTTCTTGGAATGGCTGGATATTACCGTCGATTCATCAAGGACTTTTACAAGATAGCCAAGCCAATGATGGAGTTGCTAATGAAGAGGAAAGCATTCCAATGGACTCAAGCTTGTCAAAACAGTTTTGAGGAGTTGAAGAAGAGGTTGACAACAGCCCCAGTTTTGGTACTGCCGGATGTGAGCAAGAGTTTTGACATTTATTGCAACGCATCGAGACAAGGACTTGGATGTGTGCTCATGCAGGAAGGTCAAGTGGTCGCCTATGCATCAAGACAATTGAAGAAACAGGAGCAGAATTACCCAACGCATGATCTTGAACTTGCCGTCGTGGTACATGCATTGAAGATTTCGAGACACTATATTCTTGGACATAGGTGTGAAATTTATACAGATCATAAGAGTTTGAAGTATATTTTCACACAAACGGATCTGAATTTGAGGCAACGGAGATGGTTGGAGCTCATCAAAGATTATGATTTGGGGATCAACTATCCTCCGGGAAAAGCCAATGTAGTGGCCGATGCTTTGAGTAGGAAAGGAGTAAGTCATCAACTCACGGTTCGAGAGTTGCCATCCGAGTTATGTAAGGAGTTTGAATGGTTGGATCCTGGATTTGTGAATGAGATGGGAACAATGGAGTTAAATCCAACCTTGGAGCAGGAAATTTGGGAAGCTCAAATGAAGGATGAGGAAATTCAAGAAATCAAGGAAAGGACCCAAGAGGGGAGAGAATTCAGATTCGATGAGGATGAAAATGATACCTTATGGCTGGGGAAAAGGATTGTCGTACCTAATGTGAAGCATATTTGGGAGACGATATTAAAAGAGGCACATGACTCACCTTACTCAATTCACCCCGTTTGTACGAAGATGTACAAAGAATTGAAGATTTGTCATTGGTGGGCTAGCATGAAGAAGAACATAGCTGAATATGTAGCATTGTGTAATGTGTGCCAACGAGTCAAGGCCGAACATCAAAGTGAATGTAGGCCTAGAGGGGGGGGGGTGAATAGGCCTTTTTGAATTTTCTCGGTTCTTGTAACACTCAACAACAAAGTCAATACCAGAGATATCGGACTAGTCCGGTTTTCACGGGCTAAGTTGATCAAGTTCAGTCAATTTGATTGATTCGTTAATGTTTGCAGCGGAAATATAAACTTGAATGACAGTTTAATAGTTGTATGTCAAATTCTATTACAATTAAGGCTCTTGTTCAACAATTTAACTCAAATTGAACAAAGTGAATCAAACCCTAGATTAAGTTGATCAATTAAGATGAAGAACTCAAAAGGACAAGACACACAATTTACCCCGTGGTTCGGCTACCACGAAGGCAACCTACGTCCACGTTGAGGAGCCCACAAAAGGACCGGGTCTTCTCCAACCCTTCCCTCGTTGGATCGCCACGAAGGCCAATCCTCTTCCACTAATCACAAAGGGTAAATAACCAAGTTGAAGGGGAGTTCTCACACGTTGAGAGCTCCCTTGATTACAACTTACAAAGCCACCAATAACACACTCGAAAATTACAAATTGAAACGCAAGAGTGTGTTAGAGAATCAAACCAAGAGCTCAATGATGTGTGCCAAGTGTCTCTCCAATGATCTAGAAGTGATCTTCAATAGATTGATCGATTTTGCTCTTAATTTCGTGGAGAGAGGTGTTTTTTGAGTCTCTTGGGAGGTGTGATGGCGCTAGGGTTCGAGAGTGTATAAAAGTGGGCCGTGCACCTCTATTTATATGGGGTTTTTAAAAGTGACCGTTAGGGTTCAGAAAGATCGGACTAGTCCGTGGTGGTCACCGGACTAGTCCGGTGTGCTGTGTGTAGCAAACCCTAAGTGTCCAGGAATATCGGACTAGTCCGGTTGAAAACGGACTTGTCCGATTTCACTACTGGAAATCTTCGGACTAGTCCGATTGCCATCGGACTTGTCCGGACATATGAAACCCTAAGTGTTTAGGATGAAAAGTCCGCACTTGCAGGACTTGTCCGATTTAGATCAGTGTGTATATCGGACTAGTCCGTGTAGACACCGGACTTGTCCGAAGTGGATCAGAAAGAATATCGGACTAGTCCGGATCACAACGGACTTGTCCAATTTTTTGTGACTTGTGCATTGTGTTGAGGACTAGTTCGCATTGGGGAGGACTAGTCCGAAGTGGATCAGAAAGATATCGGACTAGTCCGGTGGATACCGGACTTGTCCGATCTAGTGCAGAAAGTGATATCGGACTAGTCCGGCTGATATCGGACTAGTCCGGTCCTGTATAACTTTGTGCATTGTGTGTGTGTGCTTGAAAGTGATTGAGCTCTTGGGTGTGTTTCCTTAACACACTCCATACATAATAATCTACTATTTTCTTCTCCTTGAGCTCAAATTCACTTTGCTTCTCATTTCCCTTCTTTTTGGCATTTTGCTCATTTTTCATTATTGTTCTGCATTCATCTCAACAAAAGGATTAGGATCCCAATTGCTTGTCATAAATCATCCAAAACCCACAAGGGAGTCCTAGATGCACTTTCAATCTCCCCCTTTTTGGTGATTGATGACAACCAATTGAGATTTCACAAAATAAGGCAAAAAATGAGATTTTCATAAAGTATGCACATATGACTCAAAAATACATCAAGCAACAAGAGAATTATCCATATGTGCATTCTTTATGGTGGGATGCATACTAAGTGCATGAATACATTGAGAATGACAGAATTTACATTAATCAACCGATACCAAGTGCATATGACATTCCAGGAGCAAAAATGCAGTTTTCATCACATACTCGCAAATAAATTGAGCAATTCATCACAAGACCAAACTTAATATGAAAATAGTGTTAAACTAGTACAATCACAAATAAAAGTACAGAGAAGGCTCTCTCCTCGCATCCTATTACAGCTAAAGCTAAGACTTGACTCCCCCTCAATCTCTCCCCCTTTGGCATCAAGACACCAAAAAGAGAGAGAGGAAGGTCCTAGGTTCTTCACTCTTCGCTGTCTGTCCTCTCGTCATCTTCTTCGTCTTCTTCGCTCTCCGCTTGACGAGGAGGAGAGGGAGGAGGAGGAGCTGAGCTGCTCAAGCCCCCAATGCCAAAATAGGCAAGCTCGGAGGGGGACAAGGGCCCGAGCTCGGAGATGTCAAGATCGGAATCTTCAGAAATTATTGGAGATCCAATGGGGTTGATCTCCAGCTTTTCACTCAGTTGCTTCACATTGGCTTTGATATATCTCATATCCTCCTTCCTCTTCTGATTGAGTTTATGAAGCTTTACTTCAGTCTTCTTGCAGGAGGAGAATATTGCGGACAAGTATTTGAGGATCCCACTGGCGGATCCTCTCCGAGGGGCTTCCCTGGAGGGGGGAGGAGCCCTAGCAGCATCTCTTTCTCTTGCCGGTGCCTCGGGAATTGAGGCCGGCGAGGGAGCAGCCTGGACACTCACAGGCTGAGGCTTCTGAGTCCTCAGGGGAGTGTGCTCTACATCCTTCACGAAATCTATTCCTGTGACCTTCTCAATCATGAACATCAAGTAGGGAGCATAGCCACAGGACCGGTTGGGGGTGCTTGAGATGTTGACCATGTCGTTCCATATGTAAGCTGCAACATCAAACTGTCTCTTCTTGCTTATGACCCTCATTAGAGTCCGGAGGTAGCCCTGTGCACTCCCTGCATCCCCATCCTTGGGGGCAATGGTCTTCCGGAGAACTCTGTTCAGAACCACAAAGAAGGGCTTCATGTTCTTTGTGGAGGGACGAACATACTTAGAGTTGGGCTCATACAAGAACTTCATTCTGTCCCTCTCAATGACCCCTATGTTGTGGATGATCAGGTGGTCATGTCCAGCAGAGTCTAAATGGAGCAAGCTTGCAAAATCCTCCTGAGTGATGGAGTACTTGGATCCATGGGTCATCCAAGTCACACTCTCTTCATCTTCACTCGAGAAGTGGCACGTTGCATAGAATTATGCAATCACTTCATCATTCCAATTGTGTCTGAAGGCAAACAGATCCTTCAGACCATGCCTTTCTGCTGCAGCAATGACCTCATCAAAAGCTGAGCACTTCTTCTTCTCTAGGTGGGTCCAGTCAATCCAATGACTACGCACCACCGGAGTCTTCATTGGCAGGTAAACCAGCCTGTAGAAATCTGCATGGAAGTTTGACCAAAACCTTCCATCAGCTGCCTACTTTGGCCTTCCATAGCAATCAATGCTTCTTAGCTTGGCTGCCACATCGCTGCCTTTCCCATTGAATTTATCTTCATTGGGGTCCCGGACCCCTTCTCTGGGAGCATGAAGCTTCAAGGGCCCAACTGGCCCCGTTGCGACTCCCTTGCCCTTTCCCTTTGCTTGACGAAGGCCGCTTGAATACGTAGCAGCCTTCGAGGCGGGCTTCTTGACACAGACCTTCCTCCGAACCTGGGGAGGGGAGGTAGCAGGCTCGAAAGGTCTTTCTTGGTGTTTCTTGCCAAGACCCGCCGAGTACCGAGGTGCCACCTCGTGGTCCAACTCGGCCTCAAAGTCGGAGATCTCGTTGTCGGAGCTCGACATGATCTGAGAATGAGCAAGAATAATGACAAGTTATACAAGGCATAGGTAAGACAAGATAGCAATGGATGGCATTAACGAATTAAGGAATTAGGTTTCAAGTTCAGAATCATCGGACTTGTCCGGTGCTCAGGCATGGACTAGTCCGGGGTACCGGACTTGTCCGTGCATGGACCGGACTAGTCCGGTGTTCATCCTCAAAAACCTAACAGATTGGACAGGATACAATCCCTAATGCAAATCTAGTGTAGCATACACGTAGTACATCAACTAAACATGTAACTAGTGAAGGGTGCTAGGCCAAACGGTCAACAATTGAGAAAAACACGATTTCTAGGATTTTGAATATTTTTACCGAAGAAATCGATGGAGGCTCGAAGTTTTGGGGGTTGGAGGCCGGACTAGTCCGCTAGCTTCAATCCCCAAGTCTTCAAGCTTGATCTCCGCCCAAATGAGTAGCTTTTCGACGGAGGATGCAAAATATCGCCTTGGGAGCTCGAGCGCAAGAGAGAGGAAGCCTAGAGCGAATGTGAGGGTGAGGAGATTAGGGTTTGGTGGCGGCTAGGGTTATGGACACGAAAAATCGGACAAGTCCGGACATGACCGGACTAGTCCGAAGTCATCCCGAGACCTATATCGGACTAGTCCGTGGTCTATCGGACTAGTCCGGCCTAACCGGCACTCTGCGGACTAGTCTGCATGGTCGGACTAGTCCAGGTAACCACGGACTAGTCCGTGGTCACCAGGAAAGAATTGCATAGCCCATTCATATATATTTGAAGGTTCAATAATAGAGAATAGAGAGGCAAAACAATTCAAGTAATCTTGATGAATTTGACCAGTAAGCATACAACAATCATACAATGATCAAAATTCATCAAGGTCTAATAACTGACATAGTTTTTCGAGAGAAAAATGGAGAGGGATGATTTTCACAATTCAATCAACATTTTTGAAGCAATCATACAGGTATGCAACTTTTCAAGCCAACCCTAAGGAATGTCACTTGACAGCCGTAAAAAGAATCTTGAGATATTTAGTTCATACACCCAACCTTGGTCTTTGGTACCCAAAAGGCTCCAAATTCAATATCTCAAGATTCTTTTTATGGCTGTCAAGTGACATTCCTTAGGGTTGGCTTGAAATCTTGCACACAAACATACACTCAACATAATATCTGGCCTAGATGCACATAAGTAGAGTAAAGATCCAATCATGGAGCGATATACCTTTTGGTCGACGCTCGGTCCATCTTCATTGAGATCCAAGTGGCCATTCATAGCCATGGGAGTCTTTATGGGCTTTGCCTTGTCCATGCCAAACTTCTTGAGTATGCCCTGCGTGTACTTGGTTTGGCTTATGAATGTTCCTTCCCTTTGTTGCCACACTTGGAATCCCAAGAAGTACTTCAATTCTCCCATCATTGACATTTCAAACCTGTCTGTCATAATTCTACTAAATTCTTCACAGAAGGATTGGTTAGTTGTCCGAAAAATTATATCATCAACATAGATTTGGCAAATAAAAAGATCATTATCTAGATTCTTTGTGAATAATGTATAATCTACTTTGCCAATTTGAAAACCATTATCAATTAAGAAATCTCTAAGACACTCATACCAAGCTCTAGGAGCTTGTTTGAGGCCATAGAGAGCCTTACACAGTTTATATACGTGGTCGGGGAACTCTTCGTCTTCAAACCCGGGTGGTTGCTCCATGTACACCTCTTCCTTGATCGGTCCGTTGAGGAAGGCGCTTTTCACGTCCATTTGATACAGCTTGAAATCATGGTGAGTAGCATATGCAAGTAATATTCTAATTGATTCAAGCCTAGCTAGTGGAGCAAAAGTCTCATCGAAATCCAAACCTTCGACTTGTGAGTAACCTTTGGCCACAAGTCGTGCCTTGTTTCTTGTCACCACTCCGTGTTCGTCTTGCTTGTTGCGGAAGACCCACTTGGTGCCCACTATATTTGCATTGGGTCTTGCCACAAGTTCCCAAACCTCGTTTCTCTTGAAGTTGTTCAACTCTTCTTGCATTGCCACCACCCAGTCCGGATCCTTCAATGCATCCTCAGTCCTACGTGGTTCCAAAAAGGAGACAAACGAGTAATGCTCATAAAAATTAGCTATACGAGATCTAGTGGTTACTCCCTTTTGGATGTCACCGATGATGTTGTTGATTGGGTGATCCCTTTGAATGCATTGGTGTACTCTTGGGTGTGGCACTTGGAGAGTTGTGTGTTGGTGATCATTTTCTTCTCCCCGTGAGTGGTTGCCCTCGTTGATTTGTTGATCATCTTCATATTCTTGTGATTGATCTTGTATCGAAGCTCCCCCTTGATTGTTGATCTCCTCTTGTGGTTCACTTTCCTCTTGTATTTGTGACGATGACTCTTGTGGTCGAACTTTGCCTAGAGCCATTCTCTTCAATGCTTGATAAGGAGCTTCTTCTTTACCTAATTCACATTGATCAACTTGCTCCTTTTGGGAGCCATTAGTTTCATCGAACACTACGTCACGTGCCACTTCAACAAGTATGGAGGCCTTGTTGAAAACACGATAGGCGTAAGTGTTCGAATCATAACCAAGCAAGAAACCTTCATCGGACTTCGAAGTGAACTTTGAAGTCATGAGCTTCTTGTTCAAGATATAACATGGAGAGCCGAAAACTCGAAAATATGAAATGTTTGGTTTGTTACCGGTGAGTAGCTCATAAGGAGTCTTCTTGAGTAGTCGATGAAGGTAGAGTCGGCGTGGCAAGCGGTGTTAATTACTTCCGCCCAAAATCGATCCGAAGTCTTGTATTCATCGAGCATTGTTCTTGCCATCTCTATGAGCGTTCGGTTCTTCCTTTCGGCAACTCCGTTTTGTTGTGGAGAGTATGGTGCTGAAAATTCGTGCTTGATTCCCTCCTCATCAAGGTACTCCTCCACTTGTTTGTTCTTGAACTCCGTGCCGTTGTCGCTCCGAATACTCTTGATCGATAGTGAGAACTCGTTTTGCGCTCGCTTGAAGAATTTCTTGAGTGTCCCTTGTGTTTCTGACTTGTCATGCAAAAAGAACACCCAAGTGAAGGGGGAAAAATCATCAATAATGACTAAACCGTATTTATTACCGCCGATGCTTATGTAAGCAATTGGAACAAACAAGTCCATATGAAGTAGTTCGAGCGGTCTTGTCGTAGTCATGATGTTCTTTGCAGGATGATGTGCTCCAACTTGCTTTCCGGCTTGGCACGTGCTACAAGGCCTGTCTTTCTCAAAAACAACATCTTTCAAACCTCGGATGTGATCGCCCTTGAGGAGTTTTTGAAGATTCCTCATACCAACATGTGCTAGCCGTCTATGCCACAACCAACCCATGTTGGTTTTTGCAATCAAGCATGTGTCGAGTTTGGCTTTATCCTTGTTGAAGTCAACAAGGTAAAGCTTTCCCTTCAACATACCCTTGAATGCAACGGAACCATCACTCCTCCTTGAGACGGTCACACCCTCGTTAGTGAACAAGCAATTATAACCTTTGTCACATAATTGAGATATGGACAGCAGGTTATAATCTAAAGATTCAACATGTAAAACATCAGAAAGAGTGTGTTCAGAGGATATTGCTATTTTACCGGTACCGAGCACCCTTCCTTGACTATTATCTCCGAAGTAGATGCCTTCGTTTGGGTCCTCGTTTTCTTCATATTCCACGAACATCCTCCTTTCTCCGGTCATGTGGTTGGTGCATCCACTGTCTAGCACCCATTTGGATCCACCGGAGGAATAGGCCTGCAGAAACAAATTATGCCTTGGTTTTAGGTACCCAAGCTTGCTTGGGTCCTTGGAGGTTAGTTACAATACATTTGGGCACCCACACAAGGGATTTTGTGTTCCCATGGCGTGGCCCAGCATAATAAGCATAAACTTTACCAAGATTGTTTCTCATTAATACATAAGAGGCATCAAAGGTTTTGAACAAAAGTTGCTGTTGTTTATGGATCGGACTAGTCTGGGTGACCGGACTTGTCCGGATGACCGGACTTGTCCGGACCACAACCGGACTAGTCCGGTGTTCATGAGAGTTCATGTTCTTAATTTTCGAGTTACCAGGTTGTGAGGGTCATCCCTTCATAGAGGTAATCCTTCCCTTGTTATTCTTATGACTTCCAGCATTTTGCTTTCCATCATAAGAGTAACCAATGCCATACTTGACATTTGGAGGTCTTTGGACCAAGTATGCACTACGTGCATAGTTGATCCTCTCCTTGTCAAATATTCCACATTGGGTAGGATTTTTATCCTTTGTGGAGGTAGACTTTTCCTTCAAACTGGTGTTGATTTTACCACATTTGCACATATGAACAAGATTAGTTGAAGTGGGTTGAGAAGGTAAACTTGAAGAGGAGGAAGATTCACTTAGCTTGAGTGACTCAACTTGCACTTCAAGGATCTTGTTAACCTTGATCAGGTCATCAAGTTGATCCTTGATTGCAACGTTTGAGTTGGTTAACTCCAAGCAAGTTTTCTTGCTTGAAGCTAGCTCAAGCTCTAGTGAGCTGTTTTTCTCCTTTTCAAGAACTAGAAGATTGTCAAGTTCGACATACTTCTCCTTTTGGGAGATAATCATGTCCTCTTGATGATCAATTAGCCATTCCTTCTCAACAAGTTGGTCAAGTAAAAATTTCATTTTAGCAGCAGTTTTTCTATCTAATCCAATTAACATATCTTCATCATCACTATCTAGTTCATCATTACTTGAGTAGGAATGCATGGAAGGAGTTTTGATGTTTACCTTGCGTTTACCTTCCTTTGCCATGAGGCAAGTGCCATTTCCCTTCTTTGTACCGAGCGTGGGGAAGAGTGTGGGTTTCTTGGACGTGCTTTCAATGGCTATGCTAGCCATCTCTTCTTCATCGGATGATGAGGACTCATCGTTTGAGTCCCACTCCTTTCCAATGTGTGCTTGTTCAGCTTGTTTCTTCTTCTTGAAGAATTTCTTCGGTTGAGGCTTGGCTTCTTTATTCTTCTTCTTGTTGTCCTCATACGGGCAATCGACTATAAAGTGGTTATACTCACCAAAATTATAGCACGCCCGCCTCATCTTCGGCTTTGTCCTCTCCTTGTACTTGCCTTCACTTGATTTTGTTCCTTGTCTTTTCTTCATTATTCTTTTGAACTTTTTCATGAACAAAATCATATCCTCTTCGTCCAGCTCACTGCTTTCATCATCGCTGTCCTCCTCAAGCTGTGCTTCTCTTGCTTCTTTGGATAGTGGCTTGAGTGTGGTCTTTAAGGCAACTCCCTTCTTCTTGGCCGATGTGAGGTCGGCTATTTCTTTGACGTGCTTGGCTTGTTTCTCCATCATTTCAAAGTTGATGATTTTGCCAAGCAATTCATATGGAGTCATCCTCTTGTACCCGGGACTTTCTCTGATCATAGAGCATAGTGTGACATTGCGAGGCATAAAGGCTCTAAGGATGAGCTTTACAACCTCGTGGTCATTCCACTTCTTGCTCCCATATGATCGAACCTTGTTTACAAGTGTCTTCAATCGGTTGTACATGTCCTGGGGAGACTCGTCTTCCTCAATTGCGAACCTTCCTAGTTCGCCTTCGATCATTTCAATTTTCGCCTCCCGCACATGCCGGTCACCTTCATGGGCTGTTTGTAGTGTGTCCCATATTTCCTTGGCAATCTCCAGTCCGTCCACCTTTGTGAATTCATCTCGACTTAGAGAGGAGGTGATTACGGCTGCGGCTTGAGCGTTTCTGTGGATGGCTTGCTCTTGACTTGGGGTGAGCTCTTCGTTGTCATCTGGGATGTCTATTCCTGTGCACACAATATGCCATAAACTTGGGTTAAGGGAAATCAAGTGCATCTTCATATTTTGCCTCCACATGGAGTAATCACTCCCATCGAAGTGTGGGGCTTTTCCAAGAGGAATAGATAGGTAATTGCTGTTGTTTGAATTTAAACGATCATAGTTAAAAGGATATCAGGAGTAGTCGGTGTGACTACTCCCCTTCTTCTTTTCTTCAACATTAGCTTTCCCTTTGGAAAGTGCTTTCTTTCTGAGGAGTGCTTTCAGCTCCAGCGTCTCCTTGTCATCATCATCGAAGTCTTGAATTGCTTCGAGATACTTTTCCAGCTTTTGGTTCTTGTCGTTGTTCACTTCTTCCTGGTTGTTGATTTTTTGAACTTCCTTCATGTCCGACATGATCTCTTCGAGTGGTTGCACTCTTTCTTGAAGAACCCACACTGATACCAATTGAATGTAGGCCTAGAGGGGGGGTGAATAGGCCTTTTTGAATTTTCTCGGTTCCTGTAACACTCAACAACAAAGTCAATACCAGAGATATCGGACTAGTCCGGTAAAGTGCGGACTAGTCCGGTTTTCACGGGCTAAGTTGATCAAGTTCAGTCAATTTGATTGATTCGTTAATGTTTACAGCGGAAATATAAACTTGAATGACAGTTTAATAGTTGTATGTCAAATTCTATTACAATTAAGGCTCTTGTTCAACAATTTAACTCAAATTGAACAAAGTGAATCAAACCCTAGATTAAGTTGATCAATTAAGATGAAGAACTCAAAAGGACAAGACACACGATTTATCCCGTGGTTCGGCAACCACGAAGGCAACCTACGTCCACGTTGAGGAGCCCACAAAAGGACCGGGTCTTCTCCAACCCTTCCCTCGTCGGATCGCCACGAAGGCCAATCCTCTTCCACTAATCACAAAGGGTAAATAACCAAGTTGAAGGGGCGTTCTCACACGTTGAGAGCTCCCTTGATTACAACTTACAAAGCCACCAATAACATACTCGAAAATTACAAATTGAAACGCAAGAGTGTGTTAGAGAATCAAACCAAGAGCTCAATGATGTGTGCCAAGTGTCTCTCCAATGATCTAGAAGTGATCTTCAATAGATTGATCGATTTTGCTCTTAATTTCGTGGAGAGAGGTGGTTTCTGAGTCTCTTGGGAGGTGTGACGGCGCTAGGGTTCGAGAGTGTATAAAAGTGGGTCGTGCACCTCTATTTATATGGGGTTTCTAAAAGTGACCGTTAGGGTTCAGAAAGATCGGACTAGTCCGTGGTGGTCACCGGACTAGTCCGGTGTGCTGTGTGTAGCAAACCCTAAGTGTCCAGGAATATCGGACTAGTCCGGTTGAAAATGGACTTGTCCGATTTCACTACTGGAAATCTTCGGACTAGTCCGATTGCCATCGGACTTGTCCGGACATATGAAACCCTGAGTGTTTAGGATGACAAGTCCGAACTTGGAGGACTTGTCCGATTTAGATCAGTGTGTATATCGGACTAGTCCGTGTAGACACCAGACTTGCCCGAAGTGGATCAGAAAGAATATCGGACTAGTCCGGATCACAACGGACTTGTCCGATTTTGTGTGACTTGTGCATTGTGTTGAGGACTAGTCCGCATTGGGGAGGACTAGTCCGAAGTGGATTAGAAAGATATCAGACTAGTCTGGTGGATACCGGACTTGTCCGATCTAGTGCAGAAAGTGATATCGGACTAGACCGGCTGATATCGGACTAGTCCGGTCCTGTATAACTTTGTGCATTGTGTGTGTGTGCTTGAAAGTGATTGAGCTCTTGGGTGTGTTTCCTTAACACACTCCATACATAATAATCTACTATTTTCTTCTCCTTGAGCTCAAATTCACTTTGCTTCTCATTTCCCTTCTTTTTGGCATTTTGCTCATTTTTCATTATTTGCCTGCATTCATCTCAACAAAAGGATTAGGATCCCAATTGCTTGTCATAAATCATCCAAAACCCACAAGGGAGTCCTAGATGCACTTTCACAAAGGCCAGCTAGATTATTGCAACCATTAAAGATTCCGGAGTGGAAGTGGGAAGAGATTGGTATGGACTTTATAGTTGGTTTACCACGTACTCAGTCCGGTTATGACTCAATTTGGGTAATCGTGGATCGGTTAACCAAGTCAGCCCACTTTATCCCCATCAAGACCACCTATAATGGAGAGAAACTGGCAGAATTGTATATGGAAAGAATAGTATGTTTGCATGGAGTTCCGAAGAGGATAGTCTCGGATAGAGGTTCATAATTCACTTCCAAGTTTTGGCAAAAATTGCATGAAGCTTTGGGAACGAGTTTGAATTTTAGTTCAGCATATCACCCTCAAACGGATGGACAAACCGAGAGGACTAATCAGATTTTAGAAGACATGCTAAGAGCTTGTGCTTTAAAGCATGGGATAAGTTGGGACAGGAGTTTGCCATATGCAGAATTTTAATACAACAATAGTTACCAAGCAAGTTTGAAAATGTCACCATATGAAGCGCTTTATGGAAGGAAGTGTAGGACACCTTTATTCTTGAATGAGGCAGGAGAAACTCAAGTATTTGGTCTGGATGTGTTTCAAGAAGCCGAAAAGCAAGTCCAAATAATTCGTGAAAACTTGAGGGGTATCCAATCAAGACAAAAAGGCTATGCGGACAATAGGAAGAAGGAAATTAGCCTTTGAAGTGGGAGATTTTGTTTACCTCAAGGTGTCACCAATGAGAGGTCATAAGAGGTTTAACATAAGAGGCAAGCTAGCACCTCGTTATATTGGACCATTCAAGATTGTGGACAAGAGGGGAGAAGCAGCGTATAAGTTGGAGATGCCAACTAATCTTTCAGATTTCCATGATGTGTTTCATGTTTCCCAGCTCAAGAAATGCTTGAGAGTACTGGAAGAACAAGTGCGAATGGAAGGATTGGAACTGGAGAAAGATTTGACTTACGCCGAGCAACCGGTCAAAATTTTGGAAACCAAGGAGAGAGTCACAAGGAACAAGGTTATTAGATGGTGTAAAGTTCAATGGAAGCATCACACAGAAAAAGAAGCAACATGGGAGCTAGAAGATGATATCAAGAAGGAATTTCTCTATCTCTTCTCTTCTGCGTCGAATCTCGAGGGCGAGATTCATTTTAAGGGGGGTAGGTTTGTAACACCCTCATTTTCAAGCATCATGCCCTACATACATTCATATACATGTTTAACATTAACCCACATCAAGAGGAACGAGTTTAAAATTGATTTGGAACAAAAACACACTTAAAATGCTAAAAATTACGGACTAGTCCGATTTTAGTGAGGACTAGTCCGATTTCTCTCTGACTAAAATCAGACTTGTCCGTTTTTGCTGCAGACTAGTCCGATTTTGCCTCTGGAAACTTTCAGACTTGTCCATTTTATGCGGACTAGTCCGATATTCTAAGAATCCTTGAAAATTTGCTACGTCCCTGGACTTGTCCGGTGTCTTAGCGGACTTGTCCGTTTTCCACTCTAAATAAAGTCGGACTTGTCCGATTTTTCGTCAGACTTGTCCGATTTTCTGTCTGGACATTTTCGGACTAGTCCAATCCTTTTCGGACTTGTCCGATATTTCGCTAATCCAAGTTGAACTTTTGTTTTACGACTTGTTTCTTGGGTTTCATGTTAAGTGGGCCTAGGGACATCGTGCCTAACTCTTTTAGATCCCATGACGGACTCTAAACCGGCCTCTACTCATCTCAAACTCGAAATCTATCTAACCCTAGCCTCCACCTCTATATAAACAGCCCCACCCCTTGGCTTGACATCTATTTGCCACTTTTCCACCCCACCCAAACCCTAGTTCGTGGAGAGCCACCATCAAGGAGGGAGGAGGAGATCCCAAGCAAGAAGTAGGAGAGGAGGAAACGAAAGGGGATCAAGATCTCCATCAAGTTTCGTTCTTCATCACCAAATCATCTCCAAGTTCATCACCAACCCTAGATCATCAAGATCCAAGTGTTACCTCCAAGTTTCTTGATCCATTGGAGTCCTAAACACCTGGTATACCTTCTATTATTTTTCCTTACGTGAATTTGACCCCTAATCTCCAAATTCACGTCGATATAGAAAACCCTAGTTTGCTAGTTCTACGAAGTGCGGACTAGTCCGACCTTCTGTAGACTAGTCCGATTTTCCTGGTTAAATTGTGTTGAATTAATTCCAAATTTGACCTAATCAACTCCAAACCTGTATAAACTTGTTAAAAGCTATTAGAACTTGTTAGTGATCATTAAAAGCAATCTATTCACAAGTTCCACCTTGCATTTGCATTAATCATGCATGTCATGTCATATTGAGTAATATATATGCACTCTTTGATTGTGTTCTTGTCTTGTATGTTTATTGTGTGGATTAGACAGATTTGCGCTAGGGAGTGCCGCGGAGGATCTCCAGCATCAAGAGTTTGAAGGCTTTGACCCGAATCAACAGCAAGAGCAAGGCAAGTGTCCTTGAAGCATATTGATCCTATGTTGAAATAAATGTTTTGTTTGTGAAACTGCATGCTTGTGTCAATTTGATAGGAAACCCAATGATAGGAAGTTTACTAACTTTGTTTAACCACCCTTGTCACCTGGAATATTTGGTAGAGAGTCGGGAAGGGCTTTTTACCTTTTTGGTTCGCTTAATCAACTAGGATGAGAAAACAACTATATCACTCAATTTAATTATGAATTAATGAGATTATGGTTAATATGAACAGGTTAATATGATATGGTAATGGGTGATCTAAGCAAGCCTGGTATGTGGATGGGTTGGATGTTATGGTGGTTTTGCTTGCTTTAGATCTAAGGACCGGTTCGTGAAGCAACCATCCAGGATTTACAGTGCCACCACGAGGCCAAGTATGGGTGCAGCGTAGCTGATTAATTAGGGTTTTGCCAGTTTTTATTTGGACCATTAAGGATGCTCGGGGAAGGGGTAGTCGGATTGGGTTTGTTGATGATTGGTGGGACTACCCTGGGATCCGAATGGCTCAAGAGGGGGCCCTTGGTTAAAGATGTGCTTAGTTGGAGACATCGCCACCGATGAAACCTCAGTGGGGTCTAAATAGGCTAGTAATCCCTTTGTAAAGGCTATTTTGTGATCTCTTGGCCACACACCTAAGGAAGTGTGAGACAGCATAATTGATATTCTATAGTCATCGAAAGGTGATGAAATTACAAACATGTGGGTAAAGCGGTACAACCTCTGCAGAGTGTGTCTAAAACTATCATGATAGCCGTGCTCCCGGTTATGAGCAACCTGGACCCTCACATGATTAGAATGAACATAGTTTTTGGTATGGTTATGGTCTAGTTATGGTTCGTAATGGTTAATGGATTAATTTCTGGTATTGAATATGGTTATTGGCAATGGTGAAATCTGGAATTACAGATGATGGACACGGAATATGGACGGGTACTATGATAACTACATGTCTTATGATGTGTTTATTTCATATACATGTAATATATTGCTTTTCAAATGTTTTAATGTACTTTTCAGCACTTAGCCATTATTATATTCATCATTTGAACCAGCTACATGTCATACTTTCCAGACTTGCTGAGTACGACATGTACTCACTCTTGCAATCCCCCCCCCCCAAACAGTTGCAGGTCTGGATTGGGAGTTTAATGGCGATAATGCTGAGTTCTAGGCTGTGTCTACCGTCAGATTTGCTTGTGGTGTTTTGGAGCTGCGCTATACCCTATCGCTTCTGTTGTTTAGTTGTTTAGTTTGCTTATTTGGTTTATTTCTGCTGCATTAGTTGAACTTGTCATTAATATTTATTAGAGCTTGTATTCGAGGATATTACGGTTTGTGTAATAAAATTTGGTTAATTAATCTTGTTCTGTGGTAATTTTCTGTATACTCTTTTGTGATGCACTCGTGTATGTGTGTTGAACGTTCTAGGCACACAAATGCGTTCACTTGGTTCATTTTTGGAACCGGGTGTCACATGAGCGCAGGTTTTAATGAAATTATGAAGAAAGCGCAAAAATAAAGGAGACTAAGGATCAATATGGAAAAGAGCTTAAGAGCTGAATTGATTAGATCATTGTGTATGGAGTGTGTTGGAGAAACACACCCCAAGAGCTCAAGCAAAAGAAATCTCACTCACTGCACAATTCACAGGAAAACCGAACTAGTCCGATATGACCACGGACTAGTCTGATATGTCTCTGACTAGAAACGGACAAGTCTTCCCAGTGCGGACTTTTCTGCTAGTACACCTATTTTCACAGCACCGGACTAGTCCGATAACACCACAGACTAGTCCTATATCTTTCTGACTAAGTTCGGACTAGTCCCCCCTAGTGCGCACTAGTCCTCAGGACCTCACACTTCACACAGAAACGGACAAGTCCGATATCACTACGGACTAGTCCAAAAACTCTCTGACTAAAATTGGACAAGTCCTCGAAGTGCGGACTTGTCCTCAATTCTACCTGAGGTCCACCACACCGGACTAGTCTGATATGTGTCAGACTAGTCCGAACACTTCTAGAGACCAAATCTTACTAGTCCACTCATTTCTGGACATGTCCAATAATTCGGGACAGTTAGGGTTTCCCACACGCCACACACTGGACTAGTATGGAGTCCACCACGGACGAGTCCGGACATCGCAAACCCTAACGGTAACTTTTGGAAACCCTAGTATAAATAGAGGTGTTCGGCCCTACAACTAACTCTCTCGACCACTGCGCCCTGACACCTCTTAAGAGCCCTAAAAACACATCTCTCCACACATTCTGTCAAAAAGAAGATCAAATCATTAAGGATTAGCATTGATCAAAAGGATAGACTTGTTTCACACGTCTTGAGCTCTTGGGTTCGATTCTCTCACACACTCTTGTTATTTATTGTACATCTTTCGAGTGTATTTGGTGGTGTTCGTCTTTGTAAATCTTAAGGAGCCCTCAACTTTTGAGAAGGCCCCTTGAACGTGGTGATTTGCCCCCTTTGTGATTAGTGGAAGAGAATCAGCCTTCATGGTGATCCGATTAGGGTAGGGTTGGTGAAGACTCGGTCCTCTATGGACTCCTCAATGTGGACGTAGATTTCCTCTGTGGAATTGAACCACGGAATAAAAATCTTATGTCAAACTTGTTCTTACTTTTCATCATATTCTAGAGTTTACTTGATCTTATACAACTTACGTTAAAACACTGAACCAAAGTTAGTTTGTGCCACACCTAGATACATTCAAGTTACAACTTAATTTCCGCTGTATAGAGTACTTGAATTGAAATCATTGATCAAACTTGATCAATCTAGTCCGCACACATCGAACTAGTCCGCACTCTACTAGACTAGTCTGATTTCTCTGTATTTGATCAAGTTGCTAAGTGTTTCAGAATCCGACGAAAGTTAAAAAAAGCCTATTCACCCCCCTCCCCCTCTAGGCTACATTCAATTTGTATCAGAGCAGGACTCTTCAAAAAAGACTCATCGCTCGAAGAGAAGATGTCGGACATTAAGGATGTGCACAAGAACTTCAACCAAGAGAAGGTTGACGATGAAAAGACACAGAAGTTGGAGAAGATCCTTGACGCCATCCAACACTGCGAGGTCGATGATGAGGAGACGCTTGAACTCAAGGCACTCCTAAAGAAGAAGGCACTCTCCAAAGGGAAGATTAAGATCCAGGATGAAAAGAAGAAGGGGAGTAGTCACACCGACTACTACCGATATCCTTTTAACTATGATCGTTTGAATTCCAACAATAACCATTACTTATCAATCCCTCTAGGAAAAGCCCCATACTTTGATGGCAATGATTATTCAATGTGGACGCAAAATATGAAAATGCATCTCATATCACTTAACCCCAGCTTGTGGCATATAATGTGTACAGGGATAGATATCCCAAATGACGACGAAGAGCTCACATCAAGCCAAGAACAAGCTATTCATCGGAATGCTCAAGTTGCAGCTGTCATAACATCATGACTGAGCTGAGACGAGTTCACCAAAGTGGATGGACTCGAAATTGCTAAGGAGATATGGGATACTCTACAAACCGCACATGGAGGCGATCGTCATGTGCGAGAGGCCAAGATTGAAATGATCGAAGGCGAATTGGGAAGATTCGCCATAGAAGAAGATGAGTCACCGCAAGACATGTACAATCGGTTGAAGAATATCATCAACAAAGTTCAAGCATATGTAAGCAAAAAAATGGAATGATCACGAGGTTGTGAAGCTAATTCTTAGATCCTTCATGCCTCGCGGCATAACCCTGTGCTCGATGATTAGAGAAAGCCCCGAGTATAGGAAAATGACCCCAGACGAACTACTTGGAAAGATTCTTCTGTCAAAATGACCCATCATATTTGTCCTTTATCAATTTTGAGATGATGGAGAAACAAGCAAAGCATGTCAAAGAGATTGCCAATCTTACATCGGCAAATAAGAAAGGAGTCGCTTTGAAGTCCACTTGTAACCCTATGTTGAAAGAAGCTCGAGAAGCTCAAGAAGAAGACGACGGCGACGATGAAAGCAGTGACATCGATGAAGAAGATATGATCCTATTCATGAATAAATTCAAGAAAATGATGAAAATAAGACAAGGTGGTAAATCAAATGAAGGGAGACATAGAGACAAATCAAGACCTAAGATGAGACGCGCTTGCTATAACTGTGGTGAATACGACCACTTCATAGTTGATTGTCCTCATGAAGAAAACATGAGGAAGACCAAGGATAACAAGCATCAACCCAAGAAGATGTTCAAGGAAAAGAAACAATATGGTCAAGCGCACATGGGGAAGGAGTGGGACTCCAATGATGAGTCCTCATCCGAAGAGGAAGAGGAGATGGCTACCATTGCCATCAAGAAGACAACCAAGAAATCCACCATCTTTCCAACCATGGGCGCATGGAAGGACCACGACAACCTATGTCTAATGGCGAAGGAAGGTAAAAGAAAGGTAACAACTAAATCTTCCTCTTCGCATTCTTTTTCTAGCGATAGTGATAATTCTAGTGATGATGAAGATATGCTTGTTGGTTTAGATAAGAAAACTGCTGCTTAAATGAAATTCTTGATGGATAAGCTTGTTGATAAGGAGGAGCTAGTTGATCGTCAAGAAGATATGATCATCCTTCAAAAGGAAGAATATCTTAAGATCAAAAAGCTCCTCGACCTTGAAAAGGAGCGAAGCAATTCACTTGAACTTGAGTTAGCTTCAAGCAAGGAATCTTGTTTGAAGCTAAAAGACTCAAACGTGGCTATCAAGGATGAACTTGCTAACTTGACCAAAGTTAACAAGATCCTTAAAGTACAAGTCGAGTCACTCAAGTCAGGTGGCTCTTCATTCTCTTCAAGCTCACCTTCTCAACATATAAATCTGAAACTGTTATTGCTTGTAATTGTGCTAAAAATGACACTAACTTGAAGGAGAATTCAAACTTGACAAAGGACAAGCATCCTTCCCGAAGTGGCATATTTGACAAGTAGAAGGTCAAGTATGCACGCAGTGCATACTTGGCCACAAGACCTCCTAATGTCAAATATGGCATTGGGTATTCTTATGGTGAAAAGCAAAATGCTAGAAGCCACAAGAATAACAAAGAACACATTGCTTTTGTCAAGGGAAACTCCTCTCAATCTAGAAAGCCTAATAATGTTGATAAGTCCAAAAATGTTAACACATATGAACAACAACTATAGTTTAGAACCTTTAACGCATCATATGTTATCATGAAAAGTAATCTTGGTAGAGTTTATACTAAACATGTTGGGCCACACCATGGGAACACCATGTCTCGTGTGTGGGTGCCCAAATCACTTATGACTAACATCAAAGGACCCAAGCAAGCTTGGGTACCTAAGACCAAAGCGTAATTTGTTTTTGCAGGCTTACTCCTCCGGTGGAGCAAAATGGGTGCTAGATAGTGGATGCACCAACCACATGACCGGAAAAAGAAGGATGTTTGTTAAATATGAAGAAAATGAAGATCCAAGCGAAGGAATCTATTTTGGCGATAACAGTAAAGGAAGGGTGCTCGGTACCTGTAAAATTGCGATTTCATCTCAACACACTCTTTCTCATGTTTTACATGCCGATTCCTTAGATTATAACCTTCTGTCCATATCCCAATTATGTGACAAGGGTTATAATTGTTTGTTCACTAATGAGGGTGTGACCGTCTTTAGAAGGAATGATAACTCGGTTGCATTCAAGGGTGTGTTAAAGGGAAAACTTTATCTAGTTGACTTCAACAAAGATAAAGCCAAACTTGACACATGCTTGATTGCAAAGACCAACATGGGTTGGCTGTGGCATAGAAGGCTAGCACATGTTGGTATGAGGAATCTTCAAAAACTACTAAAAGGCGATCACATCCATGGTTTAAAGGATGTTGTTTTTGAAAAAGACAGGCCTTGTAGCGCGTGCTAAGCTGGGAAGCAAGTCGGAGCACCCCATCCCGCGAAGAATGTCATGACAACAACGAGATCGCTCGAGCTACTTCACATGGACCTATTTTGTCCAATTGCTTACATAAGCATCGGCGGTGACAAATACGGTTTGGTAATTGTTGACGATTTTTCGCGCTTACGTGGGTTTTCTTTTTGCATGATAAGACAGAAAATCAAGGAAACCTCAAGAAGTTTTTTGAGCATGTCCAAAATGAATTTTCATTGAAGATCAAGAACATAGGAAGTGAAAATGGCACGGAGTTCAAGAACACCCAAGTTGAGGAATACCTAGACGAGAAGGGGATAAAACATGAGTTTTCAACACCGTATTCCCCTCAACAAAATGGAGTAGCCGAAAGGAAGAACCAAACCCTCATTTAGATGGTGAGGACAATGCTTGATGAGTACAAGACTTCGGATCGGTTTTGGGTTGTAGCGGTTAACACTGCTTGTCACGTTATAAACCGACTCTATCTTCATCACCTACTCAAGAAAACGTCATATGAACTACTCACCGGTAACAAGCCGAATATTTCCTATTTTTGAGTTTTTGGTTCTAAATATTATATTTTGAACAAGAAGCTTAGGACTTCAAAGTTGGCTTCAAAATATGATGAAGGTTTCTTGCTTGGCTATGATTCGAACTCTTATGCTTATCGTGTCTTCAACAAGGTCTCCGGATTGTTGAAGTAGCACGTGATGTAGTGTTCGATGAAACTAACGGCTCTCAAGAAGAGCAAGTTGATCAATGTGTGCTAGATAGAGAAGAATCTTCATGTCAAGCGTTGAGAAGAATGGCGTTGGGCGATGTTCGACCACAAGCGCCACCTCCAAATGCGAATGGAGAAGATGAACCACAAGTGGAGGTAAATGATCAAGGGGGAGCTTCTACACAAGATCAACCTCATGAAGATCAAGGTGATCAACAAATCAATGAGGGCAACCATCTAGGGGAAGAATAATATGATCATGAAGATTGAAGACCACAGTGCCACATCTAAGAGTACATCAATGCATCCAAAGAGATCACCCCGTCGACAATATAATCAGTGACATCCAAAAGGGAGTAACAACTCGATCTCGTATAGCTAATTTTTGTGAACATTACTCTTTTGTATCCTCTTTGGAACAACACAGGATTGAGGATGCATTGAAAGATCTGGATTGGATGGTGGCGATGTAAGAAGAATTGCACAACTTCAAATGGAACAAGGTGTGGGAACTTGTCAAAAGACCCAAGTTCAATGTCGTCGACACTAAATGGGTCTGTCGCAACAAGCAAGATGAACACGGAGAGGTCACAAGAAATAAGGCACGACTTGTGGCCAAAGGGTATTCACAAGTCGAAGGTTTGGATTTCGGTGAAACTTTTGCTCCTGTAGCTAGGCTTGAATCAATTCGAATATTACTTGCATATGCTACTCACCATGATTTCAAGCTCTATCAAATGGATGTGAAAAGCGCCTTCCTCAATGGACCAATCAAGGAGGAGGTGTACGTGGAGCAACCCCCCGGATTCAAAGATCAAGAGTTCTCCGACCATGTGTTCAAATTGTGTAAGGCTCTCTATAGCCTCAAACAAGCTCCTAGAGCTTGGTATGAGTGCCTTAGAGATTTTTTGATTGAAAATGGATTTAAGATAGGCAAAGCTGATTACACGTTGTTTACCAAGCATTTTGACAATGATTTATTTATCTGTTAAATTTATGTTGATGATATTATATTTGGTTCAACTAACAAATCCTTTTGTGACGAATTTAGAAAGATTATGACAGATAGATTCAAGATGTCTATGATGGGAGAATTGAGATATTTTTTGGGATTCCAAGTGAGTCAACAAAAGGTAGGGACGTTCATAAGATAAACCAAGTATACTCAAGACATACTCAAGAAGTTTGGAATGGACAAAGCAAAGCCTATAAAGACTCCCATGGCAACAAATGAACACTTGGATCTCAATGAAGACAGACCAAATGTGGATCAAAAGGTATATCGCTCCATGATCGACTCCCTAATTTATTTATGTGCATCTAGGGCTGACATTATGTTGAGTGTATGTTTGTGTGCAAGATTTCAAGCCAATCCTAAGGAATGTCATTTGACAGCCGTAAAAAGGATCTTGCGATATTTAGTTCATACACCTAACATAGGCCTTTGGTATCCTAAAGGTTCAAAGTTCAATCTCATTAGATACTCTGAGGCAGATTATGCCGGATGCAAAGTAGATAGAAAAAGTACTTTAGGTACTTGCCAATTCCTAGGTAGATCCCTAGTTTATTGGTCCTCCAAGAAACAAAATTTCATTGTCTAATCCACGGCCGAAGCGGAGTATGTTGCAGTCGGGAGTTGTTGTGCACAACTCTTTTGGATGCGACAAACTCTAAGGGATTACGATTACAATATGAGTCATATTCCACTCCTTCGTGACAATGAGTGCCATTAAAATTGCCCATAATCCCGTTGAGCACTCTAGGACCAAACACATAGACATTCAGCATCACTCTTTGAGAGATCATTCAATGAAAGGTGACATAACCATTTCCCATGTCAACACCGAAAAACAACTAGCCAATATCTTTACCAAGCCACTTGATGAAAAACATTTTTGTCAGCTCCGAAATGAACTAAATATCATTGATGCTCGAAACGTGGCTTGAAAACTTCCATACCTGTATGCCATCTTCAAAATCTATTGATTGTGTTATGAAAATCATCTCTCTCTATTTCCTCCAAAAAACTATGTCAATTACTTGATCTTGGTGAATTATGGTCATAGCTTGATTGTTGTATGTTTATTGATCATATTCATCAAGATTATTTGTGTGTTTTGCCCCCTGTTTCTTTGTAAGCACTTTCAAGTATATACGAATGGTCTAACTGGTTCTGTTCTAGTGACCACGGACTTCCATGGTTGCCCGGACTAGTCCGCACAATGCAGACTAGTCTGCAGAGTTCCGGTAGTCCGGACTAGTCCGGTCCGACCACGGACTAGTCCGATTTTTCGACTCCATAACCCTAGGGCTGCCAAAACCTAATCTTCTTCATCCTCACAACTTGCCTCACATTCTCTCTCCACACTCAAGCGCCCCCAAGGTGATTTGGCGAGTTCTCCACCAAATCTCTTCAAATCCCCATGGGAAACGATCTTCATCGCAAGGGGATCAAGAACCCCGGACTTGTCCGCATCGAAAACTCCTCCAACTCTGCAAATTGAAGGATTTGGTAAATTTTCTCCCAAACCCTAGAACCTTTTATTTCTTTTTTTATCAAATAGCTTAGTTCCTCCTGTTAATACATGATTCCTTGTTGTATTACAACTACATTGAGCCTCTTTTGCATTGAGAAACATCATTGCTTGCTAGTTAGGGTTCAAACTGCTGAATATCGGACTAGTCCGGCCTCAGTGCGGACAAGTCCGGTACTCTAGACTAGTCGGCACTTGAACACCAGACAAGTCTGATTTTTGACTGGACACAACCCTAATTTCCTTCTACTCAATGCATTCCCTTGCCATCAATCCTTATATATGTCTTGTATAATCTTCTTGTCAGGATAATGTCGAGCTCAAACGATGAGATTTATGACTTTGAGACCAAAATGGAACAAGACTCTTTGCCTCATGCTTCGACGGGGCAAAGCAGGAAGAGGCAAGAGCGTGCTGCCAAACCGTCACCCACCCCACCTAGGATGCGACGGAAGGTTGCAGCCAAGAAGCCAGCTTCAAAAGCTCAAGATTTGGTTGGCTCTAGCTCAGCGGCTCATCGCAAAACTAAAGGGAAAGGCAAAGGGATTGTCTCTTGCTCGATTGGCCCTCTCAAGATGAGTGCTCCAAGGCAGGGGAATAGAGACCCCTCGGATGAAAAATTCAATGGAAAGGGGGGTGATGTGGCTTGGAAGCTAAGGAAAGTTGATGCATACAGCAGTAGCAAGAAGGCAGCTGATCCACGATTCTGGAGCAACTTTCAGGCGGACTACTACAGTACCGTGTATCTCCCGATGAAGACTCCAGTGGTCCGCAGCCAATGGATCGACTAGGCACACTTTGAAAGAAAGAGTTGTCCAGCCTTTGATGAAGTGATACAGGTTGTGGAGAGACACGGCCTCAAGGACTTGTTTGCTTTCAGGTGTAACTGGAATGATGAAGTCATTGCTCAATTCTATGCAACCTGCTACTTTGCGAGTGATGAAGAAGAGAGAGTGACTTGGATGACACATGGATCCAAGTATACTATTACTTATGATGAGTTTGCAAGACTGCTGCATCTTGAGGACACTAGCAGCAATGAGCTCATCATTCACAACATTGGTGTCTTGGACAAGGATAAGATGGAGTTCCTCTATGATACTCGCCTGAAGTACAACCCTCCATCAACCAAGAACATGAAGCCCTTCTTCATGGTTCTCAGCAGGGTGCTTAGGAAGACAATTGCTCCAAAGGATGGAGATGCAAGGAGTGTCCAAGGCTATCTGAGGACCTTGATGAAGGTGATCAGCAAAAGAAGGAATTTTGACATTTTTGACTACATTTGGAATGAAATGGTAAACATTTCCTGCACCCCTAACTATTTCTATGGCTATGCGCCTTATATCATGTTCATGATAGAGAAGGTCACATGGATTGAGTTTGTGAAAGATGTTGAGCACACAGCCTTGAGGCCCAAGAAGCCTCCCAAAGCCACTCTCCCAGTTGCTCCATCTCCTGTGCCAAGTTAAGAGACTCCCAGGAGAGCTCAAGGAGATGCAAGGACTGCTCCGAACACTAGGGCTCCTCCTCACAAAGGGTTTCCTAGTGGAATAATGAAGTACTTGGCCACCATCTTTGGTTCTTGCCGCAAGACTGAGGTGAAGGTCCATAAGATGAAGAAGGCAAGAAAAGAAGAAATGTGGTACATGAAGGACAATATCAAGGCCATTTGTCAAAAGCTGGAGATTGAGTCTATTGGATCTCCAGTTATCTCCGACGACTCTCCTTCTGACTTCTCGGAGCTTCCACCATTATATCCTTTCGAGCTTGCATATTTTGGCATTAGGGGCTCGACGAGTGGTTCTCATCCTCATCCTCCTCAAGCTGCCAACGATGAAGACGATGAAAGGACAGACAGTGAGGAGTGAGTCAGTGACGCCTAGTAGATCCCTGTTCTCCTTCTTTTTGGTGTCTTGATGCCAAAGGAGGAGAGATTGAGGGGGAGTCATTAGGTCTAGCAGTAGATTGAGAGATGAGAGCTCCAATTGTGTTTTTCTTGCAATTCTTCTACTTTTCGATTGTAAAACTTCTATTATGTTTCTAGTCATGTTTATGAAGCTTGTGATGATGCTTTGATATAATCTATGTTCATGGTTGATATGATCTATGTTTATGCTTTGAGGTTGACATACTTGCTCGATGTTGATATGATTATGTCATTTACCTCATTCTCATCACAACTATTGCTCACACACATATAGTTTTGAACCCCACCACAAAGAGTGCACATATATCTTATGTTCTCATTGCTTAATTTGTTCCAAGCTCATATGTGCACACTTTATGAAAATCTGAATTTTTATCATATTTGTGAAATCTCAATTGGTTGTCATCAATCACCAAAAAGGGGGGATTAGCAGTGCATCTAGGCATCCCTTGTGGGTTTTGGTTGATTTATGACAAACAAATGAGATCCTAACAAAATTGTTGAGATGAGCGCATGTTTTAATGAAGTTGTGAAGAAAGCGCAAAAAGAAAGGAGACTGAGGATCAATATGGAAAAGAGCTCAAGAGCTGAATCAATTAGATCATCGTGTATGGAGTGTGTTGGAGAAACACACTCCAAGAGCTCAAGCAAAAGAAATCTCACTCACTGCACAATTCATAGGAAAACCGGACTAGTCCGATATGACCACGGACTAGTCCGATATGTCTCTGACTAGAAACGGACAAGTCTTCCCAGTGCGGACTTGTCCGCTAGTACACCTATTTTCATAGCACTGGACTAGTCCAATAACACCACAGACTAGTCCGATATCTTTCTGACTATGTCCGGACTAGTCCCCCCTAGTGCGGACTAGTCCTCAGGACCTCACACTTCACATAGAATCGGACAAGTCCGATATCACCACGGACTAGTCCGAAAACTCTCTGACTAAAATGGGACAAGTCCTCCAAGTGCGAACCTGTGCTCAATTCTACCTGAGGTTCACCACACCAGACTAGTCCGATATGTGTCAGACCAGTCCGAACACTTCCAGAGACCAAGTCGGACTAGTCTGCTCATTTCCGGACAAGTCCGATAATTTGGGGCACTTAGGGTTTCCCACACACCGCACACCGGACTAGTCCGGAGTCCACCACGGATTAGTTCGGACATCGCAAACCCTAATGGTAACTTTTGGAAACCCTAGTATAAATAGAGGTGTACGGCCCTACAACCAACTCTCTCGACCCCTTGCGCCGTCACACCTCCCAAGAGCCCTAAAAACACATCTCTCCACACATTCTATTAAAAATAAGATCAAATCTTTGAGGATTAGCATTGATCAAAAGGAGAGACTTGTTTCACACGTCTTGAGCTCTTGAGTTTGATTCTCTCGCACACTCTTGTTCTTTATTATACATCTTTCGAGTGTATTTGGTGGTGTTCATCTTTGTAAATCTTGGGGAGCCCTCAACTTGTGAGAAGGCCCCTTGAACATGGTGATTTGCCCCCTTTGTGATTAGTGGAAGAGAATCGGCCTCCGTGGCGATTCAACGAGGGTAGGGTTGGTGAAGCCCCGGTCCTCTGTGGACTCCTCAACATGGAAATAGATTTCCTCTGTGGAATTGAACCATGAGATGAAAATATTGTGTCAAACTTGTTCTTACTTTTCATCATATTCTAGGGTTTACTTGATCTTATACAACTTAAGTTAAAACATTGAAACCAAAGTTAGTTTGTGCCACACCTAGTTTCATTGACGTAATACATTCAAGTTATAACTTAATTTCCACTGCATAGAGTACTAGAATTGAAATCATTGATCAAACTTGATCAATCTAGTTCGCACACACCGAACTAGTCCGCACTCCACCGGACTAGTCTGATTTTTTTGTATTTGATCAAGTTGCTAAGTGTTTCAGGATCCGGCGAAAGTTAAAAAAGCCTATTCACCCCCCCCCCTCTAGGCTACATTCAACAAGTATGATAGTAACCTTGCTAAGGAGTACCAGAGCAAGCTGTTGCTAGTAAAGAGCAATATGTTGAGCAACAGCTTGAAGTAGTACTAGAGCCAGCTACTGGGAGTAAAGAGCAACCAGTTGAATAACAGGTTCAACAACAAGCCAGTGTCCAACTTCCGATGACTACTCCTCGATCATCAGTACCTATCAAAGTTAGCTCATACAAAATTAAGAAACTTTCATCAGAAGTGTTAAAGTATTTGGAAAATATGAAGGAAAATATTAGAAAATTGAGTGCATCTCGTTCTTCTCATGAGCCAGCATTAGAAGATATCGAGGAGTGAGAAGAAGACAGTGTCATGTATAATCGGCGGACGGCTTTAGTTAAACCAGGAGTTCCAATATACAAGCTTGAGGATGTTCCTCCTGAATTTTAGAATGGGAAGCTGTTCATGACATTTGTACAACTTAGGAAACAACTTGCCCCGCTCAAAAGAATGCACGAGTGGTACATCACTGCCAGCACAAAATATAAACTTTCTTGCATCACATTTCATGTTCCAGAAGATGCATTCTGGAGCACTGAAGCAGATAAACGAGTCATTTTATTTGAAGAGTTGCATACCCTTTTCCATCAGGGCATGCCCGAAATCAACCTGCTACTCGTCTGGTGCTTGTAAGTGCCTCTAATATTTTGCATTTGCTTTTCTTACTACACGCCTACACATTTTATGAGATTATAACAATTCTAGACTTCTTCAATAGGATGCAACATGGATAAGGAAAAGATGAAACGCAAGACAGGTATCATTGACCCTACGCGGATTGCAAAGACACTATTCAACGTTAAGGCGGATCGAGACTCAGTACAATACAAGCGCATGAAAAAAAATTGAAAAATCAATCGCAAAACTTAAGAAGGATAGAAGGACAGAAGTTGTAGCTTACATAAGACATGCAATGTTTAACTTTGTTAGAGACGGCAAAGACCTCATAAAGGCTCTGTACCACTTCGAGTAAGTTTGACACCTGACAATGAAATATCAATTATTGCTAATTGTTAACACATGTGTTTGCACGTGTGCAGTAAATACTACATAATGATCTTCATCAAGCCAACGCAGGGTTTGGCAACAGTCTTGGACATAGCCAATTACCCACCAGATCGTTACAAAGATTTCCTTTCCATTTTGAAATTGTACGTTTATTCAATACTTTTAATTTACACATATTCAGAATATGTTGACAAGTTTATATGACATTTCTTGTATTACAGCGCTTGGCGGTTTTACGCGGAATAGCTTGGCGCTTAGAGACCTCCTAAGACGAATGCATTGGATATTAACACATGTTATCCTTGTCCGAAGCAGCCTGTTGGGAGTGTCTTATGCGGGTAATATGTACGCGAGCATTTTTGGACTGCAAGCGAATATAGAGTGAATCATGAGGATGTAAATTATCCTTAATGTCGATATCTTATTTTCTTACTTTTGAGTTTTATTTTCATTGTAACTAGCGTATTTTAAAACTTATATTCTCCGCTGTTCAATATTACAGAAACCTTATTTTCAGATTTTGATTCCAACTTAAAAATTCAATTGCTCATAGTACAGCTGCTCCAAAAATACCAAATAAATTCCTGTATACTCTGACTTTGATCTATACTTTGAGATTGTTCAAACCAACACATTCTAAACCTTGTTATGTGTTTCATTGCAGGACACGAAGAATGTGAATGAAGAATGGTCGGTTTGTAGAAGTATTCTTGGTGGTGGAACCGACAAGATTGTTGGTGAACTGTGTCAATTCGTGCGTCGCAAAATTTTGCACAAAAGAGAGGAGTTCTTTGATGAGAATAGTGCAATAGCTGATGTGTTAGACCTTTACGACTATGATAATAGAAACAGTTTTTAGTGAAACTTGTAAACTATGAGATGACTTATATGTGTAACTTGTACATATGTATATTGTTTTAGTGAAATTGACTTCTGTGAGATGAATTTTGTGATTATATTATTTACTTCTGTGATTATATTATTGACTTCTGTGATTATATTGAATTGACCTGTGTCGGTACCCTGCGTACCGGATACCCCTTGGAACTGCAAAGAGTGCAAAAGAACTCCACCTATCTGAGTTGAAGACCTTCGAAGGCTCCACGTGTCACTCGGAATCGGACCTGCCTCCCTCATATGGTAGTTCCAGTGCCGCCACGTGTATCACAAAACCGGAGCTACAACCCATACATGGGAAAGCTTCGGACTAGATACCCGTGTGGCACCTCTGGACCTAACCCCCGACAGAGGGAAGCTCCAGTACCGACACGTGTACAACAGCACCGGACCTACTCGTCCAAGATGGTAAGCTCCAGAGCTGCCACGCGTCCAATTGTCGGACCTTCAACCTCAACGGGCAAATTGGTAGACCTCCAACGGCTCGGACCTTCAAGGAACATTAAAGAATTCAAGACCTGATTATGTGTCATTAACGCCACCATTAAGGGGCGTTACCACGCTATTAAGGGGAATTAAGCACATTTAACTGTGTATTAGGCATCAGTAACCGCCAGGGCCACATGTCGGGTCAGGATGATGATGTAACGGTCAGCCCTTGTACTATAAAAGGACTGGTCGAACGATACACAGAGAGCCTTTTTTTTGCCTCTCTCTCACATTGGTGCTCATACGCTCAATACAACAACAACACACACCCGTGGAGTAGGGTATTACGCTTAGGCGGCCCGAACCACGTAAATCCTCGTGTCAAATCGCCATCTTGTTCTGGATCTCCGCACGCCCTAACCGAACTAAGAAACTCCGCGGGCTACCAACAGTAGTACCAGGAGAATTGCCGGAATCAAACTCCGATAACCTGGAAATTAGAAATGACAGCAAGTAGTACTGCATAGGGTATACCTTATCACAGACGGTTATTTACCTACAGCTAGACCTGCCTGTAAAATATCATTATCACAGGCGGCTAGATATAGGTAAAGAATCATTTGTGATAACCTAGTTGTCACAGGCGGTTATTGTTAAGGTAAAAACCGGTTGCGATAAACTGTCTACACAGGCGGCTTTTAATAGGTAAAGATCCGTCCGTGATAACAACATTATCACAGGCAGTTATATATATTGCATGACCCGCTTGTGATAATTTATCTTCACAGGCGGCTAGTCGTAAGTAAAGAACCGCCTGTGATAATACCATTATTATAGGCGGTTTCACTTCTCTGTCTGTGAAATTACAGATTATCACAGCCTATTCGTTTCAGGCGGTTTTAAAAACCGCGTGTGATAATATGTTTGGAGCCGCCTGAGATGAGACTTATTGTAGCAGTGTGTTTGTTTGTAATTTCGTCTTACTTTTCTACAAGCTAATGTTGTGGCCAACGAAATGCAGGTACTCCTCATGATGTTTGAACAACGATTGGAACCCTTTGACTCTTGGTTCATACTAAGTACTCCAGTAACAATTAGATTATGCTTTTGCCTTTCAGTCTCCAAAAGATATAATTTTTTTAGACTAATGCTTTCAGTATCACACAATATTTTTGTTAATTTCTCCTTAGTATGGCCATCTATCGGTACATGTTTGAGCAGTTGTACTAAATGTTTGATGTGAAAGATGATTTATTTCAAATACTTTATTCACCTTGTTTGAACAGTGACATATTTATTATTTTGCTATCGAAGCAGTATGGCATGTTAAAAATATTTCTAATTTTTTCATTATTTTCTTTGATCTATATTTTTGTCATTTTGCAACCTGTAATTATCTGACACATTTATCTCTATTTTGGAAAGGAATATTTAATTTTATATGAGAAATAATCCTCGCCGGAACTCAAATCCACGCTGGAAGCCCGGAAAGGATAAAGGATTAGAACCCACGCCCTGATAGGGATTATATTTTGAGTGTGTTTGGTTTAGAGACAAGGTGTGCTAGGTTGGATCTATCCCCTGTTGTTAGGGATAGGACAGTCCTATATTTTGTTTGTTTTAAGGGATGAGACGATCCTTGTTTTTTTGTTTGATTGGAGGAACAAAGTAGGATAGGAAATTAACACCGTTAAGTGCTATTCAGTGTGTCTTTTCGTCAAACACGTTGATACAGGTCTTCCTCGGTCATGGCGCATCTGGACTCCATCCTCGACTTCGTCTCCAAGCCCAAGCTGTTAGTTTCTTCTTCACTGATAAAGAAAATGATGGTGCTGCTACAACCAGAAGTACAAATGGCGAACAGTGCTCTTAGTCCTGAAATGGCGATCAAATCAAGAACCTCATGAGCTTCTCTTCTGGGGGAGGGCGGGGAAGCAGGCAGGCACCTCTTCCTTGGAGATCAGCAGCGAGCGCTTGAGGTATCTCACGTCTGAGAGCGCGCAGCTAGCACTGGCCTCGACGAACTAGAGCAGTCCACCACGGGCCGGGGCTCAGCTTCGCGATGCCGCTGGCGAAGGCACGATGAGTTGGCGAGGCACGGGAAGCTAGCGGAGAGCGCGTGGGAGACGACTGAGGATGACGCTGTTGAATTAGGATCGATCGATCCACTAGATTTCTACGGGATCAGTCTGTCCCAGATCTCTACGGGATCAGTCTGTCCCAGATCTCTGGAATATTCTCCTTCAGGAATGATTTCATCCTACTTATCTCTGAAACAAACACCTCTAGAAGTGGGTTCGTCCCGTCCCATCCCACTTCATCCCTTGAGCCAAACGCACCGTAAGTGCCCACCGAACCCACGAGTGGACTGGTTCCTATCCTACATGGATGAACATCCACAAGCCAAACGAGACCTACATGTCGTGTCGGCATCATCAGCCGTCAATCGAGCTTCCTGCTGTAGCGCAACAAGAGCACATGAACCCACCGCCGCCGCATCCCTCCCCGATGATGTGGCTAGGACAGGCCATAAGTACAGCGCACGTGGCCTACCGAAACTCAAAATGGGTGGTGAGGTACGCTCGGACCACCTCCAACGCATGACCGAAACTGATGACAGATTTTGCATAGCTAGTGCCTGATGACCGAAGTATCGGTCTTCGTCATGCAACGACCGATCCTGTTGAAGCGCAGAGGCGGGACATTGAAAAAAATTTTGGCGCGCGGCGGTGGGCGCGCGCTTTTTTCTGGCGCACCCGTGTTTCTCTGACGCGGCGACGCGTGAAAATTGGCGCCCACGTACTTTTGGCGCAGCGGGAGCGCTTTCGCGTGAAAACTGCTGCCCGCGCTTTTTCTGGCAATACAAGGATCATTTTGGGTCTTCGGTTTTCAACATCCGTTGATGACAGCAATCTTTCAGTGGCGTGTAGCGTGTGTGGTTGAGTCTGTGTTTCAAAACACAGTACATCCGGATCCACTGCTGCCCTAGTTAGCCTCTGGGACGTGCTGCAAATGCTAGATCCACCCACTGGTGTACATGAAAGTTTACGTTACACATTTCTGAGTGTATAAAAATATGGAAAAATACCTAAAATTGTAACGACTTTTGTTACATAACAAAGGCTATCAGTAGCATAAATAAATTACAGAAATTGGTAAATTACTTAATATCTTCATCCCTAAATATTTGTCACGTTGTTCATTTTTGAACTAACCAGTGGCAAATATTTGGGAACAGAGGAAGTATAACCAATCACAGGTCATTTAATTTATTGAAAATTGAGAAAACTAATTTGTTTTGAAAAGGATAGAAAACTAATACTTATGAACTAGATATGGTAATGTTTTCATAAAAAATATCTAAATTTTCTATAAATAATATTTGACATCTATAATGTAATGCAAGCGATATTTGGTTAAATATTAATTATATAATATTAATTATAGCCTCATAAAAACCATTTAAATAGCCATCACTTAGTAAAATTCACATATAAGCTTGAAATAAAATAATCTCTCCACCAATAATTTATTAAAAAATCTCAATATGTATATTATTGGAGTTTTAAGGTTATTCTTGGATTATTTTTTGTATTTATTCGTGCTATTACATATCGTAGCTATCGAAAAGTTTGAAAAGAAACTTGAGGACTCAAACTAGTTAGAACTTTTGAACATTATGAAGGCAAGCTCTAATCCATGATCATATTGCATCGCCTATTTTTACTTCATGACCGTGTGTCTATTTTTAGGATTGATATGATTACGAACCACCTGAATGTGGATAGCATGAGGTAAACTGATAATTGAATATCAATGTCAGGTACTAGCCAACGATAAACAATAATTTGATAGCAATATCAGTTATTAACTATCTAACAACTTGAAATAAGATATCAACATCAGTTATTGAACAATGGAGTCAACTACCACAATCGCTATGGGGACCAGGGTCCCAACAATCCAGGTATTGCAATTGGGTAGTATCGTGCGATGCGACACACAACAACACACATGAAAAGAATACTCAAAATACATATACAAAGTTTTATTTCTTATTATAGTTCTCTTTTACAATATAATATATAAGATATGTACATATGCAACATAACGTACATAACCCGTACTCTCAATCTTAACTAAGTAAAAGAGAATTTATCCATGCATGTGGATGTTTCTCACTAGCAACACGAAGATAATATGAGTGGCGTACAAGATTCCACTCGGCTATCTACCTGAAGGGGCAATGCCACACTTGGAAACCCGCCATAATCAATACTCACATAAACAACAACTTTGCAACTATGAGCATGAAGGCTAAACAAGACTTAACCATCACACCTTAATCATGAAACTCTACATGGAGAAGACTTTATAATAGGAAAGTTGCATTTGCATAAATAAACTCACTAGAGTTGAGTCCTTAGTTTTCATATTTAAGCATCAATTAATGGTTCAATGATCATAAATTTAGTTGGCTGTAGTGCATTCAAAGTTGCAATATAATAGATTATTCATATCAGCATATAACATAAGTTCCAACTACTCTTTATTCCTATGTCACGACTGATTGAACAAGAGGTACTCATATCTGTAAGGGACGGTGATTCGAATCATTCAAAACCTGATTTGCACGACACATACCCACTTTCGAAAAAGACGTGCAGTCATCTTCAATACTCATTGTAAGTGGTACCTTTCACAAGACACCTGCATGCTGAATCGATTCAATCGCCTCAGACAGTAGCCTCTCTAATGGTGCATTCGTTTGAAGTGGAAGAGTTCATGAGCGAGTTTCCACATACTGTGTAGTTGACCGGCAGCCTTAGGTGCTCAAAAAAGTCTCGAGACTAAGTTTAGCAAGTTACATCGGTTTACTGGACCTCATAAATCCAACATGCAATCAGTACATGTCAATACTTGTCCAATTGGGCTCTACACAGCGCATTCTTAATTGACACAAACGGGGCTACAATTTCAACCCTCCAACATTGGCCTCTCCATAACCGACCTAGACTCAATGTGGTCACAAGCATTATCCCACCATTCGAATCGAGACAACCTTCCGCGCTGCCACCTACAAAAACCATTCTCTCCGTCCACATCTTACTTAATTAAAAAGTGAGCTACAATCCAACATCTCACCAGTAGACTTTGCTACTTGACTTCCTCTTGTGATTAGAATACACTACTCGACTTGTGGTCGATAAAAAGTGACCATCTCGCAAGTAGATTCTAACTACTCATCGTCTACAGAACCTTCCATCATGTAATTAACAAAGCCTCTTGATACGTGAGGTCACTCAACTAACCAACTCTATGGTCGTATTTGGCCATGCAAGTGAAATCCATCCAACATAGACCTAATGCACATATGAAGTCTATTCAATGAAGTGTATATAAAACAAAACTTTATAAAAGCACTTAAATGCAAATTGGGGCAGTCTCATTGTTGTTATGCAATAATATTACTATCAAGAGGATTCAAAGTCAGTGGTCTTCAAATCCTCATCGATGTCGTAATCTGTCACAATGCATAATAATGCAAGAAATGAATTAAAATTGATGATATATGTACAATGAGTCGGTTACTAAAATCTTGAGATTTTTATAGTAGACCAGAGATGACCTATGAGATTTGGGATAAAATGTTTAGATTTTTATCAGCAATGTTCCGGTCTCTATAGATCATTGGAGGTTTTTTTCCCACTTATGAATTTACAGATAAAATTTATGGTTTTATCATATCAATAAATGGTATACACAGCTAGGTGTAGGATCGAAGAGCACGTGAAAAGCTACCAGAGGGGGGGTGAATGGTAGATTTAAAAATCTTACGCAGCGGAAACCATTAAACCCCAAACACTTTTGGCAGAAAAACGATCTTCTAAAGAAATCGTGTGTGAGACTAATCTAAAGGTGTTTCACCGTGACAAAAGTGATAGATATCAGAGAGAATCAAGTCACGAAGACAACACAAAAAGAATCACTCAAATCCGTCGAGAAAAACTCAAGTTATGATCGAAAGATCAAACAATAGTCAATCTGCTCTACCCGAGGAAAAAACAGTTCTGGAATGCTGCAAAGAAACTCATGTAGATCATAGACCACAAATTCAATGACCGTGAAATTTTTAAAGATGATAGACAATCAAGTTGTGAAGACAACCCAAAAATAATCACATCAATTGGATCAGTAAAACTTGAGTTATGATAAAACCATCGACGAAAGGTAGTGCTGTCCAGAAACTCGACGAGTAAAACTTGTCTGGAACAAGTCGGACGAACAAGGCATAAAAGTTCCTTCAAACTACGAATTTTATTCAATAGAACACAAGAGGAACAGCCCCAAAGTCGTGCCCCATGAGCTCTGGGCTCCCTTGCTTATATAACAAGCCCTTAGGCCAACCCAATATCAACTAGGACTCCAATCCTACTCAGATCATGAATTGTAACTTTCCATAACTGCTCAAGATTCTTCTATACGAAGATAGAAGCAATCTTAAGACTTCCAAACACCTTAGAAACGTATCCCACATTCCTAAACAACTCAAATTCGTGACCCACACGAAATCCTATCATAACCAACTCAAACCTTTCCATATTTGAGTCAAACCCGACTCAGCCGCAGCCTGAGTCCATAACCTAGTCGGTTGGACCTTTCCGACCAATTCTTTACGTCCACATCTCTTCATCATGTCTCGGACCCATGCAGCCACGTCCATGCACTCCTTGCACACGTGCAAACATCTTCCAATGACGTCCATGATACCTTCATATGCATTGTTCTTGATCCAAACATGCTGCGCAACCTCCTGATCAGCTCAACCACAATTCCTCCCGAACTTGGTTGTTGGAACCTCATCTCCTCCCTGAGACTAGTCCAGTGGATCCCGTTACCAGCCATGTCTTGAACTCAAGCAACACCTGCACATGAATAAACAACCAGTCCATACGAGCCCAAGTCCTCGACTTGACTCAAGTTAGTTCCAAACACAACACCCTACGTGAGAACCTCACATAAGCATGTTGCAAAACCACAGTAACACGATAGCATCCATATCAACCAAAACGCACCAAAAACTTAGCAAATGAATACTAAGAGATCTTTCCAACAATGTAAAGCAAGTACAAAACATTGCAAATGAAAAGCAGAAGCACTACGGTCAAGTTCCGGACCTTGCCAGAGCAACCTGGACCTTGAGCCGGAGCTAACAAAAGCTAGTAGAACCTAGCGCCGGAGCTTACCAAAAACTAGTCAAAACTAGTCAACCCAAAACCGGAGCTAGACAAAGTACGTCGGAGCTTAGCAAAAGCATGCCGGAGCTATCAAATATATGCCGGAGCTATCAAACACATGCCGGAGCTAAAGATAAAGCTCACCGGAGCTTACCAAAGCTGGTCGGACCTTACCAAGAAGTCGAACCTAGCATCGAACGTAACCGGAGCTACCCAAACCAAGCCGAACCTACCGTCGGACCTTGCTATAGCTCAGAGCTAGAGTCGGACCTTGATAAAAAGGTGTTTTGGTGATATTCAAAACTTTTATCATCAAAGCCAAGTGTATTCACTACAAGCCAATGTATTCAGCACACATAGGTCTTACAGTCTCCCCCTTGATGAATGCATTGGTAACACCATTTAAAATCCGAACATTGGCTTATTCTCAATAAAAGTTTTGAAAACAATTTCTCCCCTTTTTTAAATCAGAAATAAAATGAGAAGAAAAGCAAAAATTCAAAATCCACATATTTCTCCCCCTTTATCATCTCTCCTCATGCACATTATCTTTCTCTTCATGCTTATCTCTCCCCCTTTGACAATGTATCCAGCAAGTCATGAGCATATAAACAATTTATCTCTCCCCCTTTAGTTGTTATGAGCATATTATAACGTATACTTATAAACAAAGCTCATCCAAGTCATACTATCAAGTAACTTACACTATCACATCAATGAGATACATAAAGTAGTGTAAGCCATGCCAGAGATCATATGTAATTTTCAATTTAAGCAAGTCATGATCTCACAAACTTAACTATTTCATAACTTGAAATCATGACACTAGTTGTTGAATTTTATTATTTTTCAAAACACAAATTTAGATCATCTGATATTTGCAAGAGATTATATGCGCATCTGCCTTATTCTAACCAACCAAGCCAAGCCTATGTCATTTGACAATCAGAAGCTTAAGGACATGGTTTTAGTCATACACAACTTCTTCCAAGTTCATATCTAAGTGCAATGATAAGCCATCTCAAAAGAAGAAGTGCGATGCATGCATGTTCTCTTGATCTTTTCTCAATTTATATTTGGTCATAAAAACTCAACGTGTGAGTTGCTTACTTGATTAATTCTTTATGATTAAAAGCACTTGTGAACATGTAACAAGTTCAAAACAGCAAGAAAGTTCGATCATGACCAGTTTTAGTGTATGTAATTATTCCAATTACTAGACATGGCAAAAACTACAAAATGTATAACACGAGTAATGTAGTAAGAACTTTCAGCATGTAAAAGGAATCACAGAGTCATATATGTATGAAATACTATGCTTATATTATGTTAAGTTCAGATTCACACATAGACTTCCAAAGTTTCAAAAACTCCCCCTCAATTTAAGCCATGAGTATGCATAACCCCTATTTCACTACGAATGTAACAAAAACAAGTGAAATCCAAAGGTTTTGTAAAAATGTCAGCCAATTGTTGTTCGGTATCTACATGGTGAAGCACAATGTTTCCTTTTTCAACATTATCTCGCAGAAAGTGATACCTAATGTCAATGTGTTTAGTTCTAGAATGTTGCACGGGGTCTTTTAGCAATGCAAATGGCACTAGTGTTATCACAAAACAGTGGAACACTATCTAGATCAACCCCATAGTCCTTAAGTGTTTGAACAATCTAAAGAATTTGTGAGTAAGCACTAGCAGCAGCTACATATTCAGATTCGGCTGTGGATTGTGCAACTGAATTTTGTTTCTAGAGGACCAAGCAACAGGAGAATTACCAAGAAAACAACAAGCACCGGAAGTACTTTTCCTATCAATCCTACAACCCCCAAAATCAGCATCCGAAAAAGCTTTCAAAGTAACGGTTGAGGAAGAAGGAAGAAAAATGCCAAATTCTTGAGTTCCATGTAAGTACCTGAGAATCCTTTTGACGGCTTGACGATGTGAAACACGTGGGGAAGCTTGAAACCGTGCACAAAGACATACACTGAATTGTATGTTCGGTCTTGATGCCGTGAGGTACAAAAGTGATCCGATCATGCTTCTATATTCTTTTTGATTCACAGATTCATCATCTTCATCAAGTTCAAGTGTTGTTGCTGTTCTCATTGGTGTCCGAAGAGGCTTGCTTTTGTCCATGTTGAAGCGCCTTAGGAGGTCTTTAGTATACTTCGTTTGATGCACAAAGGTACCCTCCTTGGTTTGCTTGATTTGCAGGCCCAAAAAGTAAGTGAGTTCACCCATCATACTCATTTCAAATTTGGAACTCATCATTGCTGAAAACTTGGACACAAGATCATGAGAAGCACAACCAAAGATAATATCATCCACATACACTTGAACGAATAATGAGTCATTGCCATGCTTAAGCACAAAAAGAGTTTTATCAACCTTGCCCATGGTAAACCCCTTTTCAAGTAAGAATGTTTTTAACCTATCATACCATGCTCTAGGGGCTTGTTTGAGACCGTATAAGGCTTTGGACAGTTTGTAAACATGATTAAGAAAATCTAGATTTTCAAAACCCAGTGGTTGTTTGACATAAACCTCCTCATCTATGTAGCCATTAAGAAAAGCACTTTTAACATCCATTTGATATAGCTTAAAACCTTTAGATGCTGCAAAAGCTAACAAAATTCTTATGGCTTCTAATCTAGCGACAGGAGCAAAAGTTTCATCAAAATCTAGACCTTCAACTTGAGTGAAACCTTGAGCAACCAACCTAGCCTTATTCCTAACCACAACCCCATCCTCACTTTGTTTATTTTTATATACCCATTTAGTTCCAATTAAAGTGTGACCTAGAGGTGGAGGTACAAGTTTCCAAACATTATTTCTTTCAAAATTTTCTAACTCTTCTTGTATGGCAATAATCCAAGATTCATTTGTGAGTGCGTGTGATATATCTTTGGGTTCAAAAGAAGCAACAAAAGCAGAATGAGCATGAGAGTTTGGATCGCAAAACCTGGACCGTGTGACTCGTTCGTGCAAGCTTCCAATCATCTGTTGTGGGGGATGATCTTTGTAAAACCGTGGGGAAACAGATGTCTCACAAGCTTCTTCTTCATTAGGTTCATCGTAGATTGATGAGCTTGTGACTTGTGGACAATCAGGACTAGCATAGGTGATAGCCGGAGCTTGTTCAATGTCCGGAGCCGGACACGTGTCAACTTCGGAACTACCAGGCAATATCACCGGCTCTTCTTCATCTTCGAAAATACCCTCCCTCTGAGGATATCGATCTGGTCCTGCAACACCGGAGCTAGTACCTGGGCTAGCTTCATCAAAAGACACTTCACAAGTCTTCCCAATTTTGTTAGTGTCAAGTAAAAGCACACGGTAGCCTCTAGTATGAGATGGATAACCAAGAAACATGCCATCAATGGATCTAGGTTCAAATTTATCAAGATTACCATGTTTCTTAACAAAGCATTTGCAACCAAAGACCCAAAAGTGTGTAACACTAGGCCTATGTCCAAACAGGAGCTCATATGGTGTTTTACCTAGCTTAGCACGCAAGAAAACACGATTCGAGACATAACAAGCGGTTGCTAACGCATCAGCCCAAAATTTCCTAGGAGTTTGATATTCATCAAGCATAGTCCTAGCCATCTCAACTAAGGTTCTGTTCTTTCTTTCTACAACACCGTTTTGTTGAGGTACATATGGTGAAGAGAATTGATGATCTATTCTATTTTCAGCACAAAAGTGATCAAAAAATTGATTTTTAAATTTAATTCCATTATCACTTCTAATTGCTTTTAATGATACTGGGTGATCAATTGATAGTCTAAGAAATAAAGTTCTAAAGTGACTAAAAACTTCATTCTTAGACGCCATAAAGTAAACCCAAAGAGTATCTAGAATAATCATCAACAATAACAAGAACATACCATTTACCTCTGAAGGATTGAACACGTGAAGGTACTACGGTGTCAAGATGCAAAAGTTGACATGGTTCAGTTGTCATGATCATTGTGAGAGGAGTATGTGAACCTGCAACCATCTTAGCATGTCTACAAGAAGAGCACACAATTTCTTTGTCCCCTTTAAGCTTAGACAGCCCACGTATGCGATCAAGAGCACTAACACGCGTTAGGTGATCAAAGCCTACGTGACCAAGTCTACGATGCCAAAAATATAAGTCCTTTGAATAATTAGCAACTAGACACCAATGCTTAGAGGAAGACATATCAAAATCAGCTTTAAAAACTCTTCCAAACCGAGACATGTTAAAAATAAGCTCACTATTTGAACCTACAACTTTGCAGCAGTTTTTATTGGAAATAATTTCTAGATTTTCATCTAGCAATTGTGCAACAGAAAGCAAGTTGTATTTCAAATTTTTGACAAGTGCCACATTCTTCAAATTGTAGTGATCATTTACTCTAATCGAACCCTTAGCAATTATAGGAGTTGAAGAATTATCGGCAAAAGTAACATTCTCTACACGTGACACAAAAGAGAGGGAGGAGAACCAATCTTTGTTACCGGTCATGTGGCGTGAGCAACCTGAATCCACAATCCAAATGTTCTCCTTCCTCAAACGTGTAACCTACATAAAAGCACAATACGTCGATGACTCAATACTGGGGTTAGTCAAAAGGCATTTAAGAATCCAGTACTGAGTCACGCGACGTGCAGTAGGAAAAACACGCGAAAGCTGAGACAAAACAGCAGGTTTATGAGTCAAAGTTTGAGATTTTTTATTCTTGACTACTGACCTATAAGGTGTTACTTGTGTAGCACAAAAATCAGTAGCTCCGGAGGCAAAAACAGAAGGTTCGGAGGTAAACTTTGAATGTTTTTGACTCAAAACAGCAGGTTGTACATTTGGTTCAATGTGTGCAGCAAATTTTGCATGAAAGTTATCAGATCTAACAACCATTCTTTTCTTTTTCTGTTGTTTAGCTAGTCTATAACAAAAATCTATGACATGACCATCTCTACCACAGAAGGTACAATGAAATTTAACTTTGTGTTCATGTCTAGATGAGCAAGCAATATTTTTATTTGAAACCGAATGAGACAACACTCCTGCAGATTTGAAAACCACTCCTTTTTGTTTAGGAACTGTTTGAATCAAACCACTTCCTAATGACTTTACAATTTTGGGTGGATGTGCCTTAGCATGAGCATGAGAATCAAAACCTAAACCAGTTTTATCATTGCAAGACTTGGAAGTATTCAGCAGTAAGTTTAGGTTCTTATTCCCATTACAAAACCGATATAATGTCCTATGCATGTCATCAAGTTTATTGGACAGATCAAGGCAATTTTCACATGAAGTTTTTCCTTTTAGTTTGCAATTGGAACAAAATTTAACTTCATGAGAACGTAAAGCATTGTTCAATATAGAAATTTCATTCATAGCATACTGTAGTTTCTTATCAAGATCATCACAAGTAGAACAATGCAAAACAATTGTAGAACAGCTAGCATCTTTCAAGTTTTTATCATTAAGGGCAGCAAGCTCTTTGTTCTTTTCAATTTCTAACTCAAGTTTATCAAGTGTGGAGGTGTGCGCACTTCTTAATGAGGACAATTGTTCATATATTAAATCACATGAGGAACATGCATCATCACTAGGAATCAAAGTTTTTAAACGGTTGATTTCAGATTCTAGTGATTCAATTTTAGCAGCACTATCCCTAAGCTTTGTGTCCTTTTTCTTAACAATAATAGTGGCACGAGAAATGACATCACACATTTCTTTGTAGGTAGAACATACCTCATCGTCTTCACGTTGTGTTCTGCATCCTCCTGACTTGATCTTGATCTTGTTTTGCCTGCCATGAAGCATAAGTTGGCCAGATCGTCATCATCTTCATCACTTTCAAAGTCTACATCACTTGAACTAAGTTCTTGAAGTGCGGTGATGAAGCTGTTAATCATCTTGCGTCCTATGGTACCCTTCTTTTTCTTCGTATCTTTTGTAGAGGAGTGCTTCGTTCTTGTTTTCTTTTCATCCCGGGAAGTAGGACCTGAAAGGTTAGGGCAATCTGAACGAAAATGTCCTGTCTTACCACATTCGAAGCAACGTTGAGGTTCGGAGCTTCCTCTACTTCTAGTTCTCATATTTTACAATGCTTTTGAGAACCTCGTAGAGAGAAGTGCTAGCTCCTCCTCTGGAAACTCCTCAATCTGTTCAAGGGTTAGAGAGGACAACAAAGCAAGTGTACTACAAGATGAAGATTGGCCGGAGCTAGGCATATCACGTTGAGAAACAAAAGCAATATACTTGTTGGGGTTCTTACGTGATATTATATCAATTTCATGAGTTTTTAGATTGGAATATAGCACATCTAAAGTAAGTGTACTCGTGACAGTAGATTCACGAATAGATGTAACTTTCATCTCCCAAATTGACATGTCTAATGCACTTAACAATTGCCTAGCATTTTCAGCATCTGAAAAATTAACATTGACGCTTCGCAAGTTGCTGGGAATTTTATTAAAGCGAGCAAAGAGATCATCAATTGACTCACTGGGTTGCATCTTGAAGCGCATGTATTCTTTCTTGAACATGTCTTGCCTTACCTCTTTGATCATGTTGGATCCTTCGTGGTAGTCGCAAAGTGCTTTCCACACGTCGTATGCAGATCGGAGGTGTGCAACACGGTCGAAGTCGCTTTGTGTTAATCCTTGTATGACCATGTTCCGAGCCTTGTTGTTGTTGTCGACATCTCTCAGATTTGTAGCTGTAACTTGATCGTTTGATGGCACTTCGTAAGGCTTGTATACCTTCTCCCATATTGCAAAGCCTTGTGCCTGGATGAAAGCCTCCATGCGTGCCTTCCAAACCTGAAAATCAATACCAGCGAACACACAAGGTTTGGCAGAGTACTTCTCCATGATGATTAGTCAAAAACATGCGCAAATCACAAAGATTAGAGCACCGTGGCTCTGGTACCAATTGTAGGATCGAAGAGCACGTGAAAAGCTACCAGAGGGGGGTGAATGGTAGATTTAAAAATCTTACGCAGCGGAAACAATTAAACCCCAAACCCTTTTGGCAGAAAAAAACGATCTGTTAAAGAAATCGTGTGTGAGACTAATCTAAAGGTGTTTCACCGTGACAAAAGTGATATATATCAAAGAGAATCAAGTCACGAAGACAACACAAAAAGAATCACTCAAATCCGTCGAGAAAAACTCAATTTATGACCGAAAGATCAAACAATAGTCAATCTGTTGTATCCGAGGAAAAAAACAGTTCTGGAACGCTGCAAAGAAACTCGTGTAGATCATAGACCACAAATCCAATGACCGTGAAATTTTGGCAGATGATAGACAATCAAGTTATGAGACAACCCAAAAAGAATCACGTCAATTGGATCAGTAAAACTTGAGTTATGATAAAACCACCGACAAAAGATAGTGCTGTCCAGAAACTCGACGAGTAAAACTTGTCTGGAACAAGTCGGACGAACAAGGCACAAAAGTTCCTTCAAACTACGAATTTTATTCAATAGAACACAAGAGGAACAGCCCCAAAGTCGTGCCCCATGAGCTCTGGGCTCCCTTGCTTATATAATCAGCCCTTAGGCCAACCCAATATCAACTAGGACTCCAATCCTACTCAGATCATGAATCGTAACTTTCCATAACTGCTCAAGATTCTTCTATACGCAGATAGAAGCAATCTTAAGACTTCCAAACACCTTAGGAACGTATCCCACATTCCTAAACAACTCAAATTCGTGACCCACACGAAATCCTATCATAACCAACTCAAATCTTTCCATATTTGAGTCAAACCCGACTCAGCCGCATCCTAAGTCCATAACCTAGTCGGTTGGACCTTTCCGACCAATTCTTTACGTCCACATCTCTTCATCACGTCTCGGAACCTTGCAGCCACGTCCATGCACTCCTTGCACACGTGCAAACATCTTCCAATGACGTCCACGATACCTTCATATGCATTGTTCTTGATCCAAACATGCTGCGCAACCTCCTGATCAGCTCAACCACAATTCCTCCCGAACTTGGTTGTTGGAACCTCATCTCCTCCCTGAGACTAGTCCAATGGATCCCGTTATCAGCCATGTCTTGAACTCAAGCAATACCTGCACATGAATAAACAACCAATCCATACGAGCTCAAGTCCTCGACTTGACTCAAGTTAGTTCCGAACACAACATCCTACGTGAGAACCTCACATAAGCATGTTGCAAAACCACAGTAACACGACATCATCCATATCAACCAAAATGCACTAAAAACTTAACAAATGAATAATAAGCGATCTTTCCAACAATGTAAAGCACGTACAAAACATTGCAAATGAAAAGCAGAAGCACTACGGTCAAGTTTCGGACCTTGCCAGAGCAACCCGGACCTTGAGCCGGAGCTAACAAAAGCTAGTAGAACCTAGCGCCGGAGCTTACCAAAAACTAGTCAAAACTAGTCAACCCAAAACCAGAGCTAGACAAAGTACGTCAGAGCTTAGCAAAAGCATGCCGGAGCTATCAAATATATGCCTGAGCTATCAAACACATGTCGGAGCTAAAGATAAAGCTCACCGGAGCTTGCCAAAGCTGGTCGGACCTTACCAAGAAGTCGGACCTAGCATCAAACGTAACCGGAGCTACCCAAACCAAGCCGGACCTACCGTCAGACCTTGCTATAGCTCAAAGCTAGAGTCGGACCTTGATAAAAAGGTGTTTTGGTGATATTCAAAACTTTTATCATCAAAGCCAAGTGTATTCACTACAAGCCAATGTATTCAACACACATAGGTCTTACACTAGGGTAAGTCAATATGAATCAAATAAAATTGGTTTTACAATTTTAAGACCTTTTTACAAGGATAAATTGATTTTACAATGTTTTGTCATTTTTTGAAAATGTTTATATACTTTTATTGATTTTTCAATTAATTAGAGACAAAACTCCAACATTAACCACATTAATCATGGATTCAAGAATAATATGGGGAATATTCTGGCTAGATTTGGGAACTTTCCAATTAGTTAAATTCCTGGAATTAGTTCCCAAGTATTTATAGAAAAGGAATTAATTAGAAAAATACAGTTAGTTTCATAGTGATTAAATTGGTCCAATGCAAAGTATAGATCACAAGAAATCCAACAAAATTAATTTGACATATTTAGGTTTTTTTACTGATTGCTATGATTTTTACAAGTTCTGGTATTTTTTTGCATTTTTCTTTGAACCAAAAATGGGAAAATTCAACCTAGCAGCCGCTCACCCGTGGGTTCCCTATCTTAAACCAGCTAATAGGGAAGAATGCCACATGGGGTTACACGATCACTGCATGCTGGCACACTGGATCACCCGGCCACAGAGGATCCGACCTGGTGTTGTCTTCAACATTGCGTCAAGGGCGAGTGGGCGACGCACGGTGGCGGCGCCTCTGTAAGGATCGAATGCCCAAGAGGGGGGGGGGGGGGTGAATTGGGCTTCTTTTCAAAAATCTAAGCAATAAAACTTAACTACTAAAATCCCAATTCCCTACGCAAACAATCTATGCATTGAAGTAAATAGCAACTTCGCGGAATATAAAATGCATAAATGTAAGGGAGAGGAAGAGGATGCAAACTCCCGAGGAGACACGAGGATTTATCCCGTGGTTCGGCAAGATCGTCAAGATCTTCCTGCATCCACGTTGTGGCACCCACCAAAGGGTATAGCCACACCCAAGTCACCGAGACGAGGGATCTCCACTATTCTTCTCCGTTTACCAACCTCGGCAAGGTGGAGCTCAAGCCTTGTACAACTTCGACCCTCCGGGCTTCCACAAACACCTTGGCAAGCTCCGGAAGTCTCTCACAGTTACAAACACCAAGGGGCACTCCCTTGAGGCTCTCACTATCCTAGAGATTCCAATCACCCAGAATGGAGGCACACAATCTCTCTCTCTCTAGCTAGTTCTAGCCTATCTCTTGGTGTGTAGGTGGTCGAAATGATGTAGAAGTGATGGCTCTTGATCTTGAACGCTTGTGGATGTGTTGAGAATGTCTCGTGATCAAGACTTGTCGAAATGATGAGTTTAGGGGGTATTTATAGCCAGCCTCCACGAAATAGCCGTTGGAAATGTAGGCTGACAGAACTTTTCTGCGAACATCGGATGATTCGATGTCTCCCCTTTAGTAATCATCGGTCAAGTTTACTTTAGCTGACGTCATTGTGTCAGATATGACCGTTGTTAGACCGTTGTTGCACCTGTCTTCTCATCGGATGATCCGGTGGCTCTTCCTCCAGAATTGACTCAAACTTGATGCTTACTGGAGTGATTGACCGATGTGTATATTTCTGTACGTCGGATGATCCGGTGCTACACTTGGTCCAAGGATATTACAAAATGTACTGATGGACCGATGTAGCCTAGCCCTTAACATCGGATGATCCGGTGAGTGCTTTGTTCTGAGGTCTTCTTCTTCTGCTGAACCAACTCGACCGATGTGTTGTTCTCAGAAACCATCAGTTGATCCGGTGAGTTGATTTTGTTTGCTTTGAGTTGTTTCTAAGTGATTCTTTTGTGTCTTGCTCGATTGACCTCTTAGACTTTAGTTGGAAATGTACTTCTGATGGTTGTCAAGCATTAAGTGTCATCAATTGAGGTTGAATGACTTTGACATAAGAGCTTTCACTTCTTGTCTTCATATCATTGATTTGATCTCATAAAACGATTGTATATGGGTCTCCAAAGACATATAGATTTCATTTGATTGAGTGATTATGGGGACCTTGCATTCACAAATTCATTAGTAAAATCCAATGGTTGTCATTAATCATCGAAACCGTACCTCATGGGGGCCTAGATGCTTTCAATCTCCCCCTTTTTGGTGATTGATGACAACACAACAATTAAAGCACAATAGTAATGAATTTTATAATGCAAAACTTAAGAGGATATGCAATGAATACAAGATTATCACACTTGATAGTAATGAATTTGAAAGCTCAATCAAGGAATAACTCAAGTGAATAAGTGATCATAAGATAGGCACCAAATAAGCTCAATCGATTAATAACTTAAGAGTACTCAATAAACACCTAATGAGTAGCAAAAAACATCGAATTACAAAAGATGATATAGGTAAACTCCCCCTAAGGCTAGGACACTCCCCCTGAGACTAAGCATCAAATTACAAAAGATGATATAGGTAAACTCCCCCTAAGGCTAGGACACCCCCCCTGAGACTAAGCTATCCTCCCCCTGACTCCTCTAACTCTTCTCCCCCTTTGGCATCAAGACACCAAAAAGGGATCTGAGTATCTAAGGACCCTGAGTACTAGGCGCGATGACGAACTGGTCACCGTCAGGGGTGCTGTCGCCGGAGCTGCTGCCTGGAGTAGAGGTAGAAGGAGCTGTCAGAGCCGTAGGAGCCGTAGCTGGTGCCTGCTGAGTAGGAGCTGCTGGAACAGGGGCACTGACGACGGATGCTGGTGTCTGCTGGAACAACGACGTAGCCGACATAGGAGAGTGGATAGGTGCGTCTGGAGCCAGCGGTGGAGACATGCTGATCGACGGGATCGGCGTGGTTGGCACCGGAGCTGCAGCTGGAGCCAGGACTGGTGGTGGTGGAACAACGCCAGGGAGCTGCGACGGCAGGGCAATCCCGGTCTGGGTGTAGAGGTTGGTGATCAACCCCAGGATGCCCATCATCGCCTGTTGCGTCTGCTGCTGCTGGTCGAGGGAGCGCTGGTGCATCTGGTCAATTAGCCCAGTCAGCCGGTCAGTGTCCTCTCGCCTCTCACGGGCGATCTGGCGCTGTATCTCCTCCTGCTGCTGCTGGAGCTCCAGAAGACGTGCTGCCTGCTCCGCTCAGGCCTGCTCAGCTGCAAGCCGGTCCAGGCACTACTGCTCAACCATCTGCTGTAGGAGGGATGTGAGCTCGGACGGCTGAGGAACCTATGCCTCCGAGACAGGAGGTGGAGTAGGGGTGGCACTGTAGAGCCTCCAGCCTCCGCGTCGTGCTACCTGGGTGAGGGAGGAGGTGGGAAGTACTCCTCGACACTGTCATCCGTGTCGCTCTCAGACCATATGTGCTGCAGATCCTCACCCTGAGCCGCTGCCTCTGCCAGCCTCTCATCCTCCTTCTCCAGATCCGACCAGTCCTCCTGAGACAGACGAGCACGAATCTGACGCTCGACTGCCAAGGCGGCGGTCTCCAGGAGCTGGAGCTCGGTAGTGGCTGAATCGTGTGACACTCTCGTCAGTGAGACAATCACGCACGGCAGACTCCTCAGGAACCATCATAGAGAGCAGGTAGCTGATCCAGTGTCCATATACAAGCTGCCTCATCATGCCCACTCCATCGGTGATCACATCCTCCATCTCGCATATGAGGACGTCCACAATATCAAACTCCATCCCGTTCATGATGTAGAACAGGAGGGTCTGTTGTAGACTGGTGAACCCCTCTAAGTAACCTGACCTCGGCAAGAGTGTGCGACGCAAGGCAAGGTGCACTGTGCGCGCAGCTGGAGTCAGCAGTGCCGGTACCCTCGGCTGGTTTGGAGAGAAAGTCGGTCCAAACAGAGAACGGATCTCCTCTAGAGGTGGTGCCACTCCTCCAGTGAGCGGCCTCCTCGGTGGGTCTGCCTGACCATATACCCTCTCATGCATGCAAGTGTCGTGCAGGTCTACTCTCAGCAGATGTGCCAATGTCTGTCTCGTCAGGTGATAGTGCTGGCCCATGAACATGAAGTCAATCGACCTGCGGCCCTCAGAGACGTATAGGGTCGAGTAGAACACGCGGACCCAATCCTCCACATATGCACTCCTCTCATAGGACATCAGTTGGACCAGCCCTTTGTACCCCTCAAAGTAGGGCCGAATCTCTGTCTCTGCTGCCAGGGCAAGCCGATCCCAATCCAGAAAGTTATGCTGGAGTAACTTGTGGCCTCGGCGTCTATAGGTCTCATAGAGTGACGCCTGTGTCACAGTCCAGAAATGACTGTCCACAAGAGCCTCTCTGGGCTGCAGGTACCACTCCTCAAGCAAGATACTCCATCTGAGTCTTCGGAGCTGCTTGGCCTTCATCTTCTGGTAATCAGTCAATCGGACACCTTCACCGACACGGACGGTGGTGTCCATCTCGTAGATGGCTCTCTGGGCCTCCCTGTCCTCACGACGATCGGCAGCAGTCGGTCTCGGACGAGGTGTTGTCGTGGGAGGACCCCCACGGGTCCTGGCTGATCGCCGGCGAACGAGTGGCACTTCCGGCTCTTCTTCGGCCTTGGACTCATCGATCACGGGAGGCTGCCTCGGACGAGCCTCGCAGATCCCCAGTGATCCTCCTCGGCCACGCTCTTGCTCCTCGGCGGCGCGAGCGGCCATCAACGCCTTCTTCTCCTCCTTCGAGAGCTTCTGCTTCTTCGCGGTCGGCTCCGCAATGGCCTTGCCCTTGTTCTTCTTGTCACGAGCCATTGCGATGCGCGAGAATGAGGTCGATGAAGTCAAGCGCACGGAACGACGATCGATGCGGCCAGAAACCCTAACGGCGATGAGATGGCGACCGTTAAGGGAGGCACCATGACGATGGTCGAGGTGGTGTGGTTGGGCGGCGGTGGTGCACGAGCGGCGGTCGGCGGCGCTTGGGTGGAGCGGCGGCGGCGGTTGCGCTGGAGGCGAGTGGCGCCGGCGGCTGCGGTGATGGAACCAGCGGCGGCGGCGCGACTGCTTTGGATGGCGGCGGCGCTGCTGTGGTGCGGTGGCGACTGGAGGGCGGCGGCGGTGACCGGAGGGTGGCGGCGGCGCAGGGCGAGAGGAACGGTGGCGGGTGAGTCGGGATCGGGGAGAGAGAAAACGGCGGAGACGAAGGGCCGTTTAAATAGTGGGTCCCAAACCCTAGCCAAAACTTTAACACCGGATGGACCAATGTAGAAACGATAGAAGCATCGGTCGAATGGCACAGTAAGGGTATTCAAAAAGGTACCGTCGACATCGGATGGACCGACGTGCGAAGAGCTAGCATCGGTCGAATGTCACAGTAAGGGTATTTAAAAAGATGCCGTTGACACCGGATGGACCGATGTTGAAAGGAATAGCATCGGTGGAATTCATCACAGTTCCAGAAATGTGAACACCGGATGGACCGATGTTTTTCAGAATGAACGCGTCGGTTGATTTGTGTTACTGACTGATCTGACTCTTGGCTTTTGAACATCAACTGATCCGATGATGGTCTGACCTAAGCATCGGATTATCCGATGACTACAAAACAGCAACATCCCATATATGTCCTTCGACCAACCAAACAAGCAATGAGAAACACATGTCTAAGGACTTTTTGGGCAACCCCTCACCCCTCAAAAAGCTAATATACCAATAACTTGGCTAATCCTTAAAGCATATAGAACACCAAAGAAAATGGGAAGGAAATTATCCAAGTAAAATGTAAGGCCCATGCTTTGTGAGCTAGAGTATGAAGACTTCTATCTCTTTAAAGCATGTTCCTCTAGGCATTAACGCACCTAAGATTTTGTTCTTTCCACCACATATGAGTTGAGATATTGCATTTCAAACAAGTTTCTTTCTCATGAGGTGGGTTCCCCTTTGTGAAAATCTACCGTATGCATTGCCAAAAGTTTTATAATGCAAGGAATTACAAGTCTATATGGCAGGCATCATGCAAGGCATAAAATAAATCTATCTTGCCAAATTTGAACCTTTCAAAGGCTTCTTCAGGGAGAGCCACTCTCCAAACCTTGGGAAAACCCAAAAGAACCTCCATCCCAAGCTAACCCTTGCTCACCCCTATCCTTTGAGAGTTAGGAAAGACCTATATGAGATGCATTCTTACATGGCGTTCGTTGCATCTAGCACATTTAATTCACTTCATAGTCTAGAAAAAGTTTTCTCATCTAGTGGTTTAGTGAAGATATCCGCCAATTGTTCTTCGGACCTAACACCTCTCAAAGAGATGTCTACCTTAGCTTCATGGTCCCTTAAGAAATGATGGCGAATATCAATGTGCTTAGTGCGGGAGTGTTGAACGGGATTTTTAGCTATCTTAACCACACTTTCATTGTCACAAAGGAAAGGCACACTACCAAGTTTAATACCAAAGTCCAAAAGGGTTTGTTTCATATAAAGAATTTGGGCACAACATGCACCGGCCGCAATATATTCCGCTTCCGCCGTGGACAAGGCGACGAAATTTTGCTTCTTGCTAGACCAAGATACTAGGGAACGCCCAAGAAAGTGGCATCCACCGGAGGTACTCTTGCAATCCACGCGGCATCCGGCAAAGTCCGAATCCGAGTATCCCAAGAGGTGGAATTTTACACCTTTAGGGTACCACAAGCCCATACTAGGGGTATGCTTAAGATACCTAAGTATCCTAAAAACCGCCTTCCTATGCGATTCTTTAGGTGCCGCTTGAAAGCGAGCACACAAGCATACACTAATGATATCGGGCCTAGATGCGGTAAGATAAAGCAATGAACCAATCATAGAACGGTAGTTAGATTGATCAATAGGTTTACCGTCCTTATCCGCGTCGAGATGACAATTTGTTGCCATTGGAGTGCTTCTTGAGCTACAATCTCCCATCTCAAATTTCTTCAAGAGGTCCTTGGTATACTTCTCTTGATAGACGAAGGTCCCCTCTTGAAGTTGCTTGATTTGAAATCCAAGGAAGAAGTTGAGCTCTCCAATCATTGACATCTCGAATTCCCTACACATCATTTTGCCAAACTCATGGCTAAGAGCTTCGTTAGTTGAACCAAAAATAATATCATCAACATAAATTTGACAAATAAACAAATCTCCGTTGATGTCTTTGGTGAAGAGTGTAGTGTCCACCCTCCCGATCTTGAATCCTTGCATGATAAGGAAATCCCGTAGTCATTCATACCACGCCCTAGGTGCTTGCTTGAGCCCGTAGAGCGCCTTGTGCAACCTATACACATGATTAGGATTCCTCGGATCTTCAAACCCAGGAGGTTGTTCAACATAAACAAGCTCGTTAATGTAACCATTAAGAAAGGCACTTTTCACATCAATTTTATAAAGTCTAATATTATGATGTGATGCAAAGTCAAGAAGTAAACGGATGGCTTCTAGCCGGGCGACCGGGGCAAATGTTTCCCCAAAGTATAGTCCTTCAACTTGCGAGAACCCTTTGGCCACAAGTATTGCCTTGTTGTGGACCACAACGCCATTCTCGTCTTGTTTGTTGCGGTACACCCACTTTGTTCTGATGACGTTCTTGTCCTTGGGTCGCTCCTCCAACACCCAAACTTCATTGCGGATGAAGTTGTTGAGTTCTTCTTGCATAGCCATCACCCAATTTGGGTCTTGGAGTGCTTCCTCAATGTGAGTGGGTTCTACACATGAAACAATCGAGTAGTGCTCACAAAATGAAGCAAAATGTTGAGAACGTGTACTTACACCCCTTGAAGGACTTCCGATGATTTGTTCCATCGGATGCGCCTTGGAGATGCGTCCATGCCTCATAAGTGGTTGTGAAGCACTTGGCGATGGTGATGCGTGTTGCTCCTCTTGTGGTTCGACTTGATCATGGACTTCTTCTTCTTCCTGATGTTGTTGGGCTTCTGAGTCTTGAGTCGGTAATGGATCATCCTTCTCTTCTTCGTCAACTTGAGGTGCCATAGAGGTGTTGTTGTTGGAACATGAAGCTCCCCCTTGATCATGGCTCTCCTCAACTTCAGGCTTGATGTCTCCAATGGTCATGTTCTTCATGGCTTCTCGTAGAGGCTCATCATCTATCTCATCATGACCAAAACTCTCCTCTTGGCAGCCATTAGATTCATCAAACTCAACATCACAACTTTCCTCAACTAAACCAGAGGTTTGGTTGAATACTCGATATGCTTTTGAGTTTGATGCATAACCAAGAAATATACCAACATCACATCTTCTTTCAAACTTACCGTGCCTTTTCTTGCGGTAGATGTAGCACTTGCACCCAAAGACTCGAAAGTAGGAGATGTTGGGCTTTCTTCCAATGATAAGCTCATACGGGGTCTTTTGAAGTAGTCGATGTAGATAGACCCTATTTGCGGCATGGCACGCCGTGTTGATTGCTTCGACCCAAAACTTCTCCGACATGCTGTAGTCATCAAGCATTGCTCGTGCAAGAGTGATGAGAGTCTTGTTCTTCCTTTCAACGACACCGTTTTGTTGAGGAGTGTATGTGGCCAAAAACTCATGATTCACACCTTCACGGTCGCACCACTCCCCAATGTTGTAGTTCTTGAATTCGGTGCCATTGTCACTCCGGACCTTGATGATGGGAAGCTGAAATTCCCTTTGAGCGCGGTTAGCAAAGGTCTTGAACACTTCCGGAGTTTCACTCTTGTCACCTAGAAACAAAGTCCAAGCATAGCGAGAGTAGTCATCAACAATAACAAGACAATAGAGGTTACCGCCAAGACTTTGATATGTGGACGTTCCGAAGAGGTCCATGTGAAGTAGTTCAAGTGGCTTGGAGGTTGACACCATTGTCTTCATTGGGTGGTGAGAAGCAACTTGCTTCCCGGCTTGACAAGCGCCACAAAGCTTGTTGTTCTCAAATGTGACATCCTTCACGCCGGTCACCATCCCAAGCTTGAATGACTTCTTGAGCTTGCTCATCCCAATGTGTGCTATGCGTCGATGCCATAGCCAACCCAAGCTTGTCTTAGTGAAGAGACAAGTGGTCAAGCTAGCATTCTTGTTGGAGAAGTCTACTAGGTAGAGATGTCCATGCCGAAATCCTTTGAAGACTAGTTCTTTGCTTGTTTCACTACTCACAACAACATCGTTTTTGCTAAAAGTGCACGTTAGTCCAAGATCACATAATTGTGCAATAGAAAGTAAATTAAAACTAAGTGACTTAACGTACAAAACATTAGAAATAGATAAGTCATTTGAAATGTCAATCTTACCTAATCCAATTACCTTACCCTTAGAGTTATCACCAAAGGTGACTTGTTCATGATTGTCGGGGTTTTCTATGGTGGTGAACATACCATCATTGCCGGTCATATGTTGAGTGCACCCGCTATCGAGTACCCAATGATTTCCTCTGGCTTTGTAGTTCACCTACACACATGAATTCAATTTTTGACTTTAGGCACCCAAGCCAACTTAGGTCCTTGTATGTGTGATACAAGTGTTTTTGGGACCCAAAGTTGCTTAGGGAGCTTCCCCTTCATACCCTTCATGTCTTTGCCAATGAACCTTGCCTTCACCTTGCCATCTAATTTACTCAAGAGATAATAATGATCATTGAAAGTAGATTTATAGTTAGTAGGCAATTTTGGAGAAGGTCGGTTAGGAAGAGGACACTCCCTTGTGTGGTGACCGGTGACCTCACAATGTTGGCAATAAGAACCAACTTCCTTGATGAAGCTTGTTCTAAGCTCCGGTGAGGGCACCTTTCCTTTGTTAGGCACCGAGAAGGATCCAAGTCCTCTCTTGTTGAAGGCCTTTGCTTGTTGGAAGAGGATTTCCTTGTGCTTGACTTCTCCTTTTGATAGTCTAGCCACACTAGTGCGGAGACTCTCAATTTCTTCCAACAAGTCCTTCTCCCTAGTGTTCTCTTTCAAAGGCAAAGACTTGTGCAAGACATTTGTAGCATGAGAAGTAATGGATATCTTATCATTAAGAGTTTGTTTCTTCATATCTTTTAACTCTTGATCAAGCACTTCATAAGCAAGGTTAAGTGTTTGATGCTCTTGGATTAACTCATTGTGCTTTCCCAAGAGTGCTTGGTGGGCTAAGTCAAGCTCATGATGATCTAGATTGATTTGAGCCTTATCCTCCTCAACTTGCTTGACATGGGATTTGAGCGTGTCATGCTCTTTGAGTATGCTTTCATACTTGTCAAGCAAATCAAGGTTAGCACTCTCAAGCTTAGCACGAGTTCCTTCAAGAGCCTTAACCTTACTCTTTTCCCTCTTAATGATAGTGTGATATTCATTTATTAAAGAAGTTAAATCATTGGGGGAAAGCTCATCATCGCTAGAGTCGTCACATACCTTGGTGTTACCTTTCGCCATGAGGCACATGGGCGGTGGATGAAGAGGTGAGTCATCATTGTTGGCAATGGCGAGGCCGACCAAGCTTTCTTCTTCCGCTTCACTCTCTTCATCACTTGTTTCTTCGTCAGTGACCCATTCATTTGCCTCACACATGAACACTTTTTGTGGGCCATTTCTTTTCTTTGGGAAGAGTCTTGCCTTCTTGCCCTTGTCATGTTTCCTCTTCCCAAAGGATCTTGGTTTGGGTTTGGCCTCTTCTTCATCATCTTCACTCTCTTCAAGCTTGCGATGCTTGCTCTTGTAGTTCTCTCTTCTTTTTTCCTGTTTTGGACAATCATAGGAGATGTGGCCTTGATCACCACAATTGTAGCAAGTCTTGTGATCATCTCTCCTTGGTAGAAACGCTTTCTTCATGGGATCAAAGGTGTATCCCTTCTTGGTAATCTTGGAGGTCAAGCGTGAGAACTTTCTCATCATCAACTCAAGCTCATCATCATCATCTTCACTTGATACTTGCTCTTCTTCACTTGAGCTAGGCTCAACCACCTTCTTCTTCTTGAGGCTTGTTTTCTTGGTGGAGGCCTTTAGAGCAATTGTTTTTGAAGATGATTGCTCCATCATCCCAAGCACACTCATCTCATGAGCCTGAATTTCTCCAATGAGCTCCAAAACTTCAATGTGGTCAAGAGACTCTTTTTGGAGCATGGAGTTGATGATGTTGTACTTTGGCTTGGGAAGGAGCATGAGGATCTTGCGGTTGATGGGTCCCTTGCCAAGAGAAGCAATGTCAAGAGCATTAATTTCTTCAATAAGTACATTCAAGCGAGAGAACATCTCATTGACATTTTCATGAGGTAGCATCTTAAATTCATCATATTTTGCTTTAAGCATGTGATATTTAAGTTCCTTGACTCAAGAAGAACCCTCATGAATCTCTATTAAGCAAGCCCAAATTTCATAAGCTTTTTCTTTACTAGCAATCCTAGCAAACGCATCTTGACTAATACATTCATAGATTGCATTCCTAGCTTTAGCATCCCATTTAATTTGATCACCAACATAGTTGTGTTCTTCAAACCCCGCGTGGGTCGCTTCCCATACTTTGGGAGCAATAGCCTCTAGATAAGGGCGCATGCATGCTTTCCAATAGGCAAAGTTCTTGCCCTCGAAGATAGGAACCAAACCCCCAACCTTGGCCATTTTAGCTCTCTAGCGGTGAAGCTAGAATGATCCTATGAGCAACCTTGCTCTGATACCAATTGTAAGGATCGAATGCCCAAGAGGGGGGTGAATTGGGCTTCTTTTCAAAAATCTAAGCAATAAAACTTAACTCCTAAAAGCCCAATTCCCTACGCAAACAATCTATGCATTGAAGTAAATAGCAACTTCGCGGAATATAAAATGCATAAATGTAAGGGAGAGGAAGAGGATGCAAACTCCCGAGGAGACACGAGGATTTATCCCGTGGTTCGGCAAGATCATCAAGATCTTGCTACATCCACGTTGTGGCACCCACCAAAGGGTATAGCCACACCCAAGTCACCGAGACGAGGGATCTCCACTATTCTTCTCCGTTTGCCAACCTCGGCAAGGTGGAGCTCAAGCCTTGTACAACTTCGACCCTCCGGGCTTCCACAAACACCTTGGCAAGCTCCAGAAGTCTCTCACAGTTACAAACACCAAGGGGCACTCCCTTGAGGCTCTCCCTATCCTAGAGATTCCACTCACCCAGAATGGAGGCACACAAGCTCTCTCTCTAGCTAGTTCTAGCCTATCTCTTGGTGTGTAGGTGGTCGAAATGATGTAGAAGTGATGGCTCTTGGTCTTGAATGCTTGTGGATGTGTTGAGAATGTCTGGTGATCAAGACTTCTCGAAATGACGGGTTTAGGGGGTATTTATAGCCAGCCTCCACGAAATAGCCGTTGGAAAAGTAGGCTGACAGAACTTTTCTGCGAACACCAGATGATCCGATGTCTCCCCTTTAGTAATCATCGGTCAAGTTTACTTTAGCTGACGTCATTGTGTCAGATATGACCGTTGTTAGACCGATGTTGCACCTGTCTTCTCATCGGATGATCCGGTGGCTCTTCCTCCAGCATTGACTCAAACCTGATGCTTACTGGAGTGATTGACCGATGTGTATATTTCTGTACATCGGATGATACGGTGCTACACTTGGTCCAAGGATATTACAAAATGTACTGATGGACCGATGTAGCCTAGACCTGAACATCAGATGATCCGGTGAGTGCTTTGTTCTGAGGTCTTCTTCTTCCGCTGAACCAACTCGACCGATGTGTTGTTCTCAGAAACCATCGGTTGATACGGTGAGTTGATTTTGTTTGCTTCGAGTTGTTTCTAAGTGATTCTTTTGTGTCTTGCTTGATTGACCTCTTAGACTTTTGTTGGAAATGTACTTCTGATGGTTGTCAAGCATTAAGTGTCATCAATTGAGGTTGAATGACTTTGACATAAGAGCTTTCACTTCTTGTCTTCATATCATTGATTTGATCTCATAAAGTGATTGTATATGGGTCTCCAATGACATATAGATTTCATTTGATTGAGTGATTATGGGGACTTTGCATTCACAAATTCATTAGTAAAATCCAATGGTTGTCATTAATCACCAAAACCGTACCTCATGGGGGCCTAGATGCTTTCAGCCTCACCGGTCGCACCTTCCCCAGCTCAAACCACTACCGAATTCACCGCTTCTGCATGGTTTTCAATGAAGAACACGATGGGCTATTGGAGAGGGTTGGAGATGGTCGGAAAGGGTGCACTGACTGCGGCGATGGCTTTGAGCACCGCGGCGAGCTCGGGATTGCTCTATAATGGCTCAAATGGCACGGGGATTGGTCCAGGAGCATTGTGGTTGCTTGGAGAATAAGAAATTCATTGCTTATCGTGAAAAACACGATTTGAAAGGGGACTTCGATGATGACTTAGGATTTAGGCAGCAAAACTGGGGAATTTTCATTGTCCGACTTGGTCAAGCTCTTATTTTCCAATCGCTTTGCGTCTGGGAGTCCGTGATGAAGCCTAGAAGCTGTGACAAGATAGAAATCGAGGATTGTAGATGATAGACGAAGAATTTTGAATATTACAGGTTGCCGTTCTTAGGGAACCACGACATGAACTACACTAATCCATCGGCTACAAAGAGTACCATGACTAGGATGATTGAGAAACATGTACAGCACAACGGTGCGCACCTTGTGGTGTCCTTGGTGCGGTGGTAAAGGACGGAGTCATCAGGAATGCTGTGGCGACATCCGGAACAGAGCAAGTCTTCGTCTTGGCAGCCACGAAAGCATCAAATTTTCTTTGGAAAGGCTCGAGCTGAACAAGAAGATGATCACAAAGCTGTGCAAGTTGACATGGAGCAACCAAGCTCAACGAAAAAGTAACGAAGCACACCTTGCCACGCTGGTTTGGGCCAGAACAGAGAAAGACACGCCGGCCATCGATGTTCTGGAGAGGGTTGAGCTGCCAATAAAAAGTGTCTGTGAGTTGCGCACGATCGTTGTGATAAACAATCACAAAGAAAGGCAGCCAAAACCCAAAACCACTTGCTGATTTCTCTGGCGCAGAGGAAGATTGAGGAAGAACAGTTTTCTGCCTTGATAGAAATAACAGAGCGAGGCTCAGCTCTGCTGCTTTGGGAGATAAGGAGGAGAGCTGGAGAGGAGTAGAGTGGTTTCATGAGTGTGTGCTGGTATTTCACGCGGGCAGCTGTAGGAGAATCACAGGTCCTCTGTACCTGCGCTGGAAACAGAACAGAGAGTTGTTTCATCTCTATCCTGGCAAGTGGGGTCCATCTCCTCTTATTCTTTCCTCTTCTCTCCAAATTAAAATAGCAAATGTACTCCAAAATGTACGTCAAATATGAGGAACATTGTGAAGCATTCAAAACTTACAATTGAGCACGATGAGTTTGAATATTAAATTTGAATTTGAATATTTCCTTTTTTACTTGATTCATATAATCAACATATGTGTCATTTATTTCTAATCACAGGAAAGGACTCAAATGAATATGAAGGATAATTAGTAATTTAAATCATGGATTATGGTTGAACCAAGTTTTTGAGAATTTACATTTGAATTTTTAAGCTGAGTTTGATATCACATTGAATGCTTTGATTTCAATTTAATTCAAATAAAAGATTTAATTTGGCCTCACTAAAGGAATTGATTTGAACAGCAAAACCTTGGGATATTACAATCCCTCCATGACTTTAACGACAGCCCCCTTGGCAACACAATGTTCCATCGTGAAGAACTATACACTACTGAAAGTGCATTTAGGCATTCCTTGTGGGTTTTGGATGTTCGATGATTAAAGATCTAGTGAGATTCATTGTGTATAAGCACAAGCATTTAGTTTGAAAGTTGACGTGGAGTCCATCAAAAGGGAATAGAATGGAAGACTCACAAGAGTAGTAATTAAGGTTAATTTTTTAGTGAGTATAGGATAGCATTGTGTAGAGGGTCTCTTCCATTGTTATGTGCTTGAGACTCATCCAAAGCTCAAAATCCTTAGTGGGAATCAGGTTGAGAGAGAAAACCCTAGGGAAGTTTTTTGCTGTATGCGCCAGACTTGTCAGTGCTGGAGGAACTAGTCCGGGGTAGCCCTAGACTAATTGTAGTTGAGTGGACCAAGGGTTGCTGGAACACTTCGAACTTGTCGAAGTGTTCCAGATACTCTAATTGAGCCTCTGGGACAAAGTCCTTTGCGGACTTGTCTGTTCTTGCACGGACTAAGGGCTGCTATAGTAGATTGGACTTGTTCGTTCCCATGCGAGCTAGTCCGTGGTTTTAGGACTTCGGGTTTTTGCTGAGGTGTTTGAGGTGCGCTTACTTGTCTATTATTAAACGGACAAGTCCAGTGTAGTACCTCGGACTAGCCCGTTGTGATCCGGACTAGTCCGGTGGTATGGGACTTAGGCTCTGAGGAGTCTAGTCCGAGGAGGAGGACTTGTCCATTGTGGGACATACAAGTGGTCACTATGCCACTTCCGACTTGTTTGTTGTCAAGCAACTAGTTAATTTTGTCAAAACCGTTTGTAATTAAAAGGTTGCGAGGACTTTAGTTGGTGATGCGTGTGGTCCCCAAAGACCAAACTACTCTGGGGTCCAAATAGGACTAGTACGCACTATAGTTGGTGGCAATGACTAGGTGTCAGGAACCCTATAAAAATGGATCTCCGACATTTTTCTTACTCCTGCACCCTAGCGCTGCCATAGGAAACCTAGAGATCTTCTAAGTCTTCCTCCTCACTTTCTTGACCCCTAAGATTGATTCTTGAGAGTTTTAGGGATTTGGGAGAGGCGAGAAGGGTGGTTCACTATTTTGAGCTCTCAATTTGATTCTCTCGCACTTTGTGATCGATTCGTGCTTTGTGTTGTTGTAATTTTGATTCCTAGAACTACTAGGTTGTTGTGGGAGCCTCAACTTGTGAGAAGTTCCTAAGATCTTGTATTTAACCTTGTGATTTAGTGGAGAACGAGTTGGCCTTTGTGGCAACTTGGAGAGGTTAGGGTTGAGAGAGACTCGGTTCTTCGTGGACTCATCAACGGTGATGTAGATTTATGTGTCACATCAAATCTTGGGATAAATTGTGTCTCTTGTCCTTTTACTTTCAAGTTCATTGCTAGAATCACTTGCTAGGGTTTAATATCATTCATCTCCTTTGTCACCTTAATCTTATGATCTAACTTGCATATTGTATTCCTACTTGTATGTTTATATAACTTTTGCTTAAACAAAATCATAGAAAAATACATAAAAATCCAGCCTTTAGCCATTTTCTATACACTAACCGGACTAGTCCGTCCTCAGACTGGACTAGTCGACACTTTGGTATTTGATCACATTTGGTTAAGTGTTTTTAGGTTTTATTAGCATATTCACTCCCTCTAGCAAACATTCAACTACTCATATAATTTGCAAAAAGTGTTAAAAATGAGTTTGATGGTGCAAGTTAGGAAGTGAGATGATGTCCAACAAGTGGTGAGAACTCTGCAGAGTGTTAATCAATTTGAATATCAGTTGTCACCTCTTGACACACTATGCCTATGTCTCCTATTGATTTGCATTAGCTATCCCCTTGATTTGCATGTTGTGGTGGTTGTTGTGTTTTGGAAAGTGTTTGTTGTGTGTCAGAGTCATTAGGGTTGTGGTCTGAAGCAGACTCGTCTAAAAGTTAGGAACTTGTGAGATGAGTGTAACTCTCCCAGGTCTCACATACTAAAATAATAATTCAACTACCTCTTCCTCTTATTACAAAGATTTTTTTAAGAAAATATTGTATAAAATATTTCCCAACAAAAACTAAGTTGTATGACCTCTCCTTGTCAGAGCCTCAATGCATGAAATACCTCCTTTGAGTAGTTGAAAGTGCGTCTAGAACTCCCTTGTGGGTTTTGGATGATTTATGACAAGCAATTGGGATCCTAACCTCTTTGTTGAGATGAGCGCAGGCATTTAATAGAAAAATGAGCAAAGTGCCAAAAAGAAGCAAGAATGAGGAGCAAAGTGGAAATGAGCTCAAGAAAGAAGAATAGTAGATCCTTGTGTATGGAGTGTGTTAAAGAAACACACCCCAAGAGCTCAATCACAATTAAACACACACATTGCACAAAGTTACACAGAATCGGACTAGTCTGACTAACACCGGACTAGTCCGAGAACCTCTCTGCACAAAATCAGACAAGTTCGATATCCATCGGACTAGTCCGATATCTCTCTGACTAGAATCGGACTAGTCCTCCCCAGTGTGGACTAGTCATCAAAACACTTCACAAGTCACATGAAATCGTACAAGTCCGACCGCAACCGGACTAGTCCGATATTCTCTCTGGTCCAAATCGGACAAGTCCGATATTTGCACGGACTAGTCCGAAAAACCCTCTGAACTAAATCGGACAAGTCCTCCAAGTGCGGACTTGTCACCCAATACACTTAGGGTTTTACTGTCCAGACAAGTCCGATGTCTATCGGACTAGTCCGAAGATTTCCAGAAGCGAAATTGGACAAGTCCATTCCTAGCCGGACTAGTTCGATATTTCGGGACACTTAGGGTTTGCTACACACAGCACACCGGACTAGTCCGGTGACCACCACGGACTAGTCCGATCTTTGTGAACCCTAATGGTCAATTTTAGAAACCCATATAAATAGAGGTGCACGACCATATTTCATACACCCTCGAACCCTAGCGCCGTCACACCTCCCAAGAGCCTCAAAAACTATATCTCTCCACGAAATTAAGTGCAACAAAGATCAATCCTTTGAGGATTCACTCTAGTTCATTGGAGTGACACGTTCAACACCACATTGAGCTCTTGGTTTGATTCTCTAACACACTCCTGCGATTTAATTGTAATCTTTTGAGTGTGTTCTTAGTGGTATTTCGTTTTGTAATCCAAGGGAGCTCTCAACGTGTGAGAAGGCCCCTTTGAATTCGGTTATTCACCCCTTTGTGATAAGTGTAAGAGGATTGGCCTTCGTGGCGATCTGACGAGGGTAGGGTTGGAGAAGACCCGGTCCTTTTGTGGACTCCTCAACAGGGATGTAGGTTGCCTCTATGGGAGCCGAACCACGGGATAAATTCTTGTGTCTCGTTTTTGTGCTCATCGTTCTTATTCTTCGATATAATCAAGGGTTTTAATCATAATTGCTTACTTCACATTGAATCATTAAAAATAAGATTGAATTGTGATATAACTTGGTATACAACCTTGAAATCCTTCATTTGATTGTATATTTCCGCTGCATACATTGAAGAATCATTCTAATCGATTAAACTTAACCAACCTAGTCCGTACACACCGGACTAGTCCGCACTTTACCGGACTAGTCCGATATCTTTGGTTTTGAACTGGTTGTTAAGTGTTGCAGGTTCCGATAATTTTCAAAAAAGGCCTATTCACCCCACCTCTAGGCCACATTCAATTGGTATCAGAGCAGGTTCTTCAAGAAAGAGATTAATCGCTCGAAGAAGATCATGTCAAACATGAAGGACACCCACAAGAGCAACAACCAAGAGAAGGTTGATGATGAAAAGAACCTCAAGGTGGAGAAGCTCCTTGAAGCCATTCAAGACTTCGAAGACGACGATGAGGAGGCGCTGGAGCTAAAGGCGCTCCTTAGGAAGAAGACACTTTCCAAAGGGAAAGTAAAAGTTGAAGAGAAGAAGAAGGGGAGTAGTCACACTGACTACTCCTGATAGCCTTTTAACTATGATCGTCTCAATTCCAATAATAATCATTATTTATCTATCCCACTTGGAAAAGCCCCACACTTCGATGGAAGTGATTACTCAATGTGGAGGCAAAATATGAAAATGCATCTAATTTCCCTCAATCCAAGTTTATGGCATATTGTGTGCACAGGGATAGATATCTCGGACGACGACGAAGAGCTCACCCCCAGCCAAGAGTAGGCAATTCACCGAAATGCTCAAGCCGCGGCCATAATTACCTCTTCACTCAGTCGGGACGAGTTCACCAAGGTGGATGGACTCGAAATTGCTAAGGAGATATGGGACACACTACAAAATACACATGAAGGTGACCGACATGTGCGTGAAGCAAAAATCGAAATGATTGAAGGCGAGTTAGGAAGATTTTCAATTGAAGAAGACAAGTAACCCCAAGACATGTACAATCAATTAAAGACACTCGTCAACAAGGTCAGATTATATGGAAGTTAGAAGTGGAATGACCATGAGGTGGTAAAGCTAATCCTTAGAGCTTTTATGCCTCGCAACATCACACTATGCTCCATGATCAGAGGAAGCCCCGGATACAAAAGGATGACTCCAGATGAACTGCTTGGAAAGATCATCAACTTTGAGATGATGGAAAAACAAGCAAAACATGTCAAGGAGATTGCCGACCTCACCTCAGCAAAGAATAAAGGGGTTGCTTTGAAGTCCACTCTCAATCCCCTATCCAAAGAAGCTAGAGAAGCACAACTAGAGGAAGATAGTGACGATGAGAGCAGTGAATTAGATGAAGAAGACATGATATTGTTCATGAAGAAATTCAAGAGAATAATGAAAAAGAGACAAGGTACAAAATCAAGCGAAGGAAAGTACAAGGAAAGAACATAGCCAAAGTTGAGGCGGGCATGCTATAATTGTGGTGAGTATAACCACTTTATAGTTGATTGCCCATATGAGGAGAACAAGAAGAAGACCAAAGAAGCCAAGCCTCAACCCAAGAAATTCTTCAAGAAGAAGAAACAAGCCGAACAAGCGCACATTGGGAAAGAGTGGGACTCAAATGATGAGTCATCATTGTCCAAAGAAGAAGAGATGGCTAGCATAGCCATCGAGAAGACATCCAAGAAGTCTACCCTCTTCCCTACACTTGGCGTATGGAAGGGAGATGGCACTTGCCTTATGGAAAAGGAAGGTAAATGCAAGGTAACCATTAAACCCCCATCTGTGCATTCCTATTCTTGCGATGATGAACTCAATAGTGATAATGAGGACATGCTTATTGGACTAGATAGGAAAACAGCCACAAAAATGAAATTTTGCTTGATCAACTTGTTGAGAAGGAGAGGTTAATACATCTTCAAGAGGACATGATCATCTCCCAAAAGGAGGAATATGTCGAACTTGACAAGCTTCAAGAACATGAAAAGGAACGAAGCAAATCACTAGAGCTTGAGTTAACTTTGAGCAAGGAAACTTGCCTGGAGTTAATCGACTCAAATGCCACAATCAAGGACCAACTTGCTGACCTGATCAAGGTCAACAAGACCCTTGAAGTGCAAGTTGAGTCACTCAAGCTAAGTGAACCTTCGTCCTCTTCAAGCTCACCTTCTCAACTCACTAAAACTGATTTTGCTCATGCTTGCACATGTAAGAAAGGTGACACCAGTTTGAAGGATAAGCCAACCTCTACAAAGGATAAACATCCTGCCCAAAGTGGTATATTTGACAAGGAGAAGATCAAATATGCACGTAGTGCATACTTGGTCAAATGACCTCCAAATGTCAAATATGGCATCGGTTATTCTTATGGTTAAAAGCAACATGCTAGAAGCCATAAGAGTAACAAGGAGAGGATTACCTTTGTAAAAGGAAGGACCTCTCAAACTGGAAAGTCAAAGATTAAGACAGTAACTACACATGAACACCGGACTAGTCCGGTCAGTGTCCGGACAAGTCTGGCCCCCCAAACTAGTCCTCTACATAAACAACAACAGTTATTGTTTAATAATTTTGATGTCTCCTACGTGTTAATGAGAAATAATTTTGGCAAGGTTTATGCTCATTATGTTGGGCCACGCCATGGGAACACCAAGTCTCATGTGTGGGTGCCCAAATGTATTGTAACTAACCTCCAAGGACCCAAGCAAGCTTGGGTACCTAAAACCAAAGCATGATTTGTTTTTGCAGGCCTATTCCTCCAGTAGATCTAAATGGGTGCTAGAAAGTGGCTGCACCAACCATATGACGGGGGAAAGAAGAATGTTCGTGGAATATGAAGATAATGAGGACCCACACGAGGGCATCTACTTTGGAGATAATAGTCAAGGAAGGGTGCTCGGTACCGGTAAAATTGCAATATCCTCTAAACACACACTTTCTCATGTTTTACATGTTGAATCCTTAGATTATAACCTGCTGTCCATATCTCAATTATGCGACAAAGGTTATAATAGCTTGTTCACTAACGAGGGTGTGACCGTTTCTAGGAGGAGTGATGGTTCCGTTGCATTCAAGGGCATGTTAAAGGGAAAGCTTTATCTTGTTGACTTCAACAAGGATAAAGCTGAACTTGACACATGCTTGATTGCAAAGACCAACATGGGTTGGCTGTGGCATAGACGGCTAGCGCATGTTGGTATGAGGAACCTTCAAAAACTCCTCAAAGGTGATCACATCCGAGGTTTAAAGGATGTTTTATTTGAGAAAGATAGGCCCTGTAGCGCGTGCCAAGCTGGGAAGCAAGTTGGAGCACCTCACTCCGCCAAAAACGTCATGACTACAACAAGACCACTCGAGCTACTACACATGGACTTATTTGGTCCAATAGCCTACATAAGCATCGACGGTAACAAATATGGTTTAGTTGTTGTTGATGATTTTCCCCGCTTCACTGGGGTTTTCTTTTTGCATGATAAGTTATAAAAACAAGGAATACTCAAGAAGTTCTTCAAGCGAGCTCAAAACGAATTCTCATTGACAATCAAGAATATTCGAAGCGACAACAGCACGGAGTTCAAGAACACACTAGTGGAGGAGTACCTTCATGAAGAAGGCATAAAGCATGAATTTTCAGCACCGTACTCCCCACAACAAAACAGAGTTGCCGAAAGAAAGAACCGAACACTAATAGAGATGGCAAGAACAATGCTCGATGAGTACAAGACCTCGGATCGATTTTGGGCGCAAGCGATTAACACCGCTTGCCACACCGTAAATCGACTTTATCTCCATCGACTACTCAAGAAGACATCCTATGAGCTACTCATCGGTAACAAACCAAATATTTCATATTTTCGAGTTTTCGGTTCTCCATGTTATATCTTGAACAAGAAGCCTAGGACTTCAATGTTCGCTTCGAAGTCCGATGAAGGTTTCCTGCTTGGTTATGATTCGAACACTTACGCCTATCGTGTTTTCAACAAGACCTCTGGACTTGTTGAAGTAGCACGTGACGTAGTGTTTGATGAGACTAATGGCTCCCAAAAGGAGCAAGTTGATCCATGTGAACTAGTTAAAGAAGAAGCTCCTTGTCAAGCATTGAAAAGAATGGCTCTAGGTGAGGTTCGACCACAAGAGCCACCTCCACACGTACATGAGGAAGATGAACCACAAGAGGAGACCAACGATCAAGGGGGAGCTTCAGCATAAGATCAACCACAAGAATACAAAGATAATCAACAAGTCAACGAAGGCAATCACTTAGGGGGAGAAGCAGATGATCATGAAGATAAAACTCCTCAAGTGCCACACCCAAGAGTACACCAATGCGTCCAAAGGGATCACCAAATCGACAATATCATCGGTGACATCCAAAAGGGAGTAACCACTAGATCTCGCATAGCTAACTTTTGTGAGCACTATTCGTTTGTATCCTTTTTGGAACCACGCAGGGTTGAGGATGCATTGAAGGATCCGGACTGGGTGGTGGCAATGCAAGAAGAATTGAACAACTTCAAGCGGAACAAGGTGTGGGAACTTGTTGCAAGACCCAATGCAAACATCATCGGCACCAAGTGGGTCTTCTGCAACAAACAAAACAAACACGGGGTGGTGACAAGGAACAAGGCACGACTTGTGGCCAAAGGGTATTCACAAGTCGAAGGTTTGAATTTCGATGAGACCTTTGCTCCAGTAGCTAGGCTTGAATCTATTAGAATATTACTTGCATATGCTACTCACCATGATTTCAAGCTGTATCAAATGGATGTGAAAAGCGCCTTCCTCAATGGACCAATCAAGGAAGAGGTGTACGTGGAGCAACCTCCCGGGTTTGAAGACGAAGAGTTCCCCGACCACGTATTTAAATTGCGTAAGCCTCTCTACGGCCTCAAACAAGCTCCTAGAGCTTGGTATGAGTGTCTTAGAGATTTCTTAATTGAAAATGGCTTTAAGATTGTCAAAGTAGATTATACACTATTTACAAAGAATTTTTACAATGATCTTTTTATTTGTCAAATTTATGTTGATGATATAATTTTTGGGTCAACTAATCAATCATTTTGCGAGGAATTTAGTAAAATCATGACAGACAGGTTTGAAATGTTGATGATGGGAGAATTAAAGTACTTCTTGGGATTCCAAGTGCGGCAACAAAAGGAAGGGACGTTCATAAGCCAAACCAAGTACACACAGGACATACTCAAGAAGTTTGGCATGGACAAGGCGAAGCCCATAAAAACCCCCATGGCAACGAATGGTCACTTGGATCTCAATGAAGATGGACCTAGCGTCGACCAAAAGGTATATTGCTCCATGATTGGATCTCTACTCTATTTATGTGCATCTAGGCCAGATATTATGTTGAGTGTATGTTTGTGTGCAAGATTTCAAGCCAATCCTAAGGAATGTCACTTGACAGCCGTAAAAAGGATCTTGAGATATTTGGTTCATACACCAAACCTTGGTCTTTGGTACCCAAAAGGCTCAAAATTCAATCTCATTGGTTACTCCGATGCAGATTATGCCGGGTGCAAAGTAGATAGAAAAAGCACCTCCGGTACATGCCAATTCCTAGGGAGATCCTTAGTTTCTTGGTCCTCCAAGAAACAAAATTCCATTGCCTTATCCACAGCCGAAGCGGAGTATGTTGCAGCCGAGAGTTGCTGTGCACAACTCCTTTGGATGCGACAAACTCTAAGGGACTATGGTTACAATATGAACCATATTCCACTCCTTTGTGACAATGAAAGTGCCATCAAAATTGCCCACAACCCAGTTGAGCACTCTAGAACTAAACACATAGATATAAGACATCACTTTTTGAGAGATTATGCCATGAAAGGAGACATAGCCATTTCCCATGTCAACACTCAAAAGCAATTAGCCGACATATTCACCAAGCCACTTGATGAAAAGCGCTTTTGTGAACTCCGAAATGAACTAAATATCCTTGATGCTCGGAGTGTGGCTTGAAATGTTGCATACCTGTATGAATTCTTCAAATATATTGATTGGATTGTGAAAATCATCTCTCTCAATTTTCTCCGAAAAACTATGTCAATTACTAAATCTTGATGAATTATGATCATTGCTTGATTGTTGTATGCTTACTAGTCATATTCATCAAGATTATTTGATTTGATTTGCCTCTATATTCTATAAATATACACCGTCAAATATATATGAATGGGCTAAGCAATTCTCTCCTAGTGACCACGGACTAGTCCGTGGTTACCCGGACTAGTCTGCCCGTGCAGACTGGTCCGCAGAGTGCCGGTTAGGCCGGACTAGTCTGGCATACAACGGACTAGTCTGATATAGTCCTCTAGAAAAGTTTGGACTAGTCCGGCCATCTCCAGACTTGTCCGATTTTTCGTGTCCTTAACCCTAGCCACCGCCAAACCCTAATTCATTCACCTCCACTCTTGCCTCACGCGTTCTCTCTCTTCCACTCGAGCTCCCAAGGCGATTTTGCGTCCCCTCCACCAAAAAGCTCCGCATTTGGGTGGAGATCAAGCATCCTTGCTCGAAGATTGAAGTTCACGGACAAGTCCGGACTTCAACACCCTTCTCTTCGAGCATTAATCGATTTCTTCAGTAATTTTCACTCAAACCCTAGAAATTCCAAATTTCTTCATTGTTGATCAAATAGCCTAGCATTCCTTGCTATATACATGCTCTCTTTATGTATTACGTTTATGCTAAGGTTGTTGTGCATTAGGAATCACCATTTGTCTAGTTTCCTAGGTTTTTGAGTTTGAATACCGAACTAGTCTGGTCCATGCATGGACAAGTACGATATCTCCGGACTAGTCCGTACCTGTACACCGGACAAGTCCAATTTATCTGAACTCAAAACCTAACTTCTCAATTCCGCAATGCAATTCCTTGCTATCCTTCCATACTGTCGGTGGTTTGGAACCGGCAGATCTCCCGACACAACTAAAGTGTTAGAGGAGTTTGATGTTCGGTGTGGGCGCGCAGAGATTCAAGAAGGTGAATAGTAAATGACGCAGGAGACACAAGAGTTTACGTGGTTCGGGCCGCCTGAGCGTAATACCCTACTCCACGGGTGTGTTGGTGTTGTATTAGCTGTATGAGCTTGTGTCGAGCGTCTATGGCGCGTGTGTCTAGCCTCACTGAACGTGTAGAGTCCGTCGTCGGCCTGTCCTTTTATAGTACAAGGGCAGGCCGTTACAAGTTAGCCTGGCCCGACATGTGGCCCCGACGGTTACTAGTATTGACACTTATTCAACACATTTAATTGTCCTTAACAACCGGGTAATGGGCTTTGACAGCACTGTTACTAGTAATTAAGGTCATCCGATCGTGTGTCATTAATATGGTATTAATGACACATAATCAGGTCTTGAAGTCTTTGATTCCCCTTTGAAGATCTGGAGCCGTTATGGAGTCTTCCGGAAGTCAGAGGCTGAAGCTCCGACGGTTGGACACGTGGCAGCTCCAGAGCATACTGTGGGAAGCAGGCAGCTCCGGAGCTACCTGACACGTGTCAGGTCCGGAGCTTCTCTCGGTCTGGGGTTAAGTCCGGAGGTGCCATCTCGGTACATGGCCCGGAGCTTCCCCCTTGTGGGCGGTAGCTCCGGTTTGATAGTACACATGGAGACCCTGGGATTAACCATGCTGGACAAGCGGGTCCAGTTATATCTGACATGTGGGCCTCTGAAGGTCTTCAAATCAAGTAGATGACTTTTCTTTGAGATCTTTGTAACCTCAAGGGGTGTACGGTTTCCAGGGTACCGACAGTGGCCCCCTGGACCTACCTCCGGGGAAGACCACTGGGGTGAAGTCATTCCGCCGGAGGTGGGTCCATCCTCGCGACTTTTGAACTGAGTCTTCAAAGTTCTTCGGAGGTGCCGTTGGCGAGGATTTGGAGTTAAATCCTCGCCGTGTGGCGTATCCCGCGTGCGGTAGATGAGATCTTTGGCGTGCGGATCTCACACAATTGAAGGTCGTCGGTTCCCGATACGAAAACCGTATCGGTTTCGCGCGCCTTGTCAGGACGCCGCCTTTGGGCTTCCCGCCTCATGATGACAACCGTTCACCTGGGTAAGAACCTCGACTTGATCGTCGTGGTAGTCTCGGGCCCTCTTGTCATCGGCTGGGTGGAATTTTTGAGTGGTATCTTCAACTTCTCTGCGGTTTCCATCCAAGCGTCGCGAGGGTTTACTTAAGAAGGAAAGCGCGCACCATTCGGGGTTCTTCACGCTTCCCATCTGATCTTGCGCTTAAACTCCCAACTTGTGCTTCGCTTTTCTTCTCTTGCCTAGCCGTGCCGCGATGGAGTTGGGTCTCCACGAGAGTCGCTTGAAGACCGACGGCGACCTGAAGAAGGTCCGGGCCCTCATGGGATGGTCCTCGGACTTCTTCAACCGCTCGGTCCACGTCGGTGGAGAGCTCCCGTTTGAGAAGGAGCACGCCGGCGAAATGGTGTACTTTTCCTCGTACGCCATGGTGGGGTTGATCCCACCTTTTTCTTCCTTTTTCTTGATGATGCTAGACTTCTATGGTATGCAGTTGTATCATCTTGGTCCCCACTCCATTCTTCTTGTGTTCATTTTCGTCCACTTCTGTGAGATGTGGGTGGGCATCCCCCCTTGCATTGAACTCTTCCGGACCTTCTTCACCGTCCATACCACCGGCAGGAGCAATGAGTACTTTGGCTTCTACTACTTTGTGAAGCGCAAGAAGTGCCCATTCAAGTACCTCCAGTCGTTTCCCTCTGGGAAGTGGGATGACTGGAAGAAGGACTGGATAGTCGTCCGGGTGGAGGAGCACGAGAGGCTGGAGCTGCCCGAAGGCCTTCCCAGCATCGACACGACAATCTGGAGTGAAGCTCCGGTGCTGGTGGAAGCCTTCAACCCTGCTTTGACCAGGATCCGCCAATGCGTGGAGGGAGGATTGACTCCTCAGGCGGTGTTTTGCAACTTCTTGGTCAACAGGTGGGCGCCGCTGAAGAGGAGAGAGAAACTCGCATGGGCCCTCAACAGCGTGATGGATGACGACCGGGTCAAGAACGGGCTGAAGTCCAACATGATGGGGAAAACCTTGGAGTTCCACCTCAAGAAGTTCCAGCACGACATCGACGTCGATGGCGACAACTTGACTCCGCCATCAGCTTTTCTTCCTCTGAATGTGGAAGTGGAGTTCAGCAGGGAGCTCCGGCGGAATATGCCCATGCTTGACGACCTTGGTGTCATCGAGAGAAGATCAACCACCGGGGTAGCGATCCCCGGAATGCCCGAGGATGGCTCCGACCCTGCTCCGAAGCCGAGGGAAGAGGTCGTCGGCAAGGGAAAGGAGCTGGCGGATGAACCTGTGAGCCGGAAGAGGAAGCTACAGTACACCGATGGAAGGTCCGTCAGGCCCGCTACTTCTGCGTCGGCTCCTTCTCCTCGGAGGGGAAAGTCTTCTACAACTGCGGCAACTGCTACCTTAGTGGGGTCCTCTCGGGGCGCGACTGTTCCCGCAGTGGGGTCCTCCCAGGGTGTTAGCTCCGGGCATGCGACTCCAGCACCTGGGCCGGTGGAGGCCTCTAGGTCCGAGGGTTCTTCCCGATCGAGGGGGGCCTCGACTCGGGAAACACCCGTGGCCGCGATGAGTTCCGGGGGGCCTTCCGGAGCTTCCACGCTAGCTATGACCAGCCCAGAACGCCCGGGAAAAAGATTCCGCGCAAGCTGGTGCGGAAGCCTCCCAAGGTAATTTTTAATCTTTACCTTGGATAGTTGTTTTAATTGTAGTAACTATTTTTGAAGTTTCTTCGTTCATCATCTGCAGCGTCCCCAAGAAGGGGAGTGAGGCTCCACCCTCAGCCACAGCGGCTGAAGCCGTGAGGGTGGAAGCTTCTGCTCCTGTACCGGTGCCGCCCCAAGTGGTGGCTGAAGCTGCGATAGCTCCGGCGCCGGTTGTCGTGGTCATGGACCTCGACTCATCCCCAGAGACTCCCGTGGTAGCGCCGGACCATGGGAGAGAAGATGCGCCAGCGGCACCTGTCCCGGAGGCTGAAGCTCCGGGTCCTGGTGCTGAAATGACGGAAGTTCCCGCTGTTGAGCCAGAGGAAGCAGTAATTTCGGCCTCTGAGCCGGAAATTGTCGAAGCCCCGGCGGTTGAGCCGGAGGTGATTGAAGCCCTGGCATGCGCGCCGGAAGCTGAGGAAGTTCCGGCAGTTGGGCCGGCTACCTCCGTAGCACCGGCCGCTGAGCCGGTCGATGTTGAAGATCTTCCGGCTCCCGAGCTGGTTGTTGGAGAGGTGTCGGAGCCCGAGCCCCCATCAGAGGAGGTGCCCAGACCGGACCCAGCAGCGGCTCCTGCTCCAGAAGTGACGACGTCGGAGGTACCTGCGGCCGAGCCGGAGTGCCCATGCGAAGTCGCTGGCCCCCTGCCTGAGGGGGTGAATGAAGACCTGGCGGCGGGGCCCTCCTCGATGGCGACTGAGGCCATCCCGGAGGACGAACCTAGTACCATGGAGACACAGGGGACCACTCTTGTGGAGTGGGACCCAATTTTTGTATCTAAAAACCCGCTGGAACCAGCGGAGGAGACCCCAGCAGGTCCGGAACCTGTCCCGTTGTCACTGTCCATTGACAACGCATGTTCCAGTCTACGTCAAGTTCAACTGGCCTTCTTCCACGATAGCAAGGCTCTTGAAGAGGAGTGCCAAACCCTTAGGAGGTGGCGTAACCGGCTCTACTTCGAGACCAAGCTGGCGCAGTCAAGGCTAGCGGATGACAAAGATTGGATCAAACGAGAGAAGATCCGCCTGGAGTACTGGGGCAAGTTACTGGATGACAGGGAGAGTATGACTCGCGCCCTCGACGCTCAATCCCAGGAAATCTACGATCAGGCCAAAGCAGCCAATAGTCCTGCCGATGAACGCCACGAAAGGCTTGAGGCCATTAACACTACACTCATCAAGCGCCGAGAGGCACTTGAAGAGAGGGAGAAACGGCTTGAAGATGAAGAGCAGAAACTCCTAGAGCTGCGGGATGATGTCTGAGGAGGGAGGAGGAGCTCTCCGATAAGGTGGCTCTGGCTGACAAGGGCCTTGAGGAGCGCACCAAGAAATTGGAAGAGCGCTGCGTAGAGGAGGAGAAGAAGGCCTGGGTGCGAGGGCAGGAGCTCCATGAACGGGAGTGTGCCCTCGTTGCCAGGGAAAAGAAAGTGAGGGGCGGGGAGAAGGACCTGGTCGACCGCTAGAACAAGATCCACCTCCAGGAGGAGGAGCTCGGAAATATCGAGAAGCGGGTTGCTGAGAAGATTCAGCAAAACACCAAAGAAGTTGAGCGCCTCGCCCATGAGAATTCCGAACTGGTGGCGGCCAAAAGATCTATGGAAGAATTGAAAGGCTTGAGGACTGCGGACTCCCTACAAATTTGGGAGTTCCTGGGCAAGGCCAACGATGCGCTGACACCAATGGGCTTCAGTCCCGTGCGCCCGGATGATCCGGAGTCAGAGCCGGACCTAGCGTTGTAGGCATTGAGCTCGGCAGGTAGCAAGCTCTCCAAGGTGGGCGATGTCATCACAGACCAATTGGAGGTTGAGGGGCAATCCCTGGCGAAGAACATCGCAGAGTACGTGCTGACGTGCTACACCAGCCGGAACTCCCAATTTCCTCTGGGCCCGGTGCTTGAAGGTCCCGTCGAAGGAGAAGGGGAAGCTGCCCGAGCCAACGCGTCGGAGGTTGCCCAGAAAGTCACCCAATTCTTCCATAGGGTCTAGGACCATCTCCGTAGTTCTCACTTGTACTTTCTCTTCTTCTTCCTCAATTTTGTAATCCCTTGTCTCCAGATGTAATCCCTTGTCTCCAGATGAATGAAATCCCCAAATTTTTGTGGATTTCACTTTTTGTCTTCAACACTTTTGTCTTCACTTGGCCCCCTGGTAGATGTACACAATTTGATTGTGAACATGTACCAAGAGGATATTGCGTTTTGTTGCAGACTCATTTGCTCCGAACTTGTAGAATTTAGGTCCGAAGTCTTCGATAGTGAAGGCCCCCTGAGGTTATCGGAGCTCAGAAGCTCCAGCATTGTCTATCGTCGGAGCTTAGTAGCTCCGGCAATAGTCTCTATCAATGCGTAGAGCATCGATAGTTAGTCCTCCGGGGTGTCGGAGCTTAGTAGCTCCGGCAATGACCTTTGCCAACACTTAGTTTGTTGGCAGCAGACTCCGTTTGCGGGGTCTTCTCACCATCTTTTATTTAGCGTCGACGGCTGGCCCCCTAGCTTTACCGGAGCTTGATTACTCCGGTGATGCTCGTTTTCAATGCGTAACATCGATTACAAGCCACCTAGGGGAGTCAGAGCTTTGTTAGCTCCGGCTTTTCTCCATCAACGTAGATTTTATTTTTCCTGCACACTTAAGCCAAGAAAAATAGTAAAATTCGTTTCTTGTCTACAACTTCGTCGCGGCTTACGATTCTCAAGAAGATTTTAAGTCAAACATGATTTTAAATACAACCGAATGCGTTGTCTGTAGGTAGAGTGGCGTACTTAGGGTGCTTGACCAGGCTAAGTCGATAGCACACTCCAGTCCTAGATTGGCTTGGCGGCTTTTAGGCGAGTTGGCCATGAACAATATTTGAATCCAAAAGAATCGACAATATAACTCGTATCGTATATGAATCGGTTGAACTAAAATTTCTTAAGAATTGCACGTCTTTGTTATAGACAAGAAAGAGAAAAATAAAAAATGTTTAGCCTATACAAAATAAATGCATGTGGAGTCTGTTTCACATGAAGATGTCTTTCATTATAGCACTCTTAGGGTATGGAACCAGGCTAAGCGTGTTTCATTTCTCGTTTGACCCAGGGTAGCTAGCCACACTTTTAGTCCTGAGACTGTGACAAGTGTAGCATGAACTTTGCGGACCTTTCGGGAAAGGTCCAGCTGCTCTCCCGGAGGAACTACCCGACTCTGTACAATGACTCTATAACATACATCTCAAGTTATTCAAGACTCACCTCTGTGGTATTAAGTGTAGAACTTACGGAGGTGCTCGATGTTCCAAGGATTTGGGAGAGGTGTCCCATCCTCGGTAGCCAAGCGAACGCTTCCGGGACGGGATACTTTAATCACTCGGAAGGGTCCCTCCCAGCCGGGGGAGAGTTTGTTTAACCCTTCTCTGGATTGTATTCTTCATAGCACCAGATCGCCTTCCTCGAGCTGTCGGTTGTGTACATGCCGCTGATGATAACACCGTAGGGCTTGGCGATATCGGGCATTCCGAACAGCTGCTTGGCACCTTCCCTCTAAAAGGAGGTCTAGGTCTTCACGCCGGAGCTGGTCCTGCACGGCTTCATCGAAGGTCCGGACCCAGAGTGAACCCAAGGTGATTTCCGAAGTAAGGATTGCTTCAGCTCCGTACATCAGAAAGAAGGGTGTCTCTCCAGTTGACCGGTTTGGAGATGTCCCGTTGGCCCATAAAGTGGGCGGAAGCTCTTCAATCCAGTTAGCTCCATGTTTTTTTAAGCGCTCATATGTGCGCGTCTTGAGTCCTTTAAGGATTTCAGCATTTGCTCTCTCGGCTTGGCCATTGCTTGCTGGGTGAGCTACGGAGGCGTAGCAAACTTGTATGCCGAGGTCTTCGCAATATCCTTGGAATGCAGAGCTTGTGAATTGGGTCCCATTATCAATGATGATTTTGTTTGGGACTCCATATCTTCATACAATGGACTGCAAAAAGTTGATAGTAGATTGCTTGTTGATTGTCACAACTGGAGTTGCTTCCGGCCACTTGGTGAACTTATCAATGGCGACGTACAGGAACTTGTAACCTCCGACGGCTCTTGGGAAAGGTCCCAAGATGTCCATCCCCCACACAGCGAAGGGCCTGTAGGAGGTATCATTTGTAGGGGCTGAGCTGGTTTGTGAATTTGCTTTGCATGGAATTGACATGCTTCACATTTCTTCACCAGCTCAGTTGCATCCTGGAGTGCTGTAGGCCAGTAGAAGCCACGCCGAAAGGCTTTACCGACCAGCGTGCAGGAAGACGCGTGGTTCCCACACTCGCCTCCATGGATTTCTACGAGGAGTTCGTAGCCTTCTTCCCTTGTGATGCACCGCATTAGAATGCCATTGGCACCACATCGGTAGAGATCCCCTTCTACCAGCGTGTATCTTTTAGCCACTCTGACTACCCGGTCAACGGATACATCATCGTCAGGAAGGATGTTGTCTTTCAAGTAGCTCCGGATCTCTGAGATCCATGCATCGGAACTAGCTTGAACTTTTGAGTCTTGCGTGCTGGGTTGCTCGGAGCTCCCAGCAGCACCTACGACCCTTGATGGCTGCCATGGTAACAGGGCCATCGGGACCGTCAGCTTCGGGATGCTGATCTCGCCCCCTTCGCTCAGTTCGGCTGGTTGAGCTGTTGGCTTTGACAACCTCCGTACAAAAATTCCGTCAGGAGCCGGAGCTCCGGTTGACGCTTTCGTTGAGAGTTTGTCAGCTTCAGCGTTATGGGCACGCAGAACATGGTGGAGATCTAGGACTTCAAAGTCCTTCTGAAGCCTCTGAACTTCAAGGAGGTAAGCAGCTAGCTGGAGATTATTGCAGGAACATTCACCCTTCACCTGCTTAATGATGAGCCGCGAATCTCCCTTGACCAGCAGTTGCTTGACACCATATGACAGTGCCACCTTTAGTCCGTAAATGAGCGCTTCGTACTCTGCCATGTTGTTGGTCGCCTTGAAGTCAAGGTGTACCATGTATTTCACCTTCTCCCCGGTCGGTGCAAGGAGAAGGATTCCAGCTCCGGCCCCCTGCTTCTGCATGGAGCCGTCGAAGTAGAGGGTCCAGTGAGGCTCGGTGAAGGCTGGAGCTTGATGCTCCATCTTCTGCTCACTGGGGCCCCTAGGGTTTGATGGAGAGGGAGTCCATTCTGCCACAAAATCTGCCAATGCTTGACTCTTGACTGCTTGTCTTGAAATAAATTCAAGATCAAATTCAGCCAATTCCGCTGCCCACTTTGCAATATTCCCAGTTGAATTGGGATTATGCAAGATTGCTCGAAGTGGGTAAGAGGTCACCAGTGAGACTTTGTGAGCTTGGAAGTAATGGTGAAGCTTCCTGGAGGCAATAAGAACTGCATAGAGCAGCTTATGCACCTCTAGGTATCGAGTCTTGGCATCATGTAGTACTTCACTAATATAGTACACTGGTCGCTGAATGGTCCGGACCCTCCCGGAGGGGTCCGGAGCTTCCTCTTCACTGACCCAGATCCTCTCGGAGGAATCCGGATTTTCTTCAGGGACCTCCGGGTCCTGGCTGGAGGAACCCGGGGCTTCTTCAGAAGCGACCTGGACCCTCCCGGAGGGGTCTGGGTCTCCTGAAGTGACTTCTTGTGGATTCGAGTCTGGGAGCTGGGACCTAGACTCACTTTCAGGTACCTTCGGACCCTCCTGAAGGAGTCTGGATTCCTGAGTATGAGGTAGCTCTGGTCTCTCCACAACCAGAACCATACTGACGACTTCATCAGTTGCCGAAATGTAAAGCAATAAAGGCTCACCAGGGTTCGGAGCTACCAGAATTGGTAGGATGGTGAGGAACTGTTTCAGCTCCTGGAATGCCTTCTCTGCTCCTTCGGACCATTGGAATGGTCCGGACTTCCTCAATAACTTGAAGAAAGGGAGTGCCCTTTCCGCCAGTCTTGAAATGAACCGGCTGAGGGCTGCTAGACATCCAGTTAACTTTTGGACGTCTTTGATGCGGGTTGGTGGCCGCATGTCTTCAATGGCCTTAATCTTCGCCGGATTAGCTTCTATGCCCCGGTGACTTACTAGTAAACCGAGAAGTTTTCCAGAGCTAACCCTGAAGACACACTTGTTTGGGTTTAGCTTTGTGCGGGTGGCCCGCAGCTTGTCGAAGACAGCCTGCAAGGTGTCAAGGAGTGACTCCTTGTCCCTGACCTTGACCACGATGTCATTGACGTACACTTCCACTATGTCTCTAATGAGTTCTTCAAAAGTTTTGTACATAGCTCGTACAAAAGTTGAAGCTGCATTCTTGAGACCAAAGGGCATGGCTGTATAACAGTACAATCCATCTACTGTGATGAATGAGGTATGCTCTTCATCTTCCCTAGACATCCTGATTTGATGATACCCGGAATATGCGTCTAGGAAACACAGTAATTCACACCCGGAGGTGGAATCCACTATCTGATCTATTCTAGGTAGTGGGAATGGATCTTTTGGACATGCCTTATTTAGTGTGGTGTAGTCGATGCACATCCGAAGCTTCCCGCCGGCCTTGGGCACAACGACTGGGTTTGCTAGCCATTTTGGATGGAAGACTTCTTGGATGAATCCAGCTTCGAGTAACTTCTTCTTCTTGTCGGATGAAGATCTGTCGCTCTACGGATTGCTTCCGAGGCTTCTGATGCACAGGTCGGGCGTCGGGGTAGATCTTCAGATTGTGCTCAATCACTTCCCTGGGGATCCCAGGCATTTGTGACGGTTGCCAGGCAAACACGTAGACGTTAGCCCGGAGGAAAGTGATGAGCACGAGTTCCTATTTGTCGTTCAATCCCCCCGATATACGGGTGGTCTGAGCGGCATCGGAACTAATTTGGACGACTTTGACAGGAATGTCGGTGTCGCCGCTTGGCTGCACACGAGGTGCAGAAGTTGAGCCTCGTTGACGAATGCTCCGGGGTTTTGGAGCTTGCTCCTGCCTGGAGTCCTCCTCTTGCGCCGTGGTGAGTGCATGGAGTTCTTCCAGAGCAGTTACTCCGACAGTACAATCTCCGCGGATCTGGAGAACACCTACTGGCGTTGGCATCTTCAACACCAGATAACCATAATGAGCAGCTGCCATGAATTTGTACAGGGCAGGCCTACCCAAGATGGCATTGAAGGGTAAGTTGATCTGAGCAACGTCGAAGACCAACTTCTCAGTGCGGCACTTCTCCCGTGTCCCGAAGGTAACGGGGAGAGTAATAGCTCCATGTGGGGTAATGGCCCCCGGACCTACTCCGAAGATAGGTCGAGAGGGGTGGAGATCCGAAGGTCAGAGTTGAAGCTTAGTAAAAGCTTCGAAGCTTATGAGGTTAAGCCCCGAACCTCCGTCTACCATGAAGTGGTGGAGCTGGATGTTGTTGATGGTAGGAGATACCATCAAAGGTAACTTACCTTCTCCAACCATGCTCCGAGGGCGATCCGAAGCATCAAAAGTGATGGTTGTGTCCATCCACTTCCGATGTGGTTCTGTCCTGACTGTAGGAGCTACAGCAGCCATATCCCGACGCATAGTCTTGATGACGCGGCGGGAGGTGATGTCCCATGATCCACCAAAAATGGTGTTCATGGTCTTCCGACGCTCGTTGTCAGAGACGTCAGAATCATCGTCGACGGAGGTGTAAACGGCCTTCAGGACCTTTTTGGGATCCTGAAAACCTAACTCCTCTTCAGCTGGAGCTTCGTCGACTTTTTGCTTTCCTTCCCTCTATCGGAAAGGAGATTCTTCCCGGCGCTTGTTGTAGCGCTCAGCAAGGTTTTGGACCTCCCGGCAGTCTTCAAATATGTGGCTGCCCGTTTTGTGAATTGGGCACCACACCTTGGGCTTGCTACCGTCTTCAAAAGACGGTCGAGGTCGCTTTTCGGGGCATGGCCCCCGGCCACCCGGAGCTGCAGCAGCTGCAACATTGGATGTACCGGCCGACGGCTTCTTCTTGCCGTTGGTCTTTTTCTTCTTCTTGCCGTTCCCAGAGGTAGCGGGCTCTTCTTTGGAGGATTTCTTGTGACCCTCTGGGGTTGGTTTGGAGTGCATCTCACGGCCCTCCGCAGCTCTGGCACATTTGTCAGCCAAGCTGAAGAGTTCCGTGACGCTGGTGATCTCCTTGATCGCCAGTTTCTCCAGCATCTTCTTGTCCCGTACACCCTGTCTGAATGCCACAATGACAGAGGCGCTAGAGATAGAAGGGATAGTGTTTTGTACCTGAGAGAACCTCTGGATGAATGATCGCAGGAATTCTCCCCCTTTTTGCACGACTACAAAAAGGTCCAGTTCAGTGCCTGGTCGGGTGTATAAACTCCCGAAGTTGGCGGTGAACTGCCGGCACAGCTCCTCCCAACTGTTGATAGAGTTGGGTGGAAGGCTCATAAACCAGGACCTGGCGGTCCCAGTTAAGGCCACTAGAAAATAATTGGCCATCACGGCCTCGTTTCCTCCAGCTGCCAAGATTGCAGTGGAGTAGATCTGAAGAAATTCGGCGGGATTGACAGTCCCGTCGAATTTTTCCGGCAGGTGAGGCCGAAACTTCTGTGGCCACCTGACCATACGCAGATGTATGGCCAGAGCAGAACAACCTCCTCCTACTCCTTCAGGAGCAGAAAGGTCCTGAGCTTCCCGTCTTTCACGAGCACGCTCAATATGGACTCGGCCATCTTGTTGGCGGTATCGGCGATCAAGCTCCGCCCGGAGGTCATGAGTTGAGAGCCTGGATACCGTGTGAGTGCGTCGTGCCCCGGATGGCAATGACGTCACTTGTTGTGATGCAGCGCGTCTCCTGCTATTGGAAACGTGCAGACCAAGTCTACCAGACAAAGTCCGCCATTGCGACGGGGCTCGTCCTGAAGGGGGAGGACCCTGGTTGCTGAGGCGTTCGGCTGCTACTGCAACCAAATGTTCCACATCGGCCCTCCACTGTTTCAGTGCATCCCGGGATGCATCCGGAGGTGGTGGGCGTTGGAGAAGAGCACGCGCTGCATGGAGCGCGTGTTCCGGGTTGTCATGATTTGCCGACGCAGTGATTGACGCCGGCGCACCATCACGTTGCCCAGCATGATTTGCTGGTGGAGGCGGTGGTGGTGGGAGTGTGACTCCTGCTGGTGTTGAGGCTCCTGCTGGTGGCTGCATATTGGAGGGATTGCCCCCAACATCTTGAGCAGCAGGTTGACCGTTGGATGATCCAGCAGCTAAGTTCACCATTCTCAAAATCTCAGGCGCCCCTACCTGGCGCGCCAACTGTCGGTGGTTTGGAACCGGCAGATCTCCCGACACTACTAAAGTGTTAGAGGAGTTTGATGTTTGGTGTGGGCGCGCGGAGATTCAAGAAGGTGAATAGTAAATGACGCAGGAGACACAAGAGTTTACGTGGTTCGGGCCGCCTGAGTGTAATACCCTACTCCACGGGCGTGTTGGTGTTGTATTAGCTGTATGAGCTTGTGTCGAGCGTCTATGGCGCGTGTGTCTAGCCTCACTGAACGTGTAGAGTCCGTCGTCGGCCTGTCCTTTTATAGTACAATGGCAGGCCGTTACAAGTTAGCCTGGCCCGTCATGTGGCCCCAGCGGTTACTAGTATTGACACTTATTCAACACATTTAATTGTCCTTAACAACCGGGTAATGGGCTTTGACAGCACCGTTACTGGTAATTAAGGTCATCCAATCGTGTGTCATTAATATGGTATTAATGACACATAATCGGGTCTTGAAGTCTTTGATTCCCCTTTGAAGATCCGGAGCCGTTATGGAGTCTTCCGGAAGTCAGAGGCTGAAGCTCCGATGGTTGGACACGTGGCAGCTCCGGAGCATACTGTGGGAAGCAGGCAGCTCCGGAGCTACCTGACACGTGTCAGGTCCGGAGCTTCTCTCGGTCTGGGGTTAAGTCCGGAGGTGCCATCTCGGTACATGGCCCGGAGCTTCCCCCTTGTGGGCGGTAGCTCCGGTTTGATAGTACACATGGCGACCCTGGGATTAACCATGCTGGAGAAGCGGGTCCGGTTATATCTGACATGTGGGCATTCGAAGGTCTTCAAATCAAGTATATGACTTTCCCTTGAGATCTTTGTAACCTCAAGGGGTGTACGGTTTCCAGGGTACCGACACATACCTATGCCTTATACCATTCATTCTCAATCATGCCACTCATTCTCAGGTTATGTCAAGCTCGGGCGATGATGGCTCCGACTTTGAGGCCGAGATGGACCACGAGGTGGCACCTCAGACCTCGACGGGTCTTGGCAAGAAGTGCCAAGAAAGACCCTCCGAGCCAACTCCATCCCCTCCTCAGGCTCGGAGGAAGGTATTGGCAAAGAAGCCAGTCTCCAAGGCAGCTGCATCATCAAGTGGCCCTCACCAAGCAAAGGGCAAGGGCAAAGGGATTGCTACTGGTCCAGTTGGCCCGTTGAAACTCCATGCTCCAAGGGAAGGGGTCCGGGACCCCACTGAAGAGAAGTTCAACGGGAAGGGCAGTGACTCGGCGGCAAAATTCAGAAGCATCGATTGGTATGGACGACCGAAGCAAGCTGTTGATGGAAGATTCTAGTGCAACTTCCATGCTGATTTCTACAAATCGGTGTATCTCCCAATGAAGACACCAGTTGTGCGCAGTCAGTGGATTGACTGGGCACATTTTTAGAAGAAGGGATGCTCACCATTCACTGAGGTAGTGGAAGCCATTGAGAGGCATGGCCTGAAGGATCTTTTTGCCTTCAGGAACAACTGGAATGATGAAGTGATTGCGCAGTTCTTTGCAACCTGTCACTTCTCTAGTGAAGATGAGGAGAGTGTCACTTGGATGACTCATGGATCCAAGTACTGTATTACTCAAGAAGATTTTGCTAGCGTGCTTCACCTTGACACCTCAAGATCTGACTGCTTGATCATACACAACATAGGTGTCATTGAGAAGGAGAAGATGAAGTTTCTATATGAGCCAAACTCAAAGTTCAATCCTCCGTCCACCGAAAACATGAAGCCATTATTTGTGGTGTTGAACAGAGTGTTGAGGAAGACGATTGCTCCCAAGTATGGAGATGCTGGGAGTGTGCAAGGATACCCCCGGACTCTGATGAGGGTCATAAGCAAGAATCGCCAGTTTGATGTGGCGGAATACATTTGGAATGATAGGGTGAATATATCTTGCACTCCCAATAGGTCATGTGGATATGCTCCTTACCTAATGTTTGTGATTGAGAAAGTCACAGGGATTGAGTTTGTGAAATATGTGGAGCATCTCCCCTTGAGGCCTCGGATACCTCAAAAGCCGAGTGTGCAGGATGCCCCCTCGCCTGCCTCCAGTCCCGAGGCTCCGGCAAGAATAAGAGAAGATGCCAGGGCTGCCCCTGCTACTAGGGCAGCCCCTCAAAAAGGTTCAGCCAGTGGAATCCTCAAGTATCTGACTGCAATCTTTGCCTCCTGCAAAAAGGCCGAAGTGAAGGCCCATAAGCTCAACAAGAAAAGAAAGGAGGACATGAAGTATATCAAGGCAAATGTGAAGCAAATTTGCCAGAAACTGTAGATTGAGCCAATTGGGTCTCCAGTAATCTCTAAAGACTCAGATTCTCACTTCACCGAGCTCGGGCCCTTGTCCCCCTCCGAGCCTGCCTACTTTGGCATTGGGGGCTCGAGTAGCTCTGCTCCTCCTCCTCCTCATCATCATCAAGCTGAAGATGAAGATGACGAATACGACGATGAGAGGACCCACAGCGAAGAGTGAAGACCTTAGGACCCTCCACTCCTTCTTTTTGGTGTCTTGATGCCAAAGGGGGAGAGATTGAGGGGGAGTCTTAGTCTTAGCTGTAGGTTGCGAGGAGAGAGCTCTATGCTATTTTTTGCCTATTTTGTGGTTTGTAAAGCTTTAACAATAATCTTAAGTTAATTATGGTTATGTGATGCAATGATTTGATCCTTTGAGTAGTATTTGTTGAAAACTGTGATTTTGCTCTAGAATGACATATATACTTGCTATTGGTTGATTAATGTCAATTATGTCATTCTCAATGTTCAGTGCACTTAGTTATGCATCCCACCATAAAGAATGCACATAAGGATTATGTTTTCACTGCTTGATGTATTTTGGACTCATATGTGCATACTTTATGAAAATCTCAATTTTTATCATATTTTGTGAAATCTCAATTGGTTGTCATCAATCACCAAAAAGGTGGAGATGGAAAGTGCATCTAGGACTCCCTTGTGGGTTTTGGATGATTTATGACAAGCAAGGGGAATCCTAACCTCTTTGTTGAGATGAGCGCAGACATTTAATAAAAAAATGAGCAAAGTGCCAAAAGGAAGGAAGAATGGGGAGCAAAGTGGAAATGAGCTCAATAAAGAAGAATAGTAGATCCTCGTGTATGGAGTGTGTTAAAGAAACACACCCCAAGAGCTCAATCACAATTAAAAACACACATTGCACAAAGTTACACAGGACCGGACTAGTCCGACTGACACCAGACTAGTCCGAGAACCTCTCTGCACAAAATCGGACAAGTCCGATATCCATCGGACTAGTCTGATATCTCTCTGACTAGAATCAGACTAGTCCTCCCCAGTGCGGACTAGTCATCAAAACACTTCACAAGTCACACAAAATCGGACAAGTCCGACCGCAACCGGACTAGTCCGATATTCTCTCTGGTCCAAATCGGACAAGTCAGATATTTGCACGGACTAGTCTGAAAAACCCTCTGAACTAAATCAGACAAGTCCTCCAAGTGCGGACTTGTCACCCAATACACTTAGGGTTTCACTGTCTGGACAAGTCCGATGTCTATCGGACTAGTCCGAAGATTTCCAGAAGCGAAATCGGACAAGTCCGTTCCTAGCCGGACTAGTCCGATATTTCAGGACACTTAGGGTTTGCTACACACAGCACACCGGACTAGTCCGGTGACCACCACGGACTAGTCCGATCTTTCTGAACCCTAACGGTCACTTTTAGAAACCCATATAAATAGAGGTGCACGACCATATTTCATACACTCTCGAACCCTAGCGCCGTCGCACCTCCCAAGAGCCTCAAAAACTACATCTCTCCACGAAATTAAGTGCAACAAAGATCAATCCTTTAAGGATTCACTCTAGTTCATTGGAGAGACACATTCAACACCACATTGAGCTCTTGGTTTGATTCTCTAACACACTCCTGCTATTTAATTGTAATCTTTTGAGTGTGTTCTTGGTGGTATTTCGTTTTGTAATCCAAGGGAGCTCTCAACGTCTGAGAAGGCCCCTTTGAATTCGGTTATTCACCCCTTTGTGATAAGTGGAAGAGGATTGGCCTTCGTGGCGATCCAACAAGGGTAGGGTTGGAGAAGACCCGATCCTTTTGTGGACTCCTCAACGTGGATGTAGGTTGCCTCTGTGGGAGCCGAACCACAGGATAAATTCTTGTGTCTCGTTTTTGTGCTCATCGTTCTTATTCTTCAATATAATCTAGGGTTTCAATCATAATTGCTTACTTCATGTTGAATCATTAAAAATAAGATTGAATTGTGATATAACTTGGTATACAACCTTGAAATCCTTCATTTGATTATATATTTCTGCTGCATACATTGAAGAATCCTTCTAATCGATTAAACTTAACCAACCTAGTCCGTACACACTGGACTAGTCTGCACTTTACCGGACTAGTCCGATATCTCTGGTTTTGAACTGGTTGTTAAGTGTTGCAGGTTCCGACAATTTTCAAAAAAGGCCTATTCCCCCCCCCCCCTCTAGGCCACATTTAGTAGTGTTAGGTCGTGCTAAGTATAATACTCACTCGTTTTTACATGTGGACAATCAAAAGAGGAAGAAGTTGAACCGTGTGAGGATGCCGATTAAGTCTAGTTTTATGCACAAGTCTATATCATGGACATGCCGTTGTTTTGCTTTGCCATTTTCAAGGATTTTACTATTTTGGTGGTCATATATCGATCATGTTGAATGTAATATAGAACTTTCTTGTAAGACTTATATTGATTATTAATGAATAATCGTAGTATGAGACTCATTCCATTCTGTTATATGTGCCAACTTTGCTATCTCACCATGTTTTATTAAGAATAAAACTAGCTGCAAACTACATGTATGTCAAGATCAGTTTCATCATACATGTAGGACAAAAAGTGATAAATAGATCTATATCGAATACAAACAACATGTATACCTTTAAAAAGAGTTCTGAATAGCAGCGGAAGAGGAAGACTCTAGCGCAACCACAGGCAAAATCGACTGGCAGCAACACGACCTTCTAAGCATCATCTTCAATAGAACTTGCATTCGTTGAATCTTCTTTTCACTAAGTAGCATTTATGAAAAATAAAATGGCAAGCGCGTGAGTACATAGAGTACTCAGTAAGTATGAGAAATAAATGACATGAAGTACTATCAAAGAGGAAAGACTGATAGTGGTTTAAGCACTAAGCATTAAACCTGACCTTAGATTTCATTAGCAACCTACATCTAGGTGAATAATCCCAACCATAACAGAATAATAAATGAAGAACCAATGCCAATATCCATTCCCAATTACTTATTATCATTATTATTCTATTTAGTTAACCTTAATTCTATTTTATTTATATTTTCTTTGTTTGAAAAAATGTGGGTGTGACATTTGCCCTACTTCTTGTCAGCATTAGACTAATATAACTAAATATATAATAGCTAGATGAATATGTTGTTGATTGGATGGATGATTGCATTGTGCCTCTCGGCTAGTATATATTGAGTACAGAAGATTGATACATACGATAATCTATCTATCCTATATGTGATATATACAATAACCTACCTAGCCTATTAAATATACTTCAAATATATATGCGAGTCTATACAGTCTACCAAATACTCTAACATCTCTGTAGCCACAGTGGGAGTACCGCAAATAGTGAGACTGGAGAAGAAGTTGAATGGAGAACCCAACAAACGAACATCCTCCCATAGTTATAGCGTCATAGTGTTACAGATGTTGCGACTGGAGTAGATACCAACGAGTAGCATAAGTGGAAGAAAATTCTTTGTGCCAATCTCAATGCACCCGAGAGCAATGGCGAGTAGTTGTGATCGAGGAAGCTATGCATGAGGTAGCCGTATTCGATAATGTCGAAATCAAGGAAACCACATGTAATGTCGCGGGCCTAGAGAGGTGCCAAGTAGAGGGTGCACAGAGAGGCGCCAAAGTAGAGGGCGCATAGAAATACGCCTTGAAGGAAAATGACACAATCAAGACACCATGAAGAAGGAAGTTGATGTTGAGATCGATGTTGTAGCCATCATTGATGAGACATGCCTCGGGTTTGTCAGACCCGACACTACAGGAAACGCTATCACTTATGTCGGCCAACTATATTTACGTCGGCCGACCGACGTTAATTAAATAACTTACATCGGCCACGAAAAACCGATGTAAGTTAACTAACTTACGTCGGCAGCCGACGTGAGTTTGAAGACCGACAGCAATAAATGTAAACTTACGTCGGCCTGGACAACTAGCCGACGTGAATAAAGATGCCGACGTAAGTAAGGATTAACTTACGTCGGCCAGAAGACTAGCCCACGTAAGTTACATAGGCCGACGTAAGTTAAGTATTTTAACCTATCCCGTGCGCCTTCTCTTTTCCCTTTCTTACCTGCGCACGCCGCTTTGCCAACCCGTCACCGCCACCCCCCGCTCCTGCTCCCGCCGCTGGCCCGCCACGCCCACGCGCCCCCGGCCTCGCCGCCCCCGGTCCGCCGCGCCCCCGGCCTTGCCGCCCCAGTTTCGCCGCGCCCCCGGCCTCGGCCCGTCGTGCCCCCGCTGCCCCGGCCCGCCGCGCCCCCGGCCTCACCGCCCCCGGCCTCGTCGGCCCCGGACCGCCGCGCCCCCGCTGCGCCCCCGACGCCTCCGGCACCGAGGTGAGCTCGGCTTTTTTTGCTTTCATTTTAAAATCCATATGCACAATATGGAATTATTCCTACAAATTATATAGATACACAATAGGGAATCATGCATGGTTTAGAGTTTAGGGATAAAATGTATACACAGTATGGTTACATACCATGTTGTTTCTCCCTGGCAGAAAACTGTCTTGTTGAAGTTTTTTTAAGACCTTTGGTGCACGTTATATTTATTCTGTAGTTCATGGTAGATTGTTCTTCCATGGTTCATGGTGTATCTAAGCATTTGCCTCATGTAAAGACCAAAGCAATGCGAATAATGTTTACTATGCTTATGTTAGAATTAAATCGATAAATTGATGAATTACCATTGATGAATTTTTATGCTTATTTTTTATGCTTATAATTATGGTTAGAATTGAATTGCTTATGTTTAGTTTTAATTTAATTGAATTGAATTGCTTATGTTAGAATTGAGTTGATAAATTGATGAATTACAATAGATAATTGTTATGTTTAGGTTTATTTGAATTGCTTAGTTTTTTGAATTATGGTTACAATTTTAATTTTGATTGCTTGAGTGTTTAAGTACTATATATACATAAATGGGCTTCGGACCAGCTTGACAAGGCCCAACAAGGCCCATTTAGTGGTAAGGTAAAGTATGCGTGTAGACGGGCACGAAGGCGAACGACGACGGTGAGGATCGCAAACACCTGCGCGTGGATGGCGTACCCCAACGAAGTGGTTTCATCTCCGATCTATTTACAACAGCTAACCCTAAAGTCGTCATAAGATAACAGCGGATCCAGACTGGGCATAACGTACGACGAGCTAACACTGAAGTCGTCTTAAGTTAACGGCGGGCTTCAATGGGGCATAACTTACTCTCTAAGACCAACTGGATGTGGAGCGTACTACCCTACTCCACATGGATGTGAAATTGTCATCTAAGACCAACTTTCCTCTCACTCTTTCTCTAGTTCTTTTCTCTCTCTTAAATGACCTCAAAATGAAAATGAGCAACGTAACCTATAGCAATGTATTACCCATTCCGGATCGGCATGTCTCACATGTCATTGGCATGTGAGACGTGCAGGTTCGAAATTGTCCCTTTTCGGACAGCCTCGGAGTGACCGAGGGGGCGTGGATTGTGACGAGACGCGGGTCTGGATTTGGACGAGATTTTGGTGGTGTAACCCTGTTATTCTCTGCTGCACCATTTTTGGGCATGCAGTGGAGAACAGCGGGGTTATGCTGCCAAAATTTCATTCGAATTCAGATCACGCGTCTTGTCATGAGCACACTCCACTCGGTCACTCTTGGGTGGGTTTAGGATCTATCTGCCTAGGTTGTAGGGCCGTGACATAACATAACAATACATTAACGACAATTTCTTTCGCGTTAAACTGCAGAGTCAAACATGGGCGAAGATCGTAGTTGGATGTACACTGGTTGGAAGAGCAGAACTGGTGGTCACTCAATTGAGTGGTACGCCAAGACAGAAGCTTTTGTGGAACGAGCTTTTTCATTATCAAATAGCGATAAGGCGCGATGCCCATGTACGAAATGCCGAAACAGAACATTTTTGGACAAAGTGGAACTTACATTGCACTTGTGTTGAAACAGTTATGTGTCACATTATGAGTTGTCAAACTTCCACAGCGAGACAGCTTCTCAAGCTGTACAAGAAGTGGAAGCGGACAATGATGATGCCACAGAGGTTGATATGATTGATGAGATGTTGGAAGCTATACGACCAGAGCTTACAGAAGATCTTCAAACGGCAGAGGTTAAATAGTTCTTCAAACGTCTCAAAGATTCAGAAGAGGCACTACATGGACACACTAAAATGTCAATCCTCAATTTTGTGACTAGACTTATGGCAATTAAGTCTAAGTTCTTCTTTTCTAACAATTGTTACAACATGCTCATCGATTTGTTCAAAGATGCCCTTCCACAACCCAACAAAGTGCCTAAGGATATGTACAACTCGAAGAAAATTCTTTTCGGTCTCGGTATGAAGCACGAAAAGATTGATGTGTGTCCGGACAACTGCATGCTTTTTTGGAGAGAGCATGCCAATGAGAACAAATGTTTGAAATGTGGTCAACCGAGGTTTGTCGAAGTTGTTAATAATGATGGTAATACTGTGACAACGGAAGTCACACATAAGAAGCTTTGTTACTTACCTGTGACACCAAGGTTGAAGCGGTTGTTCCTTTCAAAAAAAATGGCCAGACACATGAGATGTCACAAAGAAGGTGAGTGTGAGAACAATGGAGTCATGACGCACCCGTCCGACGGTGAGGCATGGAATGCGCCGGACCGGTTCGACCCAGAATTCGCTCGTGAAGCGAGAAATGTTCGCATCAGGTTGGCGACAGATGCGTTCACGCCGTTCAGTACAAACGCCGCACCATACTTCTGTTGGCCCGTATTTGTCATTCCGTACAATCTTCCACCGGCTTTTTGCATGAAGAATGAGTTTATGTTTCTTAGCCTCATTGTACCTGGGCCAGATCATCCTGGGTCACGTCTCAACGTGATGTTGAAACCGTTGATCGAAGAGTTGAAAATGTTGTGGACAGGAGTCAAAGCGTATGACTATTACAAGAAATAGAAATTCAACCTCCGAGCTGCTTATTTGTGGCCCGTTCATGATTTTCCGGCATACGACATGTTTTTTGGGTGGAGCACTCATGGTCGGTTAACGTGTCCGATATGTGCCTCGGATACCGATTGCTTTCGACTTACCCATGGAGGCAAGATACCTTACTTCGATTGTCATAAACGTTGGCTGCCTTCGAATCACTTGTTTAGACAACATAGGAATGTCTTCAGAAAGAACACCGTTGTTACTAAAGGACCACCGAAACGTCTTAACGGGTCAGAAATATCTGATATGTTGGACAAATTGGTGCCAGATGAAAATCGTCCTAGATATTTCGAAGGTTACGGAGACAAACACAATTGGACTCACATATGTAGACTTTGGGAGTTACCGTATGTGAAGTCATTGATTCTAAGGCACAACATTGATGTTATGCATCAAGAGCGTAACATGACCGAATGTATCATAAGCACATGTATGGACATGATAGGCAAAACAAAAGAAAATTTAAAGGCTCGAAAGGATCTTGCCGAGCTTTGAAATGTCAAACTCTTGAGCTCTCCGAAAATGGTGGTAAACCACGCGCTCCTTTCTGTCTTCGACCTAAAGAAAAAAAAAAGAAGTTCTTGAATGGTTGCAAAGGTTGAAATTCCCATATGGTTATGCAGCTAGTCTGAGACAAGCCATGAATGTGAAAATGGGAAAGCTCATTGGGTTGAAGAGTCATGATTATCACATAATCATGGAAAGACTTCTGCCTGTTATGTTTCGAGGCTATTTTGACGATGCAGTGTGGAAGGTGTTAGCCGAGCTTAGCCACTTCTATAGGCAACTCTGTGCTAAAGAAATCACACCAGAGATGATGACTAAATTGGAAAAGGAGGTTCCGGTACTTTTGTGTAAGATGGAAAAAAAATTTCCTCCGGGATTTTTCAATCCAATGCAACATCTCTTAATTCATCTTCCATTTGAAGCGAAAGTGGGCGGTCCCGTGCAATATAGGTGGATGTATCATATTGAAAGATCACTTAGATATCTAAAACCAATGGTTGGTAACAGGGCAAGGGTTGAAGGTTGCATCGCCGAAGCTTTTACTCTTAAGGAAGTAGGATACTTCTCAAGTATTTACTTTGCAGAGGAAAACAATGTTAATACTTCGGTGAGTTCTTCGTGTGTTTCATTTCTTTTTCAATTAATCTTCTTCTACTTAGTGTTTTCATTCTTTTGCAGGTTTGCCATTTTTGATGGAGTTGTCGACTCGAGGTCGACGCGACCTTTGAGAGGCGCTTCATCGTCGCAGGCTTCGTCTGTTGGGACCATGGTCATCTCTCGCAGACCCAGCTGGAGCTCCAGGCCATGAGGGAGACGCTGACGCAAACCCAGGCAGAGCTGGAGAGGACGAGAGCGGAGGCAAGGGAGGAGCAGCAGAGGACGGCCTTAATGATGGCCCAGATGCAAGCAGCGGTGGCGGTAAGTAATTTAAAGTACCGTAGTTAAATTTCACAGCACTTCAATAACATATATCTTCTAATATTTTGCAATGGCAGGCTCTTGCTCGACACAGCGGTCAGGATATCGAGATTCTTATGCTTCTGTCGCAGCAGACACCAGAGCAGGTGATAAACTCTCTTTAATATTGTTGTATCCATTTTAGTATTTTACATAGAGAGATAAGGAGGTAGAACATAGAGGTAGATCTTGATGACTTGTCAGATATTGATTCCTATAGTGCTGAGGAAGTTAATTGTATCTAATCCAGCTTTAGTAGTTTTTGACCATGACAGAAATTATTAGTATATAGTTAATAAGTTGTGATCAGTGCTTCCAGTTAAAAAAGGGCTAGTGGTTCATAAGCTTGACCTGTTATCTAAAGTCTCCAACTCTGATACCTGCTAGTTGCTATTTATATATGCAACATTACTTCTTTTGAAACTACAGCATGCTTCCTTCTTTTGTCACTGATGTTCTTGGACTCTGATGTTATCACTGAGTTGACATTGATGCTTACTAGTGATTATGTTTTTTTTGCAGGGTTCGAAAATGCGCCGAGAAGATCCCGGAGGCAGTGGAGGGGCTAGCGTGTAGCCCGGTGGATGTTTTGTTGTTGTTGATGTTTTGGAACTTAATTTGCAACTGTTTTGTGTTATGTATACTGTTCTGTGTATATGTCTACTTGTATATATATGTTATGTGTTCTCGCCATCGAGCGAGGTAGTCAGTTTCTGTTTTTTAAAAAAAAATCGAAAATATAACTTACGTCGGCTATGGCCTGGCCGACGTAAGTTAGCCCAGTTTAACTTACGTCGGTCAGACCATATCGACGTAAATTAAACCACTTAACTTACGTCGGTTTGGAGCAACCGACGTAAGTTAGAGCACATAACTTACGTCGGCATGTTGTGGCCGATGTAAGTACTCCGGCCCAGCCCGCGGTCCATCCCGGTACGTGACTTACGTCGGCTGCTGCAAACCGACGTAATTAAGGTAACTTACGTCGGTGGCCGACATAAGTTACCTTAATTACGTCCAAACCGCTATGTTGGTCAGTCGCCGACGTAATTAAGAAAAAACCAACATAATTAAGTTACTTACGTCGATTTAGGCCTTAATTACGTCGGCTTTGGCCGACGTAATTGATCGATATTCCTGTAGTGCGAGTACGCATCATGGACAAAGGCACACACTACCATTGCCAATATTGAGCGTACAAAGATGGGAAAAAATAAAGAGAAGAAGGGGAGGTGGAGGAGGAGGGGGACAAAGAAGAGAAGGTGTGGCTAAACTGGCGGCCAATACAGGCAACAATGTGGATAGCATGAAGAAAGTGCAACAACGACGCTCGATCTAAGGGAAGAACCCGATCAACATGACGAAAACCATGCGTGTAGACGATTTGGGGGTCGTCATTGCACAAGAACAATGATGAGGATACAATAAGGGGCCACAATAAATCAAGTCACGCCTCAAAGGATGTGTCTTCGGTCTATGGTGACCATGGGCGATGGCTTTGTGGCCCAAGGAGGTGATATAGTGGCAGCCCGAAGCTTTGAGGTGTGGTACACAACCTGAACATTACCACACGTAGGTCGGTTGATCATACTGGCGGTGCACTATCGAAGGAGAGGCGCACCATGCCGATAAGTGAGCAGTGGATGACTCAATCCTGATTGGTGATGGGGTAAAATAAAAAGACCGCAAGTATGGTGACAGATAAAAAGGTCGACCGTAAATCTAACTACGAGGTTGCTGCCCCTTGTGGAGATCGATGTCTCCCCGGGGGTGACATGATGAGGACAATGGAAACATAGGTCTTTGACCTATAAATCGTGATGCCATGATAGATGTATTGTGTTTCTTTATTGTTTGACATTAAATATGGTTGTTCTTTGGCTTTCGTTAAAGAAGAGAGGGGATGCATCTTCTACTTCTAGCACCGCGGTGTGGCGTTGTACAAGGTGAAGTCGAGCATGCTGCTCCATGCGTAGGTGAAGGTGAATGGAGAGCCCTTGTTGATCGGCCACCCGTTGTGTATGAGGCAGAGCATGCCCTTCCTATCCACCACGCGGATGTTGGCCCTGTCCACGGTCGTGGCGCTCTGCACCCCATCTGGGCAGTAGACTACAACGCCAGACACTGGGCATGAGCACTCATTCACCACCATCACCTTGTACTCCGGCTTCCCGCTGACGGTCCTCCCCGTCGGAGATGTCGAGATCTGCAGATCGTTGTCCTTGCACGCCCCCAAGTCCGGAGATGTGATGCCTGTGCGTGCAAGGCAAAGGAAAGCACAAATCAAGAGCAAGAGAGTTAAAGCTTTGGCCATTACTGCGTTGGTGGTGCCAAATATCTTGTGTCGCCGCTAGCTAGGCTACAACTAGCCAGCTTATATGGACTGACAGCTAAAGGTATGTGATAATATTTTGCGGTTAGAATTGGATGTATAGTGGTTGGATGGATATAATGTTGATTATGATGACTGATTGTATTGTTCGTCTGAGCCAATATATAGAGCAGGGAAGATTGATACATATGGCAATCTATTTATTATATCAATTATACTTGTGATATATATGGTAGTCAATCAAGCCTACTAATTATACTTACCATATATATATGGTAGTTAACTTAACCTATCAAATATACTTGTGATATATATGATAGTCTACCTTACATATTAAATATACTTTAAAGATATATGCTAGTCTATATTATCTGCCAAGTATACTCTAACAAGAGTAACCAAAAATATGTTTGACCAATAGTCTGGATGCGCTTGGACAAATAGAACCAATGTGGACCCATCTTGTAGGACCGAAAGGAGGGGTGAATAATACTCCATCCTTTCTCAATAGATTGCTATCTTTAGTTCATTTTATAAACTGAAGGTGACAATCTTTTGAGAATGAGGGAGTATATACACTACAGGAAACAGGCAAAAGGCCATCGTCCATATAGCTGTCGGTAGCCTCTTAAAATCGACGTACATACATTATACTTGTCGGTAAACAAACGCTCATAGCCGACGCCTCAGATTCGATGTTTTAAGTATTATAAGCGTTGGTCCCGACAACTTTAAATGTTATATGCGTCGGTTTTAGCACCCGACACTTTTAACTCGATATGACTGTCGGTCAGAGAACCAACACTTATAACGCAATATGACCGTCGACAGGGAGGCACCCGGCAGCTTTAAGCACAGGACAGAACAAAAAAAAAACACCGCATTATACAAAAACTGGATTTCTCCAGGATCAATCGAGCCAGCTTCTGCAGGATGGAGCACGGATAAAAACAGACATAAGGAGACATTATACACATCCGAATTTCTTGGTGATAATAAAAACATATCTTGATGATAAGAACAGACATATCTCACACAAAGAACAGACCACATTTCTTAATTATACAAACAGATCAAACAATAATGGATCACAATCCAGTGCTAAATTGATAAAACAAAAACGTATGAGCGGGCGGTGCTTGGCATCCTCGGGTCCTCATCGCCGTACTCTGTGGTGTGGAGGTTGGTGCAGGAGCACCACTCCAGAGACGCTGCCGTTCATGGATCTCGCGGTTGGGGTTGAGTCCTGTCACAGCCCAAATATCAACAGACGGTAAAAATCACTTCGAATTAAAAATTTTAAATAAATCTCGGACGATGAATAATTATCAACCTAAAATGGCACATAGATGTGTATGTGTGTCCAACCAATAACTTAGAATACGACAAATAAATCAAACCGGAATATAATTTTTGAAGAGGTAACTAAGTATCAAAAATATAAGTTTACTCAAATAAGAATTAATATCTATAAATCAAACCCCAATTTCAAACTAAAATTCTATTCAAACGTGTAAACGATTTAGGGAGATTACGGAGACACCCTAAAGAACAACTCAAATCATATAATCTATATATATACTAATAAAATGGGAACTAATAACAAAGTAGAATTTATGCGTAAATATAAACACATGTATGTCAACATTATTATAAACCCAATTCAAAGGCAATTCGGAGACTAAATCAGGTTTCAAATCCAAATGCCAAGCAAACCCAAAATAGTGAACTTATTGAGAGTAGTTTAAAACTAATAAAAAATACCAAAAATCCAAATATTACCCAAGCACGAAAAATACCCTAAATAAGAGGATGTGTGCATAGAATAATTTGGGTGCAATTGAGTTCAAACCAGATTTGAATTTAAAACCAAATATAAAAAATAAATTAGAAAAGGAAGAAAAACCAGATAAAAATATAAAGGGCAGGCAACCCATTTCTCCTAGCCCGACCTGGCCCGTCCGGCCTCTCTCTCCTCCCCTTCATTTTTCCTCCACTCAGATGGCCCACTTTCTCTTCCCCCGGCCTGACTGGCCCAGCAGCGAACTGCCCCCATCTCCCTCCTCACGCCGCTTTCTCCATCTGCCCCGACACTAGCTGCGCACCTCTGGAAAATCCGGTGACACGACGTCGCTCGTCGCACTGCCTGCGCCACTGCGCCCTATACTGCACCGCCTTGGTCACCTCCCGCCTTTCCTGCCTGCCATCATGGCCTCGACAAAACGCACGTGCCAAGGAACTCCAGCGCACCGCCTTTACCTGCACTAAAAGTAGTGCCGACTGCCACCCCGTCGAACTGCCTTTCCCCGCCTATAAAGCACGCCCTTCTCCTCCGTTTGTGCACCGCACGACTCGAAAACCACTCTCGCACGCTTCGGGGCAAGAATCCAGAGCAACCAAGCTCTCCTCTGACTCAATTTCGAAGTTCCCCACCTTCTTCCCCAATTCCGGCAACCTCGCCGTTCTGACACGTCGGAGCCGAGGTAATACAATTAGCCTCCCACATTGCTCCGAAAATCTATAGAACACGTAGAACAATTGTTGTTTTGTCGCTTAGCATACTAAGGAGTAGATCTCAATGGCCCCTCGTCGGCACCGCCGCGCACCATAGTCGCCGACGAGCTAGGATCTCCCCCCTACCCGAGAAAGCATGTCCTATGTGCTTTTATTAGCTCGTAGCACATATAGGTGTACTTCATCGGAACAATATACTACCGGAAGGGCGTTCCCGACGCGCTGCCGCCAAGACTGCCGCCCTTCCTTGTCGTCGGTCATCGTGGGCCTCGCCCCGGCCGATACGGCCACTCCAACACCTTCCGCGCACGCTAGAACATGACCTTGGCCAGTTATCCCATCATTCTAGCAAACGCACGCGAACTTCCCATGAGCTCCACCGCCTCCCTTCGCTGTACGCTGTCGCCGGCCATCATGGACGCTGCTCCGGCCCAACCGAGCTCACCAGAACCTTACCCATACTCTGGAACGCGCCTCTAGCCGACTAGCTCATTGGATTGCAGGGCGCACGTGTAGTTCACAATGCGCCGCCACCGCTCGCCGCCAATGCTCACTGTCGGGCGCCAACGGTGCCGCCCGCATCCGGCCAATGTCTCCAAACAGCCACACGTGCACACTCGCATTGCTGATGCTCAGCCTCGGAGAAGAAATCACGCGCAGAGTCGCACAATGTGCCGCCGTCGCCGCTGTCCCGAACACCGCCGCCTCAAACCGTCGTGCGTCGTCGCCCGCAGCCGTGGGCACCTCCCCGGCCCAGCCGAGCACGCGGCTCGCTTTTGCATGCCCCCGCGCACCTGACGAAGGAGTGGACTAGCTCCGGCCAACCGCTGGCAACTCCCTGCCGCCCGCCACCGCTGTTGCCTCTGGCCGACGCTCCCTGCCACTCCTCTATTTTGTCTGTGCGGTACCCATGTGGCACGCACATGGCCACCACATCAGCTCCACACAGGCGCCACAGCAGAGCCACGCAGGTGCCACATTGGCCACATGCGTGCACCACCCCAGCTCCCTCGCGTAGACCCGGTTCGGTAGACCACTGACCAAGGGAGTCACAAATTAATGGGACCCGCCTGTCAGCAAGGTTAGCGCACAGACACTGTCACGTGGAGCCCACCAGTCAACCTCCCCCGTACATCTTATTTGCTATGCCTACACCAGTTGTGCACGCACTCGGACAAGACCCACCTTACAGCCTATGTTTTCGCGCAGAAACTGCTAGATGTACTAGGCTAATGTACACAGAATCATTTAAACTACATTTCTTAATGTAAAAGAATTCCAGAAAACTCCATAAAAAGGGTGATTAACCCTTAGAATATATTAGAAGCGATTAGTAGCCTAAATAAATTGTGGGATGGTAAAATAATTATGAAAGTCCGAAAAATAAATAATAGTTAAATAGTTAAGAATTAGAGAACATGACATATGCCCACTAAATAAAATAATAGGTCCAATAATCAGCTAAAAACCTCTAGAAATATTGTTTGACATCTAGAATATATTGTAAGTAGTATTTGAATAACATAAATTATGGATGGAGAATTAGTTATCCCTCCCATAGAAAGTCATATTGGCATTCATAATTAGTAAAATGCAATCAAAAGATTCAACTAGTCTCTTCGCAAATGATCTTCTAAATGTTCCCAATAATATATATTAGGACCTTAGAATAGCAGTTAACTAAACTAAAATATAGAATAATGAACTAACCAGTGTCATTAATGAAATGTAGTTAGGGAGCTATTGGATAATAGAAATTGGCATGTAAACTCTAAACAAAATAATATATTCACTAGTAATTCTACAAAATCCTAATACCTATATAATAAAGAAGTTCTAGAATACGTTCCTGACGTTTAAAACATTTTAAGAAAGTAATTGGTTAAGAAATGGCATATATTAATGAGTCATTCACTAGTCGTTATTGAAATATTGAGTTGACTCAAGAATATTAAAACATATTCTTGTTCTCTAAAATAAGTGAGACTTACACTAGTAGAACTTTAGTGAATATACTATTATGAAGATAGAATGATTATAAAAGAAGCTCCATAGAAGTTACGATCAACTCAATGACCACAATGTAAGTAATTTATGACAAAACCTAGTGAGTTTACTTTGAATGTCATAAACCAAGTAAATGACTGGTAGACTGAAAGAAATCATATTAAACCCCAAACTTGGAAGTCTTGACACCTATAACCACATAAAGAGATTATTAAAAACCTATTGTGTAATAAGATTAAGAATTAGACTATCGAACTAAGAAGCTCGATTATAACGTTTAACCTTACAACATTATTTAGCCAAAGAAACAATAATGTTTTCAAATGAGCCAGTGGTAGAATATCGTATTCTCCGATAGGCCTTATAAGAATTTTAGCAACCATGTTACCGAATGATTATTTGTACTTATTGGAGTTTATTTGGATTTCTTAATATTTATCGATGAATCATATTTTCTCCGCATAGCTACATACTTAGTAATCGGAGAGTTCGTGAAAGGATCTCAAGACCGGGATCACAAAGAACTGGAAAAAGACTATGATAAACATCGCAAAGGCAAGCTCTAACTCCTTGATCATATTTCACCTATGTTTTACAATCGCACCTATTGCCTATTTTCATTGCATGACTGTATGTCTATTTTCAAATGTTGCTATGCTATTAACCACCTGAAATGTGGTAGCATGAGCTATGTTGATGACTGAATATTGGTGTTAGCTACTAGCCAACGATAAGCAGTAACACAATAGTAACTCGCTATCAATGGCTTAAAATAAGATATTGCATCAGTTACAATAATAGCAGTGACTATCACAATCCCCTCCTTGACCTTTACAACACAACCCCTTGACAACCTAGCAGCTTCATCACTGCACTATAGCACTGATGTGAGCACCTCCTTGTTAGTATTATGCTTAGGAACCTATGTGATGTTCACATCACGAACCACTACACACTATGTACATGATTGTGAAACGTGTTAAAAGGTGTTTGGTGGTGTGAGTTAGGATATGGGTAGGTGATTAATGAACTATGTGTGTGAAGAGGGAGGGTGGTCGAGGCAGGTATGGTGATGGGATGCCGCAGGCACCCTAAGAGGTTTATCAGTTGCGGCTGCATATTCGATGTAACTCACCGATCGATGTTTAGTGCTTCAGTAATAGTCCGATGACCATGTTTCCAAACTAGCTTTATGCTGAGTACTTCAGTTTAGTTTGATGTTGTGTGTTCCAGACTAGTCCTTCTGCCAAGGACAGATGGAGCTGCCTCACAAATATAAGGACTGGTTCATTTGACCACAACATAGTGATTTCGTACAACCACAGAACCTGTATGGGCGGAACTCACTCTACCTTTCTGGTAACTGCCACAAGAGAAAACCTGGAGAGGCATGGAGGGCACAGTGGACCACGAGATGGCACAGAGACCGAGGGTCATCTGTTGGTTGGCTGGGTAGTGAATGCCCAAATAGCTCCTGCATCGGGTCGAGCTGTGATTGTGGGGTTACTCGGGGAAGATGGGACGAGCGTCATGTCACACTGTGGTGGGCATGGGCTGTGGGTAAAGTGTACAAACTCTGCAGATTCTTAATCTATTTGGATAGTTGTTGTCACAGTCTTGACACACTATGCTCTGGGCTCATTACGATTAGCATTAGTGCATCTCCTTGAAGTGTGTGTGTGGGTGGCTGAGGCTTCCGTGTTTTGGGAAAGTGTTGGCATGCGTGTCAGAGTCATATGGGCCATGGGTCTGAAGACTCATCTAAAAGTGAGGGAACTGGAGAGATGGTCTGAAACTCCCCGTAGGGCCCGCCAACTATAATAATACTGATTCAACTACATCTCCCTCTTATTGCAAAACTCTTTTCAAAGAGAACCTTGCATAAAATGCTTTTCGGCAAAACTAAGTCGTATGACCTCTCCTTGCTACAAGCCCCAATGCATGAAACACCTCCCCTTAAGTAGTGTTAGGGCTTGTGGAGGATCTTATGTACTCACTCTTGCATTATATGTGGTTTATCAGAAGATGAAGAAGCTGAAGCGTGTGAGGTTGACGATTAAGTCTAGTCATACTTCCCAAGTTTGCCTGTTGGGCATGGCGCCGTTCTTCTCCGCTCTTTTTGAGGATTTAGCTATTTTGGTGATCATCTCCGACCACGTCCAATGTAATCTAGATCAAGTTTGTAAGACTTATATTGATTATTAATAAAGAATCTTTGTATGGATCTCGATCTATTCTGTTGTGCGTACCAACTACTGATCCAGGGATTGGTATGAGAAGCACAAGTGGACCCATGGAAGGCGAGTCCTGACAGAGTGGTATCAGAGCCATACTTGGCCGTATGACGAAACCTAAGAGTCCTCCTATACCCTGAACATATATTTTGAAAAGTATAAAACTATTTTTGAAAGATCTTATCTCTCCTCTATTTTCATCGATGGTGTCACCAACCCTCTCAATACACCTTGGTCGTTCAAGAGTGCGATGGATACCAACGCGATGCGCAAGGTTGGAACCATGCAACATCTGCACCAGACGATTCGAGGATGCGATCAGTCAAACAACCTCTTAACCAATTCAAGAGAGTACATAAGGCTAAAGAAAACAATTACTCTACTAAGGCTACTAGAAGATGTATCGGTGGAAGAGCAAGCACGTGCACCTCTACATTCCTCAGTCACATCAATAGAATCCTAGAATGACTGTAGTGTCTATGAGTAGAATGGCTTAGCCTATAGCGACCTAGAGTAAGCCATGAATAGAACGATAAATAGTATAATATATAAGTTTGTAATCTAGTATGTTCAGGTGTGATTCGCTGGTTTTCATTTGGTTCTTCATTGAGTGAAATTGTGTGCTCTAACACAAACACAGATCAATAATCAAAGGAAAGAAGATAATTTGGGTGTTTAATAAAATAAATACATATGTGTTATGTGTATTTATATACCTACACACGTATGCCTATATGTAAATCAAATATAATGCACCAACAAATAACATATTGCTCAACGTTAAAGGATCCACTGCTTTTCCTTCCGGTTAAGATTTCTAAAATAAAAATGCCAAAACTGAAGATATCTGACTTTATAGAATAATGGCCATGCATAGCATACTCCGGTGCTATATATCCGCTGCATCACAAGGAGAAAGTCAAATGGTTAGTAGGTTGAGCGAGGGACTTCTATGCAGTAGACATACTCCCTCCGTTCCAAATTGTTGTTATTACGATAATAACTTTATTCTAATTTTAACTAGAATTGTTGTCATAATGATAAAAATTTTAAAACGAATGAAGCATTTATTTGGGGTGAACTGGGCAAGTACCCTGACTAAAAAAACGATAACTTACTATGTTCCAACGAGACGCATTGTGACCTCCCACGACTGATCCTCTCCGAATAGCCTTGCCAATCCAAAATCAGAAATCTTAGGAGTATGATCAGAGTCTAGTAGGATATTGCTTGCTTTAAGATTACGGTGAGTAATCTTCAACTGAGAATCCTCATGGAGATACTGTAATCCTCCAGCAGTTCCATTTATTTAGTCTTTTTCCCCAATCTAGCTGCTTGCTTTTCCCCGAATCTAGCAGTCAACAAAAAAAACCATGTCATTACTAATTTTAGAATTTTGTAGCGCCTATGGCACTTAATAAAAAATATTGTGTAATAGTACCGAAAATAATGTTGTCAACGCTTCTATTGGGCATGTATTCATACACAAGAAGTTTTTCGTGTTCTTGCAAGCAAACACTAACGAGCCTAACAAGATTCTTGTGTTGAAGCTTGGCAACCAACACAAGCTCATTTTTCAGCTCTTGTATCCCTTGCCCTGAACTCGTGAGAGCCGTATCACAGCTATTTCTTGGCCATCAGTAAGGATGCCCTGCACAAGTGTGTACCTTTAGTTGGTTACATTGAGACCACTTGATTAATGTAAATGCTATGAGTAAGTGACAACCTTATAAACTGCACCAAATCCCCCTTCACCAAGCTTGTTACCCACAGCAAAGTTATCGGTTGCAGCACGTAGTGTTGATATATCGAGAAGAAGTGAATCAAGGCTTTCAAAGTCCCCAGGGTTAGTAGAATCTGTTAGAAAAAATGCATATAGTGACAATTATAAAGTGAGTAATTTTGGTAATATAAATCATCCCTAAAATAGGAAAAAATATATTTTAAAAATCAGGATAATCGAATATAAAAGGACTATTTATCTCTGTTGTAAGTAGGATGATGGTTTTTTGCCACTAGAGATCTATTCACAGTTTTAAATTGCTAAGACAACTTACAAGATGGTGGATGCACTCTTGATGGTCTCCTCCTCCTCAAGAAACAGAGACACACCAGAGTGACTGCTAGAACTGCAGCAACTATTGGTAAATGGTAATGCAATTGCAAGATCAATTCCCGTTTTGTTTCTTGGTCTTCCTGTGAACAGGCGGTCATATGCAGCACATCGTAAAAACTTCATCTAAAGTTCTAAACCACTTCGTACAAATAGGTTTTATGAACCTTCTTTCGCAAAGGTTACTTAGGATTCAAGCACTTGTATAAAACTTCCAAAAATGTTAGGATGTGTTTTATTTGAAGTCGAAGTTGAATTGGATAGGATCATCTATATTTTTCTGTACTGGATCATCCAAGTTGATGTTTGGTTGAATAGATTGGATGATCCAACTTTTTGTTTGATAGGTTGGATGAAACTTGGATGGAATGGATCATCCAAGTTGATAATTTTACAAGATAGTATTTTTATATTAAGTAATATATTACTAGCATATATTAATGTTAATATCATAATAATAATTACTAATCAATAAAAACTATGTTAATTATTCATAATTATGTTACTAAGAAGCACACTTAGACAAGGTGGATGAACTCATCCAGCAAAATTTGTTGGACTACTCCATCCTGCAACTTTAAGGAATATTCCTCAAAGCTGGATGACACTGTCCATCTGACCGTGAAAAAAAAACACTTGACTGGACCATCCAACCCAATACAGCAAACCAAACGCACCCTTTCTGCAGCTAGACCAATACATTATCGTTAGGACAACAGCTTGAGAATATGTTTAAAAACTTCCAAGAATCTATTAGAAAAAAATGCATATAGTTGAGAATATGTTGTCCATGCTAAGTTCCAACAACAAAAATATAAACATGTAAGAAGGTGATCCTGCTCGGTATGGGGTCGTGCCCATACCGAGTCTAACCTCTCTTAACACTCTGACGGGGGGCGGTTAACTAACCAACGGATTGGTGGGCCCCCTCGCACGTCCGAAAGGTTATAAGGGGCTCCCGTATGCCTAACCACCTTAGTGGATCCGATCTCCATGTACGGGAAGTGAGGGGAAGGCTCCCGTCACTCGTTGTCGCCCTCACTGGAACCGACGTCGCCTCTGCTCCGCCTCCTGTCGTCGACACATGGTTCCCTCTACCTCACCATCATCCCCATGGTTGTGGCTCCCTACATAGGTCAAGGTATGTCCCAATCCTCCCCCTGGGGTTACTTACTTGCTAACCTATTTGGAGTTCTAGTTGATTATGCTCTGCCTCGATTGATTGTTGATTAAGCCTATGTTGATCATGATTAGTGCTAAGCTAATATTGATTAGTGACCCGATTAGGTCAGTGCCTAGTAATTAAGGATCATGAACCCTAAGTTCTATCAATGACATTAGAGCTGAACTAGGTCATCCCTAATCGGGTTATTTTGTTTGATTAAGCCATAATCCACAACATTAACAAGGAGGGGATCTTGAATCAAATTAAGAAACATATCGAGGAAAGTTTAAGGGTAAGAAAACCGGACTCACCTTAAGGCTCTGCCACTCCCTCTCCTTCTGAATCCCGACGCCGTTGCACCGGATGAGGGGAGCGGCGCTGCAACAACCCGCGCTCGTCCACACGAGCAGCTACGGGGTAGGGTGCACCTTCGGATCAACATTAATGTCTGTGAAGAAGACGTCGACGTGGGTCTTCATGCGGCGTTGCGTCCACCCGGGCGTGCGCGCCAGCCGAAGCCCCATGGCAACACCACTGATGAACCCCACCGAGGAACCCTAACCCTAATGCTTATGGCCTCAGCGGCACTTCGACTTAAAAGCTGGCCACGAACCATTCTGCGGCGATGAGGTCACCCTCTGGGACCTCACGCACCGGCGAAGGGCTTACAACGGTGTCAGAGATGTCAGCGTTGACCTCTCTCACTCGTGCGCCGACTCGGCTGAGGAGAGAGAGGGAGGGAAGAGGGAAATTAAGCTAGGGTTTCAGCAGGGAGCGGTGGTCAACTTTTGCTCAACCGTCGGATCGAGGATCGACAGAGTAGATCATCTTGTGTTAAGCAGCTCCAACCGATTAGATCCATTCGATTGTAATGGAACGATGCACTCACATCATGGGTGTTGTGCGGACCGTGGCCCATGCGGGATGGCTCTCAGTGGACCAGATGGGATGTCCTTAGCTTTTCCCACAATTTTTGCAATTAAGTATAATGGGCTGGACACACTGATTTAGCCTTGGGCCAGGTCGTGCGCATTGTGGGCCGGCCATCCCTTTTTTCTTTTCCCCTTTGGACCAATCAGTAACACTATGGGCCTCAAGACTTTAAGAGCCGAAGCCCAGTAAGAGTGTGCTGCTGGCTCAGGCTGTGGGCTGAGTTTTTTATGGGCCGCGCGCAGGTCACTTTTCCATCCACCTGAGTATTATGTTGATGGGCCTGGGTCAGAAACTAAGTAAGGGCCTTTCCATTTTTTGATGGGTTTTTTTAAGGATTTATTTTTGGGCCTTTGGGCAGATATTAGTTTTTGGGCCAAATACTAGTCAAGCACAATTTCGTTTTTTGAGTATTTTTTCCAGTTTGGGCTTGAACCTATATTAGTGTACGAGGCATTTTGAGTTTGGTTATTTTTTCAGAGTTTTTGTCTTTTGGGCTAAAATAAATAATGGGCCTCACAAAGTTAATTTAGTGGACAGAAAATTATTAGATATTTTAGTAATACTTTAATGAATAATTTATATTTGTTTTGCTTTAAATTTTCAATAATTTTGATTAATCATCAATTTAAGTATTTTATTGTCTACTTATTTAATTTATTTCCTTTTGCTATGGAATAGTTAGTAATTAAGCATGCTCATTAAGAATTAAGTTAAGCTTCCGTTGTTAATTAATAAATGGTAGATTTATTGAGTAACCAACGCGAAATATAAATTTGCCATATTTAAGATTATTATTATTGTGGGTAACTTTATTAAGTAACCAATGTGAGTGACAAAATTGCCACATGTAAGTTCTATTAAGATGATTTAAGATTATTTAAGTTATGGAAATTTTGTTTAGTAACCAACGCGAAAAATAAAGTTTTCATGTTGTAAGTCATTTTAAGCGTTATATTTTGTTGAGTAACCAGCGCGAAAGGCAAAATATGACATCTTCGCTCTCTGAAGTTCATAAAGAATTTCGTTGAGTAACCAATGTGAAAGGTGAAATTTATTATGTTTTTAGTTTTTGTATTTCGTCAAGTAACCAACGTGAAATACAAAATACATCTTTTATGTTTATTTATGTTCATGCATTTATTTATGTTTATTTACGTTGTATTATGAAGGTTCCTCCGTTTGGACTTCAGTACTGAGATTTTTTTCGCTAGATGATCAACTCAGTAAGAACAACTACAGATCCTAGCGAAAGAAGATGGAAATTGCTTTGACAATCTCCAAAATAGATTTGGCACTGATGAGCCCGCATCCTACTGAGCCTATTCTTCCCGTTATCCATGACGCAAAAACTAAGGAGGTTTTCACCGTCAGGATCAAAGCTTATGATAAGGACTATTTTGAGCCTATTCGTGCCAAGTAGGCATTTTCAAATAAGAAGTTCCTATATGTTATTAAGGGCTCGATGACTGAGGGTGTTCGGGGAGAAATTTCCAAAGGTGGCAATGCTTTTGAGTACCTCCTCAAGATAGAGAGACAATTTAATGACTCATATAAAGCTATGACAAGCTCTCTTGTGAAGAAGTTTGTCACTAAGAAACACAATGGAGGTGATGTGCGTATACACATTCTTAGTATGACGGACATTGTTGCTAAGATTAATATGATGGACATGGTATTAAAAGATGAGTTCCTCATGAATCTTATCTTTGCCTCACTTCCAAAAGAATATTAGTCATTTGTCATTGCTTACAATTCTCAGCTAGAGCAGGGATCTTGAGAAATTGACCGCTATGTGCGTTCAAGAGGAGGAGCATCTTAAGTCCTATCGTGTTAGTGACTCTGTCAACTACTCGAAGGGCAAAGGTAAGGGCCAGAAGGACATCTTTAGTTCTTTTAAGCCACATTTTAAGGTTCACAGCACTCCTCGTAATGATACGAGTTAGAGTAAGTTCTCACAGCAGCATCCTCCCCAAAAGAGTGTGAAAGTGGGAAAAAATCAGTGTCAATTCTATTTGGGTAAAGGACAACGTCAGATGGTCTGCTTGGGCTTTCTCAAATGTTGTTGTAAGACAGGTAAGTTTTTTTATAAGTTAATGAATACTTGTTTTAGATTATTTTTAATCTACTTGTTGGATTGACTCAGGTGCAATCTTGCACATTTTGTAACATGGATTATGTTCGAGGAGGATCCTAAGAAGATGGGAAAGAACTATTGAAGTCACTGATGGTCATGAGACTGAGTTGAAGTCAATTATGATTTCTCATTATTATTTAGATATAATTTTGTCTTAGGCTTCGTTATGTACCCCTCGATGAAGGAAATTTTATTTATGTACTCATATTTGGATAATAAATGTTTATTAAGCGTTATCTTCATATATTACACTTATTATTCATACGTGATTATTTTGTAAGTGATTATCGAATTTCCTTACACAACGAGGGCATAAGAATCGATTCTGAAACATATTTGAAATTATGGCATTATCTTTGAGGTCATATTTCGAAGCAGAGAATTGAACATCAGTTTCCACATTGATTCTCTTTTTCCCATTAGATTTTTCGAATTCACAAGAATGCATTGAACATTTATGAATGACGTTGATATTAGTCTCCATATTTGTTGAATACGTCTATTTTATCCAATCATTCTTCCATTCGAAGAGTTGGATGATTTTTAGTACTAAAGTGGTAAGATCCGATCGTACATGGGAGTTGCTATGATCGGAATACCCTTCCAGCCATATTTCTACAAGAAAGTGGCGTAATGATCTAGCAAGTCTCAACAAAATGGTGTACGATAATTAGTATATTAGGTTATAAGACCTTATTTACTTACGTGCTAAATGAGATTTCTAGTAAGTCAGCATCTAAAACACCATTGTGAATGTGTACAAGACATAAGCCCTACTTGAGTTATTTGTATGTATGAGGTTGTCCCGCTGAGACTATAAAATCCAAATATTGGTAAGCTGGACTATGAAACAATAAGTTGTCATTTACTTACTATTAAGATAAGGATAAGTATTATCGTTTATATCGTCCAAATTGTTATACTGAGTTGTAGTAAGAAATGCCATCTTCAAGGGATGTCATGTTCAGAGGGAGCACGATACAAGAGATTGTACAATCTCTCGCTACTTGCTATTGTTGAATCATCGGTGTCTATGCCTAATAATTCAACACATTGTTGTTAGTCTTTCATCGGTGACAAAAGGTATGACGGGCTCGGTCTTTCGAGTCTACTAAGTTTGCTGTCACCAATGATAAAGAGCGACAATAGCCTCAACATAAAGATAATGCGCACATCATGATATCTATATGAGTAATTAAGTTCAATTGACGATGATCCCACCTCATTTAAAAATTCTATAAGAAGATCTTATCATCTAAATGGAGTAATTCCATATAGGATGAGATGAGGTCTATAAACACCAACAAGATATGAGTTTTAGTAAGAATTTCTAAAGGAGCCAATACAGTAGGCCGTAATAGGTGTACAAGATCAAGCGTGACCCCCAAGGGAAAATTAAGTTTAAGATCAGACTTGTGGTGAAAAGCTTCACTCAACTACGGATTCTTTTAGAGTCATTAAGCTATTAGTAGTGCATTATACCTTAGATTTGCATCGGATTGATGTAAAACGACGTTCCTCAATTGAAATCAGTACGAGAACGTCTGTGTGACATGACTGTAGAGTTTTGTCGTTATGAGTAAGTAGCTCGTGAGATGCCACTTAGTGAAATCCATCTGTGAATTTAAGTAAGCATTAAGAAATGTATCTCAAGAGCAATGATATTATTAGAAAGTTTGGGTTTTTAACATGAATAAGAAGGACATTAACATGTACACCATGTTGCAGATGTAGATGGTACGTTACTTGTGAGTAATAGCACCAATCTACTATGGGAAATTAAGAGATTTGTCCTTCAACTTCATAGTAAAGATCTAGGTGAAGAATCCTACGTGGTAGGAATCATAAATTCACCAAGATTATAGTAAAGTGGTATTAGTTTTATATTATAAAGCGTACATAGCATACTAGAGCAGTACGACATGTATGCAAGTAAAACTTCATCTGCTTAGACAGTCAAGGATGGCAAGTTTTGAGAATTTAGTGTTTTGGGAACCAATAAAAGGTCGACCATAGAAGTTCGGTTCCATACTCTTTTGTTGTTGGAAGTTTAACATATGCTCAATTAAGTATTTATCTTTACTTGATTTTCGTAACCGGGATATTTGGCAGATGTTGGGCCTAACTAGTGGTTGAAGACAGGAAGGCATTTTTAAGAAATCATCTAAGAATGTGCGATGCACATAAGGCCTCATGTTAACATGGTGTAAGAAAAACTCACTCGAGGTAGTAAGCTACTCAGTTTGTGTTTACACGGGTTGTGTGGATTCTAAGAATTCCACGTCAATTTACAAATCCTCCCTCGCGAATGGAGCTATCTTGTGGATCAACTACAAACAAATCGTCACAGCATCATCCACAATGTGTGTCGAGTTTTGTTACATGTTACGAGGCCACCGAGCAGGCAATATGTTCTTACCCGGTTTTAGGAGTGGTCGGCAGCACGAACTACTTAAGTAATATTGTGAAAATTAGGTTGTAGTATCATACTCTCACAATAAAAAATCGAGTAAAACTATCAAATACATCGACATTAAGTTTACTGTTGTGAAAGTTAAAGTTTAGGATCACACCATCAGTATTGAGCATATAAGAATCAAGCAAGTGCTTGTGGTACCTCCAACAAAAGGCTTTACACCCAATGTGCTCAGTGAAAACATAGCTTGTATGGGTTTAAGGCAAAGCTTGTGAACTATCCTGGATACTAAGGGGTCAACTGAGTGTAAGGTTATTTTTAAATATAAGACATGTAGTGGTTGTCGAGTCAAACAGTGCGTAAATGGTTGTTTTGATGCGTCGTACTCTATATGTCAAAGCACGGGTAAATAGACACTAAGTTAAATAAATTAAGTAAGTAAGTTGGTAATCCTTAGTTTTCGTGATCAAGGGGAAGAATGTTAGAAGGTGATCACGCTCGGTATGGGTCGTGCCCTATCACACCTGGTGCTAAAAAGGCGATCGGATGCTTTCCACATGTATGCCAGAATCAGTTGAACTCATACATGTGTAGAAGAAAGTGAAATACCATTAAATATTGCAATGTTCGAGTACATCAAATGATTACATAAATGACCATCCAGGTCTAAAGAAAAGTACATAAGCAGTAGAAAACAAATAAAAGGGCTCACAAGCATAGGCGTTGCATAGGGGATACGCCAGCCTATAACATCTCGTCTGGGTCTCCGTAGAAGTCTTGGTTCTCCACTTCTTCGTCCTCATTGACTGGTGGAAAAATATGCAACTAACAAGTTTGAGTACCAACGATACTCGCAAGTGGGGAAATTTATGACATGTGGTTCATAACAAGGAAGGAAAATAGTGGTAAAAGCACTATAGCAGTTACAACCTAATTTTAATGTTGTTAAGCACCTACATCTAGGTGAATACCAACCATAAACCTCAAAGTGGCCATGTAATGCCCAAACAAAAACATCAACCCATTTAACCATGTGTGCTAATTATGAACTTGGTCCCAAGCCGCTCGTGTCCGTGAGCACGCCTGTCTAGACAATTTGACAAAACTCTACAGAGTGTGTATCCTTTACCCACAAGTCATGATTTTATCTCATGTTGCCAGGTGCGCTAAATAAACCTCCCTATTGCCCGTGGTAGCTAACCACATTACACACTTCCGTAGGTGTGTGGCCAAGAGATCACTACGAGGTCTTTTCGATGGTTCTACCGACTTGCAATTGGTACTCTGAGGTTTCACCGCTCTGGCACCTGGAGTCTATTTCCCCTCCGCCTGGAGAAGCCCCCTCTTGAGCCATGCGGATCCCAAGGTAGTATTATGAACCAATTCCCCTTTGTTCGATTACCAACGCTACATCGGAAGAGACCAAACTACTAAACCAAGTTGTCCCATATACAACCCTGTGGCGATACTGTACGGCTTAGCAACTTCCTCCATAAACCTGTCCTTAGAATCCAATGGGTGTCAAACCCCAAACCAATGTCTTGTGCACGCATGCACCAAACCATTCAACACCTCCTATCGGATTCATATCAACTACTACCATTATTACCAACAGCTCATATTTCTTAGTAGATGAAATATAACCTGAAGATAAATTGATTCATATTCAATTAAGCATATCTAAGCGTGAACTAATGATAATTATCCACCCAAACCATGGTGACAAGGAATATTGCGGAAAAAGTATGGAAAACATAACATAGGATTCAATTTTAATTTAGCATGCATCTCACTAAAACATAACAAAAAGGGTGCAAGATGATCAAGAAACTTACCTCCAGAGTAAGTTTGGTGATCGATAGGAAACTGGTGCTCTTGGAGATTGGAAGTCGGTTCTAGCCCCGACTTAAGATTCGATGATGCACATAAAATGATAACATACAATAAGAATAATCAAAAAATGCATACAATAGAATTAACTAAACATGAAATCCTACGCATTTATGATTTTATGTTTAATTTAAATCATAGGCATAAATTATGTATTTGAGAATTTGAAGTTAAATGATATAATTGGAATAAAACATATTTTTAGCAATTTTATGCAATTTTTATATTTATTTGAAACAAATTATTATTTTATAGAAATTTTTCTTCTTAAAAAATATGCTTAAAATAGATTTCCAACATAAATATGCATTTTAAAATTTGTACACCATTTTTTAGTATTTATTTCTATGTGTAAATTAATTTCTAAGGATTAAATACACTTTTAAAGCATTTTATACTTAAATTAGAAATTTAATTAACTTATTAAAAATAACAAAGAACTGAATTTTAATTAAAAATATTTATAGGGTTGTTTTTATAGTATTTTATAGAAATTAGGGACTTTTATTTAATTTCTGAATTCTTCAGGGGCTTTTTTGCAAAAACAGATTTATTCCGGAGGCTATAAATCATTTTTCTAAAGTCAAGTGGTTATTTTATAATTTTCAGTATTTCATTTGCTATTTTCTAATATTCCAGGGCTTCCTATCGAATTTTACTTTATTATCCAGTTATTTACTAAATTCTAGAAAGGTTAAGGTTTATTTTGTAAAAATCTGGACCAATTTGTAATTAGTTTAAATGGCCAAGGAGTTCTCTGTAAATCTACCAATGGTTATGGGGCTTTGAATATGGGTCGTGGGATCTCGAGCGTGGGGTCCAGATTTAAAATAACGAAGGGGTAAGATATGTTTTAATCTCGGCCGCACAAATGGAATGGACGACGACTGAGCGACCACATCACCCGGGGCGGCCCGAGGCGGCGTTCTCGCTGGTGGCGGCCGAAACGCGAGACTAGCAAGCAAACGGGGCACTTCTAGGGCGGAAAAGAAAGAGGAGGGCGAGGGGATCTCACCGAGAGGTGTCGCGAGTCAAAAAATGGGACGAAGACCAGTCGGTGACGATGAACGGCGGTGGGCCCCGGTGGCGCCCGACGAAGTTGGCGATGCAATGGCGTTTCCCCCGGGATTCGATGTCCGGCGAGCTCCTGAGGACATGGCGAACGCGTTAGATAAGGTTTTGTGGCTAGAAACTGGATGAATCGATGATAACGTGGACGCCATTACTGAGCTCGTCAGCGGCTACGGTTTAGGGCGTCGGGGTGACGAAATCAGAGGGGAATCGGCCGGATTTTATAGGGGTTCAGAGGATAAACGCTTTGGGCCATCATTGGCCACTTCCGCGGACTAGATTGGGTAGAAACAACCGGCATTGAAGATGGGGAAATGGAGTGGCGCGTGTGCGCAGGCGTTACGACGCGGCTTGGTGGGGAAGATGGCCCTGACGGGCGGGACTTGGTTGGCAACGAGGGGGAGAGAGAGAGGTGCGAAGCGGGCTGACGCTGAGTGGAGGAGGGAATTGGGTCGGGGAAGAGATGGGCGGCCCGGGTAAGTTTTTCCTTTTTCTTTTTCTTTTCTTTTTCTTTTCTCTTTTGTTTTTCTTTCATTTTATGATTTGAATTTTAAAACAAAATTTCTAACAAATTTAAATTTTCAAAAATTTTACACACACAAGACATATGATGCAATTGCCTTATATGGATTTTATACCAAAAGAAATTATTTCAAATCTCTTGTAAAAATTCATTTTACATTTCTTCTTTTTTTTTCTTCAAAAATTGGGTGTTACAATTCTACTCCCCCTAAAAAGGAATCTCGCCCTGGAGATTCGGACAGCGTAAGAGAAAAGATTTGGAAACTTGGCCTTGAGGTCTTCTTCTCTTTCCCACGTTGCCTCTTCTTCTGAATGTTGTTTCCAATGGACTTTGCACATACGAGTAACCTTATTTCTCGTAACTCATTCTCATGTCTCGAGAATATTAATAGGTTGTTCTGTATAAGTCAGGTCCTCTTGCACATCTACTGATTCCAATGGCAACTGAGGACTCAGGCACTCTCAAGCATTTCTTCAATAGCGACACATGAAACATGTCATGTACATCTGATAAGTGAGATGGTAACTCGAGCCGATATGCTACTTCTCCTCTTTTATCCAACACCTTGAAAGGACCAATATAACGAGGTGATAATTTGCCCTTCACCTTGAATCGTCTTAATCCTCTCACAGGTGACACCTTGAGATACACAAAATCACAAATCTCGAATGATAGATCATGTCGTCGAGTATTTGCATAACTCTTCTGCCTTGATTGACCCGTCTTTAAATTCTTCCAAATTTCTTGCACTTGTCTCTCAGCTTCCCTCAATACTTCAGGCCCAAATACTTGGCTCTCTCCAGTTTGATTCCAGAACAATAGTGTTCTGCACTTTCGTCCATATAATGATTCAAAAGGAGACATCTTCAAACTAGCTTGGTAACTATTGTTATAGGAAAACTCGACGTAAGGTAGAATCTTATCCCAACTTCTGCTATTTTTCAAAGCACATGCTCTCAACATGTCTTCAAGAATTTGATTAGTGCGTTCTGTTTGGCCGTCGATCTGCGCATGATAGGTTGAACTAAAATTCAGACGAGTATCCATTGACTCATGCAGCTTCTGCCAAAATCGAGAAGTGAACTGAGTACTTCTATCTGATATTATATTCTTTGGAACTCCATGCAAACATACAATTCTTGACATATATAGTTCTGGCAATCTTGAACCAGTATAACTTTCTTTAACTGGAATAAACTGAGCCACTTTAGTCAAGCGGTCCACTATAACCCATATGGAGTCGTATCCTGACTGGGTTCTTGGCAACCCCACAATAAAGTCCATACTTATTTCTTCCCATTTCCATTCTGGGATTTTAATTAGTTGAAGTAACCCTGCTAGTCTTTGATGTTCTGCTTTGACCTTCTGACATGTGTCACACACGACTACATACTCCACCACATCACGTTTCATTTCATGCCACCAATATCGATCCTTAAGATCTTGATACATCTTTGTGCTTCTTGGATGTATAGAATACGACGAGTTGTGGGCTTCTCTCAGTATCAACTCTCAAATCTCCTTGATGTCACGCACACATATTCTTTTCCCTAGCCTTAGTGTTCCATGTTCATCTTCTTTAAAGTTTAGAGCTTTTCCTTCTTTCATTTGATTTTTTATCTCTTGGATTTTCTGATCATGCTTTTGCCCTTCTCAAATATCCTTCTCCAAGGTAGACTCAACTTTCATGGACACCACCTTAGTTCTAGTCATGATACTAAGATTTAACTTCGCGAACTCCTCACAAAGCCGTGGTTGCTGACCTTGTAATGTCAAGATGTTGCATTGTTCTCACCTACTCAACGCATCCGCGACCACATAAGCTTTTCTAGGATGATAATTTATTCCAACATCAAAATCATTGATAAGTTCCAACCATCTACGTTGTCTGAGGTTTAAATCTGGTTGAGTGAAAATATACTTTAGACTCTTGTGGTCTGTATAGATTTCAGTTGTCTTCTCTATTAGATAATGTATCCATAGCTTCAACGCATGAACCACGGCTGCTAACTCCAAACCATGAGTAGGGTAATTTCTTTCATGCTTTCTGAATTGGCATGAAGCATAAGACACTACATGTCTCTCTTGTATCAATACACATCCTGCCCTTGTCCGGATACATCACAATAAACTGCAATCTCTTTCTGCATATCTGGCATAACCAACACTGGAGCAGTGGTCAACCTTCTCTTTGGCTCAGTGAAACTGGCTTCACATTCTGGTGTCCACTTGAAAATAGCTCCCTTCTCAAGTAACTTGGTTAATGAACGAGATATTTTTGAGAATCCTTCAATAAACCGAACATAATAGCCAGCCATCCCCAAGAAACTCCTGATTTCCCCAACATTTTCTAGAGTTTTCCAATTCAAAATAGTTTTCACTTTGCTAGGGTCTACTGCTATTCCTCCTTGTGATATACCGTGTCCATAAAACGACACCTCCTTCAACCAGAACTCGCATTTACTAATCTTTGCATATAGTTAATGTCCATGAAGCTTCTGCAAAGCCATTCTTAGGTGTTCCTCCTGTTCCTCTTCACTTTTAGAGAATTTCAAAATATTATCAATGAACACCACTACAAACTTGTCCAAATATTCCATAAACACCTTATTCATAAGGTACATGAAATAAGCAGGGGCATTGGTTAGTTCGAAGGACATGACTGTATACTCATATAGTCCATATCTTGAGATAAATGTCGTCTTGGGTATGTCTGAGGGTCGTATCTTCAATTGGTGATATCCCGAACGCAGATTAATCTTTAAGAACACACAAGCGCCTCTCAACTGGTCAAACAAATCCTCAATTCTTGGTAGAGGACATTTGTTCTTGATGGTTACTGAGTTGAGAGCAAGATAATCCACCCACAACCTCTGAGTGCCATCCTTCTTGGGCACAAATATCACAGGAGCTCCCCAGGGTGAGGAACTAGGACGGATGTATCCTTTTTCTAACAGCTCATTGATATGATTCTTCAATTCTACCAACTGTTTGGCATCCATTCTATATGGTCACTTATATATTGGAGCTGTTCCAGGTACTAATTCAATGACGAATTCAATTTCTCAATCAGGGGGCACACCTGGTAGTTCCTCACGAAACACATCCGAAAAGTCACAAACAACTTTAATCTCCTCTACTCCCTCAACTTGATTGAGTCGTATCTTTTGAACTGATGCCTCATCAGGACGAAACTCAACCTTTGCGCCATCTGTGTGAGTTAAGCACACCGTTCTGGTACACAGTGGATCACCCCTTTGTACTTGGTCAACCAGTCCATTCCCAAAATAATCTCTATCCCTTGCGATTCCAGCACGATAAGATTTGCTAAGAAAGCTACCCCCCTAATGCTCATGCTCACATTAGGGCATACTTGCCTTATTAACATCTCTCCTCCGAGAGAGTTGACTACTAATACTTGAGTCATTAGTGTAACAGTCATACCATGTCTTCTTATGAATTCTTTGGCTATAAATGAGTGTGTAGCACCAGAGTCAAATAACACTATAGAAGGGTGAGAATTAGCAGAGAACGTACCAATCACCACATCAGACGCGTCTTGAGCTTCCTCCAAAACAACATGGTTGACCCGTCCCTTGGATGGATTTTGCAGCGAGGGCTTCTTCGGACAATGGTTGGAATAGTGACTTGTCACCACAGATATAACAGGCTCCTCGAGTGCTGGTGTCTTGTTTTTTTGTTGATTTTGCTACGACTACCCAATTGGACGAGGAGTTGAAAACATTTGGCGTTGTTGCTGCATTTGTGGATGTTGGGGCTGCATTTGCTGGTACTATTGACGAGCATACGGTGCTTGAGGCCTTAATGTAGAGTTGTTGGAGTATCGCTGCCCTTGGTTAGTTCCCATGGGACGACTCATGTCCCGACTGTTGGGGGTTAAAGCGAGGGCGGTTGTTGCTCGAGGATTGTCCCAGCATCATCATTCGATTACGATATTCTCCTTCACACTCCTCTTTCTTTCCACGGTGAAAGCCTTATCCACCAAATGCTGAAAACTAGCATAGTCACTATAGGACATCATCAACTATATCTCATTGTCCAACCCCTCCTTGAAACAAAATTGCTTATTTGCATCAGTATGTACGTCTCCAGGGGCGTACCAGGACAACTATGTAAACTTATTCAAATATCCCCTTACGTTCATGTTCCCTTGCTTCAGTGCTTGGAACTCCAGACGCTTTGCTTGAATTTCTCCTTCGAGTACATAATGATTGCGGAAATTTTCTCAGAATTCCTCCCATGTTATATTTTATGGATTAGCATGGGTCGCTGTGAAAGCAGTCTACCAATCAGTTGCTGGTCCATTGAGTTGGTGTGACGCCAGTAGTACCCTTTCTCTTCCCTCACATTGGACAATCCTTAGTTTATCCTCAATTGTCTTGATCCAATCATCTGCATCTATAGGCTCCACTGCGTTTGAAAAGCGTGGAGGCTGAGTATTCATAATGTCCCTCAAGCAAGATCTTGGAGGTGGTGGTGGTGGTGCTTGTTGAGCTTGCTGCATGTTGTTCACGATCTGGGTTAGATTTTGCATCATTTGCACTTGCATTGCCATCATTTGTTGCATTTGGTTTGCTGCTAGTGCTCCACGGGCACCCCTTCCATTCCACTGTGGTAGTGGAAAACCTTCCTCATTTTGATTGTTGAGTGGTGCACCATGACCATGTCCTCTTCATCTGCCTGCCATCTGAGGTTGGGGTGTTGTTTTAGAACAAGAAGGCAAGAGAGTAACTATTCTATACAATTTCCCACTATATGCACAAATGAAAAATATAAGGACTGAAAATTATTTTATTAAAGCACATCCAAACATGAGTAAACAAGTTCTCAAAGCAAGTCATACAACTCAAGAATGCATAGACACGTCACTACTCGCTCTTATTACAGTAGCTGGATAAATGCCTAATCTTGAGTCGTATGGATAAGTCGAGGTCTACTCTCGCTCCTCAGGATCCTCCTTCTCAGGGTCCTCACCTGGATCTTTATCTGGATCATCACTGTCATCATCATGGTTGCTGCCGAAGGACTCGTTGCTGTGTGGTGGAGAGTTGGCGAGCGACTGTGGCACAGAAGGCTCCTCAGAAGGTGGCTCCTCATCTGAAGTCTCGTCCAGTGAAGGTGAATCATCTCTGCCGACACGGCGGTCCGAGGAGTACGGGATCCATGTCGATGTGTCAGAAGCATAGCTGTCTGGGTCATCGTCAGTGATCCGACGATATTTCCTGACCATCTTCTCGTAGTGCGCAGTGAGGTCACAAACATCTTGTATTTCCTGATGTGCCTTATGAAGTCGGACACTGAGATGCTCCACATCATCCACCGCCCGTTGAGATTGTGGAAGGTCCAGGGGTCCCTTCACATGCCTGGTGACGAAGTTGGTGGTACCACTTGCACACTGAGGTGTGAATGCATGCACTGTGTTCCCCAGCTAGAACCAATAGGAGTGGCTCCAGAAAGTGATTCCTTCCCAGGTAGCATCTTGCTCCGCGTGTCGCCGGGAGCTCCTCCAAGCAGGTGTACGGTGAATCTTGAGTAGCTCGTCTCCGTAGTATATGAAGAGCTTGCAATACCACTCCATTCTGTAAGGACGCTGCACCCCCACAGAGTGATACGAGAGTGAAGGCCTCTCGTGCCTGTAGCCAGCAGCACGGAGCATAGCTCAGAGTTGAAGTCGAAGTCGTCCTGCGACCCTTCCATCAGTGCAAGTTACCACTGCGCGACGAGGATCGTTGAATGGGGAGCAGCGGGCAGCAATTCTATGACGAGGAACATATCACCCAGTGGAGATTCGTGCGACTCTCCTATAGTTGCCTATCTATAATTTTGAAACGGGAGAGTGTCAGTAATAAAACAAATTAATGAGTAAATAAAATAAGTAACAAGGTAGAGAATACAAAGAAATTTTCACAATTCACTATCTTTAAAAATAGTGAGGTCCTTAGTCGTCCTTTTCTATCTACGCTTGCGTCCTACGGGCAACACGGCTCTGATACCACTTTGTCACACCTGGTGTTAAAAAGGCGACCAGATGCTTTCCACATGTATGCCAGGATCAGATGAACTCATAAATGTGTAGAAGAAAGTGAAATACCATTAAATATTGCCATGTTCGAGTACATCAAATTATTACATAAATGACCATCCAGGTCTAAAGAAAAGTACATAAGCAGCGGAAAATAAATAAAAAGTCTCCCAAGCACAGGCGTTGTACGGGGCATACGCCAGCCTAGAACATCTCGTTTGGGTCTCCATAGAAGTCCTGGTTCTCCACTTTTTCGTCCTCATTGACTGGTGGAAAAATATGCAACTAACAAGTTTGAGTACCAATAGTACTTGCAAGTGGGGAAGTTTCTGACATGTGGTTCATAACAAGGAAGGCAAACAGTGGTAAAAGCACTATAGCAGTTACAACCTACTCTTAATGTTGTTAAGCACCTACATCTAGGTGAATCCCAACCATAAACCTCAAAGTTACCATGTAATTCCCAAACCAAACCATCAACCCATTTAACCATGTGTGCTAATTATGAACTTGGTCCCAAGCCGCTAGTGTCCGTGAGCACGGCTGTCTAGACAGTTTGACAAAACTCTGCAGAGTGTGTGTCCTTTACCCACAGTTCGTGATTTCATCCCCTGTTGCCAGGGGGACTAAATAAACCTCCCTGTTGCTCGTGGTAGCTAACCACATTACACACTTCCATAGTTGTGTGGCAAGAAGATGACCACGAGGTCTTTCCGATGGTTCTCCCAACTTGCAATTGGTACTATGAGGTTTCACCGCTCCGACACCTGGAGTCTATTTTCCCTCCGTTAGGAGAATCCCTCTCTTGAGCCATGCGGATTCCAAGGCAGTATTCTGAACCAATTCCCCTCTCGTTCGATTACCAACGCTACATCAAAAGAGATCAAATTACTAAACCAAGTTTTCCCATATACAACCTTGTGGCGATACTGTATGGCTTAGCAACTTCCTCTATAAACCAGTCCTTAGAATCCAATAGGTGTCAAACCCCAAACCAATGTCTTGTGCACGCATGCACCAAACCATTCAACAACTCCTATCTGATTCCTATCAACTACTACCATTATTGCCAACAGCTCATATTTCTTAGTAGATCAAATATAACATGAAGATAAATTGATTAATATTCAATTAAGCATAGCTAAGAGTGAACTAATGATAATAATCCACCCAAATCATGGCAACAAGGAATATTGCGGAAAATCTAGGGAAAACATAACATATGATTCAATTTTAATTTAGCATGCATCTAACTAAAACTTAACAAAAAGGATGCAAGATGGTCAAAGAACTTGCCTCCAGAGTAAGCTTGGTGATCGACGGGAAACTGATGCTCTTGTAGATTGAAAGTCGGTTCTGGCCGCGACTCTAGATTCGATGATGCACATAAAATGACAACATACAATAAAAACAATCACAAAATGCATACAATACAATTAAATTAACATGAAATCCTACGCATTTATGATTTTATGGTTAATTTAAATCATAGGCATAAATTATGTATTTGAGAATTTGAAGTTAAATGAGATAATTGGAATAAAACATATTTTTAGCAATTTTATGAAAATTTTATATTTATTTGAAACCTATTATTATTTTCCAAAAAGTTTTCTTCTTCAAAAATATGCTTAAAATAGATTTCCAACATAAAATATGCATTTTACAATTTTTACACCATTTTTAGTATTTATTTCTATGTGTAAACTAATTTCTACGGATTAAATGCACTTTTAAAGCATTTTATACATAAATCAGAAATTTAATTAATTTATTAAAAATAACACAGAACTGAATTTTAATTAAAATATTTATAGGGTTGTTTTTATTGTATTTTATAGAAATTAGGGACTTTTATTTAATTTCTGATATTTTCAAGGGCTTTTCTACAAAAATGGATTTAATCCAGAGGCTATAAATCATTTTTATAAAGTCCAGGGGTTATTTTATAATTTTCCAGTATTTAATTTGCTATTTTCTAATATTCCAGTGGCTTCCTATCAAATTTTACTTTATTATCCTGTTATTTACTAAATTCCAAAAAGGTTAAGGTATATTTTGTAAAAATCTGGACCAATCTGTAATTAGTTTAAAATGTCCAATCTGTAAATCTACCAACGGTGTTGCTTTTAATATGAGCCGTGGGATCTCGAGCGTGGGGTCCAGATTTAAAATAACGAATGGGTAAGTTATGTTTTAATCTCGGCCGCACAAACGGAATGGACAGCGGCCGAGCGGCCACTTCACCCCGGGTGGCCTGAGGCAGCGGCGCGCGGCGGCGCGGAGCACCCGCGACGGCGTTCTCACCAGCGGCGGTCAAAACGCGAGACTAGCAAGCAAAGGGGCACTTCTAGGCGGAAAAGAAAGAGGGGGGGGGGGGGCGAGGGGATCTCACCGAGAGGTGTTGCGGGGCCAGAAATGGGACGGAGACCAGTCGGCGACGATGAATGGCGGAGGGTCTCGGCGGTGCCAGACGAAGTTGGCGACACAACGATGTTTCCCCCAGGATTCGATGTCCGGCGAGCTCCTGAGGACATGGCGAACGCGTTGGACAAGGTTTTATGACTAGAACTTGATGAATTGGTGGGAACGTGGACGCCATTACCGAGCTCGTTGGTGGCTAGGGTTTAGGTCGTCGGGTGACAAAATCAGAGGGGAATCGGCCAAGTTTTATAGGGTTCGGAGGAGAAACGCTTGGCGCCATCATTGGCCACTTCCCCGGACTTGATTGAGTAGAAACGGCCAGCCTTGAAGATGGGGAAATGGGGCGGCGCGTGTGCGCGGGCGTTACGGCACGGCTCGGTGGGGAAGACGACCCTGACGGGCGGGACCCAGTTGGTAGCGAGGGGGGAGAGAGAGAGGCGCAGAGCGGGCTGGCGCTGAGTGGAGGAGGGAATTGGGTCGGGAAAGAGATGGGCGGCCCATGCAAGTTTTTCCTGTTTCTTTTTTTTCTTTTTCTTTCTCTTTTGTTTTTCTTTCATTTTATGATTTGAATTTTAAAAATAAATTTCTAACGAATTTAAATTTTCAAAAATTTTACACACACAAGACATATGATGCAATTGCCTTATATGAATTTTATACCAAATGAAATTATTTTAAATCTCTTGTAAAAATTCATTTTACATTCTTATTTTTTTATTCAAAAATTGGGTGTTGCATGCCCATACCGAGTCTAACCTCTCCTCACGCCTTGATCGGGGGCGATTAACCAACCAACGGGTCTGTGGGCCCCCTCTCACGTCCGTACAATTATAAGGGGCTCTCGTATGCCTAACCACCTTATTGGATCCGATCTTCACACACGGGAAGTGAGGGGAAGGCTCCCGCCACTCGCCGTCGCCCTCACTGGAACAGACATCGCCTCTGCTTCGCCTCCCATCGTTAACACCACGGTTTCCTCTGCCTCACTATCATCCCGATGGTTGCGGCTCCCGACATAGGCCAAGGTATGTCCCAATCCTCCCTCTCAGATCACTTACTTGCTAATCTATTCGGAGTTCTAGTTGATTATGCTCTGCCTCAATTGATTATTGATTAAGCCTATGTTGATCATGATTAGTGCTAAGCTAATATTGATTAGTGGCCTGATTAGGTCAGTGCTTAGTAATTAAGGACCATGAACCTAAGTTCTATCAAAAGACACTCCCTCCTTTCTCAAATTGTTAGCGTTAGGATGACAACTTTAGTTAATTTTTAACTATAATTATTTTTCATATCACAATAATTTAAAACATAGGGAGTATATCTTTATCACACAATTTCAACATCTGTATCCTTTTTCTGAATTAGCAAGTCTTAGAGGAAATCATGCCATTCATGCCGATTGGAAATGGAACTGATCACATTGCTTTAAAGACTAGTTTTTTCTGGCTTTACCATGATTATAAAAACCGAAAAACACAAGCATACCTGCTTTGTACTTCCTTCTACGTATATTAACGTTCAATAAGGCTGATAGATGCTTAAGTACGTCTCTATGGAACTAATCAATTAAATAATCTTTCTGCCTATTATGGAAAAATAACTTCCTGCCTACGCGACCTCCTATTTCTAGTCAAAGTAGTAAATGATAGCGACCGGAGTCCAGAGATGTCAATATCAACAAAGAAAACCGGTGTACACGGTTAGGCGACCTGTACCAAAAGCTGTTGACCCCAATTCCCCAAATTCCTAGAGGGTATGTACAGCACTAAAATTATGCAACTCGTAGAGCATGATTAGAACTCAATTCATGTTTTGGCAACATCTACTATGCAATCTGAGTTTTTGTGCAATCATGCAATCATCCATCCTCATCCATTAGATGTTCATCTTAGGGTGGTTGTATTTTTTCATTTAACCCCTTCCACTTGGGGTTCTCACAAAGAGGAAGTTATCTGAAAAAAGATAACCACCATAAGATGAACATCTAATGAATGAGGATGAATGATTGCAAGATTGCACAAAAACTCAGATTGCATATTAGTTGTTGCCTCATGTTTTTTGTTGTGTTTTTGAGACACGAATCTAACTGGAATGGAATTATGTAATTCCTAGAGCACGAATAGACCTCAACTCATGCTTTTTTGTTGTGTGTTTGAGAAACAAATCTGACTGGAAGGGAACATATGTATAACCAGCGGTATACAAATTCCCCGGAGGGAAACAAATTCCTACTTTGTGTCTGGTATCTCACCTTGTGAGGCAGCCGGCATCGTCGCCTTAACCAGCGGAGGAGCCGGTGCGGGCAGCCGCAGCGACGGACTGTCGGAGAAGAAAGAATACACCTCGTACCTGAAATTGCAAATTTGCACCCTACCCCGATGATCCTCCCGCCATGACGCCCGCTGAGGTACCGCGGCATCATCCCAAGTGCATCCCCAAGGCAGCTCCGGCAGTTGGCCGGCGACAGGTCCGGCGTGCACTGCGTGTGCCCGTAGACGTTCGGGTTGCTGCTGTCGAAGCCCTTTACCCCCGTGGCGAACCTCCTGGTCGAGTTCACCGCCGCGTAATCGGTGGTGGCGTTGAGGAGCGCGGCGACGGCGGCGTCGAACGCCGGCACCGGCGAGCTCACGTTCTGCGAATTCATGAGGTCGAAGGCGTTGTCGTTACTGGTGGCGGCGAGGAAGTTGGTGTTGGAGAAGCGGAGGTAGCAGGCGTCGTAGTGGACGATGGCGTCCTTGATGAAGGCGCACAGCTGCTGGCTGCTGCGCGTCAGGCGGAGGCGTTGGTGTCCCTGCGGCAGAGCGTGAGCGCGAAGACGATGTCCGGGACGGCGCCGACGCTGGCCTTGGCGAAGAGGATGCGGGACGAGGAGGCGTTTTTGGGCAGCGTGGTGGAGAGGAGCTTGATGTTGGCCTGGTAGG